>CAMAPE010000054.1:12885000-13485000 GCA_945859875.1 Cuscuta europaea | reverse complement strand
CTTGGGAGCCCAGCCCTAATTTTCTCTATAAATACTCCCTTTGGGAGTAGTTATAAGGGGTGACCAAATCATTCTATTGAAGCATATTATTGCACTTCTCTCTCTAGCTCTCACTTCTCTCTAGATATACGCTATCAATGAAGTGTTAATCTCAAAGAGGCTTTTTGCTTTTAAGCGTTTGAATTTCTTGTATGCAGAGTTGTAGCAAAGGTTAGCAAAAATTGCAAAGTCATTGGGTTGTTCTTCGTAGTGTATCTTTTATACTGAGGTTGTCTTCCCGTTGGAGGAGAAAGAGGACAACTGCATTAAATGAGCGAGCAGTTGACTTGACCAGTAGGACCCCGGTAAAGTTGGCGGGTTACTATTTTGGGATAAAGTAATCCTGACATTGCGGCCAATCATCTGCAATTACTCTACGGAGCATGGGGAGCATTAAATGTGCATTTAATGTGCGTACTGTAGCGTTTCCGTTCAAGTCTCCTAGCCGTTGAAGGAATCTTCCAGTTGATTTCCCGGCTTGGTGGACTTCTTCTAAGTGTCAGGCCTTCTGGTGTCTTTAACAGAGAGTTGATCAGAGAAGGTCTGGAGCACTTCTGTTGAGAATATATCCAACAAAAACCAGGAGGGTTTCTGTCAGAGTAAAGGCTAACAGAGACCCTGAGGTCTTCTGTTCTGAAGCAGAGAACCAAAGGTCCTCTGTTCAACAATGCCTTAAAAAGGGTCTTCTGCCCTTGGAGCCTTTCTGCTCAGAAGGTCTTCTGCTCTGGAGGCTTTCTGCCAAGTCGATTAAACTAAGAACTTTACAAATGAAAATTCTAATACATTAAGTCTAAAGAGGGGTACTCTAAAGTCCTAATTAATCTAGCATCATCAAAATCTAAATACAAATATTCCTTACACTCTCTTACTCAAATACCGAGGGCTCAAAACTCCGAGGCCGACATTTTATCAAAGCTCTCGGCAGAATCCCCTGAGCATATCTCCAAGATCGCCAAAATAGAAGAACTCAGCCTCTCCAGCATACATGCTAGCCCCGTCATGAGCATACAACAAAGACAGGAGGACTGGATCTCAGACATTGTTGCCTTCATCACCACAGGGCAATTGCCCGAGGAGGAGGCCCACGCCAAACTGACAAAACTGAGGGCCCCCAGCTACGTTATCGAGGACGGAAGGCTTTACAAAAGATCCTACAACGGGACATTACTTCGGTGCCTTCATCAAGATGAAGCCGAAGTAGCGATGGAGGAAGTACACAGTGGCACTTGCTCAGCTCACCAGGGACCCTTCTCCATGTCCCGAAGGCTAATAATCCAGGGCTACTTCTAGCCTACGATGGCCCGGGATTGTGCGGACCTTGGCCGGAGGTGCCCGGCATGCCATCACTTCCAGAAATCCCCCGGCAGGCCAGCGGTCAACTATGCCCCCATCAGCACATCCATACCCTTCGCTCGATGGGGCATAGACCTTGTGGGCCCTCTGCCGAGGGGTACCTCCAACAACAGGTACATCATTGTCGCCATCGATTACTTCACCAAATGGGTGAAAGCAGAGCCCCTCGCCAGCATCACTGAGGCCAGGTGCCGTCATTTTGTTCTCAAAAACATCCTCACCAGGTTTGGCGTCCCTCAGCAAATCATCTCCGACAACGGGACTCAATTCGAGGCAGCCCCCTTCTGTGCCCTCTTAGAGGCATGGGGCATCAAACACACCTTTTCATCCGTTGCTTACCCTCAGGGCAACGGTCAAGTGGACAACGCCAACAGGACCTTGCTCGAAGGCCTAAAGAAGAAGCTGGAGGCCGAAGGGGGCGGTTGGGTAGAAGAGCTCCACAACATCTTATGGGCCTACCGTACCACCCCTCGGCGGGCAACTGGGGAGACACCCTTCTCCCTTTGCTACGGATTTGAAGCCAAAGCCCCCACTGAGGTGACTCTCCCAACCCGAAGGGTCACACAGTATGATCCAAAGGCCAACGACGCCAATATGGCCCTTGACCTCCACCTGATTTCAGAACGCCGAGAGCAAGCCTTCATACGCGCAGAAAACTACCGAAGGCAGGTGAAGGGTTACATTGACGCCAGGGTTCGCTCCAGGGAATTCCAAGTGAGGGATTATTTCCTCCGAAGAAGGGAAGCTAGCCAACCAACCGAGGGCGGAAAGATGGCACCAAAGTTTGAGGGCCCCTACATCGTGACAGCTATCATCAAACCCGGAACTTACAAGCTAAAACGCCCTAACGGGACTGAAGTCCCTAGGCATTGGAATGTACATCACTTAGTTAAATTTTATCAATAACATCAGAGCGGCCAAGCCCTCATAACTAGTGAATGTATTATTTTACGGCCCAAGGCTTAAAGAATTCTGAAGAATGAAGGCATTTTGAAGACACCAAGAACACGGAACAAGATTATCACAAGGGCCAAGCCCTCATACCACCCCCAGGCCCAAGGCCTCACCACAATAGAAGAACCCTCGGCACCAAGTGCCGAGGGTAGAGGATACTATCACCTACAACAAGTGTTGTTTCCTAAGCCGTACCCCTCGAGGACGCCTATACCGAAGGCGCCACCTCTCGGTGCTGGCAGCACGTAGTGCACCCGGCCATTTGCAACCAGTGTGCAAATGAAAACCCTTCCCTGAAACGCTTTCCGCGTCATCACCCCAAGGGTATGACAGGCATGAGAAATGCCCAAGATTCGACTTTCAAAAACGGAACGCTTTCCGCGTCATCACCTCAAGGGTATGACAGGTACGATAAATGCCCAAGATTCGACTTCCAAACCGAAATGCTCCCCGCGCCACCACCCCAAGGGTGTGGCAAGCCACGGACTATGTCTAGCTCTGAGGGGACGACTTTCAAAACTGAGGCGCTTTCCGCGCCATCCCCCAAGGGGAGGCAGGTCATGGTGTATTCTACCCAGGAATCGACCCTCGATCCCCTCGGAACTCGGAAGGTCAACCCAAGGGGGGAGCTAATGGTGTATTCTGTTACCTCCCGATAGGCCAAGCCTTACCAAGAAACCAAGTTTCTTGAAGTCTTCCCTTCACTACTCAAAAAAAAAACAAAAAAAATATAGGGTGGTGAAGGGGAGTAGACTCGGTGAGAAATCAATGAGTACATCACTCCAACAATTTACAAAAACGTACCGAGGGCTCCCCACGGGAACACCTTCGGTACCTTGGAAGTTCACAAGTACAAAAGACACCATTCACAACAGACATCATCAACGAACGAATGGCTGAGTCCACTCAAGGATTGCCTCCGGCTATACCTAAAACCGAAGGCTCAAACAACTCAAAACGTTCCCGAAGGGAACTATATGACAAACAACCGAAGGCTTTTATTGCCACAAGACAACATCACAAGGAAAAGGGAACTATCCTAAACCTACAACGTCTACAACCGAAGGGTCCCCCCCGAAGCAGGAAACACTTAAAGAAAAATCTGAGTCCTAAATTATTTGCCCCTTGTAGAGCCGCCAGTCAGCAAAGGGCATACCACAAACACCTCACAGTCATCCGAGGGCTCCTACTTCACGCATACTACATTTAGAAAAATGTTCTAAGTCCTACATATTTTGGCCTTCGGTCAAATCTCCATGCTGCCCGAGGGGCCATGCGGTTGAAGACTTGGTGAAGCTATACTTAGAAAATTTTTCTAAGTCCTACATATTTTGACCCTCGGTCAAATCTCCATGCTGCCTGAGGGCTCCTACTTCATACATGCTACACTTAGAAAAATTTCTAAGTCCCAAAAGTTCTTACCCTCGGTGACAAGTTTCTAAGTCTCGGATCTCCCTGCAACCCGAGGGGTCACACGATTGAAGGCTTGGTGAGACTACACTTAGAAATATTTTCTAAGTCCTAACTCTTGCTGGGCCCTCGGTCATACATCTAGCAAAGGGTGCCCAACTACCGAAGGCTATGACTGTATTCAAACACTTAGAAAAATTTTCTAAGTCCTAAGCACCTCACCTCCGGCTATCGCACGAATGCTACACGGAACCAGAAGGGAGTAATCGGACGGGGGCCAACAGATGAACAAACACTTAGAAATATTTTCTAAGTCCTGAACATTGTGCCCTCGGTGAAAGATTCAACTAACTATACTTGGAAGAATATATTCTAAGTCCTAAACATACATTCAGACAAGCGAAGGCATACATTCAAAGAAGGGCGAAGGCATACATTCAAAAGAAAACGATGGCATACATTCGAGAAGAAATGAATTAAAGAGGACAAGTTATATACCAAAAGCCCGAAGGCATATGTACTCATTCATCCGATAAAAGGAAATTCAAAATATACATTACATAGTGGCCGAAGCCGAGAGCATACAAGTGATAGCTAGACAAGATTGTTCAAAAAAAATTCTAAGTATTACACGATGACTACATCATCATCAGCAGCAGCATCACCCCCGTCGGCCGGCTTCGACGTAGCGTCCCCCTCGGCATCTTCTTCTTCATCACTGCATTCATCCATCAGGACAGTGTCCTCGAGATATGGCCTGCTGGTGCCCTCGGGAAGGGGAACCCTGATGTCCGCTTGAAGAGGGGGAGCCCATAAGTCGCGAGGTCAAACGCCGACGGATCTGCCCCCAGGTGCCTGGCCAGCCTTCGGTAGATGAGGGCTTGAGTGAAGTACTCGCCCCCGTCATAATATTCCTTCCCCTTCTGGGCAAGCCACATTGCCCCGGGGCCTTTCACCCATTCCTCCACGGAGGACTCAACAACCGTGGCCACCCACGCTCTCTGGGCCTCGGCCTTCCACCCCTCGGCGATGAAATCTGCCACCGCTTCCCCCACTGCCTCCTTCTTGACAGTCTCAGCATCTTCGGCAGCCTTCTGGGCGGCTTCCGCAGCTGCTTTCTCCGCTTCAGCCCTCCCCTCGGCTTTCGCCAGGACCTTGGCATTCTCGAGGAGTTTCTCGAAAGCCGCCCTCTCCACCTTGGAAGCCTCCTCTGCCTCCCGGAGCCGCCTTTGGGCCGCGGCCAAGGACTCGTCATCCTTCTGCTTTTGAAGGGCATAGCGCTCCATCCGCTGAATGAGTTCCCCGAGGCCGAGGCTTGCCTACAAAGGAGATCACGAATCACCAGAGTTTAGAACCATAGTGCAAACAGGGGAGGAAGGGAACAGAAGGAAAAGGAAGAAGGAAAGGGGAACTTACAGTAACCGAGGCCTGGAGGACCTTGGAGCAGAGGGCGTCGTCAGTTTGCCAGGAGAGCACGGATTTATCCGTCGGGGGGTGGCCCCCCTCAGGAACTCCCTCGGGTTCAGCGTGGCGTGCAAAATGGCAGTCCCCTTAGTGATGGAGAACTACACATTGTCTTGAGGCCATGCCAGGCCGGGGGCTTGGGCCGGGAGCTCGGGGGAGGAATGCTCCTCCACGATGAAAACCGGGGCCTCTTTCGGTTCGCCCCCCCTTCTTCTTCTTTTTTCCCTCCGGGGGCGCTACGGCCTTCCCGGCTCTTTTCCTCTTCAGGGCCTCAACTGGGGAGCCCTCGGCGTTGGAGCCAGCGTCATCACCGGCAACAATTTTTTCCTTGGGCACGTTTTCCTGGGCCCCTTCCTTTGCATCCGCCCTCGGGTAGATCTCGTCCAACCCCCTCTGTTGCAGCGAGGGGTCTTTCTTCTTGGTCTCCTTCGCCAGCTGTTTCTTCAGCTTAGAAAGGTTCCGGGCGTCCATGTCTGGTCCTGAAAAACGGGGAAAATGCAGGGGAGTTAGGAACATAATATCAAAAGGGAAAACAAAAATAAAGAAGGAAAAGTATATTCTAAGTATAGAACGGAAGCCCTCGGAGACTACCTCCTGCCAGCACAGGATATTTCTCGTCTGTTTCGCCGAGGAAGCGATATATGCGGAAGCCGAGGGCAAAAAGCTCCGTGTCAGCAGTGAAGTCCTTAATGGACACTTGCTTTGTGCGGCCCGCCGGAATCTTGGCTATTATCAAGCCATCCTTCTCCAAAGCTGCACTTCCGACCTTCGGATGCCGACGGAAGCGATCCCTAAGTTCCATCGGAAAAGGGCTCTCGGCAATCCTGACGTAGCACCACCGCTCCTTCCAGCCTTTGTTGGACGAGGGCGCTTCTGTGAATAGCTTCCACCGAGCCACCTGTTGCAGATTGGCGAACTCCTCGGCGTTCGCGTGACCCCCTCGGCAGAGGTTGAAGCTCTGGAAAAACGGGTCAAGGCTGGGGGTCACCCCTCGGGCCCGACAGAGGTTCAGAAAGCCCGCCACGTAGGAGTGGCTGTTGGGCGTCAACTAGCAGGGGACCAAGCCCACATACCGGAGATACTCCCGAAGGAATGGGTGCAGGGGAACCGGAGCCCCATTGACACCGATAGGATGTGCACAGCAATGCAACCCTCGGGGGCCCGGGAAAGAACGTCATCAGGGCCCGGTGCCACCACCACAACCGAAGGCCCCACGTGCAGCTGGGTCACGTACATGTCTTCCCTATCAGCCTTCGACCCTATCTCCAGGGCAGCAGTATTTAGCCAGGAGTACCCCTCGGGCACATCTATGGGCTTCCCCTGATCAGCAGCAACACTTTTTTTCTTGGGGGCAGTTTTCTTCTTCTCCGATTTTTTCCCGGGGGCCACTCTTATCGGCGTCGGGTTGAGGGGCCGAGAGCTCCCTGCCTCACCAGCACCCCGAGGGGGAAGGACGGCCACGGTCACCTTCATCCTCTCCTTTTCTTCCTCCTCTTCTGCAACTTGCACGGCGAGGGTAAGCTCTTCGTCCTCCGCCTCCTGCTCGAAGCCCTCGGCTTCGACTTCAGCCACCAACTCCTTCTGCACCTCCATCGCCATCGCGACGTCCTCCTGGGCCGAGGGCTGCTCACTCGAGGATCCCTCATCCGAGAAGCTCTCCTCTTCCATCAAGGTCTCCCTCGAGATGTCTTGAGAATCGCTTTGTGAAGACATTGTTATGCTAAGTCGAGGGTTCGGAGATGCTAAGTGCTCTAAGCTACAACCCCTAATCTAAGGCCACAAAGACAGCTAACTAAGAAAGTGAGGTACGAGTGGGGAACTGACCTTGGAACAAGAATTTGATCGAGGGCTGCAGTTTCTCTCTCTAGAAATTTTAGCAGAGCTTCGCTACAATGATTTCGCACAAAGGGGAAGTGTCCGGCCATGGGGTATTTATAGGCAAAAGGATCCGGGCTTGGGCCTGGAAACCGGGCCTCCGGTTGGACTGCCATCATTACAAACCGTGGCTTCGCCCAATCGGTGACGCCCGCCCACGGGCAACCAACGAGCACGCACCACGTGGCAAACCCCCCTAACGGCTATATCCTGACGTTACATATTCTAACGACTATATTTACAACGGCTATATTCTGGGAGCCCCCGGGCTTTCTACTTCACCCCACATCATCAAGGAGAGCCTACGGGCACACTTACCCAGAGACGCTCCCGGGTTGTGCCCCACACAGTACATAGCGAATTCCTTCGGGATCACTCCTTCAGAAGCCCAAGGCTTCATATCAGGCCACCCCTCGGGGATCCCCCCTCAGCACTGTGAGGGCCGGGTAGCCCCCAGGGAGTATGCCTCATTGACGGATAGCCTACGGCACACAGGTAATGGGAGCCCTCGGATATCCTCATCACCAACTAATCAACAAACAGGGGACACCCCGGTAACACTTCAACTACTACCATCATTCATTACGCCCTCGATCCCCAGATTGAGGGACCCCCCTTCGGCACCTCTCAGGACATCAACAACAAGCCTCTGGCTAATCAACACATGAGCCCTCAGAACAAGGAGAGCCTTCGGCATCTGCATTATTCTCCATTTCGAACCAAGGTTTCACATTTTCGATTCATCGTTGGGGGAATTCGGTGCACTCTTTTTCCCTCATTAGGATTTTTTCCCACAGGGTTTTTCCTAATGAGGTTTTTAACGAGGCATCCCCCAAAATGAAACGAAAAGCGTCAGCCTTCGGCCCAAAACAGCAACGCAACTACTCTACTCCTTTTCACCACTTTGCAAGTGCCTCAAGGAGTGGGGGACTGGAGGACCCCCTCGGGAAAAATCACAAAAATCACAAACATGAACCCTCAAGTCCCGACATGTGGGTAACTGAGGGACTGCCCTCGGCAGAATAAACAAACAGCAAACTACCCACAACTCTACAAACTACAAACGGAACAACGGCAGAGGACAAACACAAATTACTCCTTTTCCCTCAAGTACCTTTCGGCAAAAGGAGTGAGGGACTCCTGATGGAGTATATGGCCCGGGAACCCCCGGCCCACAGACTCCTACTGCTCCAATAAAGGCCCAACAGGCCCAGAAAGCACAACAGGCCCAAATCACGGCGCCCAAGATACCAAACAGCCCACAAATGCGCACCAGGGGTGCCTTCGGCCCCTGGCCGAAGGCTCTAACTCTCACAGGAGGGCCAAGATAGCAAAACAAAGTTACTGGGAAAAACGGTGAAAATCAGTAGCCCTCGGCACCTGGAGCCCTCGACACCAAGGGGGTCCCCGGTACTTAGAGCCCTCGGTTAGTCCTCTACAGCCGAGGGCACCTCCCCCGACATAATATCCGCGCCACATGCGTACAGGTCACCGTACCCTGTACAACGTCCCATCCAACAGCCGCATTAAATGCGGCCACATGCGGTTGCCAGCGCCAACCAGGTGAGGTGACCTCTCGGCCAATGGACGCTTGACGCGTGTCCTTGTCCGACATTTATTGCTACTATAAATAGCACCCCATTTCCCCATTTGTAACCAAGTCATAAAGACTGCATACTTTCTAAATATACTTTCTCTCTCTATACTTACTTGCTCTTACTTCTCTCTTGTTATTCCCCGTAATAACCCCTCGGGTAAGCTACCCCCCGGGTACACTATCCATCAGCAGCATAGGCTAGGAAGATTCTGATGGCTTCAAGTCTGGCTACTGGTGCAAATGTCTCATCAAAATCTATTCCTTCTTCTTGGCAGTATCCCTTGGCTACCAGCCTAGCCTTATTCCTTACAATATTGCCTTCTTCATCTGCTTTGTTCTTGAATACCCACTTGGTTCCAATGACATTCTGATGTTGAGGTCTAGGAACAAGTTCCCATACTTTGTTCCTTTCAAACTGAGTGAGTTCTTCTTGCATTGCATTGATCCAATCCGAGTCTGCAAGAGCTTCTTCTACTGTCATAGGTTCCATCTGAGATATGTAGCAGGCAAGCATTACTTCTCTTCTGGTTGTAGCAGATCTGGTTTGTACTCCACTTCTGATCTGTCCAATCACCTGGTTTGGGGGATTATCCCTTAACCAAGTTAGGTCAGGTTCTGATAAGTGTTGTCTTGGTCTTTCTTGCTCTTCTTCAGGTTCTTCATCATTATCCTTGTCTTGTAGAATGAGATTCTGAAGATGGATTGGTATGGCAGAGTTGATGACCACTTCTGATGTTGTCACTTCTGGTGATTCTTCTAGATTCGTTTTCTCCAAGTGCTCTGTTATGTTCTCAACAGAGTTGAGATCATCAAACTTGACATGAATCGATTCTTCAACAAGTAGGGTCCTTTTGTTGAGTATTCTGTAAGCTTTGCTTGTGCTTGAGTAGCCTAAGAATATTCCTTCATCAGACTTTTCTTGGAACACTTGGAGATGTTCCTTTCCATTATTAAGTATATAGCATTAGCCTCCAAATGCATGAAAGTAGCTGATGTTAGGTTTCCTTCCCTTCCAGAGCTCATATGGGTCTTCTGATGAGTTTTGTGAATCATTCTCCGGTTCTTGGTGTAGCATGCAGTGTTGATAGCTTCAGCCCAGTATCTGTGAGGCAGACCAGATTCAGCAATCATGGTCCTTGCAGCTTCCTTGAGTGTTCTATTTCTTCTTTCTGCAACTCCATTCTGTTGAGGAGTTCTGGCTGTAGAGAGTTGATGCTTTGTTCCATTTTGATCACAGAACTCTTGTATAACTTTGTTGACGAACTCTGTTCCTCTATCTGATCTGATAGATTTGACTTTCTGGTTCTGCTCATTCTGAAGTAGTTTCAGCAGAGATGGTAGTTTCTGCAGAGTTTCATTTATCTTTTTCAGAAAGATTGTCCAAATGTATCTTGAATAGTCATCCACCATGACTAAAGTATATCTTTTTCCACCAACACTTGGAGTTTCCACTGGTCCAAATAAATCCATATGGATCATATTTAAAGGACTAGTAGTGAGGTCTCCAGCAATGGGTTTGAAAGAGTTCTTCACTTGCTTTCCTTTCTGGCATGCACTGCACAGGCTCTCCTTCTTGTACACAATGTTGGGTATGCCATCAACAATGTGATCCCTTGCTAGTTTGTTGATTGTTTTGAAATTCAGGTGACTCAGCTTCTTGTGCCATTCCCAGCTGAGTTTTGAATCTCCTTTAGCTAAAAGGCAGATTCCACCCTTTGCAGTAGACCAATCAACAACATAGATGTTTCTTTTTCTGGTAGCAGTCAGAACCACTTCCATAGTTGTTTCATGCTTGACAGAACAACCTTCTTTGGAGAATTCAACTGTGTAGCCTTTATCACAGAATTGGCTAGCACTAAGCAGGTTGAATATCAGGCCTTTGACATAAGAGACATCTTCAATGATTATCTGGTCTCTGATCAACTTCCCCTTCCTTTAGTTTGGCCATCTTTGTCATTACCACCAAAGGTAACTCTGGGCCCTTTGATTTTCTGGAACTCTGTAAGGTAACTCTTGTCACCTGTCATGTGCCTGGAGCATCCACTATCAATGTACCAATCTTGTTCAGAGATAGCTCCAGCACACAGTTCCTACAACAATTAAAAGGGAGATTTAGGTACCCAAGCAATGTTGGGTCCTAGGGGGTCATGCAGTCTTGGCAGCCAGTACCACTTGGGTCTCATCAGGTGAAACCTTGGTGGGTGGTACCCATTGTCCACCTGGTAGTCATAGTAAACGGAAGTGTGATTCACTTTGGGCAGATGCTTGTGAGGATCATGCTTCCGATTTACATACTTCTGCATAGCCTTTTTTGTTGGGTAGAAGTCTCATATACTATCAAGAGCATAGGAGCGGTTAGCTTTGGGCTTCTTAGGTTTACCAGCCAACCTTTTCTACCTAAAGTTAACCTTCTCTTAATATTTGCCTCTCTGGTGATCATTTCTGGGGTGGTAGTCATGAGAGTGTCTGGTCAAGTTCTGTTCTTGTTTTCTGTTATTTTGAACACCTTTTCTGCTGTTAGATATTCTGCCAGGTTCATTATTTTTCAAAAATTGTTTTGGTTGAACCTTTATCTTTTCCTTTTCTGGTCTGACCTTCTCATGAACAACCTTGGTACCAGATACACTAGCTTGGCAAATGGGGCTAGAAATCAGTGGCACTATGACCTTGTCTGCCTTAGCAACACTGGTGCTAGGCATTACAGAAGGCTCA
The DNA here is from genome assembly GCA_945859875.1 of Cuscuta europaea. NCBI lineage: Eukaryota > Viridiplantae > Streptophyta > Magnoliopsida > Solanales > Convolvulaceae > Cuscuta > Cuscuta europaea. The sequence continues at coordinate 13,473,596 of CAMAPE010000054.1, read as the reverse complement.
CCTGATTCTGTTGAGCCATACCCAAGGCCAAAACCAGCACCAATTTGTTGACCAAGTACAAACCTTTCCATTGAGGCCAAGACCTTCTGGTAGGTTTTATACTTAATCTCAAGAGGCTCTATCTCCCTTATTCTCTTTAGAAGAGAAACATTTTCAGCATCCAGCTGATCTCTCTCCTTAATCAGAAGATTGAGTTTGATCTCAACCTCCTTTCTTAAGTCAAGGATTTCAACCTTAAGCTTATTGTTTTCTTCTTTAACAGAGGAATAAGTGGCTTGGATGGCTTGAAACTCTTCCCAAAATTCTGACATTGAATCAGAATCAAAAGCTTTGCCTACCGAAGAAAAACTAGAGTTTGAAGTAGAGGATACCTCATCATCAGATTGACCCATAAGGCATAGGTCTTCAGTCTCTGTATCTAGGCAACAGAATGCCTCATCGGATTCTGATTCTGAGATGGACTCTGTCTCAGAGAGGGGGTCCTTCTCTGGTTGTTCAGTGATGAGTGCCTTCCTTCTTCTGTGCTCATACTTCTTCTCTCCTTCCTGGCCTTGCCTTTTGGAGACTATAGGGTGTGGACAGTTGACTTTGAAGTGTCCTGGTTGTCTGCAGTTGTAGCAGAGAAGCTCTCCACTACTTTCTGATGCTTTGGGTTTCTGGTGCTGCTTTCTGCTTGAGGATGGACTTCTGCTGTCCTTTGGCTTCAAGAATTTCCTGAACTTTCTGGCAAAGGCAGCCATATATTCGTTAGTTAAAAGGATAGAAGGGTCAAAGTTATTTACCTGAGATGTGCTGGATGTGAGGGCAGCAGTTGTTCTGTCCTCAACTTTTTCTTTTTCTTCTCCATTCATCTCGAACTCATAAGATTTGAGATCGGAGATGAGCTTCTCTGTGCTGTAGGTTCTGAGATCTTTGCTATCTCTCATGGCAGTGACCTTCATCTTCCAAGGTGAAGGTAAGCCTCTGAGAACCTTCAGGTTGATCTCCTTGGGAGTAAGCTCCTTCCCAAGTTCTGATATCTCAGCAGTGAGTGTGAGCAGGCGTGCATACATCTCAGCTATGCACTCTTTGGGTAGAAGTTTGAAGTCTTCAAACTTCTTCATGGCAATGGTCAGTTTGTTATCTTTTTCTTGCTCATCACCAGCTCCTATCAGGGTGAGTGTATCCCAGATTTCCTTGGCAGAGGTGCACTTCTTGATTCTTGTGAAGTATTTGTCATGTATGGCTTTGTAGAGGATGTCCTTGGCAATGTTATCAAGGTTGTATTTCCTCCTTTCTTCATTGGACCACTCATGCCGTAGTTTGGTGATCATCTGAGGTAGACTACCACCAACAATGTATTCAGGATTGATCTTGGTAAACTCTGTGAAAGGACAAGCATCAAGGACTTCCCACATTTCATCATGGAGTGCGCAGAGGTGAGCTTTCATGCGAATCCTCCAGTCATCAAACTTAGTCACTGAGAACATAAGGTTCTTTGAAAGAGTGTTATCCATAATATGAGATTAAAGAGGCTAAGAACAAGTGGGTCTCTTGTTCAGCAAGTAATCTAAAAGATTACAAGAACAAGGAGGCTCTGATACCACTTGTTGGTCCCGTTTGTAATGGGAGCAGTCTAGAGGGGGGGGGTGAATAGACTGCTCAGGAATTTAAACTTTTCTCTAAGTCACAACTGACTTATCAGAGATGGTCGAATTCTGGTGACAGAGAAGGTCAAGTTCTGATGGCAGAGCTAGACCTAGCAGCGGATTAGATTCTGTCCGGGTAGCCTTAGACAACACTAAGGCAAATGCCTTTCTGATAACTCTTGAGGAAGATCTGCTGAACACAGAGTCCAACCTTTTGAGTTATGCAGTCAAGTTCTTAAGTGCAGAAATAAAATGAGTAAAGTAAATGACACCGGGGGTTTTTATAGTGGTTCAAGGAACAACTTGTTCCTCTAGTCCACTGTTCCACTAAGCTTGCAAAAACAACAGTTTACAACGCCTTAGTCCCTAGAACTTAAGAAGCTCTCCACATCTTCTTCAAGCCTAGTTACCACCCGGGATGCAGTCCTGCTTCCTGATGGCTGGTCTCATTTCACTGAGTCTCTTGGAAGTATCACCACTTCACTTACTCCAGTTAGTTTGAGACGCCCCTTCTTTTTCAAGAAGTGTTTGATTCAAGATCAGTTTTCTCCAACGTTGCTTCTTCACAAAGGATGTGTAGATGAAGTTTTCGAAGTGTTGAAGAACTGAGGAACTTTGCTACTTGTTAGCTGGATGAAGGATAAGAAAGTATATCTTCCAACTTGAGCTTTTCTTGTTGAGGTAAGTGAGTCTTTGATCTCAAGAAAGCTTGGAGGTATTTGGTTCAGAGTAAAATGATCTGAGCACGTTCGTATAGCAAAACTTATAGCAAAGTTATCCTGATAGTTCTTAAGAGTGTATCTTATATACTGGGAGCAGTCTTCCCGTTGGAGTGTAGAAGACAGCTTCATTAAATGCTTGTAATGTTGACTTGACCGGTTGGACCTTCGATTTGCTATTCTGGGGGCGCGAAGATACTCGCATGGTCAATCATCAGCTTTAAATATATCTTCGTACGTACAACATTAATTGAGCATTTAATGCGTGTACAGTACCATGTTCACGTCGAAAGGTTCCTAGCCGTTAGAGGATTTCCTGTTAGTTTAACGACCGTTGGTAAGTGCCTGCGAGTTCTGCTAGGTAAGAGCTTGTCTGATGAGGTTTTCTGATCAGAACTCTGATGGCAGCTTCTGATGCCAACTTTGGTATCCAACTCTGATGGCTTCTCTGGAGAGCAACTCTGGGAGCAACTCTGGTAGAAGTTCTGATAAGGAAGATCAAGAGGATTTATGGCATGTCGACTATTCTAGTACTTACATAGACAAGTTCTAATACAAAATTCCTAAAGGGGTACTTTCAAATTCTAATCAACCTAGCATCATCAAAATCTAATTACATTTATTCCTTATAGGGGTATTTATAGACCCCCCCAACGGTCACTACACGTGGCAACCTCCCGTTGGCCACATGAACGGCCACCACCCCTAAGGCCCATTGGGCTGGCACCAGTTGAGAAGACGGGTCAGGCCCACTTCCACAGTACCAGCCCATCGCCAACATACCAACCACTCAACAGCCACGCTAAGAAATCGCGCCTACATCGGCCTCAACACAAAGATAACTTCAGAAGGGTAGGTCACATCCCAAGGTGTGTCCATATCGGCTTGAACAGAATGCCAACTGCATGGCCTTTTCAACGGCCACGACGGTAAAAACAAAAAGAAACCCCACACCATTGGCCTTGTGTAAAACCCTGATGATAATTTCTTGAAAGCGACCTGCGTCCAAGGGTTCTCCCACAGGGTTACCTTGGTCAGGAAATCGTCAAGGAATTGGATTCAGGGGAACACAAGAGTCTGCTTCGGCCTAGGCAAATCCTTTACTCCTTCACCCCTCTCCTACTCTTCGGCCTGAAGCAGTGGGGGGGCGAGGGACTGCACCTGCCTTTGAAAGTCAGGACAAACTCAAACCCAAAAATAAACCAAGTCCACAACTACAACATCAGATCATATATGTGCCACAACGTCCATAACCTTGTCGTGCATCATCGGCCGCAGCAAAGTAGCGAACAAAGAATTCCCTCAAGTGCAACACTTGAGATCACAGGGCACTTACCGGCTTTGAGACCACATACTCCACTCTCGGCCAGGAACCAAAGAACAGGAACTCAACGTTCCTGAATCACCATCGTCCATAAGATCATGATACGCAACACTCCTTCCAGATCAGTACCGCTATCGTCCTCAAAAACATGGACACCAAGTTACAAATACCACCACCCCTCGGCCAAAGGCCCAGAATGAGAGCCTCAGCAGCCAAACAAGGCAAACTGCACCCTCACTGGCCACCCGGAAACAAAAGGACACCCATCATCCTCGAACAGGAGATAACCACAAGGGCCTCCTCGGCCCAAAGCGCGAAATTCAGCCATCAACTGTCAGGAACAGACATGACCCTCATCGGCCATTCATGACAAAGGACGTTCATCATCCCCACCAAGCAAAGACACTCGACGTCCTTAAATAAAAGATACACATCATGCCTGGGGCCCTCTTCGTCTACGGCGAAAGCCACACAGTGGCCAGGACGCTGAGTACCCACGACGGCCAAAAGACAAGGAGCCAGGCCAAGGGGTGCCCATAACGGCTAAAAACAAGGAAGAATCCCATGCGGTTCCGCAACGGCCAGAAAGCATCGAAACTATGGAATCTACTCTCCCTCACTTCGTCTACGTCTCAGCTCAGAGAGTGGGGGACTCCTGATGGAGTATATAGGCCCGGACCCCATGGCCCACATACTCGGAAGAATAGAAGGTACCACGATCACCTGGTGGGACCCTCGTCATCCTGATGACCTCCATCGGCCAGAAATAAGTCTACTCAGAATACGGTCCAGGAGCCAGGAGAACCGGGTGACCTCGTCGGCCGGGTCTTCGTCGGCCATGACCTCGTCAGCCGTGCCCTCATCGGCCACGAGCAGCCTCCAGAATAGGATTTTATACTTAATTTTTCTACATCTCTTGTACTCATCCCAATAGTGGCCCTATTGTAAATGGGCCTCCCAAGCCAAAGACTTGGGAGCCCAGTCCTAATTTTTCCTATAAATACTCCCTCTGGGAGTAGTTGTAAGGGTTCAGAATTCATTAATACAAAGCAAATATACTACTTCTCTCTCTAGCTCTCACTTCTCTCTAGACATATAGTCTATCAGCAGTGTGTTGAAGTTTAGTCCCGTATATCCGAAAGCCCAACACACGCTTTGGATATTTCAGGATGTGGATAATAAATCGAGGGTATAACAAAATATAAAAGCAGAATAATAATAATCTCAAGAGCCCACTTGTATTATGCAATTCGCAGATTACACAGGAAACTTCCCGAACGGTACATCAGAGCAGTGATTAATACAAGAACAAGAGTAATAAAGCTATTCTAGGCTTTGAGTATCAAAATGCTAACCCTTTACAATGAGATTAATCCCTCTATTTATACTAATGGGGGGTATGAGGAGCTTCATGCTGATTGGTTGCTAATCGAGCCACTTGAATGCCCATACTCCCACTTGCTGAGGTCACTTCGTAGCAATAAATGCTCCCTTCCACTTGCTAGCTATCCGTTGCCCATTCGGGGTGAATGGACCATGCTGGAGTCATCATGGTTCTGGCCCAAGTATACTGGTTGACCCGATCCCCGTTCGGAGCATATATCTCACTGGGCATGTTCTTCTTCTGGATTCCGGACTATTTATTTGGGTTGGATGTTTTGGGCCTTTGATCCGGGTATTGGGCCTTCGGTCCATTAGCCCAATAAGTGGCATCATCAAAATCTATCAAAATTGGGTACTAACACTATCTGTTCATTTTTTAAGAGGGGCGCCGGCTTTCCAGTTGGATGAAGGGTCCTGTTTGTTTTTCCGTTGGCCTTAGCCGAGGACGAGGGTCCTCTGACCGAGGGTGGAGCTACTCCTGTTCCCAGGATGAAGGGGGAGAGATTTGTCCTCCTTCTTTCGGGTTTGGCCGAAGAGGGAACCATCGTAGACGAGGGGTGCCCACTAGCTTTCATTGGCCGAAGGCACCACCATCCTCTGTCTGAGCCGATGACTTAGTCGACGATGCGTTATTGTCGTCCCCTGGTTGCTGTTGTTGTCATGGTTTCTGGTCCTTGGCCGAGGGATACACTGGCCGAGGGATCCACTAAGGCTTCCCCTTACTGCAGGGTGAAAGCGCGGATTGTGTTTTGACTGGATGTTGGTGACCGCCTCGTGAAGACAAGGAGTTGTTTTCTCCATGCTCAGGCTGAGCGGACGTCCGTCTCGAGCCAGAGGGGAACCAGCTTACTGCCATGATCTTGGCCGAAGGAATATTATGTCACCCGTTCGTGTGATACGTTATGGGTTGGGAGGATCTCACTTGATTTGTTCTAGCTCTCAATGAAAGCACCAAATGATAGAGTATTAACTCTTAGAGAGAAGAGAGAGCTAGAGAGAGAAGTGATTTGTATTAATGAATTTCCAACCTTTTTTCTTTCGGATCCTTTACAATGAAGAATTGGCTTGCTATTTAAAGCAGCCATAAATGCTAGGTGTAATTAATGCAGGTACACGTGTCAAATGATCAATAGTGGAGGGTCGACTCAACCAGGGTGGTGTCGACATAGCATGTGGCATCACATTCAATGCGGTGGTTGGACGTGACACCGCATTTAATGCGGCGATCTGGAGCGTGCAGGGAGGAGATCTTATCGGGGTAGTGCCGAAGGTCGTACGTACCCAGAGGGATCGTTATGTGTTGAAGGTCGTATGTCCTCGGGGTCTTCATATGCCGGAGCCTGGATGTGTTGAAGGTCGTACGTATCCCGGGGATCGTTGTGTTGAAGGTCGTACGTATCCCGGGGATCGTTATGCATTGAAGGTCGTACGTCCCCGGGGTCTTCATGTGCCGGAGGCCGTACGTAGTCGGGTTCCGTCATGTGTAGAAGGCCGTTCGTATCCCGGGAGCCTTCATGTGCCAAAGGCCGTCTGGAGTCTTGTTTGCTGTGTTTGATCCACTTGGGCCTGTTGGGCTTGTTCGTAGTAGTGAAAATACGTGGGCCGGGGGTTCCTGGGCCATATACTCCATCAATAACCCACCTATATTATCATGAAATCCCGATCCACACACCTATTATCCAATGATGAGCTTTTGATGTGGTTCCTTGAGTCCATCACATTCCCTATGCTCGGAACAAAACCTTACATGTTACATGGTCCCTCACAACATTCCTATGCAACCAATAGCGGTACAAGCACTTGCTACATGGGCAACGAATTTGATCTTGTTAGTCCCTGTTTCTAAGACAACAATGAAAAGCAGTATAACAAGATGAAGATTAACAGTAAATATGAACAAAGAAAGATCGATGTAAACCTTCCTTGATATACCGTGAACTCGTACAGAGAATTATTTGCGCTAAGGCTATTTGGAATAAGTACGAAAGTTAACGCAGACCTGAATCCTCGGCTCCCTTTTATAGGCGAGGTTTAGGTATGCGTGTAAGGCTTTTAGCCTTTTGTATGGGCCTAACACTTGGCCCATATTATATACCTAATAAATACACATATTTAATACAAGGAATAATAATAAAGCTAATCTATTACAAGATAGGTGACAAACTTGATTCACAATTAAATGATTTTCAACAATCTCCCCCTTTGTGATAAAGTGCCACCTTGTTATTGTTTCTGTGATTTGAAGTAGTGCTTCCTCATATTCAGTGCATGCTCATATTTCCTTAGCATGTTTCTCTTGTCTAGGCGATCGTCGATGGCTTTTAGAATGATCTCCACTATTGAGTGTTCCTTTTGAATGTATGACGATGCCTCCTCAAGATTTTGCTCTAGCTGTTCCTTCATCTTCAGCAGCTGTTCTTTGATGATCTTCAGCGTTCCATCACAATATTTCTCAACTTCACTAACCACCATCAGGCGTTTTTCATTCTTGTGGTTGAGATATGTGACTGCTGGCGGTGTCAAGAAGATGTGGTATGCTGGGAAGTCTTCGAGCTCTGGACCATACAGTCTTGGCTTTGTAAGATTTGTTTTTGTCAAGTTGCACTCGATAGCCATCTGTAGGTCGTGAGATGAGTGCACTCTGAATTGTCTGAGCATGAACCTTTTGATTGCTGCGAGGCCTTCACTGTATGTTTTGCTTTGTCTGACTGGAAGGTATCGATATGCCATAAACATTTGATAGATGTTGTCTGGTTTAAGCATGATGAAATCATTTTCTTGGCATGTAAATTCACTCCCATCGGTGCGTTGAAGCTTGTAAGAATAGAATCTCACTCTGTGATAATCCTCGGCCTTAACCTGTAGAATTTGATGAATAGGGAGAATGTTGGATTTCAAATCCTGTTCCATCAGCTCTCTTTGAGTACCGGTTGACCTTTGCAACAGCATATGTAGATGACCTCCTGCCTGCTTTCCTTTGAGATGGGTGAGACCTCGCAGCTTTAGTTCATTTAGAGGTTTGACTTTGTCTGGTCTACGCCATATACGCTCTCTGATTTCCTCTTGGAAGGGGGCTTTGATTCGTACATTGTCCCAAGGTTTCTCAGTCCTGGGAAGTCGTCCCGCTGATTGTCTGACGACAGATTCAAGTTCTTTCTGAGTTTCCTTGTAGTTCTCCCCTTCCTTTCGTTCATCGTCCTCGAGCCTGATTATATCTTCTGCACATTTGTTAATGAGTTCTCGTAGGAACCAGTTCCTTTGCATATCTTCACATTCTTCATCCTGCATGATTTGATCCATCTCTGTCCACTGTCTGGGCCATTTGTCGTGAATGATGATATCTTCTAGTTGATCATGCATTTCATCTGACTACAGAACGGTAGTGGCTGGTTGATCTTTTGGAGACGGAGACCTGTTAACTGGAACACCGAGGTCACTGGTATTTCCCGTTGTCATCAGCTTTGAACGAGGTTCTAACTGATGGCCTGACGTAAAAGATGTACCAGTGGTAGCATCATCAGGACTTCCATCCCCTCCTCGGTTGGTATCTCTAGGAGATACGCCTCGGGATGTTTCATCTAGCTCGACCAGGCTAGAGAGTTTGGTTGTGGGTGGTGGCTGTTGGTTGGTAGAGGTTTCTGGTTGAACGGGCTGTGGAGTGTGGCTAGCTAAAGCAGTTTGCTCAAGTGGTCGTGGCCGCTTGTTCTCCCCCTCATGAGGATCCGAATCGTCGGGGTCCTCATGGGAACGTTTGCGACCACGAGGACTGTCCTTGCATTTGCTTTTGGTTTCAGGGGAAGAGAGGAGGGCTTCGAGGATGGCTTGCTGGTGGAGGGTAAGATTGGCTTCTGGGATGTTGAGGAGATGGTCCATCAAATCCGATGCCAAGGTTTCGAAAGGTAGCGAGGAGAGATCGATGGAAGGTGTGGTCGGGCGTGGGGAGAATACTGGTTCTGTATCTTGGGTTCCCCGAGAAGGTGAAGGAATGGGTATTTGGTTGATTGAGTGGTGAGATAGGGAGGTGGAAGATATTGGTTGTGTATGGGAGATGAAGGGTTCGGGTGTAGGTTGGGGTGGGGGTTGTTCAGACTGAACCGCTTGGGTGGTCCTAAATTCCTGTGCAAGAGCGGTCATTGCTTCTTGCACCCATGGTTTGATGGTGTAATCCAGGAAGCGATTTAGCAGAACGTTGACATCTTCAAAGGTTGGGTGTCCAGTTACGGGGGTTGTAACTGTTTTCACAGCATCAGTGAAGATAGATGATGTGTGGCCTGCGTGCAATGATGGAATCATTGAAGGCATAGCAGGACTTCCAACCGTCATAGCTTGCGCTCTGGTCATTGCGTTCAGGGTGTGTGCACCTGTATGTGCTGTGAATAGTGTAGGTGTCCTAGAAAATGAAGAAAATGTTGGAAATGTGACACCTAGACTCGATGTGTTCGAAGGAGGGGTTTTGACCTCGGGCGATTGGTCAATAGTACGCTCAACTGATTCGGAAGGAACCAGCGAGGGGGGTGAGTCCCGTGCTTTTGAAACGATAGCCTGTTGGGAAGCTATCGAGTGGCTGGGTGAGGGCTGTGCATGCGCAGTAGAGCCAGATGCTGCGTTTTCTACTCGAGAACCGAAAAGATCAGCTCCTGTACTTAGGGATTCGACTCGGCTTATTTGGATAAACGGATCACAGTCGGCGAATATGTGCTCGTCAGCCTTATCTATGAGGCTCTTTCTGACGCGAGGCTGAGGCTTTGACTTAGCAGATTTGTCATTCTTGATCTTAGCCTGTTTCTCTCGAATGATGGCATCTTTAGAGTTCTTGATGACATGGGCTGCTTCATCATAATCAGCCTTGGAGCTGTTGGTTTCTTAGTGAACGCTTTTGGATTTTTCCAGCTCCTTGATGGTGAAGACCTTGGGTCTGCCTGCGATTATTGGTGCTGCGTCTTCAGCAGTTATCTTCTTTGGAGATTCGACAGGCAGTTTTCCTTTTCTTATTAGAGCATAGGTGTGCTCAACGTCGTCGCTGTCATCATCATCACCATCAGAGTCGGACTCCTCGCCATCAGTACCCACGCTCTCGGATGCCTCATCGTTAGTGTTAGTTTGGGCATCACTGGACGACTCATTAGCAGATTCCTCAGCGTCTGTTTCGGTGCCCTCAGCCGTCTGACTCGTCTCAAGAGAGTCGTCAGACTTTTCTTCATGGGGCAAACCGGCCACTGGTTTCTGTGGCTTCTGGGCTTGCTTAGGACCCTTACTTACACTCGGCTTTGTCCCCGGGGTAGGTCCAGCTGGGTTTTGCTGAACCATAGGGACAGTTCTCGCAATGCTCTCGCGATACTGTTGGACTACCGGATTGGATGGATTGGCGAGTTGGAGCAGGAAACCAGGAATCCGCAGACCGGTGACAGGATTTTTGTGAATGTGTGGATCAGCACTGCGTCTAGGAATGGAGGTGTGCTCTGCCATGCAGTCATGGATGATCAGCCCCAGTCACCTTGCGTATGGGATGGTACCTTGCCTGTTTTTCTCCTTTGCTTTTACCAGGTCCATGAGCTCGGAGAAGAAGAGCTGTGCCATGTCGTATTTCTTGTTGTATGCAATGCCGTGAAAGATGAGTAGTATTTGCTTGTTGCACTTGTCAAACCCGGCATGCTTCGGTGACAGGCATTTATTCACCAGCCCGAACAGGCTCTTCCACGGGTGATGGAGATAGGCTCCATTGAAGTTTGACAGCTGCGGTAGAAGTGAAGTGTAGCCGAGAGCTGCCACGTCTTTGAGAAGATCAGGAATAGATGGCAGCGCATCATAAGTGTCGTGGACTGGCAGCGCTAGTGTGGATCGCAGTGTAGATGGCGTCAGGATTACGCGCATACCATTCAGTTTAGTCTTGATTTTGGAGTGATCCTTTGCTGATTCTGTATGCATGTGGCCCCAAAATTGTTGTAGGTATATCTCTGGCACTGGTTTGGCGTTGTGGAGTGCAGCCCAGAGATAGTGACCTTTCATTATGGCCGGAATGATCGGGTTCTGACATTTGAAGACGGTGAGGTCTAGCTGGAAGTTGTTATCCAGCACCTTGATCCACTTGCCCTTAGGGTAGATGGCGTCGTCATTCTGAATTTGAGGTGTTCCTGCCATTATGAACTGTAAAAGCAAGGGGTCAGCATATTAATTCATTGGTTGAGTGCTCTGAGATTAGATTGAAAAAAGATTTGGTGTTTGCTAATTTTAGAAAATGGGTGCATGTGGGTTTTTGAAAAAAATGTAAGTCAAAATCTCGAGATCCAAATCTCGAGATCAAAATCTCGGGATCTTGATTTCGAGATTCAAACCTCGAGATCAAGATTTCGAGATTCAAATCTCGAGATCAAGATTTCGAGATTAAAATCTCGAGATCAAGATGTCGAGATTAAAATCTCGAGATCAAGATGTCGAGATTCAGATCTCGAGATCTCTCTCGAAGACGAATCGACGAACTCGAGATCTGGAGAACTGAATCTCGAGATCATAAATCTCGAAATGACGATTCCACCTGCAAATACATAAACATTAGATACGAAAAAATGATATTCAATATGGATTTCGACCTTGAATCAAACGAAGAAAAACCCTTTGTGCTTGTTTTGAGATTTTACGAACGTTTTTCGGAAAAAGAGGTTTTCGTTTGAGACAAAGCGGATGGTGATGGTGATTGAGATGAGAGGCGAGTAGATGATATCTCCGTTAGACTACCTTAGAAGACAGAAACGGGAAGATGGAGAGAAAACGAGAAGAAGATGAAGGTTCAGGGGAGTTGAGGAGCTCTGGTTTGCGAAAACTGTTCAGTGCCTTTGGTTTGCGAAAAATACTGTGAGAATGGGGAGAAGGGTTTCGCAAGGACTTAAAAATGCGAGAAGGTTGGGCCTTTTTCTGTAACAGTTGATCCCAAAAGTATGGGCTAGCACAAAATGACTTTTAAAAAAGATTTTTGAGACCCAAATCAGTGAAAATTAGAGCTCCCCCTCAAACAATTTTTTTTTCTTTTTCTCCCCCCAAAAAATTGCAACAAACACTATGTACAGATGCAACGCACGCATACTATTTTTTTTCCAGATTTTCTCCCCCTCAACACATGCAACACACACACACTATTTTTTGTTCTTTTTCAGATTTTCTCCCCCTCAACACATGCAACACACACACTATTTTTGTTCTTTTTCAGATTTTCTCCCCCTCAACACATGCAACGCACACACACTATTTACAAATCACACCCACACACGCTTTTTACAAGTCCCACACACACTTTTCAGACCAGTGGAGACGAAATTTAAATAGGCTCGAGGTTCAACATGCCCAACTTGGAGACTAGGAACTGGAATCTTTTTTCGTCCAATGCCTTAGTAAACACGTCAGCCAGTTGAAGCTCTGAGCTTACAAAGTACATATCAATGTCTCCTTTCTCCACGTGATCCTTGATGAAATGATAGCACAAATCAATGTGTTTGGTGCGGGAGTGGTGAACAGGATTGCTGGTGATGGCGATGGCGCTTTGAGAGACACTGTAGATCGGGATATGGCGGAATGTGTAACCGTAGTCTTTGAGCTGAGTCTTCATCCATAATATTTGTGAACAACAACTACCAGCCGCGACGTATTCGGCCTCAGCTGTAGATGTTGACACACAATTCTGCTTTTTGGAAGACCAGCAGACTAACTTCTCGCCCAAGAACTGGACGGCTCCCGATGTACTTTTGCGGTCCATCCGGCAACCTGCAAAATCAGCGTCCGAGTATCCGACTAGGTCAAAGCCTGAATGCTTGGGATACCAAAGGCCTAGATTCACAGTGCCTTTAAGGTATCTTAAAATTCGACGTACAGCGGTCAGATAGGATTCCTTCGGATTGGCTTGAAATCGAGCACATAAGCATGTGGAGAAGACAATGTCAGGCCTGCTTGACGTGAGATACAACAAAGATCCAATGATGGCCCTGTAATTTGTAGCATCAACTGGCTTCCCGGAGGGGTCTGAGTCCAGTTTATTGTTCGGGGACATAGGGGTCGTCATGGAAGATTTGCCTTCAATTTTGAATCTCTTTAGCATATCCAGAATATATTTTGACTGGTTGATGAAGATGTCATCAGAGAGTTGTCTTACTTGCAGGCCTAAGAAGAAGTTAAGTTGACCCATCATACTCATCTCGAACTTTGTTTTCATCAGTTTCTCAAAATGTTGGCATAGGCGTGGATTGGAAGAGACAAAGATGATGTCATCGATATAGATCTGAATTAGAATGATGTCAGATTTCTGTCGCTTGATAAACAGAGTAGTATCAATCTTTCCTTTGGAGAAACCTGAATCAATCAGAAATTCGGTCAAGGCATCGTACCAAGCTCTGGGTGCCTGTTTCAGCCCATAGAGAGCTTTCTTGAGCTTGTATACATGATATGGGAATTTTGGATCTACAAATCCTTCAGGTTGAGCAACATAGACTTCTTCTTCTAAAGTCCCATTTAGAAAAGCTGTTTTCACGTCCATCTGAAAGACGGTGAAGTTTTTGTGCGCCGCATACGCAAGAAAGAGGCGGATTGCTTCAATTCTAGCTACGGGCGCAAACGTTTCATCATAGTCTATGCCTTCCTGTTGATTATATCCCTTTGCGACCAGCCTTGCCTTGTTTCGGACAACTGTCCCTTCTTCATCCCTTTTATTTTTGAATATCCACTTCGTGCCAATGATAGTCTTTCTTTGAGGCTTGGGTACCAGTGACCATACATCCAGTCTGTCAAATTGATTGAGTTCATCTTGCATCACAATCACCCAATCTGGATCAAGTAGTGCATCGGAGACCTTTGATGGTTCTGACTGGCTTAGGAAACAGGCGAAGTGGCATTCATTCATTGTCGCGGATCTTGTGCGCACACCTTGACTCGGATCACCTATTATCTGATCAACGGGATGTGCTTTCGTCCATTTCCTCTCATGAGCTAGAGGAGTTGGAGTGATGATTGGTTGATCCGAGTCCTGATAGGTGTTTGAGGGCTCTTGAGCAGCTGTGGTGTGGAGTGGAGATGATTCTGGAGTTGTAGCAAACCCATGATCATCCACTCCTCTGTGATTGGATTGAGGGGTTGAAGGCGTGGAAGGTACATCTCCTGGACCTGTGAGGAGCGGAATCTCTGCTATTGGAGTTGATGTTGAAGCTGGTGTGCATGGAGGAGGTGAAGATTGTGAATTCTCGTAGAAGTTTCTGAAAAGAGAATTGAGAATCACATCTTCGTGTTCTGTGTTTGGATCAGCTTTATCAGAAGCCACTGGTACAACATGTGATGGATCAGCCTGTAGATGTTCGATCGCGAAGTCTGCCATTTCATAGAATGTAACATTTACACTCTCGATGACAGTGCGTTTGTCTCTTAGATAGACTCTGTAAGCTTTGGACTGCAGTGAGTAGCCGATAAACACGCCTTCTCTGGCTTTGGGGTCCAGCTTACTTCTCTCTGTCCGATCATTCAGTATGAAGCACTTGCAGCCAAAAATCTTGAAGAAAGAAATGTCGGGAGTTCTGTTGAAGAGAATTTCATACGGAGTCTCGTCGAAGCGTTTATGGATGGATGTTTGTTCTGGGTGAAACACGCAGTATTGATTGCCTCTGCCCACATGAAGTGAGACAGTCTGGATTGTATTAACATGGTGCGTGTTGCTTCAACAAGAGTTCTGTTCTTTCTCTCAACAACTCCGTTCTGTTGGGGAGTTTTAGCTGCTGCAAATTGCTGAGTGATACCGAGAGATTCATAGAAATCAGTGAGAGTTTGATTTTTGAACTCGGTACCATTGTCAGTTCTAACTATTTGAACACTGTGCTGTAGCAGTTTCTGGATGGTCCTGATAAAGGTCATAATGTTTTCTGCAGCCTCGTCCTTTGAGCGGAGAAATTTTGTCCATGTGTACCTAGAGAAGTCATCAACAATCACCAGTGTGTATTTGCGACCGTTGATGCTTTGGACTCTCATAGGTCCACACAGATCCATGTGAATTAACTGTAGCTGGTGTGTAGATGATGGTACTGTTTTTGACTTGTGGGAGCTTCGCGTCATTTTGCCCATTTTGCAGGCACTACAATGATCCTCAGCGGAAGACTTTAACAGAGGAAGCCCCTTCACAAGTTTCTTGGAGGACATGATTGATAGATGCTTGAAGTTCAGATGGGAGAGACGTATGTGCCAAAGGTTGTTCTGTTCTGTTGAAGCTTTGGACAACAGACAGATGGAAGTGGTGGATTGTACGCTTTTCAGATCAATAGTGTACAAATTTGAAGTTCTGTAACACATTAATAATGTATTCCCCATGCTGTCTAGAACACAGCATTGTCTCGCAAAGAACCTCACTTCCATCCCGCTGTCACAGAATTGCCCTATGCTCAGTAAATTGTGTTTGAGCCCTTTGACAAAAGAAACATCTTTGATAGTGACACTGGCACAGATGACGTCCCCATATCCAAGAATAGGAGATGAGGCATCATTCCCAAATCTGACATTGCCTCCGTAACAGTTGGTGTAGTTGCTCAACAGGTGTTTTATTCCGGTCATGTGGGTTGAGCATCCTGAATCTAAGTGCCACACATGACCGTCCTGCAAAACAATTAAACAGGTTTAGGTACCCATCTTGGAGTGGGTCCTTCCTTATTAACAAAAAACACCTTTTTAAATCTTGCTTTTATCTGTGATCCAAGGTCAGCAGCTTTTTCAACAAAAGATCTTTCTTTCGCGGGCTCTCTAATAGCCAGATCTGCTTTTGCAGTGGGTCTGGTTTTTGGAGCCCACTTAGCAGTTTCCATTTTGGTGGGTCTGATTTTGTGAACCCACCTTTCCGTTTTAGTCTTGGTGGGTCTGTTCATGGGAACCCACCTTTCAGTTTTAGTTTTGGTGGGTCTGAGTTTGGGGACCCACCTTTCAGTTTGAGGCTTGGTAGGTCTCATCTTGGGGACCCTCCTTTCAGTTTCAGTTTTGGTGGGTCTGTTTTTGGGGACCCACCTGTTATTCGTTTTGGGAGGAGAGTAGACACGTGCTTTGTGATTGAATGGTTGTTTCTTAAGTTGGGTTTTGAAAATTTCCTCCTTAGAAAGCCGATTAAGATGTTTCCTTGAATGAACTCGGAGGGGATATTTCATATCAGGTATACAAAATATTCCCTTAGAAGTTCTGTTCTCGGTTTCCCTTTTTGGTTTGAGCTTTCTGTGAGGCTTTGCTTTAACAACATTCACATCACATTCATAATTATGAGGGTCTGGAACAGAATAACCATAAGCAATACTCAAATTATGAATTGAACGATGTCCAAAATATGTCTCAGAAATATTCAGCATGGGACTCAAGACTGAACTACTAGAAGTTTGTTTCTCAGAGACAGAATTACATTTAACTTTAGAATAAAAAATAGAGCTAGATCTAGAGCTGACTTTATTCTCAAAAACTTTCTTTTTGCCTTCTGCGATTTCCTTCCTCTTCTTCCTCCACTCGTTCTTCTCTTCTCCTTCCTTCTTCACTTCTTTCCCTGTGAGCAAAGGAGAAGAGTGATGAGTGGACGAACTTTTTGAAAGCTTGTTTTTCTCAGGTGAGGTGTGTGAATTGTCAGACTTATTATTAGAAGTAGAAGGGGTTGTTTTAGCATGATATTGCTCCCTTAATTCATTGAATTTTTGAAGAAGTTCCTGCCAGTTGCTCTCAAAACCTCTCTTTTCTGTTTCAAATCTCTCTCTCTCGTCGTCAAGAGTTTTCTGGAGGTTTTTGAGTTTTTGTGCCATTGGAAAAATACAGGGTTCCTCTCCAATTTTAGAGATACCTACTCTTGGGGGTGGGTCTAGAGGATGTCCTATGTGTGGAATATCTTTTGCATAAGGGTCAAGACATTCACTAAAGCAGGAACTAGGTTCTTCTTGTGTGAGTTGTTTTTCATTAACAGAAGGATAATCACAAGAAATCGCAGCTTTAGGGTTCTTTCTCTTTTCTTCTTCTGCTTCTGCGTTTTCTTCATCACTTCTAAAATACATTTTCTCACCAAACCCTAGTCCCATGTAATCTTTGTTATAAATTTGAAGACAGTTAACTTTCTTTAGATTACATGGGTTGGTTATGCCCAGTCCTATTCTAGGATTGTAAAATCGGTCATCCTTTATTCGATTAAGAAAAATTTTCTGTTCAGACTGACCTCTCCTAGCAGCTAGATCCTCTAGTTCTTTTATTTTGTTTAAAAGTGTTCTTCTTTTATTATGCAAAAAATCGCATTCAGCCTTTGCTGTGCTTTTTTCTCGTTCACTATCCTCAAACTTCTTAGTTAATTCAGCTATCTTAAGTTCAAAACTTTCAAAATCTGAGGACACCTTTCTGACCTGTTCTTTCACAATATCAAGTTGAAAACTAAGAGAAGACTTTTGGTCTAGATTCTGTTTCAGTACCCTGTGATTATTGTCTAGTCTCTCCTTTAGTTCTTTAATTAGATTGTCCTTCTCAAGTAAGGACTGATTTTGACTATTTAAAGGGATATAAGAGGTACTTACTGAGCTTGTTGAGCATTCACTTTCGGGGATTGCAGCATCACCCTTCTTTCATCTTCTTCCTCCACTCGTGCCATCAAGGCATAGTTTTCTTCCTCCTCCTCCTCATCAGAAGTATCTTCTGCCCAGTGATCATTCTCTGCAAGCATTGAAGAATTTTCTTCTTCTTTCTGCACCATCAGCATCTTCTGCTTATTCCACAGCATCTTCTGCTTGTAGAAGTTTGCATCCTTCTTCTTTGGGAGGCGGCAGTCTTTGATGACATGTCCAACCTTTCCACAGTTGTAGCATTTGGGGGCATCTTCAGCTGATGGCGCCTTCCTAGAAGATCCTTGATCATGGTTCTTCTGTTTATAGTTTGAGGAGGAGGTTCTCAGCTTGTTGGAGGAGCTATTCTTCTTTGCAAATCTCTTGGCAAGCAGTGCCATTTTCTTCTGTAGGTCTGCAAGCTCAGCCTCCAGGTCAGATTTGTCATCATCACTCTCATCTTCATCTGATTCAACCACCTTCTTCTTCTTCTTCTTTTTCAGCGGTGTGGTTGTCCTTCTGGGCTGAGCTTCCATCACTAGAGCCAGGGGATTTGAGCTGTGTTGATCCTCGGCACAAGCAACCTCATTGACAAATTGCTTTAAATGTTCATAAAGAGTGCAGAGGTCAATTTCATCCAAGTCAATGCGTGATCTAACATCCTTCACTGTCTTTTCCCATGCAGGATGTAAGATGGATAGAAATCTTATATTCAGTTCCAAGTTGGACCTGAATACTTTGATTTTCCTTAGTTCATTGACCAGTTGGACGAGTCTGTTGTAAGTCTCGTTCAATGGTTCTCCCTGGGCAGCTTTGAAGGAGTCATAGGCAATAAGGATTGTTGTCTTCTTGGTTTTAAGGCTGATGCTTGTGCCTTGGAGCAGTTTCTCGATATCATCCCACATTTCCTTTGCCGTTTGCATGCTGTCGATGAGCACATATACTTCGTTTGGGATTGCTTGAAGGAGGTACGTCTTGGCCACGAGATCACCTCGAAGCCTGAGCTTGTCAGCTTCGGTATATTCAGATGCCACTTTCCGTCTCCTTTCTGGAGGAATAGGTGGGTTGTTTTCTGGATCTCCTCCAACCGAAATCATAAGTTCAGCTGGTCCTTCAAGCAAAGATTCAAGAATTGCAGCGGAGTTTTCTTTGTGCTCAAGGAAATTAAGGAATCGATTCCTCCACATCTGGTATTCTCCTTTTCTAAGACTGGGAGTACTGCTGTTCCCTTGGGCATTGTATTCAGAGGCCATTGCTATATAAAACTGACCTTCGAGATGTTTGATCAAAAGATTTTTAAAGGCAGAATGTCGAAAATCAGATGTCGAGATCTGAATATCGAGATCTAAGATTTCGATAAAGGAGGCCCGGTTTCGAGATTTGATATCGAGATTAGGATGTCGAGTTTTGAAATCTCGAGATTTCAAACGTCGAGAAGCAAATCTCGAGATTTGAGATGTCGAGAAGTGAAACTCGAAATCTTATTTCGAGATGTCAAATGTCGAGGACTAGAAGTCGAGACCTTAAAATCGAAACCTCGATCTCGAGATTTGGATGTCGAGATCCTCAATGTCGAAATCCTGCAAACTGTAAAAATCAGATAAGCAAAATCTGAAGGTAGTTTCTTGTAGAGTATGATGTCGAGATCCTCAGGTGAAGTTTTCAGCTCGAAATACTTGGCAAAACATGTTCAAATCATAGATGTCGACATATGGTTCTCGAGATATCTTGAGTACAAAATTCACAGAAAAAGAAATCTGAAGTATACACCTTGATCGCTTCAAAACGACGATTTTAAGGGTATAACTTTTACAACTTTTCAACAAGAAACAAGATTACAGAGTAATAACTCGACAGAAAAAACAACGTAAAGAAAAACAGAGGTTTTCTGCAGGCGTTCTTCTGATCGGCTCTCGATCGGCTCTGATACCATTTGTTAGTCCCTGTTTCTATTACAGCAATGAAAAGCAGTACAACAAGATGAAGATTAACAGTAAAGATGAACAAAGAAATATCGATGTAAACCTTCCTTGATATACCGTGAACTCGTACAGAGAATTATTTGCGCTAAGGCTATTTGGAATAAGTACGAAAGTTAACGCAGACCTGAATCCTCGGCTCCCTTTTATAGGCGAGGTTTACGTATGCGTGTAAGGCTTTTAGCCTTTTGTATGAGCCTAACACTTGGCCCATATTATATACCTAATAAATACACATATTTAATACAAGGAATAATAATAAAGCTAATCTATTACAAGATAGGTGACAAATTTGATTCACAATTAAATGATCTTCAACAGATCTCCTTCTGCTTTGGTCGCAAATTAAATACTTTCTCAAGATACTCATCAACTCCACTTTGAAATTCGTCAGCCCATTCATGAAAATCTCACCACTCTTTTTTTCCTTTATCCATGACCTAAGTGTAGTAAAAGCATAAAAAATTGCAATGCCTGTCTACACTTCATAGTGATAGTCCAACATCCAAATGATCACTTAAATTAGAAGAAAAGATGGAAAGTAAAAGTAAAACTAAAACTAAAAAAACAAAATGGATGTACATTGCCAAAGAGCAAGTATGGCTGTAATTTTACAAAGGGTGAGTTGATTCTAGCTCACACACATACACAAAATAATCGTGCATATAATTACTCACTTCCCATTATACCAAAGTTATAATTCAAAATATATCAAATCGGATGTAATATAAATACAGAAAAAATTATAATAGGGACAATGCACTTTTGGTCCTTCAATTAGTCATCATATTAAAATGTAAGACTTGTGTTTTGAAATTGTAAATGTCACCCTCTAAGTTGACAGATGTGCTGTAAATGTTATCTCCTGTGAGTTTATTGGTAGTCCGGAATTGGAGATGGATTATGAACGACGAGAATAACATTTACAACACATCTACCAATTCGGGGGTGACATTTTCAATTTCCGAAACACGAGTCTCACATTTCAATATGATGACTAATTGAGGGATAAAAGTGCGCTTTTCCTTTTATAATACAAATTGTTTTGTAATTTGAATACAAACACAAACTAATCCATTTGAATTTAAATTTGATACCACGTGGTTAGCAAACAATATCTACGTGAATCAAGTTGCAACGAAATAAAATCAATTTGAAGAGAACATATGCTCTAAAAGCATGAAGATACTATACCTAATACACCAGCAAAATTTCATGTCGGGGAAAATAAAAACTCTCACAATATAATGTGCCAAAAAGCCAATTTATTACATAGTGCATAATAATAAGACCAGAAATAACACCAGAATAGATGGAATAATAATAACAACGAATTTTAATGTCGGCTTTTTTTATTGTTATGCAAACAAAGCAGTTACTCATAAACAAACCAAGGAACAGTTCGAGAACCCGTTCGTATATCACGGTGCGCATGATATACTTAGGAGAGTGAAGAAACAGTTCGTGTATCCTGGCTTAATGGCTTTGTTATTTTTTATTTTTCCTTTTCTTAAAAATGTTAATAATTTTTTTATTTTTGATATGATTTTTATAAAATTTATATCAAAATTTTTTATTTTTCACGATCTTTCAAATGAGATCAATATTGCCTATGTAATTTTTACATATTAACATTTGCGTGTTAAAATATGTAACTTTACGTGTTAAAATATGTAACTCACGTTCAGTCAGGCCAAATGTAACTCTACGTGTAAAAATATGTAACGTTACGTAAAAAAATATGTAACTCGCGTTCAGACATGTCAAATGCATCTCGTGTGTACAAATATGTAACTCGCGTGTATAAATATGTAACTTTACTGATGGATAGTCTACCCGGGGGTATATATCCGAAGGGTTATTGCGGGAAGTAACTTAGAGAGAAGTCAGAGCAAGTAAATAAAAGTAGAGAGAGAGTGTATTCAGTGTGCTATCACTTTTCAGCGTGGTTACAAATGGGGAAATGGGGTGCCATTTATAGTAGCAATATATGCCGGGCAGGGACACATGTCAAGCGCTCATTGGCCGAGGGGTCACCTCAACTGGTTGGCGCTGGCAGCCGCATGTGGCCGTATTTAATGCGGCTGTTGGATGGGACGTCTGTGCGGGGTACGGTGATCTGTACGCATGTGAGGCGGATATCTTGTCGAGTGAGATGCCTTCGGCTATAGAGCAGTAGCCGAGGGCTCTTCCACCCGATGGCACCCTGGTGCCGAGGGCTCATAGTGCCGAGGGCTACTGTTTTCGCCGTTTTCTCCCAGTTTCTTAATTTTCTTGAGGAACCCGCTCTGTGAGAATTTGGAGCCTTCGGCCAGGGTGCCGAAGGCACCCCTGGCGCGTTATGCGGGCTGCTTGGTACTCTGGGTGCTGTGATTTGGGCCTGTTGGGCCTTTGCTGGAGTAGTAGGAGTCTGTGGGCCGGGGGTTCCCGGGCCATATACTCCATCAGGAGTCCCTCACTCCTTTTGCCGAAAGGTACTTGAGGGAAAAGGAGTAATTTGTGCTTGCCCTTTGATGTTGTCCCGTCGTGATCTCTGAAGTTGGTGAGGAGTTGTTGCTTTTATGTCCCTGCCGGAGGCAGTCCCTCAGTTACCCACATGTCGGGACTTGAGGGCTTGCTTTGTTGTTTGTTGGAATTTCACCAAATTTTGTAATTTAATGATTTTCCCGAGGGGGTCCTCCAGTCCCCCACTCCTTGAGGCACTTGTAAAGTGGTGAAAAGGAGTAAAGTAGTTACGTTGCTGTTGCGGGCCGAAGGCTGACGCTTTTCGTTTCATTTTGGGGGGATGCCTCGTTAAAAACCTCATTAGGAAAAACCCTTTGGGAAAAAAAATCCTAATGAGGGAAAAAGAGTGCACCGAATTCCCCCAATGATGAATCGAAAATGTCAAACCTTGGTAAAAATGGAGAATGACGGGAATGCCGAAGGCTCTCTCTTCTGAGGGCTCCGTTGTTGATTAGCCGAAGGCTTGTTGTTGATGTCCTGGTGGCGCCGAAGGGGAGTCCCTCAATGCAGTGATCGAGGGCTTGCCAGATGAGGGCGGCAGTGAAGTTGTTACCGGGGGGATCCGCTGTTTGTTGATTTGTTGGTGATGAAGATACCCGAGGGCTCCCCATTACCTGTGTGCCAGGGGCCCTCCGTCAGTGAGGAACTCCCCGGGGGCTACCCAGTTTTGCAGTGCTGAGGGGGAATCCCCGAGGGGTGCTCTGATATGAAGCCCTGGGTTTCTGAAGGAGTGATCCCGAAGGCGTCTGTTTGTGCTGTGTGGGGCACAACCCGGGGGCACTTCTGAGTGAGTGTACCCGGAGGCTATCCTTGATGAAGAGGAGTGAAGTAGAAAACCCGGGGGCTTCTAAAATATAGCCGTTGGAAATATAGCCGTTGGAATATGTAACGACAGGATATAGCCGTTGGGGGGTGGCACACGTGGCGTGTGATGGCTGGCTGTCCGTGGGCGGCATCACCGGTTGGGTGAAGACGCGGTGTGTAATGATGGCGGTCCGTCCGGAGGCCCGGAACCCAGGCCCAAGCCCGGATTCCAGCGCCTATAAATACCCCAAGGCCAGGCATTCCTCCGTGTGCGAAAAACTTGTTAGCGAAGCTCTGCCAATTTTTCTAGAGAGAGAAACAGCAGCCCCCGGTTGAATCCTCTGTTCTTAAGGTCAGTTCTCCACTTGCCCTTCAGCTCTTAGCTACCTGTACTGTGCCCTTAGGCTAGGAGATAGGATATTCTAGGAAACCTTAGTTTTCCCGAGCCTTCGAACGAGTGAGCAGATGTCATCACAGAGCGACTCGCAGGATATCTCGGGGGAGCCTTCGGTAGAGATGGAGACATACTCAGACGTGGAGTCGTCGAGCGTGGAGTCTTCGGCGGGTGGTGACGCCGCAGTGGCCATGGAAGTGGAGAAGGACCTCCAGGCCGAAGTCGAAGCCGAGGGCTTCGAACAAGAAAACGAGGACGAAGAGCTTGCCCTCGCCGTGCAGACCGCCGAGCAGGAAGAGGAGAGGGAAAGGCTGAAGGTCACTGTTGCCATTCCCCCCCAACGGGGGTGCCAGGGAAGCCAGCTCCTCCCGGCCATTGGACCCGACGCCCATAAGTGTGGCTCCCGGGAAGAAACACAAGACGAAGGCGGCCCCGAGGAAGAAGCAAGCGGCAGTGGATGCCGGGCGGCCGGTGGGCATACCCGAGGGCCATTCATTCTTGAACACTGCCGCCCTAGAGCTGAAGACGAAGGCATCCCCGGCAGAATACCAGTCCACCCAGATGCTGGTTGGACCTTCAGCGCGTGTGGTGGAGCCCAGGGCGGATGATTTGCTGCGATACGCGTCGGAGGGGTGCTTTGCTGCTCACACCCTCTCGGTGGAGATGGGGCTCCGGTTCCCGCTCCATCCTTTTCTCTTGGAGTATCTGAGATTCGTGGGGTTGGCCCCTTGCCAGCTAACGCCCAACAGCCACTCCTATGTGGCCGGCTTCCTCTCCTTGTGTCAGAGCCGGGGGGTCGAGCCCACACTCGACCAATTCTTCATGTCCTTCAACCTCTGCCGGGGGGGACATTCAAATGCTGAGGGCTTTGCCAACCTTCAGCAGGTACCGGAGTTCCGGCTTTTTGATGATGTGCCCTCGTCTCACAAGGGGTGGAAAGAGAGGTTTTGCTATATCCGCCTCGAGGAGAATCCCTTCCCGGCCCAGCTCCGTAATAGCTTCCGGCGCCACCCGAAGGTGGGGAGCGCAGCTTTAGAGAAGAATGGCAAAGTGCTTGCCAAGAAGCCGGAGGGGTCTGACAAGCATGTCAAGATCAGAGAAGTCACCCTCCCGGAGGATTTGCTTAGCCTGGGTTTCCGGCAGTTCAGGCCGAGGGGCTCTTCGGATGGGAGATACCCACCCCTCGATAGGGTCTTCGAAGGCGCTGGAGGTGATCATCGAATTGTTCACTGATGCGTTGATAGTTCTCTCTTACTCCGTTTTTTTTTCTATAACGTAGTAACTGGTAGCCCTCGATCTAACCCTTCTGTTTTTTTTTGTTGCTTGTAGGTAACAATATGGATGTTGGTTCCCTCTTCGCTTTAAAAAACGCGAAAGGAAAGAAGAAGGCCCCGTCGGGCGCTTCTGCCAGGGAGGGGCCCTCTCAAACTGCCGGTGCTGCTGTTGGCCCCGGAGGGTCCAAGGGTGCTGGGCCCAGTAAGAAGAAGGTTGCTGGAAAGGGGACCGAGCCCCCGGCCAAGAAGCCGAAGACCGCCGCCCCTACCAAACAACCGACCACCGATGTGGTGGTGATTGTGGACGAAGGGCACGCTTCTGCCTCCACCCCCCAGGAACAAATCAATCAGGAGTTCTTTGGGCGGGAGAGGTTGGAGGCGATAGTGCCGAAGGGGGCCTCCGTGTTGGAGGGCAGTTTGAACCCTTCGGCTTTGATGAGCCAGATGCTGCCGTCGGCCGACCGGCTGGCCCTTGCCCGGCTAGACGAGGGACCCCTCGAGGCGAAGGTCCTCCTGAATGCCGCCTCCGTAAGTCCCCCTCCCTTCTCTGCTCATTGCTATGTTTTTCTTCCGTACTCTGTTCCTTATGCCTTATTTTTGCCTTCGTGAATTGCAGGCTTTCATGGGCCTCTGCGAGCACCTCCGAAGGGTGGATCAAATGAGGGAGGCCAAGGGTGCCGTCGAGGGGGAGGCTGCCCTTCTCAGGAAGAAACTTGCTGAAGCCGAGGACTCTCTACGGCTGGCCACCGACGGCATGGAGCAGAGGGTGCAGGCTGCAAGGGCCGAAGGGGTCAATGAGGGGCTAGCCAGGGCCGGGGAGGCCGCCGCCGAGGCCGCCCGTATTGCTGCCGATGAAGCCCGCGCGGCTCAAGAAGAGGCCGTCTCCAAGGCCCGAGAGGATGCGGTGGCCAGCTTCATGGCCGAAGGGTGGAAGGCCGAAGACCGGAGGGAGTGGCTCGCTTCGGTGGTGGGAGCTTCAGTAGATGAGTGGGTCGGGGCCCCGGGAAGATGTGGCTTGCTGAGAGGGGCGACTCGTACTACCAAGGCGGGGAGTTCTTCACCCAACGCCTCATCTACCGGAAGCTTGCGAAGCACTTCCAGGTGGCACCGGAGGAGTTCCGTCCCGAGGCTTATGGCCTCCCCCCCCCCCCCCCCCCCCGCCAGCCAGATGTCAGGATCCCGCTCCCCGAGGGGGAAGAGAGACCGGTTCTTGAAGACTCGGAGACCCTCCGGGAGTGCGGCCTTGGCGGTGAAGAGGATGAAGCCGAGAGCGAGGCGATATCTACAGTTCCCCCCTCTTAAATTGTACTCCCCCCTTTTGGTGTTGTAATTTGTTGGCCTCGGCCCCCTTTGTAAAGCACAATCAAACTTCTTTTTTTTTTTGAATGAATGAGTACACACGCCCTCGGGCCTCTGTTATACAATCTGTTTCCTTTAGATTTGTTTATTGTCGAATGCATGCCTTCGTCTTGATTTGGATGTATGTCTTGATATTTGGAATGTATGTTTTAGGACTTAGAATGTTTTCTGATTGTAGCTTGCCACTGGAAGCCTTCGGTAGTTGGGCACCCTCTGCTGGATATGCAACCGAGGGTTCTGTAGGAATTAGGACTTAGAAGATTTCCCTAAGTGTAGCACAGTATGGGGCCTTCGGGTGTTTGTAGTAACCCAATCCATAGGACTTAGAAAAATTTCTAAGTGTAGATCTTCCCTTGTGAGCCTTCGGGAAATGGGATCCCTTCCTGAAGTGTGAACCTTGGACCGAGGGCCCAATGTTCAGGACTCAGAGTTTTTTTGCAAGTGTAGTGTGTCATGTAGCCTTCGGCTACTATGGAGCCCCAACTGAAATATTGAATAGGCCGGGGGTTAATTCTTTAGGACTTAGAAAATTTTCTTGAGCGTTGATTCCTTGTGTACTGTAGCCCTCGATTGATAGGCAGCCTTCGGCAATTAGGTCCCTTGAGGTGAGGGTGAAATATGTAGGACTTAGAAAATCTTCTAAGTGCAGAGTTTCCCTTGGGAGCCTTCGGGAGATGGCATCCCTTCATGATGTATGAGTAGTTGACCGGGGGGGGGGGGAATATGCAGGACTTAGAAAATCTTCTAAGTGTAGAGTTTCCCTTGGGAGCCTTCGGGAGATGGCATCCCTTCATGATGTATGAGTAGCTGTCGGGGGGGGGGGGGGGGTGGAATAAGTGGGACTTAGAAAATCTTCTAAGTGCAAAATCTCCTTTGGGAGCCTTCGGGAGATGGCATCCCTCCTTGATGTATAAGTAGTTGACCGGGGAAAAGCATGTAGCACTTAGAAAACATTCTAAGTGTGGATTTTCCCTTGGGAGCCTTCGGGAGATGGCATCCCTCCTTGATGTATGAGTAGTTGACCGGGGAAAAACATGTAGGACTTAGAAAATATTCTAAGTGTGGGTTTTCCCTTGGGAGCCTTCGGGAGATGGCATCCCTCCTTGATGTATGAGTAGTTGACCGGGGGGGGGGGGGGAAACATGTAGGACAGAATACTCCTTTTTTAAGTGTTGTTGTATTGCATGGCCTTCGGCCACCATATTCCCTTGGCTGTAATATTGATTGGGCCGGGGGCCCAATCTTTAGGTATTAGAATTTCTTCAAGTGTTGCTTCCCTGTGTGGCCTTCGGGTGCCCGGGGGCTGCTCCTTCAGGGCTTAGAATTTTTCTAAGCATAAACTGATGTGGAATCCTGTTGTTGTGAAGAAAGCCAATGAGGAATGTGTGCCCTCGGCATACACTTAAAAAGTTGTAGGATTTGACCCTTGTCATGGGGAAGGGGCCCTCGGTATTTGTGCATAACAGATACCTTCGGTGTTTGTTTGAAGTACTGTTTAGTGGACCTTGGATAGTCCAGTCCATTTGTGACCGGAGGTGACCAGGTAGTGGACTTAGCCGTTTCCTGATGATATTTGTTTGAGTAGTATCCTTCGGGAAATAGGAGCCTTCAGTTACCGGAGGTGTTCCCGTGGGGAGCCCTCGGCTTGTTGTGATCTGTTGGAGTGTACTCTTTGATTTCTCGCCGAGTCTACTCCCCTTCACCCCCTCTTTTTTTTTTTTGGTTGGTGGTGAAGGGAAGGCATCAAGAAACTTGGTTTCTTGGTAAGGCTGGGCCTATTAGGAGACCATCAGAATACACCAATGGCTCTCCTCCCTCGGGTTAACCTTCCGAGTTCCGAGGGGATCGAGGGACGTTTCCTGGGCACAAGATATGGTGGTCCGTAACCTGCCTCCCCTTGGGGGATGGCGCGGAAAGCGCCTCATTTTTGAAAGTTGTCCCCTCGGCGCTAGACATAGTCTGTGGCCTGCCACACCCTTGGGGTGGTGGCGCGGGGAGCGTTTCGGTTTGGAAGTCGAATCCTGGGCATTTCTCATACCTGTCATACCCTGGGGGTAGTGACGCGGATAGCGTTCCGTTTTTGAAAGTCGAATCCTGGGCATTTCTCATGCCTGTCACACCCTGGGGGTAGTGATGCGGAAAGCGTTTCAAGGAAGGGTTTTCATTTGCACACTAGTTGCAAATGGCCGGGGGCACTACGTGCCGCCGGCACCGATGGTGGCGCTTTCGGTATATGCGTCCTCGTGGGGTACGGCTTTTAGAAACAACAACTGGTGTTAGTTTCGATGTGTAGCCCCCGGTACTTGGCGTACCGAGGGGTCTTCTGTAGGAGCACTTGGTGTTTCTTTTTTGTCGTAGTTGATGTAGGCGTCTACCCTCGGTACTTGGTACCGAAGGGTCTTCAAATGAAACACTTGGTGTTTCCCAACAGATGTTTGGAAGTTGATAGGGGAGTATATCCCTGGCACTGGGTGCCGAGGGGTCTTCTTTGAAACATTTTGGTGTTTTTTCCTTTGTTTCGATGTTTGATGATGGAGATGTACCCTCGGCACTGGGTGCCGAAGGGTCTTCTGTAGGAACACTTGGTGTTCTTATTATTTTTTTTTTATGATGAAGGTGGGAATGTACCCTCGGCACTGGGTGCCGGAGGGAAATGAAACACATGGCGTTCCTTGTTGTTGGTGATAGGAGTTCCCTCCCTCGGTACTGGGTGCCGAGGGGTCTTGACTGAAAACACGTGGTGTTTCCACTGTTTGTTATTGGTGTTGATGGTGTCCGCCCTCGGCATTTGGTGCCGGAGGGGGTTCTTCTCGTGGTGAGGCCTGGGGCCTGTAGTCAGTATGAGGGCTTGATGTCTTGATGTCTTGAATGTATCTTCATTCTTCGAAATTGGAGGCCTTGGGCCATAGGATAGTACATTCACTAGTTATGAGGGCTTGGCCGCTCTTACATCATTGATAAAATTTAACTAAATGGTGTACATTCCAGTGCCTAGGGACTTCTTTCCCATTGGGGCGTTTGAGCTTGTAGGTCCCGGGTTTGATGATGGCTGCTATGATGTAGGGGCCTTCGAATTTTGGTGCCATTTTTCCTCCCTCGGTTGGTTGGCTGGCTTCCCTCCTCCGGAGGACGTAGTCCCCCACTTGAAATTCTCGGGTGCGAACTTTGGCGTCGATGTAGCATTTAACTTGCCTTCGGTAGTTTTCTGCTCGGATGAAGGCCTGCTCCCGGCGTTCTGAAATGAGGTGGAGGTCGAGGGCCATGTTGCTGTCGTTGACCTCGGGGTCGTATTGGATCACCCTTCGGGTAGGAAGGGTGACTTCCGTAGGAGCTTTGGCTTCAAAACCGTAGCAGAGGGAGAAGGGTGTTTCACCTGTAGCTCGCCGAGGGGTGGTGCGGTAGGCCCAAAGGATGTTGTGGAGTTCTTCCACCCAGCCACCGCCCTCGGCCTCTAGCTTCTTTTTTAGGCCCTCGAGCAAGGTCCGGTTGGCATTCTCTACTTGCCCATTGCCTTGAGGGTAGGCAACGGAGGAGAAGGTGTGTTTGATGCCCCATGCCTCCAGAAGGGCACAGAAGGGGGCTGCCTCAAATTGTGTCCCATTGTCGGAGATGATCTGCTGGGGGACGCCAAACCTTGTGAGGATGTTCTTGAGGACGAAGTGACGGCACTTTGCCTCTGTGATGCTGGCGAGGGGTTCAGCCTCCACCCACTTGGTAAAATAGTCGACGGCCACAATGATGTATCTGTTGTTGGAGGTACCCCTCGGCAGAGGGCCCACAAGGTCTATCCCCCATCGGGAAAACGGGACAGAGGTGCTGATGGGGGCATAGTTGACCGCTGGTCTGCCGGGAGCTTTCTGGAAATGTTGACACGCGGTGCACCTCCGGGCAAGGTCAGCACAGTCCCTGGCCATGGTTGGCCAGAAGTAGCCCTGGAGAATGAGCCTTCGGGACATGGAGAAGGGTCCCTGGTGAGCTGAGCAAGTGCCACTGTGTACTTCCTCCATTGCGACCTCGGCTTCATCTGGATGAAGGCAACGAAGTAGCGTGCCATTGTAAGATCGTTTGTAAAGCCTCCCATCTTCGATGGTGTAGCTGGGAGCCCTCAGCTTTGCCAGTTTAGCGCGGGCCTCATTCTCGGGTAGCTGCCCTGTGGAGATGAAGGCGGTGATATCTGAAATCCAATCCTCCTGACGTTGTTGTATGTTCATCACGGGGCTTGCATGGATGCTTGAGAGGCTGAGTTCCTCGATTTTGGCAATCATGGAGATGTGCTCGGGGGAGTCTGCCGAGAGTTTAGATAATATGTCGGCCTCGGAGTTCTGAGCCCTCGGTATTTGAGTGAGAGAGTGTGCCTGAAATACCTTAAGCAACTCCTTGGCCGCTTCCTTGTACTATTTCATTCTTCCCTCCTTGGCCTCATATTCTTCGGAGATTTGGCCAACGACCAACTTGGAGTCGCATTTGATGTGGATCTGCCGAGCCCTCATGTTGGCAGCCAGCCGAAGGCCACATAGGAGGGCTTCATATTCGGCCTCATTGTTGGAGACTTTGAAGGAGAAGCGGATTGCATAGTAGGCCCTGAAGCCCTCGGGAGTAATGAGGACTACCCCTCCCCCGCATGCTTTGGTCGCGGAGGAGCCGTCAGTGTAGAGGGTCCACCAGTCATCCGAGGTGGCCGAGGGCTCCCCGTCCGTGGCTGCTCTTGCGGTACACTCCGTCACAAAGTCCGCCAGGGCTTGGCCCTTGATGACAGGCCTTGGACGGATGTCAATGTTGTACTGGCTCAAGAAGATAGCCCATTTCACCATGCGGGAGGAGCTGGTGGGGCTCCTCATGAGGGCGCCGAGGGGTTGATGGGTGAGGACCTGAACCGGGTGAGCCTGAAAGTAGTGGCCCAACTTCTTGACAGTCCAAACGATGGCTAACACCGTTTTTTCCACAGGGGAGTACCTGAGCTCGGCTTCCCTTAGGGTCTTGCTAACATAGAAGATGGCATGTTGGATGCCGTCTTCCTCCCGGATGAGCACAGAGCTGATGGCCGCCGGGCTAACCCCAAGGTAGAGGTAGAGGGTCTCCCCTACCTTGGGTTTGGAGAGCACAGGAGGTGAAGATAGATATCTTTTGAGCTCGTCGAAAGCCCCCTGGCATTCTGCAGTCCACAGAAAGCCAGCCGTCTTCCTCATGATCTGGAAGAAGGGTAGCGATTTCTCCGCCGATTTAGATAGAAAGCGGTTGAGGGCTGCCAGGCGGCCCGTCAACCGGTGGACTTCCTTCACGTTGCGTGGGGGCTCCATATTGATGATGGCCTGGATCTTCTCGGGGTTGGCCTCAATGCCCCTTCGGCTCACCATGTAGCCTAAGAATTTGCCCCCTTGGACGCCGAAGGTGCACTTCTTCGGGTTTAGCCGAAGGTTGAATTTTTGCATGATGGCGAAGATTTCCCGGAGGTCGTCAGCATGGCTGGAAGATTGTCTGCTTTTGACGATCATGTCGTCGACGTAGGCCTCCATGGTGCGTCCCAGGACGGCTTGAAAGACCCGGGCCACCATCCGGGTGTAAGTGGCCCCCGAGTTCTTTAGGCCGAAGGCCATCACTAGGTAGCAGAGGATGCCCTCGGGAGTCATGAAGGCAGTTTTTTCGGCGTCCTCCTCGTGCATGAATATTTGATGGTACCCTCGGAAGGCATCGAGGAAGGACATGATTTCACACCCCGCGGTCTCATCCACCAATTGATCAATGTTTGGTAGAGGGAATGGATCCATGGGGCATGCTTTGTTGAGATCGGTGTAGTCCACGCACATGCGGAAGGTAGGGGGCTTCTGGGCGAGGACTACATTTGCTAGCCATGAGGGGTATTTCACCTCCTTGATGTGCTTGATTGAGAGGAGCATGGCGACCTCCTTCTTCACGAATTCCCTCCTCTCGGTGGAGAGGGGTCTCCTTCGCTGTTGTACTGCTTTTGCCGAAGGGTCCACCGAGAGGTGGTGGGTGATGACCCTTCGGCTGATTCCCGGCATGTCCTCCGGCCCCCATGCAAAGACAGTGGAGTAGGCGCGGAGGGCGTCGGTGATACCGGTCTTCAAATCTTCAGGGAGCTGGGCTCCAATCTTCACGACTTTCTCCGGCTGGGCCGGATCGAGCGCAAAGTCTTCTACGTCCTCGGCCGGTTCAGCCCTCGGCCTTCTTTCCTCTTGGTCGACGGCTCCGGTGATGGTGTCAACACGGAATTCCGTCTTGCTGACCTTCTTAGTGACCTGAAGATAGCAGGCGCGGGCAATTTTTTGGTTCCCCCGGGAGTAGCCAATGCCCCCCTCGGCGGGAAACTTGAGGCAGAGGTGCCTCATGGAGATGATGGCTTCGAGGTCCTCGAGGGCTGGCCGGCCGAGGATGATGTTGTGAGCGCAGTCAATGTTGACGACGACGAACTCTACTTTGAGCTGGGCTCTATGGAGCCCGTCGCCGAAGATCACCGGGAGGGTTATTACCCCCTCGGAATCAATAGTATCGCCGGTGAAGCCGGCAAGAGGGGTCTTAATGGGCCGAAGGGACCCCCTCTTCAGATGCAGCTCTCTGAAGGTGCTGAGGTACATTACATTGACGGAGCTGCCCGTGTCAACGTAAGTTCGGTGAATGATGGTGTCGTTGATCTCCGTTCGAATCACCAAGGCATCCCTGTGAGGAGAAGAAGTAGGAGGAAGATCTGCGTTGGTGAAGGTGATGGGTTCCTCCCTCAATCGCTTTACTGGGGGCATATGAGTGACTTCCCCTACGTAAAGCGATTGAGCCCACTTCTTTCGCTGGCTGGTGGAATCGCCCCCTGTGTTGCCACCGGTGATCATGAGGATGTGGCGTTTTTTCTCCTGGTAGTGGGGGTATTCCTCCTCCTCTTCTTCCAAGTTTCCAATCTCCCTTTTCTTGCCGAGGGGGGTGGTATTCGGGTTTACCCAAGCGTTCACCTTTGTGTGATGCCCTCGGGGAGGCCCCTGATGAGAAGGTCCCTCCTGCCGAGGGCTCTGGACAAACTGGGACAGGTGCGCTGCCTGTATTAATCTCTCGATGGCCGTCTTCAGCTGATGGCAGTCATCGGTCCTGTGCCCCTGGTGCCGATGGAAGCGACAGTAGGGGAACTGAGGGTTGATAGCGTGTACCTCCGGGGGTGCGCGAGAGTCGCGCTCAACGAGGCCCGTCTCCTCGGCAAAATCGAGGATGATGCTGACGGGGTGCGTCAATGGGGTCCGAGGGCGGTCCAGGAGAATGGGCTGGGCCCAAGTCTTAGGGTTGCTCCTATAACCTCCCCCGGGTTTGGCTTGGCCTTGCCGAGGGCGGTCATCAGAGGGTCCCGAAGCCTTGGGGCGATTTGGAGGAGCCCCCGGCCCTCGGTTATGCTTGTTGTCAGCCCTCGGGGGCTGCTGGTCCGGATGCTGGTGATACTTCTCCACCTCCTCGGCCTTAGCATATCGGTCCCCCCGCTGCAAGGCCCTTATGTAGTCGCGGGGGGGGGGGGGGGGGGGGGGGGGTTCAATGATGAGGCTCCTTGAAAAGTTGCCGGTGCGGAGGACGGTTTGTAGGAGGGCCAGGAGGGTCCCGTCATCAGCACCGTCGACCTTGTCGGCCTCCGTCCTCCAGCGCTCTAGGAAATCCCGAAGGGTCTCATCCTTCTTCTGGCGTATTGTGAGGAGGTGGGAGAAGTGCTTCCTTGTGCGACGTCTCCCGGCAAATTGTGTCAAGAATCGCTGGGCGAGTTCTTGCCACGAATCAATACAACCCTCGGGCAGCCTGTTGAACCATTCGTATGCTGGTCCCTCTAAGGTGGAGAGGAACCAACGACACAAATATTCGTCTGACGCCCCCACCATCATCATGCTGTTCTGGTACTTGCTGTAATGTTCCTGGGGGTCTGTTTTCCCGTTGTAGGGCTGTATGTGTTGCCCTCGGTATTTCTCCGGGATCCGGGCCGCCAATACCCTTGGGGTAAATGGCGTCCGAGTCCGGAGCTGGATGACGGGTTCCCCGGAGCCCTCGGCCACCTTCTTCTGTAACTCCTCCATTTTGGCCATCATGGCCTCGTATTTGAGATCTGAATGAGGGGTGGAGGTGGTGGCATGAGCTTTGTTGGACTCCATCTCGTCAAGCCGGCGTTGGAGGGCCGCAATAATCTCGTCCCGGGGGTCCTTCGGGAGGGTCTCCGCCCCCTGCGAATGAACCCGGGCCGAGTGGGCCTGGTTGATCTGGTGGCGAGCATCATCGGCATGAAGGGGTGCCTTGCCTTTGTCCCGAGGGGGACGCTCCTCGTCTGCCCTCGAAACAGATCCCCCGCTTTCCTGGGGCCTTTGGAATGCTTTCCCCCCGAGGCGGTCTTGGACCCCTCGGCGGTCTGGCCCTCCGCCGAGCCGGTTGAGGGCGGAAGTACGGGGCCTCTCCCTGTTGTCATTATGGTGGTCCCGGGACTGGACTTCCTGGGAGGATGTTTCTTGGGCCACCACCCCTTCGTCGTTTCTCACCCGAGGGGTGGGATTTCCGAAGGGGTGCGGCAGAGGGGGAAGTATGATATTTTCCCCGATCTGAGGGTGAGCTGGAGCCAGGGTGCCGAAGGCACCCGGGTTCTGGGTGAGCGTCTGGATGAAGGCGGAGAGCGCCGATTGTACGTCGATGGTGAGAACCGGAGGGCTGACTTGGTCATCGCTCCGGTTTTTCTTCTTGGCCTCGATGCCGAGGCGGGCATCGGGGGCATTTTGTTGGATCTGAAGGCGTAGGTCGACAGCCGCCTGTTCCAGCCCAGCGATGACACCGCCCTCGGGAGCCCTGTGAGAGGCTTCGGGGGCGTTGACGTCGCCGAGGGCCAGGTTCTTGTCTTCTACGTTCTTAGAGTTGGCACGTGTTGTCCTCACCATTTTGATAGAGGGCTAGTGTTTTGTGTTTGATCGAGGGGGAGGGTTTCTTACTCGATTGTTCAAGCTCTCAACGAGAGCACCAAATGATGGATAGTCTACCCGGGGGTATATATCCGAAGGGTTATTGCGGGAAGTAACTTAGAGAGAAGTCAGAGCAAGTAAATAAAAGTAGAGAGAGAGTGTATTCAGTGTGCTATCACTTTTCAGCGTGGTTACAAATGGGGAAATGGGGTGCTATTTATAGTAGCAATAAATGCCGGGCAGGGACACGTGTCAAGCGCTCATTGGCCGAGGGGTCACCTCAACTGGTTGGCGCTGGCAGCCGCATGTGGCCGTATTTAATGCAGCTGTTGGATGGGACGTCTGTGCGGGGTACGGTGATCTGTACGCATGTGAGGCGGATATCTTGTCGAGTGAGATGCCTTCGGCTATAGAGCAGTAGCCGAGGGCTCTTCCACCCGATGGCACCCTGGTGCCGAGGGCTCATAGTGCCGAGGGCTACTGTTTTCGCCGTTTTCTCCCAGTTTCTTAATTTGCTTGAGGAACCCGCTCTGTGAGAATTTGGAGCCTTCGGCCAGGGTGCCGAAGGCACCCCTGGCGCGTTGTGCGGGCTGCTTGGTACTCTGGGTGCTGTGATTTGGGCCTGTTGGGCCTTTGCTGGAGTAGTAGGAGTCTATGGGCCGGGGGTTCCCGGGCCATATACTCCATCATTTACGTGTAAAAATATGTAACTTTACGTATAAATATATGTATCTCGCGTTCAGGCAGGTCAAATGCAACTCATGTGTATATATATGTAACCCGCGTGTAGAAATATGTCACTTTACGTGCAAAAATATGTAACTTCACGTATAAAAATATGTAACTCACATGTATAAATACATACTACAATAAAATTTTTATATACACAATTTTAAGATAAATTGTGATTTACACAATTATTTTTATGTATTAAATTTAGTTCGATTTTCCTTATAATACTCATTAATATAATAGTTCGATAATTTCTTAAAATTATATAAGCAATATTGGTCTCATTTGAAAGATCATGAAATATAAAAAATGTTGATATAAAATTTATAAAAATCGGATCAAAAATAAAAAACTTATTACCATTTTTTAACAACAAAAGCAATAAAAAATAAAGAAACCAGACACAATACTCCGTCGTTTTGCAACCGGGCGCACCATGCTCATGGTGCGCCGGTTGCACTATATAATTTGCGTTATATTCAACACATAAGTGACTAACATATGTATTAATAAAATAACTATTTTGAAACAAAAGCCTTCCAGTACGAATCAAATTCAAACTAGAACAACCCGTCTAACATCATGGACAGATGTAGGGGCATGAATAGAAGAAATTGAGATTTTCAAGATATAGTCTCCATTAGCTTTTTATTTATCTATTTTGTCAAATTTATATATACTGTTTCAACTACACAACAAGCTCGCAATATAGTTCATTGAGACATACTCACAAACACTTTGTGTGCTTCATTCATTGTTTCCCTTAATGACAATCAACAAAACAAGAATAGTAATTCTTGACGTATATATATTATCCCAATCTGTTACCATTCAGAAGTCCAAGGCCTCACCCCAGTAAGGAGCCCGAATGACGAGACCCGTTTTAGCCTAGCTAGCCTATCAGGCCTGGTTCGACTCTTTGGGCCTATTAGGGTAAGCCTTTCCCCCACTCCCATTTCCTATAAATAGGAAGTCTTCCGGCCTTCCCTCCATGTTAAGGGTTGGTCTCTTCCTCCCCACCTCCTCCTCCTTCTCTCTAGAATAGATTAGTTAGCAATCTCCATTAATGGAAGCTTCATACTTGTACTATGTAAATGGTGAGGATAGTGTAATGAGAATGAGAGCGCTTGGAGCCTTGGACATTAGCCTGAAAAGTCTTGTGTTTTCTCCCTTTCGGATTTCCACGTAAAAATAGCTTGTTCATATCAAATTATATCTATATTTACTATATCGTGTTGGATTAAACTCAACAGTAATAAAATAACACTCTTCAAAATTAACGTCACCCATTTAAAAGGGAAGCTGATGACCACAGTAGAAATAAATTTACTCCCGTATATTGAATACATATATCGTTGGAAAAGAAATGTCATTTATACTCTAATATAATGAATTGAATACATACCATTTAAGATTCCTGAAAATTTAAAATGCACTGATTGATGTTTTTCATGACCAAAGTGAATTAGTCGAAGGTAACACATATATACTTTTCTAGAATCCCTAATCTACTAATCAAACTTCATCTTCTTTCTTTAGAGACTTAACACATGCTTGTTCATCTTTCATCTGAATTCAAAGATCCTAGATGAACGAAGATGAAAAAATGACCGACGATACCATACATCCGGATACGGCTTGCACCGTACATCCGGGGGCAATTTTGTAATTTTGATGAAAATCGCGATTTGTCTGGAATGAGCATTAATGTAAGTTTGGTGAGCATCATGCCTATTCTTTTGATTAATAGGAGCCTAAAAATGAGTATCGTGAAATCTGCTTCAAATCTTCTAATGTAATTTTTTTATTTGTTTAAAAAAGATTTCTGAAATTATGTCTATAATCGATTTCAATTAAAAACAATATGCGAATTTAATGTAGTTTAATAATTTTAAAATATGCATTATTGATATGGCATTTTAAAATGAGCATACCATTACTACCAAATGAGCATACATAACTTACGAAATGAGTATCAAAAATTTAAAAATGCATTTTTGTGTGCTCATTCATTTTGGACGTTATACTCATTTGAATTTAACATAAAACTCATTTTTAATGTGAATCTAATGTAGTATAATATGTTTGAAATATGCATTAATATGTCATTTTAAAATGAATATTACACCAATTTCAAATGAGCACACATAAATTACAAAATGAGCATCGAACTATTTTGAAAAATATTAACACGATATTAAAAAAGACTCATATAATATTAAAATACAAGTTGAAATTGATCCTCCTAGAATTTGAGAACTTAAATCACAACGTGCATGATTCTCCTTCATCCAACTCCCGAGAGCGGCACCTCCTTCACCAACCCTAGGAATTCAGCAAGAGAGCACAGAAGTCATCAGCGCCTCCTCCATCGATTCCCAACACATCAGCGAGCGCTGAGCAACATTCTGCATTCATAATCTTTACCACCAGATTTGTAATTAATTGCAAAAATACCCGGATGTATGGTGAGGACCGTACATCCGGGTGTACGGTATAATTTGCCGACGAATGAAGATGGATAAATTAAAGGTCAGAGATGAACCGCGAGGCTCGCATAAAAGAAATAATTATACATAGATGAACACAAAGAAATGTACCTCTGCGGATCCGCAGATAGGCTCTTCTGCGATGTGCGGCCTCTTCTGTGATGTGCCTCTCTGCGATGCCTGGCCTTAGCGTATCGTACAGAACTTAGGGGTTTGTTTTGATGGAATGAATTAGATTTGTGCGCTTAGCTCCTTGAGATTTCCGCCTATACTTAGGATTTTGTTTTGATTTGGGTAATTGGCGTTATGATTTGGCCGGATGTTGTTTATACTTCACATATTTTAGTTTGGCGAGATGTTTTACTTATTACTAAATGTCGCCTGGATATCTTAGGATTCACTGTCTACCAAGAAAATGTAACAATTTTTAACTGAATGTCTAAAAGAAAATATAGTGTTATATTAGAATCACACTTAATGTAACAGTAGTTACGCAAATGAACCAAAACATATTTTTTTAATCCTAGTAGGTAAACCACCTAAGTGAGACAAAAGTCGAGGAACATGTGCCGGATTTTATTAATAACATTGAGGATATACAAAAGAGAGGGGGGCCATTAACCAAATCATATAAAACCATTACAATGGATCGATGAACTTAATGTAAGTTTTTACTAACTATTACAAAAAATAAAGTTACATTAGACCCGAAAATGTAGTAGTGAATTTAATGTAGTAGTAAATGGTCTCTTTTCTCATTATTCCTAGTTAATAACAATTATTCAATTTCAACTTCTTTTTTATATATACATCCAAAGGGAAATTTATTTGCAATATATTCATGCAAAAAATACCAACTTATTTCCATATGATCGCCTCCATGCATCCTAATTCTGGATTCCTATTCAACGAACTCAAACCTCAGCTCAGTTAGCTCCATCGCCTAATATTCAAGCTTGTCCAAAAGTCAATGCGGTATGTCCCTTATGGCCTTGATAAAATTGTTACAAATTCACATTAGTCCCAGGCTTATTACAAAAATAGACACAAAATTAAGTAATAATGTCATACACAATACCATTTGAAGTTTTAAGCTCCAGCACGGATTAAATAATTTAATAAGGATATAAGCATAACTCCATCCATAAATTGGTTATTTGGTGTGAATTTAACACATTACTCCCAAATTATTTTGCAAAGTCAATATTTTTTTCCAATCAATGTTAAAGTTAAATCCTTTCTATTGATAAATAATTCAATTTAAATAATTAAAATTTGCATATTTGGAAATTACATTAAAATCTCTTTAAAATTGCAAAATCCAAATTAAAGTTTAATTAAGAAATGATATTCTAAATAAGTGAATAAAATGAAATTATTCGACCAAAAAAATCAAATTATTTGCAACTCAATTTAGATTACGGGAGTATGATTCATTTTCATATGATGAGAAAGTGGTTTTCATTCAATATTTCATCTAAACTTAAAAGTATTCTCTATATTTATTCTTTAAATTCTGGTAATTAGCTTGAACTCCGCAAATTTTGATTTATATGTAGGTCATCTGTTTTCCTTTATTAACTTTATACCCACTTTTCAATCCCATGAAAATCTTGAATGAGCCAACTCTTAAATTGTAATTTGCAGATTTTAAAATTGAGTGAAAGCAAAGTTAATTAAACCATTCATCTGTGAAATCAATTCTAGTAATTAAAATTTACATATTAGGTAAATGATCACCAAAGGAAATGGATGATAGAGGAATAAGAGAAGCGGTGAGATGAGCGGTAAAACTAGAATGGCAATAGAGGATAGGGTTAGGATTTAGGAATAGTCGGATTTATGCCTTTTGAAAAATTTGCCTCATTTTCGATTACTGTTTTAAAATACAAAACGATGAACTACTTTTTATAGTCGTCATTCATGAATTATGTCAGTAATAATTATACGAGCTATGTTATATAATACGGAGTAGAAGTGTAGAACATACTCCCTCCCTTCTTTATTAACCGTGGCTTTAGGTTGTGACACGGGTTTTAAGAGAAAAATAGAATGAGTAGTATCGAGTGTGGTAAATAATAAAGTAGGAAAGAAAGTATATTAAGAAAAGTAAAGTGAAGGTAAAGTTGAAAAATAGTATTATTAAGAAGAGTAAAGTGATGATAAAGTAGGAAAGAGAAATAATATGTAAAAAGTAAAAGCGGTAAAAGTAATAAAAGTGGGATATTTATCTAAAAAACTTTCCTAAAATGGAAAGGACAATTAATAAAAAAACAGATGAAAATGAAATAAGAGATATGGTCTACTTCTCTAACCTTAGCATTCTAAGTGATATGGTTTTCCACTGTTTGTATCAATATATAAAAAAATTGCAATAGTTGTTGGCTACAAAAAATATAAATGCACGAA
Source organism: Cuscuta europaea (assembly GCA_945859875.1). Classification (NCBI taxonomy): domain Eukaryota; kingdom Viridiplantae; phylum Streptophyta; class Magnoliopsida; order Solanales; family Convolvulaceae; genus Cuscuta; species Cuscuta europaea. Next base: position 13,433,122 of record CAMAPE010000054.1, on the reverse strand, counting down.
GTATATGATTATGTACATACAATATAAAAGTATAAGAGTACATACTTGTTGTGAATGGGATTAGGTCCACCAGGTACTTGTCTTCTACTCACGTAATTGATAGAGTTATGAGTGTGATGATGATAAAAAGAATAATAACCTCTCATTCTTTTCAAAACCATTACATTATTCGTAGGGGGTGGAAACCCAATAATCATCTTGATTACAATGTCATCTTCGACCGACTCCTGGTCGTTGCAATTAACCAAAATCCATAAAAATAGAAACAAGAGGAAACAAACGGTCACTAGTACTAAAGCCTTATTATTGTGAAGGCTTGAATTGGTGTCCATCTCCTCCATCTCCTTTCCTTTAAGCACACACTTTGAGGTTATTTGATTGTGAGAGAAAACGAGAAGAGAGAAATAAGAAGAAATGATAATGGGGGAGAGATATAACTGCGTGAAATGAAGTGTGTTATAAAATGATTTTGTAGGAGAAAAGTATTAAAGAAAGGAAAATTGTAGAAAGTAGTTTTGAATTTGTACGTCATTTTAGAATTACATTTACTTTTCATGAAAAATATTATGTGGTTGATGTAAACGCACATCTCTAAACAAGTATCAAATGTACATTATTCACATTTGCAAAAACTATGTCAACTCAAAAGTCAAGTTAATCGGGAATGGAGTACATGATCGAACATAACATAAAAATGATGAGATTTGAGAAAATGAAGAAAAAGTCAAGATATAGCTTCCTTTTTAGCATTAAAGGAGGAAAGGCTACTCAGTAGTTTCCATTAAAAATAGTACACCTATAATATCATAGTTATAATCACTGACCTTATTATGTTATATACTGATCAAAATAAATTTGCAAAATATACTTAAATTATCATATTTAATTATTGTCTAAATATAATAATTGTGCCATTTTTAAATGAAAACTTAAGCAGGACGGAGATAGTATTATTTAATCTTGTTGAGTAAAAACTATATCTAAAGAACCCAATGTAAGATTAAGACAGATCTAATGCAGTGCAATGAATAGAAAATTCTATGAAAATTTAACAAGATCAAAAGCTCATAATATAAACGAAATTATATGACTTAATACATACAGTCATACATGGATAAGTTTAAGAGCCTTGAGGATGTCAGACTATATGAGAAAATCTTCCTGAACTCTATCAGTATATATACACACACAACCCGATCATTTGCAGCCTTGCAGTTTATGTGTTGGCGTTCTCTTCTCTTTCTCACTACATACTATTTAGATCATACAACTCTCAAAATTTGTGGCTTTACTTCGTGATTAGTATTAAGGGAGGTTTCATAACTAATAAAACCAACCTGCAAACTCTATCCCAATATGACTCGAAATCTCTATTTTGAATTGGGGCTATTAGTGTTATAATTAACTATTATTGATTCATATCGTTTAGGTGTGTGAGCCTCTAGGATTATATAACTTTGGTAGTGGAACACATAATTATTTCAAGCTCACAAGCCATAAGTGGTCTTTTGCAAGCATTGTGGCTACCCAAGTTATATAAATGTCTATTATATCTGAAATAACCTATTTAATGGGTTAATGTGCCAAAATTCCATTTTGTCAAAAGATTGAGATTTGAGACAATGTTAGGTTCATGCCATGCTTGTTTTTCTCAAACATTGTTTTTTTTTTCTTTCAAGTAAAATTAATTTTGACAAGTAACATCTCAATTGTGCATGGCCATGCTAATTATAATTAGTCATACTTATCAAGGGACCCGATTGATATCTTTCTCCCGCAATACGGTAGTGTCAAAAACCTTTTTGGCCATTTAGATACATCTACAAGGTTCATTATATATCTAATCACCAATTTTATAATTACTCGCTTAAAGGTAACGTTTAATGATGTTAAAACATATTATTCCCAAGTTCGTAACCATGATGTATGAGATATAAGAATATGCCACCTATCATTATTGAGAACTACACCAATGATATACACAAATCCTAACAGTGTCCTTAAAGTGATAAAACGGATATAGGATATATCCATTTCTAATTGACTAATTGCATGTACATAAAACTTTGTAGTATCACAGATCATGTGATCGAATCCACAAGTAAATGTGACATTAGTAAATACTACCTCATTTTCAAATTATCTTTCCACCTTGACATGTGTTGGAGCAAGAATTGGACAGTTTATTCTACTTTTAAGAGACTTGATCACGGCAATTAATGATACATTATTAGGCTTAATGCTAGCTAGTTATGATAATGGTTTTGCATGTATTATTGTGGCTATTAATGTAATTAAGGCACAAGTTACTCAAATGGGCTGACCGATGTTAATGACGACTTTGAATGTCGTCATAACGATCGAAATCGTCAATAACGGACAAAAGGGGATTAATGACCTCTTTTATAAGTGGGATCGAGCTATATTGTAAGGGGAGGCTCCTCATTCGAATTACACACCAAATCACATTCTATTTTGCTCACTTGACATCTTTCTTGTTGTTCTTGTCATCTTTCTTAGTGTTCTTGTTCGAGGCCCAATCGATATACAATTTCCCTTTTAATTAGTTTTAGTTTATCAAAATATTGCTTAAACAATTTGGCGCCCACCGTGGGGCCTCGTGAAAGAGAAAATTTGAACATGGAAGGTGTTTAAGCAATTTTTTGATATGCTAAAACTAATTACAAAATAAAATTATATGAAGAATGAGCTTCGAACAAGAGCAATGAAGAAGATGACAAGTGAGTGAATAAGAGTGAAAACTTGTGTATCATTCGAATATGAGTTGTCTGGTTAGAATGAGGGATATCCTATTTATAGGAATGATAATTAATGCTCTCATAATGGCTTTGTGCGTTACTGACGGGTTGGTCGGCCGTACTGACGAATTCAAAATCCGTCATAAAGGTTGGTCAATTACATTTAATACCTTCCTTAATCACAATAAAGAGCCTAATAATATACAGAAAATGTTACAACATCCATCATTAAGCCTTATGAACGTATCATTAACTTCTGTGACCAACCCTCTTTAATGCAACATAAATCGTCAGAATCTTGCTCTAACAGTTGCCCCCTTTCGAGAAGTTGACGCGTACGATGCATGGGTCGGATCATTAAGCGGTAATTTGTCGAAATTTTGAAAGAGCTATACTTCACCTCTTGGTTCTTTGCGTCTATTGACTCATCAACGACTCGTCGTGACGTTTTGATCAATTCGGTTGACGAAATGTTCCCTTCTTTCTGTTAAATAACCTTCGATCGAATCCGTCTCCTTAACTAAAATGACGAAACCTGAAAGCTGACATGTTATCTTCTCCCCTTCAAAATTGCCTGGTTTCGACTAGATGACAAAAATTTGCATCTTTCATATTGATGTCGATATGTCAGCTGGCAAAGGGGAAACCATCGATCGTTTGAAGAAGACGAGATGGGTTGTGTGAACTTGGTCCATACCATGCAAAAAACTTTAAATAGCATTACGTTTGTCGTTTGTACTATCTCTTTATGTTGGAGCATGTGCTTCTGTTGTGTAATTCTGTATTTTTTGGTTGCACGTGTGTTGTCATATATGTTTGTAGGTTTTGGCCAAAACGTATTGGATGGGCTCTGTTAGGACTGTGATCCATGATATTCTCACGGGCAGTCTAACCCTTCCCATTTTGATGTTTAAGAAATATGTTTGTTTGATGTGGGTATGAATGACGTTTTATACCCCTCGTGGATCGTCTAAATATCCGTGAGATGTTAAGGCTTAACATAGTCCTGCATTTATCACAAAACGTCAAGGTTGGCCGTTGGTTTTGGGCCAACGGCCCTCCGATGGTTAAGTCAGTAAGTCGTCTGGGATGATAAATAAGACATAATAGAATTAAAAATGGAAAATTTTAAGGTGTACCACATTCCAACTTCTAGGAACCTGTCTACCATCTATTTATTCCAATCGGTATGCCCCCAGTCCAATAATGTCTATTAGTACACAGTTTTGATAGATTTTGATGATGCCACTATACTCGGCACGTGTACATTGTGTCTCATTTAATAGCATTCAAATCTGAGTGACAAAAATAAATGTACAAATTTTTAGACTAAAGAAATATTACCGGAAAAGTAAAAATGCAATAAGGTAATTTTTATTTACCTTAATAGGATATTTAGATCCTACCGGCATATATTATTTAGCTCAAAGGTTAATTAAATGTCACATGTTTTGACGAAAAGAAGCTCGAAAACATATACATTGAATGTATATGATTGAAGATAAAATTGACTAGCATTAAATGCTAAAATTGTACTGGGGTCCTTAGCATTGAAGACGCACATATGGGATTGTCCTTGAAGGGATGTTTCAGCAGCTGAATAATGCAGGACAAAGAAATAACCCAGAAATCACCTCCAGCACAAGAAGACGAATGTACAAATCATCCATGTCAAACTTCAACGAACGGGATTAATCCATCCTAACCAACGGATGAGATCAATCAACTGGAGAAGCCTATAAATATAGGCTGAAACGAAAGTTTCTACCCAAGCTTGAGCATCCTAAGTAGAGATATATTTCTTTGAGCATTCACGAAATATCCAGCAAAAGAAGAAGTGCTATTCTATCCACGACTCTCTGCTTAGACTCTTGCTTCACTAAACTTCTTAGTATCAAGTGTTCATTGCTAAAATCCTAGAAATTTAGTTCCTAGTTGGAGGTTAGAACTTTCTTGTAACAAGATCAGAAATTGTTGTAAACACTTCAGGATGACAGTTGTTCTCGGCCTGAGTGTGGTTAGATAGGTCAGGAGTACCTTTTGATCCCCACTGAATCAATTGAGAAAAACCTAAAGGATTGAGTAGCTTGGAGTGGTGTTGTACTCCTATATAAATGCATCGACACCAAAAGCACTGCTTTAGATGAGCTCAATGCAAAAAGGGCAGTACCATTGGCCGCAATCATCTCAGGCCTCCCTCACAACTGGACCAGGTACGTCCACAACCAACTTCAAGAGTACATTAACAAATCTCATGAAGAAAGAAGAAAAGACCACACCTTCCCATGGGTAGGGTACAATTTTATGATTGGAGAAATCCTAAAAAGGAAGGGAGTTCTAGGAACCACTAAAGAACCCACCACCTGGAGGAAATTTCTTCATCAGACCTCCAAGGCAGGGGCCCCAGAAATTAAAAAGCAGGATGATACTCTAAAATCCCATGAGCCCCTCCAAACTGAGTTCACCCGAATCAAAACCAAGCTAGCAAAAAGACCAAGATCAGGTTGTGCTGAAATCCAATCAAAGAGATCAAAACCAGCAACAAGAAATCTCCAATCAGAACTCGAAGAGGCAGCGTCATCTTTACAAATGGTTCAAGGAGAAGTAGCCACTCCTCTTCAAATTATTCAGGAAGGAGCAGAGCCCTCATCTAACTCTTAAAATGCAAGCAACAGCTCTGCTCTTCCCCTTTCCATAATTATCCCCAGGATAACTCAACTAGGAGAGCAGGTGGCTCCCCTTGAACAAGAGCAGATGCCTCCTCTAGAAACAGAGCAGGCCCCTCCTTTCAGCGAGCAGATGGCTCCTCTAGACGAGCCGACTTCTCAATCACCAGCAGTGGCCTCACCTGTCCTGACTCCTCTAGAGAAATTAGATGCAGAACTTGCCAGAGTCAAGGCATGGAGATCATGGAAGCTCTCAAGGATCCTACATCAAGTTGAAACCATCGCACACTTCATTGAAGAGGAAGATTTTGTAGTATAGTGGCTTGGGACTGATGACATGGAAGAAGAAACGAGGTTACTAAAAATCAACCATATATACGCCATGAAGAAAAAGGAAATCACTGCCAAGGATACCATACAAACTTCCAGCGATGATGATGATGATAATGCTGACGATGCACCAAAGGGACCTCCTAGTTCAAGAGGTAAGAAAATCATCCATTCCTCCTAATCAAGTGATAAAGAACTCAGGCAAGCCCTTGAGAAATCCAGAATGGAAACCCAAGGAGGAGGAGAATCCTCCAAAGCTCCCCAAAAGCTGCTAGTTGCCACCATCCAGCAGGGGACTGCTCTGATAGATCTTAACTTGGAACCCCACCAAGATACAGCACCTGAGCAGCCTGCCACATCAAATGAGATAAAAGATCACATTCAACATGATGGTGAAGAAGACACTCCTACACTGGCAGAGGTCTTCATCAACGAAAGAAGAGCAACCATAAAATTCATAAGTAATGCTGAGGTTCGCCTGCACAAAAGACTAATCAAAATGAAGAAGCATTTTGATGAGCTGCTAGAAATGAGGTTCGCTGAAGTACACTGCCATCTAAAGAGCAACTTGATGATACAACAAGTATTCAACTCAGAGCAAAAAGCACAGCTCAACATCCAACTCTCAAACCAACCAGCTCAAATGGAGGCGATTCGCAAAGAGCTTGAAGCCTTGAAAGCTAGGGATGAAGAGCTAGAAGATCAAATCATAGAATCCCTCAAAGAACTAAGAAAACAAGAGCTAGCAGTTGCCTCCGGTCAAGCAGGTGCCTCCCAGCCAACAGCAGAGGTCTCTGCTCAGGTAGCTGCTCTTTCTAATCTTCCCCCCAACCTTGAGCAGGCCCTTCTAACAATACAGGCACATGAGGAGTTCATCCAACACCTCAAGACCAAGGAGCTTCCTGCCATTCTCCATCTCTCACAAAAGTTGGTCACAAAACAAGTTGAACACTCTGAGGCAATTGGTCAAACACAAATTGATGTTGCCAAACACCTCACTGACCTTCACCAAGCCACACAAGAGGCATTCCTAAAGCATGGAAGTGACCTTCAAAGACTAGGCCAGAATTTGGAGACAACTTACCAAATGGTTCAAAGGCTTGAAAATGAAGTCAGAGATGAAGTAAGAACAGATCTGCTGGACGTCAACAACTACATCAAAGCCTTGTCCATCAAGGTCTATGGCCTGGATGCAACAAGAAGAATGCAAGAAGAGCCTGAATCTGATTCAGAAATCGAAGCACTGTTTGATGAAAGCAAGACCCCTGCTCATGATGCCAAAAAGGAGGAAGGTTCAACACAAGCAGGCCCCTCCTTCAAGAGATCAATAACAACAAAGAAAGCAGTAGAAACAAGAAGGAAGAACCAAGTCTACAAAGAAGAAGCTGAGATAAGAAGAAGAAAGGAAGAAGAAGCTAAGGCAAAGGAGGAAGCCAAGAAGAAGTTACAAGAAGACAAACAAGAGTAGAATAGATCAAAGTCCGAAACTGACTATAAACTATTGTACTCTAGACTTTAGAACAATGTACAAAAATTCAATGAAAATCAATAAACATATTTGGTTCTTGTGTTGTATAGTTTTGGCATCATAAAAAAGGGGAAATTGTTAGTACCCAGTTTTGATAGATTTTGATGATGCCACTATACTCTGCACGTGTACATTGTGTCTCATTCAATAGCATTCAAATCTGAGTGACAAAAATCAATGTACAATTTTTTAGACTAAAGAAATATTATCGGAAAAGTAAAAATGCAATAAGGTAATTTTTATTTACCTTAATAGGATATTTAGATCCTACCGGTATATATTATTTAGCTCAAAGGTTAATTAAATGTCACGTGTTTTGACGAAAAGAAGCTCGAAAACATATACATTGGATGTATATGATTGAAGATAAAATTGACTAGCATTAAATGCTAAAATTGTACTGGCATCCTTAGCATTGAAGACGCACATATGGGATTGTCGTTGAAGGGATGTTTTAGCAGCTGAATAATGCAGGACAAAGAAATAACCCGGAAATCAGCTCTAGCACACGAAGACGAATGTACAAATCGTCCGTGTCAAACTTCAACGAACAGGATTAATCCATCCTACCCAACGGATGAGATCAATCAACTGGAGAAGCCTATAAATATAGGCTGAAACGAAAGTTTCTACCCAAGCTTGAGCATCCTAAGTAGAGAGATATTTCTTTGAGCATTCACGAAATATCCAGCAAAAGAAGAAGTGCTATTCTATCCACGACTCTCTGCTTAGACTCTTGCTTCACTAAAATTCTTAGTATCAAGTGTTCATTGCTAAAATCCTAGAAGTTTAGTTCCTAGTAGGAGGTTAGAACTTTCTTGTAACAAGATCAGAAATTGTTGTAAACATTTCAGGAGGACAGTTGTTCCCGGCCTGAGTGTGGTTAGATAGGTCAGGAGTACCTTTTGATCCCCATTGGATCAATTGAGAAAAACCTAAAGGATTGAGTAGCTTGGAGTGGTGTTGTACTCCTCGTGAAACACCTTCAATCTAGGCCAGAGTTGTCAAGGCTAGATTGGCACTAAGTGTATTGGGCTTAATACATTAGTGAAATCCATCTGAAAGAGGGTGGGACTGGATGTAGGAGGATTACACCACCTCTGAACCAGGATATACTGTTTATTGATTTATTTTCAGTCAACAAAGCACACACTGAACACTTCTCATAAAAGATTGTAGTTTGCCAGCAACATCCTAAGAAGTAGGCTTAACTTGACCCTACTGCTTATCCTACTGCTTAATAACTCACTCTCTTTGAGATACAAGATCTTTACAATATCACAACTATAAGGTCTGATCCATTAGATTTCAGGAAATCCTACTTAAGGCATAGCAGTTGCCTCAGCAGTCCTCTAGTTACTACCCAACTGCTAAGCCCACTGCTCACTCAAAAGTGTTTGCTTTGAACATCTCCACTTCACCAGACCTTCAAAACTCTATCTCCAAGAAGTCTGTTCAAACTGATCACTATAATTCAAAGTGGTAACCCAGCAGGTGCCTCAGCAGTTCCCTCAAAATCACCCAACTGCTGAGACCACTGCTCCAGTAAAACTCCCACTTACTTGGACTAATGCACATCTTCAGAAAGCCCACATCATCTTGAGAAACTCCACATAATCAATCTTTCCATACCTTCACTTTTACTTCAGCAGGTGCCTCAGCAGTTCCCTGGTTACCACCCAACTGCTGAGACCACTGCTCTCATTAAGATTGATTATCAATCTACCTTGTCATATCATCAGAAAGGTCTTCCCACTCTAAGAAAGATTCTGAGTGCACTGTCATCTTACACTGAGTATTTCGCTAGCAGTTGCCTCAGCAGTTCCCTGCTTTCTAACCAACTTCCAAGCCAACTGCTCACATTTTAAAACCCAAACTTCATCCATCAAAGAAAGTGTTATACACTATTTATCTAAGGGGTTAAAGACTTTCGCTGTGCATCTATAAATCTCCTAAAAGATTATAGATCAACTCTTTAGAGGGAGAAACGTTTTAAAGTTGAAAAAGCTTTAAAAGTCTATTCACCCCCCCTCTAGACTTTTACCTCTATCAGGGACCATCAAGTGGTATCAGAGCGGAGTGTTCCTAGAGTCAGTTTCTGACTAATTTGAACTAAAGATCCCAAACCACTATTCTTCCCAAACACTTTCTAAGAATGGACAGGCAGCATACAAAGAATCTATTGTTCAATCAGAACAACTCTGTTGACTGGATAATCAAGGATATCTGGGATGAGCTCACAATGACCCAATCAGAATATGATCAAAGCAGTACAAGTGATGAAGGCAACTCATCTGAGAGTAAGAAAGAGGCCCTGATTTGCCTCTTTGGAATGCACCGAGCTGATAGCTCCTTCCACAACCATCCCATGGCCAGATTGAATGAAAATGACAATGATGACGTATTATCCTACTCCTTAAGTGGCTCATATTATTCTAGCAGTTCCAGTGTTGATATGGAAGATCTACTCCATCAACTTGAAAATTTTCAAAAGGATCACCTTCTTTTAATGAACGAGAACTGTAGGCTTCAAGAAAATTTGAATATAGCCCAAGCTCAAATGGGTGAAGTAATTAAAATGAAAAATCTTCTTGAAGTCGAAAACATCTGTTTAAAAGAAAGACTGAGCTCCCTCACTACCCCTATTATTGAGGAAGTTCAAAACTGGAAGAACACAGGATCAGGATACACACCTTTATCCCAATCAATGAAAGACTCTCCCAAATGCTCTCCTATCACAAAACCCACCACAGATTTACAAGAACCAAGAAAACCAAACCAACAAAATTCCCACTCCCAAACTCTGTCAAATAAAAGGAACAAGTCATCTTCCAGACCAAAATCCAAACTTCCCTACAATTCCATCTTCCAAAACAACCAACCAATCAAAAGGACCAACTGCATTCCAAAGAAAAAGTTGATCCCTACAATTACACATATTCCTCCCCCTAGAAGGAATAATGTCCATCAACATATAGCCAATCCTCAGAATGGCTATAGATACATCAACTTAGACCCAAATGGTTCTAAATTGGTATGGATGCCCAAACGCATTCAAGGGAAGATGCCCACCAACTTGTGGGCTGCTACTCAAAACTGACAAATACGGGAAGGTGCTGGAGCAGCCAACTTACAAAAATAAATATTCAAGCTCCTCCATGCACATGACAGGCAGCAGGTGGCTACTGTCAATACTAGATCTGGAGAAGGACCCAAAGCAACCTTTGGGAGTGAGAAAGAAAGAGGAGAATCTAAAGGAGCTGGAAAATCCAAACAAATGCAGGCAGTCCTTCAATCCAAAACATATCATATGGGATTGAAGTTCAAACTCATAAAGCACAAGCCAGCTCCGCGATAACATTCATAATGTGACACTCTCCATGGACATCTGCTTGATCAGAGATGTCCAAAGCAACAAAATTGTGCTAACTGGTAGAAGAAAGAAGGATACTGGAAAGGCTCCAAGCTGCCTTCCCAGCAAAAATCAACAAAAAGACTGGAGTATGGAAGTAGCAGTTGACTCAAATGGCGGCCCACTGCTAGTAGGTGACCCAAAGAACAGACCACTGCTAGCAGGTGACTCAAATGAAAGATCACTGCCAGCAGTTGACTGAAAATATACGACACTGCGAGCTGCTGATTCATTCTAAAATCAACTCAAGACGCTCCAGCTGAATTAAGCACAAGGCTTAACAATCCTAATCCTCTTACTCTACCAGAAGACAGTAAAGAAAAAGAGGAGGATGAGCAGGTAACTTAATTCATTCAAACATCTGACACAAGATGATTCAACCAGCATCCTCCTCATCAAAATATTGATCCAAAGGGTTCACATAAGATCATCAATCCAGAAAGAAGCAATATTTTCTTCTTGTCTCAAACAGAACCCAAAAGGACTGAAGAAGTCCTACAAACATCTGACTGGATACAAGCAAATTCAAAAGGAACAATCCCTGAAGCTTGTATAGAGACCCTCTCATCAACATATGATAGGAACAAAAAGGGTGACTAAGGAAGGCATCATTGTTAAGAAGAAAGCTAAATTGGTGGACAAAGGGTACTACAAAGAAGAAGGAATATATTTTGATGAAACCCTTGCCACAGTTGCACATTTGAAACTATAAAGATATTCTTAGCATATGCTGCCCATGAGCATCTCACAACCTATCAAATGGATGTGAAGAATGCCTTCCTAATAACTGTCTACTAGAAAAGGAGGTCTACGTGGAGCAGCCTCCTGGACCTAAAAACAATAGAGAGGAAGATCAGGTGTTCAAATCTAAAATCAAGCAAACTCCAAGAGCATGGTATGACACTCTCCCTCTAAACATTTAGTGAAATATGGGTTCACCAAAGACAAAGTAGAAAGCATGCTATTCAAGGTGAAGAAAGCCCTCTCATACTTCTTGTATTTGAAAACTCAAAACAAACACTATGTAAGAAATGCTCAACTCTCAAAGCAAATTTGGAATGAGGCTAATGGGAGAGTTGAACTATTTCTTGGGACTACATATGTAATACCCGAGATTAATTTAAGAGGATTAATAGTACTACTCATACCAACAGAGGTGCATCTCCTTTTAAGGGAGCTCATCACCCAAGAACTCCAAAGTTAAGCGTGCTTGCACGGGAGTAGTCTTGGGATGGGTGACCCCCTGGGAAGTTTCTCAGGGCGCGCATGAGTGAGGACAAAGTGCGCGGTAAAGGCTCGTGGTGGTTTGTGGGGACAGTACTAGAGGTCTAGAGTAACTACCTCGGGTCCGTGTGGGGCCCTGGGGTGTTACAGGTGGTATCAGAGCAACCCTGCGACAGTGTGCTGACCCGTTAGATATCGGGCGGGCACTTAGCGGGGCAAGATTCTGGGGTTTTATTGAGATTGGTTTAAGGGCGCAACGAGGACGTTGCGATCCTAAGTGGAGGTGATTGTAATACCCGAGATTAATTTAAGAGGATTAATAGTACTACTCATACCAACAGAGGTGCATCTCCTTTTAAGGGAGCTCATCACCCAAGAACTCCAAAGTTAAGCGTGCTTGCACGGGAGTAGTCTTGGGATGGGTGACCCCTGGGAAGTTTCTCAGGGCGCGCATGAGTGAGGACAAAGTGCGCGGTAAAGGCTCGTGGTGGTTTGTGGGGAGAGTACTAGAGGTCTAGAGTAACTACCTCGGGGCCTACGGGGCCGGGGTGTTACAGGTGGTATCAAAGCCCTTTGGTTTTCCCGAAAGGACTAGAACACGAGGTAATAGGTCGTAGGGAGAAATTCTGTCACAAAGACGATAACAGTCTAAGCTGGTTGGTGCATAATTGAGTCTTTGCGCTCGTCCAACTAACTGGGAATTTCTCCTTGTGCTGAAACTTCGTTGTTCGAAATCTTTGACGAAAACTATGGGTTGATGCGGGATTTTCAAAAATGTTTTCCTAAAATTAGGAGAATGAATATACTAGGAAAGAGGCCTTTAGGAACGTGGTGAGGATGTGAGGTTTTAACGTTATGGATCTATGTTATTGAGCTGTGAAGTTCATAAAGTTGCTTGCTTATATGTGAAGTATGTGAAATTAGATAGTTTCCTTGAAAGCTTATATGAGATAGAACTTGATTATGACCTTAGTGAAAGACTTACCTGTTTAAGATAGCGTAGAGACTTTACAAATGCTTAGTACTTAAGAAAGTTGTGAGATTAGAAGTTAAGTGGTCAAAATGACGAAAGTGTTATGGTCAAATTTTGGACCAAAGATGCTACTTGAGAAACCAAGAATGATATGCACAAGTACTATCTGGAGTTATTTGATTAAGTAGTATTTTAATTACGGGAACGTAACCTCTCTTTAAGGAGGGTAGAATGTAATACTTAAGAATTCTGTCATTTGATTTGACTTAATATTTCGGGACGAAACATCTTTTAAGGAGGGTAGAATGTGACACTCCAAAAATTTAAATAAAAATAAAAATAATTTTTAGCCAGATAAATCATAAAATATTACGGAAATGACATCTTAATTATTAATTGAGTCAGACAAAAATTCAACAGTTGTAACATTCTAATCAGATAAAAATTTCAAAATTTATAACGTCTTTAGTCAGATAAAAAAAAAGGAATAACATCTGTATGACTATTACAAAAGTGATGTTTTATATAACACATAATAATTATGTTTGTGACAATTCATAGTGACATTTTTAATGTTGATCGTATCAGGTAAGTAAAGCAATTTTTTTTAAAAAAAAAATAGTATTTGGACACCAAATAAGAAATACACAAATATACGATCAGTAATAATATGCAAAACTCATTACATATATACGGCTCTTCTAATAACAATTTCATCAAAGTTTGACTTTTCAACTCTTAAATGGCAAGATTTGCATAGATTACGTTGCTAAAGCTTGCCTAAAATACACATACCTTATTAACTCACTGGAACGGTGCAAACTTAATGCCTGATCGTAATTTATATGTAAACATTAGCCTCTTAATAATATCATCATAAGCGTACGCTAAGTTTCAGTTAAGAACATAGAAGGAAACTTTCATGTTATGCACAGATTCACTCGTACACATGCGTTATTCAGCGGAAACCAACTATGGAAAGATTTTTAATGAAAAGATACGTTCTGCAGCCTAGAAACGTCAAACTAATAGTATATATAGCAGCCAGACCTGCGTTTTCCTCCCATTCACAAAGTAGCAGCATATATATAATCATACACATATACGTACGTCTACATATATATATGACTTTTGAACCCTACCATAAACCCAAAACCCAGAGCTAAAAACACATCCAAAATCTTCCGCCGGGTGAGAGGAATCCAACGAATCAAGAATCGTTGAAAACGATCGTCGGACGAGGGAGATATCATCCGCCGGAGTAGCTGCCGCCGGACTGGTTTTACGCCGAAGAACGACGGAACTATGCTGCCGCCTCCAGCCAACTTCTGAAAGTCGCACCCATCTGTCTTAGATCAGGTAAGGCTGTAATTCCCCCCTAAATTTGTAGCCATGCATTCGTTCGTTGTTTTTCCGGCGTTAGACTGCGGAAGAAGATGAAGTATACGAAAGTTGTTTTATAACTTTGGGCTGGATATTGGACTGCTATATTAAAATGTAGGGCCGATGGTTAAATGGACCTCGACTAGTATAATTATTGATAACAGTATAATCATAAATAATAATGATATAATGAGGATAAATGGGTTAGAAGAATGGGGTTACGTACCGTCAAACTAAAACATTAGTAAAACCTTTCATAGCTTCGAATTGGGAAGAGTACTGGCAAACTTGAATAAATAGACGGAAATATCAATGGACCGATTACTCTTAATTATATACTTAGGCTGGACTGAATATTAATTAGAACTAATAATACATAATAATGACTTGGATAAATTTGTCACTTTTTAGTTAAGATAATTCCATAATGTAAAATAACAAGGTTAATGGACTAATTGAGTAATTTGAAATAATAAACAAGTTAATCAATATTTTAAACCTGTTATTATCATAACCCATTGAATTATAACTTTATGATTATTTCGAATAGGATAAACTGTAATTGAGGTTTCGGGCATGTAATTATAATGAACTATTGTTACTAACATAATGATTCGGATAGTTTAATAATAAAAATATTGATCCGTATTTTTTTTCTTTCGAATATTAGATTTCATCAATTAAAAACGGTAATGAAGAAAGTGAAATAAGAAATAAAGTGACAAGATTAATTATAAAGGTTATTAATTAATTAACGAATAATAATGAAACATCATAAAATAAAAGGATGGAAATCGGATAAATTATTGAAAATAGAATAAGAGACTGATTATATCATCTTAATTAAAAAGGTGACTATTTAGAGGCCGAAATCGAGGAGGAAAATTAGGAGCATCAAGACTTGAGGTAAGTTTCTCTGCCAATCTAAAATTGTTTCCTCGTATTATATGCTTATTATGCATTATGTGAATAAGTGTGAATTGTTGAATTTTGTGTATGTGATTTTTGAAGAGATATTATATATATGGTAGTTGAGAAATATAAATTAAGTACTTTTGGGGTATTTAATATTTTTAAATACCTTCAAGACTTTTTAGAGAAATTGAGAAGTATTTTTGAAGTATTATTTATTGAAGATAAAATTTACATTTTTTATAAGAGGTGAGCATCACGGGAGAAATCCGTGGTGTCGGTTTTCCACGTCCGGATAAATGTGGAGGGTGATTAGGTCTGCTACTACTAAGAAGTACAGTTTGAGTTTAAAGTGATATTTGGATCGATGATCCCTTTTAAGAAGAAGTTATGGTAGTAGTAATCCCTAATCATTCAAGATATCTTATTCAGGGGTAGTTGGTAGACTGAGTCCCGACTACTCGTTACGACTTACTACTCGGAGGGCTTGGAATCCCTTTTAGGGGGTGTGCACACTTAAGGTAGTCGTTCCGTTTCCAACAGAGCAGTTGTGGTACCGGCACTTGTTCGGGGTGGCCGTCCGTAACCACGGTCCACCGGGCTCTACCGAAAGGTTGAGCACCGCCCTTCTAACTTACTAGGAAGTTAGAGAAGAAGTGATTTTTGAGGAAATCAAAGAGAAGAGTTATTATGAAGTTTTATAGAGAAGTTGAGGATTTTTGTAAAGAAGTAGTCTTGATAAAAATCAAAGTGAAAAGAATTTCGATGGTGTGAGTATTTTTATATATTATTATATAAAAATCTATTTTAGTCAAACATGATTATTTTACGGGGTTGGGTTACTTAGCTCTAAAGCTAATTTTTGTTTTCTTTTCCTTGTTTTGTTTCTGCACTTTATTTGTGCAGGTGAGGATGATGTTGTCGAGTGATGATTGCTTGCATGGCCCGAGAGCGAGTTAGAAGTCGCCTTAGTTATACTAGTCATGAAATAAACATTTACTTTTCAAACACTTTACTTTTATTAAATTAGTTGTGATGTTCTAGTTGCCTGTGCATCCGGTTGAGAGATGACCGGATGTGGCGGTAACACCCATTTCCCTATTTTAGACTTCCGCTGTATTTCTTTAACTCTTTGATGAATGAATAAAGTATTTCTTTTAAATATATCATTGTTTTTTGGCGGGAAATTTGGGGGTGTTACAAATTGGTATCAGAGCAACCCTGCGACAGTGTGCTGACTCGTTAGATATCGGGCGGGCACTTAGCGGGGCAAGATTCTGGGGTTTTATTGAGATTGGGTTAAGGGCGCAACGAGGACGTTGCGATCCTAAGTGGGGGTGATTGTAATACCCGAGATTAATTTAAGAGGATTAATAGTACTACTCATACCAACAGAGGTGCATCTCCTTTTAAGGGAGCTCATCACCCAAGAACTCCAAAGTTAAGCGTGCTTGCACGGGAGTAGTCTTGGGATGGGTGACCCCCTGGGAAGTTTCTCAGGGCGCGCATGAGTGAGGACAAAGTGCGCGGTAAAGGCTCGTGGTGGTTTGTGGGGACAGTACTAGAGGTCTAGAGTAACTACCTCGGGTCCGTGTGGGGCCCTGGGGTGTTACAACATATGACTCCACAAGGTTTCTACATCAAACCAATCAAGTGAATGAAACAAGATTCAATACACTGAGGCAATAAGCTTGGAATGATATATGATGTTGATCAAAGGCAGGAATACCCATGCAACTATTCAGAGGGAACTTAATTCCAAAAAAAAAACTAGGGGGAATTCCTAGCCACCTGCTGAGGGGGAACTCTCAGGGGTAGCCACCTGCCAAAGGTAAGCTACCCAGAATCAACAAGAAATGAAGCATCAAGATCCAAGAAAGTCTATCTCAGACTTTCAATAAAGAAGAAATCAATATCCAAGCAGTGAGCACAGTAGGTGACTGAATTTCAGCATCACTAGGCTCAGCAGGTGCCTAACAAAGAAGCCCACTGCTACAACCTCTTGATACTTGCAATAACTCAGTAGGGTGACTATCAAACGAGCTCACAGGATGATTGAGCTACAAAGAAATGATTGCTAAAATACTACTCATTCTTCCTAGAGTATTCTATGCTTCATTTGCAAACTAGTTAACTCCAATTAACAAAATCCAGAAACCAGATGACTTAACTAACTCTGAGGATCAAGTGAGATTTGTTCAATAAGAACAAATCAATATGGCAGAGACCAGTCAACGTTCTGGATAACAGAAGGAGACGTTCAAAAGGAGAACTAGTCATGGCTCACTAGAAACTCTAGAAAGAACAAAAGGAGTAAGAATCTGAGCAAATGGCTCAGCAGTTGACTGCTATCCAGTAGCAGTAGGCTCAGTAGGTGACTGGCTACTAGTCCACTGCTACTTGCATAATGAGAAGAGGTGCATCGATACATTCTTAAAAGTGTAGGACAAGCCTGGAATAAGGTAAGGACAATAGAGGAAAAGATACTGGTTCACAAATTCTCGCAGGTGCCTGCCGGCAGGTGACTGCCTCAGGAGCAGGTCACTGCTTAAGGCAAGCAGTTGGCTCAATTTCTGACAAACATACATGGAATCTCAGCACATGACTTATATCATCTTGATCACCTCATATCAAGGATTCCAAAAATGTACCTCTTGTTCTCTGAAATTATCAAAAATACACTCAAAAATGAGCCCCCTGCTACCAGTGTGAATGCAGTTAATGCTAAAAGGAACCAGCCGTATTCTCCAATGGCTATATTCCAACGGCTAGTTCCCGATAGTCTATAAATACTCCCTCCGTACACCTCCTTCACACATTTAACTTTGCAATCTCTCTCTTATCAATTCTAAAACTCTCAAACTCTCCCTTAATACTCTCAAAAGTCTTCTTCCGCACTACCTTTGACTCTTCACATACAATCTCCATACACAAATGGCTTCCCACATCCAAATTATTAGGAATATTTTATGGCGTCCAATCTAATTAAATATCTTTGTATTTGTGTAGTTATTAATTAAACGTGTAATACGGGCCACAAATGTGTATCAGCCCGGGGGCTTCCTTGTAACCCGTAAATTAGCTAACTTCTCCTATAAAAGGAGGCTAACTTACGGGAACCCTATCAAGGAAAAGAGGCTTTAGGTGCGTAGAGGCCAGATAGAGAGAAGAGTTTCCGCTGCTCTCCTTCTACAGGGACAGTGCATGTTGAACCCTATCCAAGACCACTCATTTGTCTCCCAACAGACAGGTGTTTAATCATATTTCACGGGGAACCGCATCTCTCATTACTACCTCCTTACGAGGCAAGTAATATTGACTACAGTGGCCTCAGCCCCATGCCACTGAACTTTCATTGATCACGTCGTGTCTAGTTACTCACTCCCAAATGTTTTGAAATTTTCTAGGACACAAACACATTTTAGAGTCAGTTGCTAGTCTTCAAGACTTGCGAGAACTTCCATATGGCTCATCTATTACAGATGTAGACCAATAATTGGAAGGAAGTCCTGCTGTTGCAACATAAGAATCACCAACATTTTCAGGCCATTGCTTTAGAGTTTATCTCTATAGTGATGAAAACGGGTGTCTACACGACCCCGGGGGGCTTTTATCATTTACTCCTTCTGTTTGTTTCCTGTTTTATTTCCGCAGAATAAAAGAATAAAAGCACGACGTCCCGATTCATCAGATCGTCATGAGGGGGAGAGTGGTCCACATGTTGTTAACACTGAACAAATCATTCTGGGACACTTCACTCCTCCATCACAAAAATCAACACCTTCTCTGCTATCTCTACAACTCAAATCAAATGGTCAACTACACTCACAAATCAACAATCATTATGTTCCGCTGTGCCACCGACAAGTTCTCCTCAAATGCATTCATTCCAAATAGTCAAAAAGACTACATTGTGGAGGAGACAGAGGTCAAATACTCGTGTCCTGAAGATGAATTCCATGGGCGTCCCCTATTCTCCAAAGAACATTCACTCTAGAGGCGTCACCGGACTTCATCCAAGCTGATCAAGAGCAACTTCTGGAAGGCAAGGACTACATGCAAGATACTGAAGGTCCCTCAACCCCCGGCATCAAAGATCAAATTGCCAAGAAGACATCAAAGGGGAGATTGCAAGGATTTCTTCAGATAGCCTTCCTCAGAAGTCAAGTTCAAAGACAAAAGGAAGCTGAATAACAACAAAGACAAAGATATCTGCGCTGCAATGCTGATTCAACACGATTGAACACCAAGGGGGAGATTGTTAGGAATATTTTATGGTGCCCAATCTAATTAAATATCTTTGTATTTGTGTAGTTATTAATTAAACGTGTAATACGGGCCACAAATGTGTATCAGCCCGGGGGCTTCCTTGTAACCCGTAAGTTAGCTAACTTCTCCTATAAAAGGAGGCTAACTTACGGGAACCCTATCAAGGAAAAGAGGCTTTAGGTGCGTAGAGGCCAGATAGAGAGAAGGGTTTCCGCTACTCTCCTTCTCCAGGGAGAGCAGCGGGGTTTCATACGGTATACCAGATTTGGTTTTAATCTTGTCGATATCTTTCTATCTGCTTCTTCTTTAACTGCTATGGTTGTTTGATTGTTAAATACTGGGTTTATCACAAATCTCCAAATCTATCTTCACTGACTCCATATTAAACACCCCAAAAATCATTGAAAGAGCCGAGAACCCTGATCTTATGAGAGCACTACTCAGAAAGCTAGAATCAACAGGGCTTATGAAAATGGCCACCTACCCATACCCCTGTTTTTTCCTAGAAGTGGTGGCCGAATACTACCTCAACTCTCAACAAGGGACTCTTAAATCGGTCATCAAGGGAAGGCCAGTTGAAATTAAAGAAGGGGACATCAGAATACTGCTCTCCCTACCTGGAGATGAGGCCCCAATGGTGGAAGAACTCAATTTCGATGAACAAAGCTTCAAGGAAATGGTATTCATTCCAAGCGCTCATAACACCAAAACCCTCAAAGTCAAGAAGAAAATGATGGTTCCTGAGTACTCCCTCCTACTCGACATCTTATATAAATGCATCGACACCAAAAGCACTGCTTTAGATGAGATCAATGCAAAAAGGGCAGTACCATTGGCCGCAATCATCTCAGGCCTCCCTCACAACTGGACCAGGTACGTCCACAACCAACTTCAAGAGTACGTTAACAAATCTCACGAAGAAAGAAGAAAAGACCACACCTTCCCATGGGTAGGGTACAGTTTTATGATTGGAGAAATCCTAAAAAGGAAGGGAGTTCTAGGAACCACTAAAGAACCAACCACCTGGAGGAAATTTCTTCATCAGACCTCCAAGGCAGGGGCCCCAGAAATTAAAAAGCAGGATGATACTCTCAAATCCCATGAGCCCCTCCAAACCGAGTTCACCCGAATCAAAACCAAGCTAGCAAAAAGACCAAGATCAGGTTGTGCTGAAATCCAATCAAAGAGATCAAAACCAGCAAAAAGAAATCTCCAAGAAGAACTCGAAGAGGCAGCGTCATCTTTACAAATGGTTCAAGGAGAAGTAGCCAATCCTCTTCAAATTATTCAGGAAGGAGTAGAGCCCTCATCTAACTCTTCAAATGGAAGCAACAACTCTGCTCTTCCGCTTTCCATACTTATCCCCAGGATAACTCAACTAGGAGAGCAGGTGGCTCCCCTTGAACAAGAGCATATGCCTCCTCTAGAAACAGAGCAGGCCCCTCCTTTCAGTGAGCAGATGGCTCCTCTAGACGAGCAGGCTCCTCAATAACTAGTAGTGGCCTCACCTGTCCTGACTCCTCTAGAGCAATTAGATGCAGAACTTACCAGAGTCAAGGCATGGAGATCATGGAAGCTCTCAAGGATCCTACATCAAGTTGAAACCATCGCACACTTCATTGAAGAGGAAGATTTTGTAGTAGAGTGGCTTGGGACTGATGACATGGCAGAAGCAACGAGGTTACTAAAAATCAACCAAATATACGCCATGAAGAAAAAGGAAATCACTGCCAAGGATACCATACAAACTTCCAGTGATGATGATGATGATGATGATGATGATGATGATGATGATGATGCTGACGATGCACCAAAGGGACCTCCTAGTTCAAGAGGTAAGAAAATCATCCATTCCTCCTCTTCAAGTGATAAAGAACTCAAGCAAGCCCTTGAGAAATCCAGAATGGAAACCCAAGGAGGAGGAGAATTCTCCAAAGCTCCCCAAAAGCTACTAGTTGCCACCATCTAGCAGGGGACTGCTCTGATAGATCTTAACTTGGAACCCCACCAAGATACAGCACCTGAGCAGCCTGCCACATCAAATGAGATCAAAGATCAAATTCCGCATGATGGTGAAGAAGACACTCCTACACTGGCAGAGGTCTTCATCAATGAAAGAAGAGCAACCATAAAATTCATAAGTAATGCTGAGGTTCGTCTGCACAAGAGACTAATCAAAATGAAGAAGCATTTTGATGAGCTGCTAGAAATGAGGTTCGCTGAAGTACACTGCCATCTAAAGAGCAACTTGATGATACAACAAGTATTCAACTCAGAGCAAAAAGCACAGCTCAACATCCAACTCTCAAACTGTAACACCGCCCCCGAGTATTTGTACTGTACCAAATTGTGTATTGAACCTTGGGAAATGTATAAAAGCATTTTTACGTGATTGTAAATTTTTACCATTTCTATTACGTGAATAGTAAAATTCACGTGGGGCCCACACCGGATGTGGGGCCGCCCGATATTATCGGAACCACATATTATATTAATCTTGTACTAGATAATAGGTATATGGTGATGGATATCCTAATTGGGCCATGGCAATGGCATAGAGTTGACCGGTTGGTCAAACAGGGCCAAATTATCGGTATCGGCAATTTATCATATAACAGCCCAAAAAGGGATTCCGGAGATTCCTAAATTAAATTTGGGGAATCATATTGATTCTAAGCTCCAATAAGGACTGGTAAAAAATGTTATATTTTATTTGACCCGATAAAATAAAATATACTTAAAACAGTCCGGAAAATACAACTTTCGGGACCGATTGTACACTCCGGGACACAAAGGGTTGACCTCCCACATAAGTGGGGGCCAACCCACGTTTTTAGTTCTGAGAATGGCCAGAGGATCCGCACAAGATCAGGGGGGAGCAATAAAGAATTGATTGGGAGACCAATCAACATGAGAGTGGGTCCTTGGCCAAGATATTTTTATGAGAAATGCCAAAAAGGCATCCTCAATCACACCAACTCCTACAGCTCGGTTAACCTACTCAAAGAAGTGAGATAAGGTCTGAAAACTCCATTGTTACCATCCACACACGCACCAAGAACAAAGGAGGAAGAAGGAGGGGAAAGGAGAAGAGGAAAGTTGGTTTTGGAGAGGAAAAACTTGTGTTTAGCAAGGTAAGGACTCCATTAATCCCATTTCTTGTTCTTCAATACTCTTATATGATTATTCAATCATATTTCAAACCCTAGTATTGTTCTACACGTTGGGATGTGTAGAAAGAGAGGTTGGAAGGTGGTTCTAAGTCCAAGAACAGACTTAGAAGCCAAAGTAACCGGTTCGCCGGAAAATAACCTCTTGGAGGTTATTTGTATTACTATGGGTTTTATGATGATAAAACCTTGTTAGTAACTTGTCTAAGGTATTCAAGAAACTTTCACGGAGTTGAAAAGGTCGCCGGAGTTGTCGCCGGAGTTCGTTGAAGTTCGCCGGAGTTTCGCCGGAGCTAAATCGGGAAGGCTAGAACTTCATAAGCTTCATTAAGGTGAGAAGACGGCTTTATGCTTTATAACTTTTGCGTGAGGCATGAGATTACCTAAAGTAATCAAGGATATGTTTTGTGGAATGATTAAAGATAATCAAGTATTTGCTTATGCCATGATTTTGCATAAAACATAGTTGAAAAGCATGTTATGTAGGTTTGGTGATTAAAAATGTGATAACATATTTTGTGTGATGATACAGGGATCCAAAATGGTATTTTTGGATCAAGGACATCAAGAAGTATATGTGTATAAAATTTCAAGTTAATCAGACTCCGTTTGGGTGGTCAAACGGGCGTTGACCGCCAAGTCAACTGCCATACCCGACCGGGTATTGACACATACCCGACCGGGTATTTGCTGAAGAATTGCCCAGGGGGCTACTGTCTCCTATACCCGATCGAGTATGGGTAGATACTCGATCGATTATACATTGAAAATTAGCTTTGGAGGCTACCGCCTCCTGTACTCGACCGAGTATGGGTAGATACTCGATCGAGTATTGGTTTATGCTCAAAACGGGCAGTTTTGAGCGGGTAAATGTGGCCGTTCAGGTGGGACCCGCCCACGTTGGTTCCTAAGGATGGTTACATGACTATAGGGCTAGGTATTGTCCATAGTTGAAGGAACGAAAGGTTAGCCATATCCAGGCTAGGGTTTGGTAAGGATTTAGGTTGGGGTTGAGTGTCCCCGGGACGGTAAATGATCCTGAAACTCGGTTGGGGTTGAGCATCCCCAGGACATTAAATGATCCTGAAACTCGGTTGGGGTTGAGCATCCCCGGGACATTAAATGATCCTGAAACTCGGTTGGGGTTGAGCATCCCCGGGACTATAAATGATCCTGAAACTCGGTTGGGGTTGAGCATCTGCGGGACTATAAATGATCCTGAAACTCGGTTGGGGTTGAGTATCCCCGGGACTGCAAATGATCCTGAAACTCGGTTGGGGTTGAGTATCCCCGGGACATTAAATGATCCTGAAACTCGGTTGGGGTTGAGCATCCCCGGGATGTTAAACGCTCCCAAAACTCGGTAGGATATTATGAATGTAGAATGTAGCTGGTGAGCTAGGTAACCGGGAAAGGAGTGAGAAAAGTCAGGTAAGAACTTTATCTCTAAAAGACTCTTTAAGGTAAATGACCTACGGGTTGAGTATTTTACGAGTATATATACAGTATGTATCATCGGGTGGATGAGAGACATCTATATATATGTATCACCCTATTTTTGGGTCTCGTGTCTGAAACATTAGTTATTCTTCATATAGCCTGCTTGTCACTAGTACTTCTATGGAGTACTGACCCCTCCGGGGCCCTCACATTTTTCAGGTTGAGGCTAGAGTCCTACTACCTGCACCTTTGCCTAGGGTGATCCTTCGAGGAGGAAGACGTGGTCCGTGCTTCCATTCGTATTTTTGAAATCTATAAACTGCTCATGGATTTTTGAACAATGTTTTCATTAAAACAGTTGGGGGCCTGTGTGCCCGTGTTTGCCACGTGTGGCTAAGTTTCAAACATATTATTATTTCCGCAATTGTTTGATTATGATATTGATGTGATTGTATGTGTTTACTAATCGGTTTGGCAATAGAATCAATCGGACGCCTTGTACAATTCAATAGGGATGAACTGTTGTTGTTCTTATCGGGTTGTATGGTGGTTGTCTACGTGGCTCGGATGCAGTCCGGGGCATGACAATTAAGTGGTATCAGAGCCCATCGATTTCTAAACTATATAATTAACCTCTCAATATGGTTATCCTCAAAAAGTTTTGAATAAAACCATGAGCAACAGTTTTTGTACTTGAGGAACCGTTGGAAACCAAGTTATTGACCTCTTATTGTTAAGACGGTACCCTTAACAGTTTGTTGGCCATAATGTTGGACCAAGGGGTGTCTTTTGTACTAATCCGTCAATTGACATTGAAACAAGTCTAATGACTCATTCCTTATTTCTTTCAGAAATGGAGGGTGGACGCAGGATTACTAGGAGGAACCCGATGGGTCGTGCACCGGGCTACTGGATGGAGTAGCTGCTGTATGGTGGGAAGGTGTGGAAGGAAAGTTCCACGGTGAGGCCACTTGGGAGAAATTCGAAGTGGAGTTCTATAATCAGTACAACTCAACTTTTGAGGTCAATCTCAAGAGGAGAGAGTACACAAATCTGAAACAGGAGGATGGCTGCTCGGTGAGGCAATTGGAACAGAGGTTCCAAGACTTGGCACGATTCATACCAGAATACTCTTTGGATGAGAATCGAATGGCCAATCATTTTTGGGATGCTCTACAGTTGTGTAATACCCGAGATTAATTTAAGAGGATTAATAGTACTACTCATACCAACAGAGGTGCATCTCCTTTTAAGGGAGCTCATCACCCAAGAACTCCAAAGTTAAGCGTGCTTGCACGGGAGTAGTCTTGGGATGGGTGACCCCCTGGGAAGTTTCTCAGGGCGCGCGTGAGTGAGGACAAAGTGCGCGGTAAAGGCTCGTGGTGGTTTGTGGGGACAGTACTATTGGTCTGGAGTAACTACCTCGGGTCTTGTGGGGCCGGGGTGTTACAGGTGGTATCAGAGCAACCCTGCGACAGTGTGTTGACCCGTTAGATATCGGGCATGCACTTAGCGGGGCAAGATTCTGGGGTTTGATTGAGAGTGTTAAGGGCGCAACGAGGACGTTGCGATTCTAAGTGGGGGCGATTGTAATACCCGAGATTAATTTAAGAGGATTAATAGTACTACTCATACCAACAGAGGTGCATCTCCTTTTAAGGGAGCTCATCACCCAAGAACTCCAAAGTTAAGCGTGCTTGCACGGGAGTAGTCTTGGGATGGGTGACCCCCTGGGAAGTTTCTCAGGGCGCGCGTGAGTGAGGACAAAGTGCACGGTAAAGGCTCGTGGTGGTTTGTGGGGACAGTACTATTGGTCTGGAGTAACTACCTCGGGTCTTGTGGGGCCGGGGTGTTACAAGTTGGACATCCGCGACCGGGCTACTTACCTGCATAACATGACTTTTAGCCAAGTTGTCGATCAAGGGCTCCTTGGGGAAACCCAATGGAATGAAAAGAAGGAGAGAGACGCCGAGGATGCGAAGAAGAGGAAATGGGGCAACTCGGGACCCCAAGACCACTCTCGGAGGCATCACGCCGGGGGTGGCAGTACATTCAGGGCGCCAGCACCACCAACCAAAAGGTATAAGGGCCCAGGAGGGCAAAGGCCCAAACTGGGGGGTATGGGACCACCAAGGTGCGTGAACTGCGGTAAGAACCACGGGGGAAGGTGCAATGAACCACCCCGATGCTTCAAATGCGGTAGCACGAGCCACCTCAAATCCTCTTGTCCAATGTTGAACGGAGGAGGACCATCGGGAGCTATGGGAGGACCTACGACTAGTAGGGGACGCGCGGGGCCGTCTCATGGTGGTACAGGAAGGGGCGGACCCACGGCTAGCAACGCCGCGTCCGTTAACCAAGGGGGGACCCAAGCACGGGTGTATGCAATGACCGAGGCTGATGCTCGGGCCAACCCAGACTCCATTGCAGGTAACCTCTTAATTTCACACGTATTTTGATCATGTATTTGGAGTAAAAATCTTCAAAAAATATGAAGGACCTGATCGGGTATCCCTATAGACCCGACCGGGTATAAGCCATGCTTCGATTTTGAAGTGTGCACTCGTTCGGGCAACCAAGGCAGGATACTTCATTTTTGACATTTCGAGCAATACCCGATCGGGTATGGCTATATACTCGATCGGGTATGTGTAGAACTTGAGCTTCGAAGTGTGTATTCGATCGAGCGTTGAGGACAAGGAGCTTTTACTTGAGAATTTCGGGTGATACCCGACCGGGTATGGGTATATACCCGACCGGGTATTGACATTTTGTTCGAATTCGAGGCTGGTACTCGACCGAGCAAGGAAAACAGGGGGTTTCTCTTTAAGAACTCGAGTGATACCCGACCGGGTAGAGGACCCTACCCGACCGGGTATAGGGTAATTCTAGGTTGAATTTTTTTCGTCCGGTCCTTTTCAGTCGGGATGTCGAATAGGGTGTCTTACATGACTTATATATGTAGGAACACTAAAGATCAACGATAGGGATGCGAGAATTCTCATCGATACCGGGGCACAACGTTCATTTGTGAGCGAAGCGTTTGCCAAGGGATTGAACATGCCTTTGGTAGCAATGATGCAACCTTTGCTGGTCTCTACGCAATTGGGAGATGATGTAGAGCGGAAACACTACTATCCCTCATGTAGTGTAGGGATAGGGGGGCACTGTCTAACGAGTGACTTTGTGCCGTTAGATATGCTCGAGTTTGATGCCATACTTGGCATGGATTGGCTCGAAAAGCACCATGCGAATGTAGATTGCTACACCAAGGTGTTAGAACTAAAAGATGGAGAAGGAAATACTTTATGCTTCGAGGGAGATAGAGGGAAATTCAATCCTTGTATCATATCGGCCATAAGAGCAAGGCGTATGATGAGGAAAGGGTGTCAAGCGTACTTGGCCTATGTCGTAGGCAAGGAAGGCAAGGAAAAGAGTCTCACTGAGGTGAGGGTGGTGAGTGAGTACCCAGAAGTTTTCCCTGAAGAACTCCCGGGACTCCCACCACATCGAGAAATTGAGTTCACCATTGAAGTAGAACCCGGTACGAAACCCATCTCGATTCCTCCATATCGGATAGCACCGGCTGAACTTCAAGAGTTGAAGGTGCAATTGGAAGAATTACTGGACAGCGGATTAATCAGGCCGAGTCATTCACCATGGGGAGTACCGGTACTATTTGTAAAGAAGAAGGATGGTACACTCAGAATGTGTATCGACTACCGTCAGTTGAACAAGGTCACGATAAAGAACAAATATCCTTTGCCAAGGATCGATGACTTGTTTGATCAACTACGGGGGGCAACGGTGTTCTCTAAGATTGACTTGAGGTCAGGCTACCACAAACTGAAGATCAAGGAGAGTGACATACCCAAAAGTGCATTCCGTACAAGGTATGGTCACTATGAGTTTCTAGTAATGTCGTTTGGGCTTACGAACGCCCCCGCGGCATTCATGGACCTCATGAACCGAGTATTTCGCCAATACTTGGACCAGTTCATCATAGTGTTCATTGATGACATCTTGATATACTCCATGAATGAAGAGGAGCACGAAAAACACCTAAGGCTTGTGCTTGAAACACTGCGGGAGAAGCAACTCTTTGCCAAATTCTCTAAATGTGAATTCTGGCTTGGGGAGATCGGTTTTCTCGGGCATGTGGTATCGGGCTCGGGCATTTCAGTTGATAACTCAAAGATTGAGGCGGTCACTAATTGGGAGAGGCCCAAGAACGTGAAGGAGATAAGGAGTTTCCTCGGTTTAGCGGGGTAGTACCGCAAATTCGTGGAAAAGTTCTCGGTGATAGCATATCCACTCACGAAGCTCACTAAAAAGGGGGCTAAGTTTGTGTGGGATGAAAAGTGTGAGAAGGGATTTCTTGAGCTAAAGAAACGTTTGACCGAAGCACCAGTGCTTGCCTTGCCCGTGCAAGGGTTAGGGTATGACATCTACAGCGATGCTAGCATTCAGGGACTGGGATGTGGACTGATGCAATCAGGGAAGGTAATTGCTTATGCTTCTCGGCAGTTGAGGAAGCATGAAGTAAACTACCCCACACATGATCTGGAGCTAGGTGTTGTGGTATTTGCATTGAAGATTTGGAGGCACTACCTCTACGAGGAGTTGTGTCACATTTACACCGACCACAAGAGCTTGATGTATGTGTTCACTCGGAAAGAGTTGAACATGAGACAGAGGAGATGGATGGAGTTGGTTAAGGATTACAACTTGATCATTGACTATCATCCAGGCAAGGCTAATGTAGTAGCCGATGCACTGAGCAAGAAGAGCTCATCATCAGGGGTTTTACTCACATGCTTACGGGCATTGAGGGCACGCGTGGAGATATCCACGGATGGGGCGCTATTTGCCAGATTTGAGGTGAGGCCCACCTTATTAGATGAAATCAGAACATGTCAAGGCAATGACGAGGAGTTTCAGAAAATCCGGGAACGGATGCTTGTGGGGCCCGTCGAAGGTTTCCGTGAGAGAGAAGATGGACTTCTACTATTCAAGGAACGAGTGTGTGTGCCATCGGATGAGGAGCTCCGAAAATCTATCCTTGAGGAGGCTCACTCATCTGTGTATGCCATGCACCCGGGCGGTACAAAGATGTACCGGGACTTGAAAGAAAGTTACTGGTGGTCGGGGATGAAGAGAGAGATTGCAGAATACGTGAGTCGTTGCCTTACTTGTCAACAGGTTAAGGCAGAGCACCAACACCCAGCAGGGTTACTACAACCACTTACCATTCCAGAATGGAAGTGGGAGCATGTTACCATGGACTTCGTGGTGGGTCTACCACGGACGGTTAGGAACTACGACGCAGTATGGGTGGTAGTCGATAGGCTGACCAAGAGCGCTCATTTCCTACCTATCAACACTACCTATACGCTCGAGCGGTTGGCCAAATTGTACACAGATGAGATTGTGAGACTGCATGGGGTTCCGGTTACTATAGTATCGGATAGAGACCCACGGTTCACATCACGGTTTTGGCCTAAGTTCCAGGAATCCATGGGTACGAAATTGAGGTTTAACACCGCGTTCCATCCTCAAACGGATGGGCAATCTGAACGGGTGATTCAGATCTTGGAGGACATGTTGAGGGCATGTGCCTTGGAGTTCCAGGGGAGCTGGGACAATCAGTTGGCTTTAGTGGAATTCGCCTATAACAACAGTTATCAGGCAAGTATAGGCATGCCTCCATACGAAGCATTGTATGGGAGGAAATGCCGGACACCATTGTGTTGGGACGAGGTCAGCGAGGCTAAGCTCGAGGGCACCGAGTTAGTCGAGATCACTAAGGAGAAGATAAAAGTCATACAGGATAGGCTCAAGGCTGCCCAAGACCGGCAGAAGAGCTATGCTGATAAACGTCGGAG
Source organism: Cuscuta europaea (assembly GCA_945859875.1). Taxonomy (NCBI): domain Eukaryota; kingdom Viridiplantae; phylum Streptophyta; class Magnoliopsida; order Solanales; family Convolvulaceae; genus Cuscuta; species Cuscuta europaea. The sequence goes on along the minus strand of CAMAPE010000054.1, from coordinate 13,403,171 downwards.
AACGTTGGAGTTTGAGGTCGGTGACGAGGTATTTCTGAGGGTATCACCTTGGAAAGGGATCATCAGGTTCCTCACCCGGGGTAAGCTTAACCCACGTTACATAGGTCCGTTCAAAATCCTTGAAAGGATTGGGGTTGTAGCTTACCGACTTCAGTTGACTCCGGAGTTAGAAAAGATTCATAATGTATTTCATGTCTCTATGCTCAAGAAGTATGTGCGGGACCCGTCACATATTCTTGAGAAACCACCGGTGGAAATCTGAGAAGGCCTACACTATACGGTGCAGCTGGTGAAAATCATGGACCGGCAGGTAAAGAAGCTAAGGAGCAAGGAGGTGCCGATGGTAAAAGTACTTTGGAAGAGTGATCGTGTCTAGGAGCAAACTTGGGAAGTGGAGACCCTGATGAGGGAACAATATCCATTTCTGTTTGACTAGACGCGTGGATTTCGGGGACGAAATCCCAAATAAGGGGGTAGAACTTGTAACACCGCCCCCGAGTATTTGTACTGTACCAAATTGTGTATTGAACCTTGGGAAATGTATAAAAGCATTTTTACGTGATTGTAAATTTTTACCATTTCTATTACGTGAATAGTAAAATTCACGTGGGGCCCACACCGGATGTGGGGCCGCCCGATATTATCGGAACCACATATTATATTAATCTTGGACTAGATAATAGGTATATGGTGATGGATATCCTAATTGGGCCATGGCAATGGCATAGAGTTGACCGGTCGGTCAAACAGGGCCAAATTATCGGTATCGGCAATTTATCAGATAACAGCCCAAAAAGGGATTCCGGAGATTCCTAAATTAAAGTTGGGGAATCATATTGATTCTAAGGTCCAATAAGGACTGGGAACAAATGTTATATTTTATTTGACCCGATAAAATAAAATATACTTAAAACAGTCCGGAAAATACAACTTTCGGGACCGATTGTACACTCCGGGACACAAAAGGGTTGACCTCCCACATAAGTGGGGGCCAACCCACGTTTTTAGTTCTGAGAATGGCCAGAGGAGCCGCACAAGATCAGGGGGGAGCAATAAAGAATTGATTGGGAGACCAATCAACATGAGAGTGGGTCCTTGGCCAAGATATTTTTATGAGAAATGCCAAAGAGGCATCCTCAATCACACCAACTCCTACAGCTCGGTTAACCTACTCAAAGAATTGAGATAAGGTCTGAAAACTCCATTGTTACCATCCACACACGCACCAAGAACAAAGGAGGAAGAAGGAGGGGAAAGGAGAAGAGGAAAGTTGGTTTTGGAGAGGAAAAACTTGTGTTTAGCAAGGTAAGGACCCCATTAATCCCATTTCTTTTTCTTCAATACTCTTATATGATTATTCAATCATATTTCACACCCTAGTATTGTTCTACACGTTGGGATGTGTAGAAAGAGGGGTTGGAAGGTGGTTCTAAGTCCAAGAACGGACTTAGAAGCCAAAGTAACCGGTTCGCCGAAAAATAACCTTTTGGAGGTTATTTGTATTACTATGGGTTTTATGATGATAAAACCTTGTTAGTAACTTGTCTAAGGTATTCAAGGAACTTTCACAGAGTTGAAAAGGTCGCCGGAGTTGTCGCTGGAGTTCGTTGAAGTTCGCCGGAGTTTCGCCGGAGCTAAATCGGGAAGGCTAGAACTTCATAAGCTTCATTAAGGTGAGAAGACGGCTTTATGCTTTATAACTTTTGCGTGAGGCATGAGATTACCTAAAGTAATCAAGGATATGTTTTGTGGATGAGAGACATCTATATATATATGTATCACCCTATTTTTGGGTCTCGTGTCTGAAACATTAGTTATTCTTCATATAGCCTGCTTGTCACTAGTACTTCTATGGAGTACTGACCCCTCCGGGGGCCCTCACATTTTTCAGGTTGAGGCTAGAGTCCTACTACCTGCCCCTTTGCCTAGGGTGATCCTTCGAGGAGGAAGACGTGGTTCGTGCTTCCATTCGTATTTTTGAAATCTATAAACTGCTCATGGATTTTTGAACAATGTTTTCATTAAAACAGTTGGGGGCCTGCGTGCCCGTGTTTGCCACGTGTGGCTAAGTTTCCAACATATTATTATTTCCGCAATTGTTTGATTATGATATTGATGTTGATTGTATGTGTTTACTAATCAGTTTGGCAATAGAATCAATCGGACGCCTTGTACAATTCAATAGAGATGAACTGTTGTTGTTCTTATCGGGTTGTACGGCGGTTGTCTACGTGGCTCGGATGCGGTCTGGGGCGTGACACAAACCAACCAGCTCAAATGGAGGCGATTCGCAAAGAGCTTGAAGCCTTGAAAGCCAAGGATGAAGAGCTAGAAGATCAAATCGTAGAATCCCTCAAAGAACTAAGAAAACAAGAGCTAGCAGTTGCCTCCGGTCAAGCAGGTGCCTCCCAGCCAACATCAGAGGTCTCTGCTCAGGTACGTGCTCTTCCTAATCTTCCCCCCATCCTTGAGCAGGCCCTTCTAACAATACTGGCACATGAGCAGTTCATCTAACACCTCAATACCAAGGAGCTTCCTGCCATTCTCCATCTCTCACAAAAGTTGGTCACAAAACAAGTTGAACACTCTGAGGTAATTGGTCAAACACGAACTGATGTTGCCAAACACCTCACTGGCCTTCACCAAGCCACATAAGAGGCATTCCTAAATCATGGAAGTGACCTTCAAAGACTGGGCCAGAATTTGGAGACAACTAACCAAAGGGTTCAAAGGCTTGAAAATGAAGTCAGAGATGAAGTAAGAACAGATCTGCTGGACGTCAACAACTACATCAAAGCCTTGTCCATCAAGGTCTATGGCCTGGATCCAACAAGAAGAATGCAAGAAGAGACTGAATCTGATTCAGAAATCGAAGCACTGTTTGATGAAAGCAAGACCCCTGCTCATGATGCCAAAAAGGGGGAAGGTTCAACACAAGCAGGTCCCTCCTTCAAGAGATCAATAACAGCAAAGAAAGCAGCAGAAACAAGAAGGAAGAACCAAGTCTACAAAGAAGAAGCTGAGATAAGAAGAAGAAAGGCAGAAGAAGCTAAGGCAAAGGAGGAAGCCAAGAAGAAGTTACAAGAAGACAAACAAGAGTAGAATAGATCAAAGTCTGAAACTGACTATAAACTATTGTACTCTAGACTTTAGAACAATGTACAAAAATTCAATGAAAATCAATAAATATATTTGGTTCTTGTGTTGTATAGTTTTTGCATCATCAAAAAGGGGGAAATTGTTAGTACCCAGTTTTGATAGATTTTGATGATGCCACTATACTCTGCACGTGTACATTGTGTCTCATTTAATAGCATTCAAATCTGAGTGACAAAAATAAATGTACAATTTTTTAGACTAAAGAAATATTACCGGAAAAGTAAAAATGCAATAAGGTAATTTTTATTTACCTTAATAGGATATTTAGATCCTACCGGCATATATTATTTAGCTCAAAGGTTAATTAAATGTCACATGTTTTGACGAAAAGAAGCTCGAAAACATATACATTGAATGTATATGATTGAAGACAAAATTGACTAGCATTAAATGATAAAATTGTACTGGGGTCCTTAGCATTGAAGACGCACATATGGGATTGTCGTTGAAGGGATGTTTCAGTAGCTGAATACTGCAGGACAAAGAAATAACCCGGAAATCAGCTCCAGCACAAGAATATGAATGTACAAATCGTCCGTGTCAAACTTCAACGAACATGATTAATCCATCCTAACCAACGGATGAGATCAAGCAACTGGAGAAGCCTATAAATATAGGCTGAAACGAAAGTTTCTACCCAAGCTTGAGCATCCTAAGTAGAGAGATATTTCTTTGAGCATTCATGAAATATCTAGCAAAAGAAGAAGTGCTATTCTATCCACGACTCTCTGGTTAGACTCTTGCTTCACTAAACTTCTTAGTATCAAGTGTTCATTGCTAAAATCCTAGAAGTTTAGTTCCTAGTTGGAGGTTAGAACTTTCTTGTAACAAGATCAGAAACTGTTGTAAACACTTCAGGAGGACAGTTGTTTCCGGCCTGAGTGTGGTTAGATAGGTCAGGAGTACCTTTTGATCCCCACTGGTACAATTGAAAAAAACCTAAAGGATTGAGTAGTTTGGAGTGGTGTTGTACTCCTCGTGAAACACCTTCAATCTAGGCCAGAGTTGTCAAAGCTAGATTGGCACTAAGTGTATTGGGCTTAATACATTAGTGAAATCCATCTGAAAGAGGGTGGGACTGGATGTAGGAGGATTACACCACCTCTGAACCAGGATATACTGTGTGTTGATTTATTTTCAGTCAACAAATCACACACTGAACACTTCTCATAAAAGATTGTAGTTTGCCAGCAACATCCTAAGCAATAGTCTTAACTTGACCCTATTGCTTATCCTACTGCTTAATAACTCACTTTCTTTGAGATACAAGAGCTTTACAATATCACAACTATAAGGTCTGTTCCATTAGATTTCAGGAAATCCTACTTAAGGCATAGCAGTTGCCTCAGCAGTCCTCTAGTGACTACCCAACTGCTAAGCCCACAGCTCACTCAAAAGTGTTTCCTTTGAACATCTCCAAGAAGTCTGTTCAAACTGATCACTGTAATTCAAAGTGGTAACCCATCAGGTGCCTCAGCAGTTCCCTCAAAATCACCCAACTGCTGAGACCACTGCTCTAGTAAAACTCCCACTTACTTGGACTAATGCACATCTTCAGAAAGCCCACATCATCCTGAGAAACTCCACATAATCAATCTTTCCATACCTTCACTTTTACGTCAGCAGGTGCCTCTGCAGTTCCCTGGTTACCACCCAACTGCTTAGACTACTGCTCTCATTAAGATTAATTATAAATCTACCTTGTCATATCATCAGAAAGGTCTTTCTAGTCTAAGAAAGATTCTGAGTGCACTGTCATCTTACACTGAGTATTTCGCTAGCAGTTGCCTCAGCAATTCCCTGCTTTCTAGCCAACTGCCAAGCCAACTGCTCACCTTTTAAAACCCAAACTTCATCCATCAAAGAAAGTGTTATACACTATTTATCTAAGAGGTTAAAGACTTCCGCTGTGCATCTATAAATCTCCCAAAAGATTATAGATCAACTCTTTAGAGGGAGAAACGTTTTAAAGTTGAAAAAGCTTTTAAAGTCTATTCACCCCCCTCTAGACTTTTACCTCTATCAGGGACCATCAATGTCGATGATCTTGTATGGGCCTTCCCAATTGGGATTGAATTTTCCATTTGATTCATTTTCGAATACTCTTCGTAGAACCCAGTCACCTTTCTTGAATATTCTAGCTCGGACATTTTTGTTAAAGCTCTTAGCCACCTTTGTTGATAAGATTGTAGTCGGATCTTGGAATTCTCTCTATCTTCATCAATGGTGTCCAAATCATGTACTAATTCCACGTTGTTTCGTTCTACAGTCATAAGTCCATATCTCGAAGAAGGCACCTCTACTTCTGCCGGTATGACCGCTTCACAACCATAAACTAAAGAAAAAGGGGTTTGTCCGGTTGCGTTTTTTGGAGTCGTTCTGTCTGCCCATATTATCAAGGGTAACTCGTCAGCCCATTTGCCTTGTGCTTTCTCAAGTCTTTTCTTCAGGTTGGCAACAATGATCTTGTTGCTGGATTCAGCATGTCCTTTAGATTGCGGGTACCTGGGAGTTGACGTTTCCAACTTGATATTGTACCTTTCACAGAACCGTCCGGTCTTTACACTTATGAACTAAGATCCGTTGTCGCAGATAATTTCTGACGAAATACCAAACCTGCATAGTATGTTTCTTTTGATAAATGAAATTACTTGGTCATCTCGTACTTGACGAAATGGCTCAACTTTTACCCATTTTGAGAAGTAATATGTCATCGTCGGCATGGTGTCCTGGTGCCTCTGGCAATTTCCCGACCATGTTCATTCCCAACAATGTTCATTCCCTTTGCCTCGGAGGGTTGATGATGGATTGGTCCATCTAACTGACAAGGCTTACATCTTTGAGTGAAGGTGGTTACGTCCTCTCTCATTGTTGGCGAGTAGTATCCAAATCTGAGAGCTTTGTTAGATAGACTTCACCCGGCCGTGTGGTTGCCACATTCACCTTCATGAAGGTTTTTAGCACTTTGACAGCTTCTTGAGGCGTCAGACATCTTTGATATGGACCAGCTACAGATCTTTTGAACAAGACACCATCAATTAGTAGAAATCTACTCACCTTTGAGAGAAATGCCTTGGCTTTTCTCTTGTATGTTGGTCCTCCTCGAGCCTGATAAAATCTAAGATCTTGGCCTGGACATCTTCGAAGGTTTCCGCAAGGGTATTTAGTCAGTTCTCTGTACAGTTCTGAATCGTCGATTAAACCCCTCCGAAATGCCTCCACTGCTGTTGAAATGTCACACCTGGAAATCGACATCACTTTTTGTTTGTTGAAGCGATGTAGATAGTCTCTCAATGACTTGTCTCGACGCTGGATGATTCTGTAAAGATCGCTTGTCTGCTTCTCAAGAACTCGACTGCTTGCAAACTGTTGGTTGAACGCATCAACTAGTTCCGCAAACGAGTTGATCCCTCCATTTGGCAGGATGGCGAACCATGTTAGGGCGGGACCAGACAGTGTCGCTCCGAAGCCTCGGCACATGCACGCTTCTCTTTGATCTGGATGAAGCGATACGGCGAGCATTCACTGCTTGTATTGAGCAACATGTTCCAGCGGATCAGATGTACCATCGAACATCTTCATTGATGGTGCGGCGAATTTTCTTGGTATTTTCACGTCGGTGATCTGTCTACTGAAAAGGGAATCTGCATAACATGTTCATGATGCTCGTGTAAGGAATAAATGTATTTAGATTTTGATGATGCTAGGTTAATTAGAATTTGAAAGTACCTCATTAGAAATTGTGTATTAGAATTTCTTTTTTAAGTTTTAGCTTAGTCTGTCTGCCAGAGTTCCATCTTGCCTCTACCAGAGTTGCTCCCAGAGTTGCTCACCAGAGAAGCCATCAGAAACTGGTCATCAGAAAGATACCAGAGTTGGCAACAGAGACGGACTTCAGAGATTGGACTAGAGAGCCTCTTAAGACTCTGCTAAACCCACCAGATTCCGGAAGCCTTTCCAACGGTCGTTAAACTAACGGGAAATCCCCTAACGGTTACGAACCTTTCAACGGAAACATGGTACTGTACACGCATTAAATGCACATTTAATGTTGTACGTACGAAGAGATATTTAAAGCTGATGATTGACCATGCGAGTATCTTTATGCCCCCAAAATAGCAAGTCGAAGGTCCAACCGGTCAAGTACACAGTACATGCAATTAATGAAGCTGTCTTCTACACTCCAACGGGAAGACTGCTCCCAGTATATAAGATACACTCTGAAGAACTAAGAGAAGAACTTTGCGTAAAAACAACCTTCTTGAGATTCAAACTTCATCCTTAGACAAGAAAAGGCTCCAGTTGGAAGATATACTTTCCTATCCTTCATCCAACTAGCAAACTGCAAAGTTACTCAGTTCTTCAACACTTCGAAAGCTTCATATACTCATCCCTTGTGAAGAAGCAACGTTGGAGAAAACTGATTTTATATCAAACACTTCTTGAAAAAGAAGGGACGTCTCAAACTAGCTGGAGTAAGTGAAGTGGGGATACTTCAAGAGACTCAGTGAAACGAGACCAGCCATCAGGAAGCAGGACTGCATCCCGGGTGGCAACTAGACTTGAAGAAGACGAGGAGTGCTTCTTAAGTTCTAGGGACTAAGGCGTTGTAAACTGTTGTTTTTGCAAGCTTAGTGGAACAGTGGACTAGAGGAACAAGTTGTTCCTTGAACCACTATAAAAACCCCGGTGTCATTTACTTTAAGCTTTTAATTCCTGCACTTAAGATTCTACTGACTAACTCTTAAGGTTGGACTCTGTGTCCAGCAGATCTTCCTTCAGAGTTATCAGAAAGGCATTTTGCCTTAGCTTTCTTCTAGAGGCTACCCGGACAGAAACTTATCCGCTGCCTGGTCTAGTTCTGCCATCAGAACTTGACCATCTCTGTCACCAGATTTGGACCATCTCTGATAAGTCAGACTTGACTTAGAGAAAAGTTTAAATTCCTAAACAGTCTATTCACCCCCCCCCCTCTAGACTGTTTCCATTACAAATGGGACCAACAAGTGGTATCAGAGCCTCCTTGTTCTAATAATCTCTTAGGTTATTTGCTGAACAAAGATCCACTTGTTTTTCTGTTTGACCTCATTTCTATCTGATATAATGGATCACTCCTTGTCCAAGAATCTTATGTTCTCAGATTTGAAGTTTGATGACTGGAGGATCCGGATGAAAGCACATCTCTGTGCCCTGCATGATGAAATGTGGGAAGTTCTTGATATTGGCCCTTTCACAAGCTTCCAGAAGGTCAATCCTGAGCATGCTATAGACAACACCAGACCCTAGATGATCAGTAAAGCAAAGTCAGAATGGACCACTGAAGAGAGGAGAAAGTACAACCTAGACAATATTGCTAAGGACATCCTCTACAAGTCCATTGATGATAGGTACTTCAACAGAATAAAGAAGTGCAAAACTGCAAAGGAAATCTGGGATACTCTTGAGCTCATTGGAGCTGGTGATGAGCAAGAGAAGGACAACAAACTGACCATAGCCAACAAGAAGTTTGATGACTTCAAACTTCTCCCTGGTGAAAGCATCTCCAAGATGTATGACAGGCTCCTCACCCTCACTGGAGAGATCTCTGAGCTTGGCAAGGAACTCACCACCAAAGAGATCAACCTGAAGGTGTTGAGGGGACTGCCCTCAGCATGGAAGATGAAGGTGGTTGCTGTCCAAGCCAACAAGGATGTAAAGACTTATCCCACTGATAAGCTCATTTCAGATCTCAAAGCTCATGAGTTTGAAATGATTGAAGAAAAGGAAGATGTACCAGAAGAGAGGACCACTACAGCCCTCACTGCCAGCACATCAAAGGTAAATGATTTTGACCCTTCACTACTTTTATCTGATGAATATATGGCTGCCTTTGCCAGGAGATTCAAAAAGTTTATGAAGAATCCCAAAGATGGAAGGAGTCCATCTTTCAACAGAAAGCCATACCAGAAGGTCAAATCAACAGAAAGCAGTGGAGAGCTTCTCTGTTACAGTTGCAGACAACCTGGTAACTTCAAGGCTGATTGTCCCCATCCAAGGGTGTCCAAAAAACAAGGACAGGATGGAGAAAAGAAGAAGTACGAGGACAACTCCAGAAGGAGAAAGGCACTTGTGACAGAACAGCTGGAGAAAGACCCTCTGTCAGAAACAGAATCCAGTTCTGACTCAGATTCTGACGAGGCCTTCTGTTGCCTTGATACTGAGACAGAAGACCTTTGCCTCATGGCTCATTCTGATGATGAGGTAACCTCTACTTCTGAATCTAGTTTTTCTTCGGTAGGCTTAGCTTTTGATTCTGATTCAATGTCAGAATTTTGGGAAGCGTTTAAGGCCACACAAGCCACTTATTCTTCTGTAACAGAAGAAAACAGTAAGTTAAAAGCTGAAATTCTTGACTTAAAGAAGGAGGTTGAGATCAAAATCAATCTTCTAATTAAGGAAAGAGATCAACTGGAGACTGAAAATGTTTCTCTTCTCAAGAGAATAAGTGAAATAGAGCCTCTCGAGATTAAGTACAAAGCTTACCAGAAGGCCCAGTCTTCCATGGAAAAGATTGTGCTTGATCAACAGATTGGCACTGGTTTTGGTCTTGGTTATGGCTCAACAGAATCAGGTGAGCCTTCTGTAATGCCTAGCACCAGAGTTGCCAAGGCAGATAAGGTCATAGTGCCACTGATTTCTAGCCCCATCTGTCAAGCTGGTGTATCTGGCACCAAGGTTGTTCATGAGGAAGTCAGACCAGAAAAGGGAAAGATAAAGGTTCAACAGAAACCCTTTTTGAAAAATAATGAACCTGGCAGAAAACCTAACAACAGAAAAGGTTTTCAAGATAACAAAAATAAAAGACCATTCATTGACAGACAACCTCATGTCAATCGTGCCAGAAATGATCACCAGAAGGGTAAATATTAAGAGAGAGTTAACTTCAGGCAGAAGAGGTTGGCTGGTCAACTTCAGAAGCCCAAGGTTAACCGTCCCTCTGCTCTTGATAGTATATGGGACTTCTTTCCAACAAAAAAGGCTATGCAAAAGTATGTAAACAGGAAGCATGACCCTCACAAGCATCTGCCCAAAGTGAATCACACTTCAGTTTACTATAACTACCAGGTGGACAATGGGTACCACCCACCAAGGTTTCACTTGATGAGACCAAAGTGGTACCGGCTGCCAAGACTGCATGACCCCCTAGGACCCAACATTGCTTGGGTACCCAAATCTTCCTTTTAATTTTGTAGGAACTGTGTGCTGGAGCCATCTCTGAGCAAGATTGGTACATTGATAGGATGCTCCAGGCACATGACAGGTGACAAGAGTTGCCTAACAGAGTTCCAGAAAGTCAAAGGGCCTAGAGTTACCTTTGGAGGTAATGATAAAGATGGCCAGACAAAAGGAAGAGGGAAGCTGATAAAGAACCAGATAATCATTGATGATGTCTCTTATGTCAAGGGATTGAAATTCAACTTGATGAGTGCTAGCCAATTCTGTGACAAAGGCTACACAGTTGAATTCTCCAAGGAAGGATGTTCTGTCAAGCATGAGACAACTAAGGAGGTGGTTCTAAAAGCAACAAGGAAGAAAAACATCTATGTGGTTGATTGGTCAACTGCAAAAGATGGAATTTGCCTGATAGCTAAAGGAGATTCAAAACTCAGTTGGGAATGGCACAAGAAACTGAGTCACTTGAATTTCAAAACAATCAACAAGCTAGCAAGGGATCACATTGTTGAAGGTCTACCCAACCTTGTATACAAAAAGGAGAACTTATGTAGTGCATGCCAGAAAGGAAAACAAGTGAAGAATTCCTTCAAACCCATTGCTGGAAACCTCTCTACTGGTCCTTTGAATCTAATTCACATGGATTTATTTGGACCAGTGGAAACTCCAAGTGTTGGTGGCAAGAGAGACACCTTAGTCATGGTGGAAGACTACTCCAGATTCACATGGACTATCTTTCTAACCAAGAAAAATGAAACTCTGCATAAACTGCCATCTCTGCTAAAGCTACTACAGAATGAGCAGAATCAGAAAGTCAAAGCCATCAGATCAGACAGAGGAACAGAGTTCGTCAACAAGGTCATACAGGAATTCTGTGACCAGAATGGTACAATGCATCAACTCTCTGCAGCCAGAACTCCTCAACAGAATGGAGTTGCGGAAAGAAGAAATAGAACCTTGAAGAAAGCTGCAAGGACCATGATTGCTGAATCAGGTCTACCTTACAGATACTGGGCTGAAGCAATCAATACTGCATGCTACACCCAGAACAGGAGCATGATTCACAAAACTCATCAGAAAACCCCCTATGAATTATGGAAAGGACGAAAACCCAACATCAGCTACTTTCACGCATTTGGATGCAAATGCTATATACTCAACAATGGGAAGGATCACCTCAAGGTGTTTCAAGAAAAAGCTGATGAAGGAACATTCTTAGGATACTCTAGCACCAGCAAAGCCTACAGAATACTCAACAAAAGAACTCTACTTGTTGAAGAATCTATTCATGTCAAGTTTGATTATCTCAACTCTGTTGAGAGCATAACTGAAAACTTGGAGAAAGCGAATCTAGAAGAATCACCAGAACTGGATCCACCAGAGACGGATATACCAGAGTTGCTGACTAACTCTGCCATACCTATGCACCATCAGAATCCCATCCTACAAGGCAAAGATAGTGATGAAGAATCAGAAGGAGAACAAGAGAATCCAAGACAACCCTTATCTGAACCTGATTTAACTTGGTTAAGAGATCATCCTCCTAATCAAGTAATTGGACAAATAAGAAGCGGAGTCCAGACCAGATCTGCCACAACAAGAAGAGAAGCAATGCTTACCTGCTACATATCTCAAATGGAACCTATGACTGTGGAGGAAGCTCTTGCAGACTCAGACTGGATCAATGCAATGCAAGAAGAGCTCACTCAGTTTGAAAGGAACAAAGTATGGTAACTTGTTCCTAGACCAAAGCACCAGAATGTCATTGGTACCAAATGGGTATTCAAGAACAAAGCAGATGAAGATGGCAACATTGTAAGGAATAAAGCTAGGCTGGTAGCCAACGGATAGTGCCAAGAAGAAGGAATTGATTTTGATGAAACCTTTGCACCAGTTGCCAGACTTGAAGCCATCAGAATCTTTCTAGCCTTTGCTGCTTACAACAACATCAAGGTCTACCAGATGGATGTCAAGAGTGCATTTCTGAATGGAGATCTTGAAGAGGAAGTTTATGTGGAACAACCACCAGGTTTTGTCATTCCTACTCAATCTTCTTGTGTCTACAAGCTTAAAAAGGCCCTCTATGGTCTTAAGCAAGCTCCCAGAGCCTGGTATGACACATTGTCCCTTTTCCTGGTGAACCATGGGTTTACTAAAGGAAAGGTTGACAAAACTCTATTTCAAATCTCTGTTGCTTATCATATTCTGTTAGTACAAATATATGTTGATGATATTATATTTGGTAGTACTAATCCAGAACTGTGCAAGAAATTTTCTCAAGTGATGCAGAGTCAATTTGAAATGAGTATGATGGGAGAACTCAGCTACTTCCTAGGACTTCAAGTTAAACAAGTTCCAGAAGGGATCTTTATCAACCAAGGGAAGTATACCAGAGATCTGATCAAGAAGTTTGGAGTGGAAGGCAAATCGTCAGTAAAGATTCCCATGAACACATCACAAGGAATTGGTCCGGATGATGAAGGAAAAGATGTGGATGCAACAACATACAGAGGGATCATAGGATCTCTGCTGTACCTAATTGCAAGCAGACCAGATATCTCATTCTCTGTTGGAATCTGTGCCAGATACCAATCAAAGTCCAAGGAAAGCCATCTAAGTGCTGCAAAGAGAATCATCAGATACATCAAAGGAAATCCAAATGCAGGCCTGTGGTATCCCAAGGGAGGTAACTTTGAACTAATTGGTTACTCGGACTCAGATTTTGCAGGTTGCAGACTAGACAGAAAGAGCACCTCTGGTCACTGCCAGTTGCTAGGAGGAAGGCTTGTTTCCTGGTTTAGCAAGAAGCAGAACTCAATCTCAACAAGCACAGCTGAAGCTGAGTACATTGCAGCTGGGAGTTGCTGTGCTCAGTTACTTTGGATGAAGCAACAATTGAAGGACTATGGAATTCAAGCTAAGGAGATCAAGCTGTTGTGTGACAACACCAGTGCCATTGCTATCTCTCAGAATCCAGTTCTTCACTCCAGGACAAAGCATATTGAAATCAGACATCATTACATCAGAGATCATGTTGAGAAGAAGCATATCTGTATGGAGCATGTACCTACAGAAGACCAGCTTGCAGACATCCTAACCAAGCCTTTACCTGAGGCAAGGTTTAACAAGCTAAGGGAAGAACTGGGAATGATGGATGATCTTCCCAGAGATACCTGAACCAGAGATTCACTGAACCAATACTGCTTTCTTCTGCACCAGAAACTCAGATCAGAGAACCCCTATCTCTGATCATCAGAATCTCACATCAGAGAACCTCCCCTTCTCTGACCAGAGATCCCTATCAGAGAGACAACAGATACGGATGTGGACTTAGCAATATTCCGAGGTACGGGCAAGACCTAATTAACTGAAACGGTCTTTTACCAAAATACCCCTGATCGTTACTCTTCTAACGGAAACGTTTTCCGCCCGCATTTCATTAAATGCTACCTCGAAACTGCCAATATACCAAACGTCCACTATTCCTAACCCCTTTATATCCACCGTCTTCAACCTAAATCCCTACTGCAACTTCATCTCTCTTAAACTGCTCTAGCATTCAAAGCTTTCAGATCCTAAAACTTTTCAATCCCCAGAACTTTTCTTAACCGTCACTCAGAATGAACTTCCTTAGCATCAACGATCTTTCTAAGGAAGAAGCTAAGACCCTCATCGCCAACGTTGTCTCCGGCATGAAGGTTGACATGTCGTCTCTACCATTGCTGGCAGAAAACCAGAAGAGGATGACCAAGATCATCCAAGGGATGACTGACTCACAACTTTCAAAGGTTGTTGCTCATCCCTATGAGCACTTCAGCATCAAGGATGTGGCTGAGTTCTACCTCAACGCCACCATCTCCAAGACCGGAGTTCATTCCTCAGTACAGGGTCAACGCATTTTTCTGAATGCAGACGCACTTAATGAGTTCTTTGGAGTTCAACTTGACTCCCAAGACCCGGAAGCCAACAACCTTCTATCTCTTGACTCAGTGGAAGTCTCCACTGAAGGATTTGTTCAGACATACTGTCGTCCGGAGGCTGCCGGACTGGACAAACTGTACATGAAGAAATTTCTGCTGAAGAAGGACTTTGAGAAACTTGTCAGCATTCTGCACCGGTGCTTGTGGTGCAAAACTGCTTCAACAGACGAGATGGACAAAAACAATGCCAAAGCGATCTTTGCAGTTCACCATGGCATGAACATCAATTGGGGCGAGGTAATTTTTGGCTCCCTAACTGAAATCATCAAGAAGAAAGACTCTGAAACAGGTCTTTTCTCAACCAAGATGGGACATGGGCTTCTCATCTCTGCCATTCTTGCTGCCAAAGGAGTTCAACTCAGGGATACCATCCCAGTTGATCACTCCAAGACAATCTTCCTCACAGCCTCCCCAAAGTTCAACATAGCCATCTCCTCTGAGCTTAAGAGAGAGGAAAGGCTGGAGAAGAAGAGAGAAGAACAGGCTGCTAAGGCCAAACCTGCTCCTAAGAAAGCTACCAAGAAGCCCAGTGAGACTTCTAAACAACCTGAGCAGTCACAGGTTGTAAGGGAAGTCAGAAAGAAGAAGAAAAGTGACAATCTGTCACTACCAGAGAAGGAAGCAACAGAAGAGGTTGCACCAGAGTTGCCCTCTCCAAAGGCAACTAGGAAATCTCCTGCCAGAAAACTGAAGCAGAAGAGAAGAAGAAAGATGGTTGTGCAGAGTGGTGACTCTGACAACTCAAACACTCAACCAAGGCAGAAGAAGAGGAAGACTAAAGTAATCTCACCTGCCAAGGAATCAGCAGTTCAGGGGGAACTTGCACCAGAATCTGGAACTCTACCAGAGGCTGACCCAGAATCTGCACCAGAGTTGCCAAGCTCTGCTCTCTCACCAGAACGTGAAGCCTCACCAGAGATGGACCAAGAAATTGACTTCAGAATCATTTTGCAGAAGCAGTTTGACAGAGTCCTAGCATGGAGAAGATGGAGAATGGGACCTCTCCAACAAATCATTCAGTACTTTGATGCCTATGAAGAAGAAGAAGCTGTTGTTCTTCACTGGGTAGGCACAGATGATGTGTCAAAATGCTTCAACCTTACCTTTCTGATCTCTGTCCTACAAAAGAATAAAGACAGATATCAAGGTAAAGTTCCAACATCTGACCTATCTCCATAAAGGCATGTCAAAGCCTTGGAAGAAGAAGAAATGGAAGAATTTGATTCATGGCTGATGGAGAAGAAAAGAAAAGAATCTATGATCAAATTTCGTCATAGTGCTCTTGAGGAAGGAGAACCCTCCACAGCAAATGACATTGCTCTAACTATGGAGAAGCTGATCAAGGAATGGAGAGAATCCATGTTCTCAGAAATTGTCCTTGAGGTAATTCCTACACCTCCTCCTTCCCCTCCCAAATCTCCCATTTCTCAACCTTCACCTTCCAAATCTCCATCTAAACCTTCATCTTCACTAGCACAGAAAACTCCTTCACCAGCACAGAAAACCCCTTCACCAGACCAGAAAACCACAACCTCCACCAGAACTCCATCTCACCAGAAACCCAACTCCAGACCCTCATCACCCTGCAAACAACCCTCTAATACCAGAAATCGATCACCTTCACCCCCACCATCTCCCTCACACCAACCTACTCCTCAACCCATAATCCTTTTTCCCCAGAACTCACCTCCTCAGAACTCCTTACCACCATCCAAATCTGCCTCACCACAGAGATCCTCACATCACTCAGCAGCCTCTACACCAAAGAAGAAACCAATCTTCAGGGTCCCCTCTTCTTCTAGTGACAATGATGGATTCCTCACCTCCTCCATTGCTGCTGATGAAACCTCTAAAAGGAGAAGGACACCTCCCAGAGTTCCTTACCCTCCACCATCCAACAGAGCTCCTCCTTTACCAAAGGGCAGAGGATTAGAAATGCCTGGATTTACATCTGAAGAACCCCAGATCCCCTTCAACTAGTTTGTGAAATCTGCTGAAGCATTTGGTGGTCTATTGGTTCATGATCTGAGCAAGATCATTGAATTGAATGACAAGCAACATGAAGAGCTTACCCATACCAACCTGCAAATCACTATAGGGTTTCAACATTTGACAGATAAAGTTGCTGCACTGACAGAAAATCTGCACAACTTCATGCATTCTTCTACTTTAAGGATTGATTCTGTCTCCAGAGATGTTAGTGGTCTCAACTATGTTCTCCACTCTCACTCTCAAGCTCTGCTTGCCCAGAACCAGACAATCAACAAGATCTCAGATTCTGTTCATCATCTTTAGAAATCTGCTGATAGTTCCTCCCAGAAACTCAATATCTTACACTCCCTCTGCAAGGAACATCAAGAGCAAGGACTAGCTCTCCTCAAGTCTGACAAGGAAAGGTACCAGAAGATGGTGCTCCTAGAAGTCAGCACTAGGGACCTTCAATCTGCAGTAGACAAGCAACAGAGCTTGATTGAAGGACTTGCCTCTGTCACTCAAACTCTGCCAGAGACCCTTGATGAAATCAGAGATGCACAAGCCTCTGAGTTCTCAAAGATTGAACTTCTCCTTGGTGATCTTTGTGATGCCAAAAAGGGGGAAGATACCAGAGAAGAAGAAGGACCCAGCACCAGAGCCCTTTCTATCAGAGAACCCTCCTCTGTTGATCCTACTCCATATTTTGATGCAACTAGAAAGAAAAGGCTAGCTGCTGCAGGCACCAGACCCCCACCTCCTCCTCCTAGAAGCTCAAAGAAAAAGACTTCATCCTTTTCACTCAATGATTGGATGAAGAGTGGTCTGTCAAGGCCAGACAGAGTTCAATTTGAACAGATGAGGAAACTGATGACTCCTCTTCAAAGAGAGAATCTGTTCATGGACAATGATGGACTTGTCCAGATGAACCATGGTGGTTCAATCCAAGAAGCTGAGATGTGGTATGGAATGAAGATTCTCAATGGCAAGAATTCTGCAGAAGCTGTCAGAAACTATTTGGCCTGCAAACTTGCACCCCATTGGGCTGATTATCAGAATCCGAGGGATCTAGCCTCAATCAGAGCGAAGGTAAATGCTGAACTAGAAAGGATTGACAGAGCAGGACCACAGGTAGAGGAAGAAGATCTCTAACTCTCTATCTCTGACTCTGTAATGCTTTACTTTCTCTATCAGATTAATAAGATACCAACTCTGCCTCTCTTTTTGCTTGGCTTATTCAAATATCTGTTCTTATTTACTTTCTTGTGTGTATTCTGTTATCGTACTTGATTTTATTGCTATCTGATTGTATCGTACTCTTACTATTCTCCTATGCTAAGTTGCCCACCAAGACTCTAATGAAAAGTTTTAAACTTTATTTTTTAATGGTGAATGGCACTTCTCTGGAAATAGTTAAAGGGTTTTGGCATCATCAAAAAGGGGGAAATTGTAAGGAATAAATGTATTTAGATTTTGATGATGCTAGGTTAATTAGAATTTGAAAGTACCCCATTAGAAATTGTGTATTAGAATTTCTTTTGTAAGTTTTAGCTTAATCTGTCTGCCAGAGTTCCATCTTGCCTCTACCAGAGTTGCTCCCGGAGTTGCTCACCAGAGAAGCCATCAGAAACTGGTCATCAGAAAGATACTAGAGTTGGCAACAGAGACGGACTTCAGAGATTGGACTAGAGAGCCTCTTAAGACTCTGCTAAACCCACCAGATTCCGGAAGCCTTTCCAACGGTCGTTAAACTAACGGGAAATCCCCTAACGGTTACGAACCTTTCAACGGAAACATGGTACTGTACACGCATTAAATGCACATTTAATGTTGTACTTACGAAGAGATATTTAAAGCTGATGATTGACCATGCGAGTATCTTTACGCCCCCAAAATAGCAAGTCGAAGGTCCAACCAGTTGGAAGATATACTTTCCTATCCTTCATCCAACTAGCAAACTGCAAAGTTACTCAGTTCTTCAACACTTCGAAAGCTTCATATACTCATCCCTTGTGAAGAAGCAACGTTGGAGAAAACTGATTTTATATCAAACACTTCTTGAAAAAGAAGGGACGTCTCAAACTAGCTGGAGTAAGTGAAGTGGGGATACTTCAAGAGACTCAGTGAAACGAGACCAGCCATCAGGAAGCAGGGCTGCATCCCAGGTGGCAACTAGACTTGAAGAAGACGAGGAGTGCTTCTTAAGTTCTAGGGACTAAGGCGTTGTAAACTGTTGTTTTTGCAAGCTTAGTGGAACAGTGGACTAGAGGAACAAGTTGTTCCTTGAACCACTATAAAAACCCCGGTGTCATTTACTTTAAGCTTTTAATTCCTGCACTTAAGATTCTACTGACTAACTCTTAAGGTTGGACTCCGTGTCCAGCAGATCTTCCTTCAGAGTTATCAGAAAGGCATTTTGCCTTAGCTTTCTTCTAGAGGCTACCCGGACAGAAACTTATCCGCTGCCTGGTCTAGTTCTGCCATCAGAACTTGACCATCTCTGTCACCAGATTTGGACCATCTCTGATAAGTCAGACTTGACTTAGAGAAAAGTTTAAATTCCTAAACAGTCTATTCACCCCCCCCCTCTAGACTGTTTCCATTACAAACGGGACCAACAGCTCGATCCAAAGGTGGGGCGCTCCTAGTAACCTGTTGATCTTTTCTTGCATCTGACGTAATTGGTCCATCATCAAAGACATTGTATCCACCAAACCTGGTTTAAGTAGTCCTTCCGTTGAAACCGTTGGTCGTGTCACTTCGGGACGGATTGGTGACAGAATGACTATGACTTCCGGACGTCTGATGTGAGTTTTCTCGCACTTAAAAAGATTGTAGAATAGTGGTGAAAGTACGAGTGTCGTCTCCACAGGGACGGACAAAAGGGAATTAAATATTAACTAAATTCAGCGATTAAAAAGAAATAAAGTAAAATAAATGCGTCGTGCAAGATGGATTGGTTGAATTAAATTGCGACTAAAGAAATTAAACTAATGGGTTCTTTCTAATTAATGACGAAAGGAATAGGGATTGATTCCGGGGTAATCAGATATCTGGCAGATCAGGCCTAATTACATGAATTTAATTTAATTGAGCCTAGCTAATCAATACTAAGTTCTTACCGCTCTCGCGGCGTAGAGTACAATAATTTAGGGGACCAGACAGATCTCTCATGCGACAGGATCCTAAATTATTGCCAAGACGAGCAAGCTTACGGCCCCTTAATCGCTACTAATCTCTCAGCGAACGATTAAGTGTGTGTGAATGTGTCCTAGAACAAATTAGATCTCTCTTAATTTATTCTATGTGCAATTGTAATTCTAGTGGCCATTCTAGGTTACAAAAGATATCAATTAAATTATTCAAACACAAATTAAATGGCATTCATGCAATTTACACCATCAAGAACCTAACCATACATCATGATTAACCCCTTCATCAACCCCAAATCCCTAATTAAAACTACTCACAACTCATAATTGAAGAATCAATAGAATTGCGAAGAATAGAATTAATTGTCATTAATTAAAAAGATGGAACATACAAATAATCCAAGGGAATTGAAGAACAAGATGGAAAAGTAGAAGAAATTTCGTCCCTAGGGCTCTTTCTAAGCTCCCCCTTTAATTAGGGTTAGAGAGGTGTTATTTATAGGAAACAAAGCAATTCGGGTTGAATTAGGAAACAAGGAAATTCGCACTTAAATTAGGAAACAAAAATGGGGCACGCACGGCTTGGGTAAAACGTCCGAATTTGACTTTACTTCCTTCTTGCAAGTTGTAGATAATGAAGTCTTCTATCCACCCCAATTTTCCGAATTGGATTCGAATCATCCAATCAACAGATATGAATAACATGGTGGAATGTCTCATTCTGAAATCGCAACAGGGATCATCTGACTTCGTCGTCTGTTTTCACATTTTTCCTATCAGATTCTCGAAAAGGTGTCTTCTCATGATTTGTATCCCTTGAAGTTGGCTTTCATATGGAACTTGAAACGTGTACATTGGATGTCTCTACAAGGAGATATGCTTGAATGATTAACAGAAGGTCATCCTGATCGTCATTTTCAAGCTCTATTTGTCTTCTTTTGATCCCGTAGCCAATCCTAGAGCTCTTTTATCTTCAACTCTGCATCGTAAACCTCCCGGTGAACTCCAAAGCTCTCAAATCAATCTCTAATGTTTCTCAACTCGTCCCGATTGCTTCTCAAGCGCCGGTGTTGGTGTCTAAAATCCTGATTTTGACTCCAAACGACACAAAACTCGAACCAACGCCCGGTAAACATAACTTGAGCTAAAATTGAGACTTGCAACACCTTAAAGCTAGGAAAACTATCAAAATGCAACCCCAACACGCATCAAATGCGTGTTGTAATATGTACTTATCAGATTACCCACACTTAAGCTTTTGTTTGTCCTCAAGCAAACAGAACAACGGGACTTACGATAATCACCACATGTAATTAAAAATAATTAGCATGCACACGTAGCTAAAGGGATATTCACAGAACAGACAACCTAAACCAAGAAAATTCTTCCCTAAACTACATCTTTGTACTCAAGCTAAACTATTTGACAAAATTATTCACAACATCCTTAAAGTAATGACAGCATACACAAATAAACTAGCTATTGATCAGAAGGACTTGTGAAGGTGATGGTGAATGCTGAATGGTAATGAACAGTCCCTTTCTGTTGAGAGATTGTAATATTCTAACAAAGACTCAATGCATTCAGGAACTTCAGGGCTATTGTTAGGTTCAAGGAACTCAGTAGGCCACTATTTAGAAACTATCATCTAAACCTATGCAAAAAGTAGACATGGTGTACAACTAAGCTAAACCGTCGTGGCACATTGGTGCTTTGACGTATACTTGAAGTACGCGAAGGACTAATGCTAGTATTGCAATAGCCTCCAAGTTCATTAATTATGTTTAGTTTTCCTTGTCATGTTGGCACGAGAACGCCATTTCTTTCGAAAGATACCCAAGTTTCATCTTATTGTGTAAAACACTTACGCTTTTTGACCCGGGCTCCCATTCTCTTTTTCGCAAGGTAAGAGGTCTAGCTATATTAATTTTTCACCTTTCGGATTCTTACTTAGACATTACCCCATTCTAATCTCGGCCTCACCAAGGAAAAATAACAGTTAAAGTTCATTTGTTTTAGAAGTGAATCCATGCCTACAATGCAATCCTCGAAAATATCAAGATCCTAAAAAGTGACTGCTCTTACCCCATTTGGGGCATAGGAACAGTGCCAAAACTGGCTCCTATCAAAATTCCCTAAACTTAGCAAATTCATCCCCTAGTTCCCTAAACATCAAGACTACGTCAGAAATATTCACGGGTAAGAAAACAAAGGCCATTTGGCTATGGAGCTCAATTAATTGGGTAGACAAGGAATAGTTAGGCTCAAAATGGCTTCTCCTAAAGGACTTTTTCAGGTGGGATGGAAAATTTATGAATTCATTCAATGGGTGACTAATGCCTTCATCCTTTCAACAACTAGATTATAGTGCAAGCAATTTAAGCCTAAACACTTCAAGGACATTTTAAAAGCATAGTCAAAACGCTAAGCAGCTCACAAAGACACAGTTTAAAGAAAAATTTTCAAAAATTTGACATGAATTTCCTATGAATATACAACTAACACCTGCGCATGCTAACTCTAATAATCACATGTAACAACTACTGCTCGACTGCCCAATTCACTCCCCCACACTTAAACTTTGGCATCGCCCTCGATGACCAAAAATGCACTATGCACAAAGGGGTAAAGAGGAAAGGGTCACGCGTGCTCAACTTCAACTCAAGTCAACAATTAACACATGCGAGTAAGAGTAATAGGAACTTCCCTAAGGCGCTGGTTGGTGCAGAATTAAACTGAGTCAATGGAAACTGTGGCGCATCATCCAGAAAAGACCTGAGCTACAAAACAAACACAGAAACACAAAAAACACACAAAACAAAAACAAAAAACATGCAAAAAACAAAAGTGCAGAAATAAGCTTGGGTTGCCTCCCAAGAAGCGCTATTTTTAACGTCGTTTGCCCGACGATACCTCGTAAGCTTTCAAATAGCACAGACTGTAGTGGGGCACTAATTTTCAAAGTATCCAGGTTTCTCTCAACAAATGCCCTTAGGTGGCGCAAATTCTTAAACTCTTGAAACCATGTAGGAATCACATGGTCTTCAAAAAACTTATCAGCACAGAACTGGAGGATCAACCTCACTTGCTCCTTGAGTGGACATAAAACATGAGTCAAAAATTTGATTACTCCAGGCTCAAAAGATGTTTTGATGCAAGGATCTGTAGCAACATCAAACTCGAACTGCAACATAGAAAAGTATTTTTCTTCCTCACAATTATACTGAAAATTCACAGCATCTCCTCCGGACTCCATATCACTCCCCATGTGAGCATCCCAACTCTCGGTAACACCGTTCTTATCAATGTCGTCTTGGAAAGTGTTGTTACTCTCCACACAAAAAGGAATATCATCATCAAGGAGTGAATCAAAGAAATCCAAATCTGAACCCACGTAAGATTGAATCGGTGCATGTGTACAAGAGGGGTAATCTTGCTTGTGGAGTGGGACTTCTTCATTATGAACACCATCTACCTCACCCCCACTCTCTTGAAACGTGTAATCATCTTTTCCCAACTCATCTTCAATACCCAAACCTACCTCAGTAGCACCATCATCATGACTGATCTTCTCCTGGCCCTCCTCAGGTGTTGAGAGTAATGATAAATCAAACGGCTGGGGAGTTTCTGTATGAAGATCACAGTGATTTGTGATTTCATCACTTACAGCTTGTACCGTTTCGAACCTTTTCCTGTATTCTTGGAAAAATAATTTGACACTATAATCTTCTTCTTCATCATCTTCAAACATAGGCGGGTCTTCAAATGCATTAGGAAGTGTATCATCCATCACACTCACACCTTCGCTGTCTGACTCAATGCCATGATCATCCTTATTGGTCTCCTCAGGTTGGGCTTCTGTGTCGTTAGGATGAGATCTCCCGAGCTCCTCAGATAGGGCATTAAACAGCTGATCCAAGTGATTTTCCATGTTCTGCATCCTTGCATTTGCTTGTTGATTATTTACCTCAGAAGTCTGTATGAATTGTTTGAGTGTTTCTTCCAGGTCAGATAGCTTCTCTGAAATTATCTCTTCCAATTCGTCGTCTGAATCTTGCGGCTCATAGCTCAGCAAAGACGTAGGAGTGATTGAAACATTTGTATTTGTAAGTTGTGGGGAGGACGAAGTGGGGTATGCAGTTGCCCAGTAAGGATGGTCGTGTGGAGGAATGGGGCAAAGACATGAATGGTGACCACCTCCACAGAAGTTACAAATGCTATTTTTAGGAAAGCAATCAACCAATTCCTCAGGACTTTTAGTTCGAATGAGAAATTCTAGAATGGAGCCACGTTGTGCCCTTGGATATTGTGGATAAGGATAATGATTAGGAGAATGAGATTGGGAGAATTGCGTATTTGGAAGAGGGTAAGAATAGGAAGATGGAAATTTTTGTGGTATTGAAGAGTAATATTGGCGAGTTGTGTAGAATTGAGGAGGAGGAGGAGGAGTGTAAGGAGGAGGGTATGACGTATTGTGTGAATATTCCATGGAGGTGAATGGGTGCATCTCATGCCTTTTAGAAAAATACCTGAAAGGTTAGTACAGAAAAATCCTACGGAAAACTAAAAAAAAATCTAACTAAAAAAAATCTCGCTGAAATTAATTAACCCTTAAAACTGACACCGTCCCCGGCAACGGCGCCAAAAACTGATGTGAGTTTTCTCGCACTTAAAAAGATTGTAGAATAGTGGTGAAAGTACGAGTATCGTCTCCACAGGGATGGACAAAAGGGAATTAAAGATTAACTAAATTCAGCGATTAAAAAGAAATAAAGTAAAATAAATGCGTCGTGCAAGATGGATTGGTTGAATTAAATTGCGACTAAAGAAATTAAACTAATGGGTTCTTTCTAATTAATGAAGAAAGGAATAGGGATTGATTCCGGGGTAATCAGATTTCTGGCGGATGAGGCCTAATTATATGAATTTAATTTAATTGAGCCTAGCTAATCAATACTAAGTTCTTACCGCTCTCGCGGCGTAGAGTACAATAATTTAGGGGACCAGACAGATCTCTCATGCGACAGGATCCTAAATTATTGCCAAGACGAGCAAGCTTACGGCCCCTTAATCGCTACTAATCACTTAGCGAACGATTAAGTGTGTGTGAATGTGTCCTAGAACAAATTAGATCTCTCTTAATTTATTCTATGTGCAATTGTAATTCTAGTGGCCATTCTAGGTTACAAAAGATATCAATTAAATTATTCAAACACAAATTAAATGGCATTCATGCAATTTACACCATCAAGAACCTAACCATACATCATGATTAACCCCTTCATCAACCCCAAATCCCTAATTAAAAGTACTCACAACTCATAATTGAAGAATCAATAGAATTGCGAAGAATAGAATTAATTGTCATTAATTAAAAAGATGGAACATACAAATAATCCAAGGGAATTGAAGAACAAGATGGAAAAGTAGAAGAAATTTCGTCCCTAGGGCTCTCTAAGCTCCCCCTTTAATTAGGGTTAGAGAGGTGTTATTTATAGGAAACAAAGCAATTCAGGTTGAATTAGGAAACAAGGAAATTCGCACTTAAATTAGGAAACAAAAACGGGGCACGCACGGCTTGGGTAAAACGTCCGAATTTGACTTTACTTCATTCTTCAAAGTTGTAGATAATGAAGTCCTCTATCCACCCCAATTTTCCGAATTGGATTTGAATCATCCAATCAACAGATATGAATAAAATGGTGGAATGTCTCATTCTGAAATCGCAACAGGGATCATCTGACTTCGTCGTCTGTTTTCACATTTTTCCTATCAGATTCTCGGAAAGGTGTATTCTCATGATTTGTAGCCCTTGAAGTTGGCTTTCATATGAAACTTGAAACGTGTACATTGGATGTCTCTACAAGGAGATATGCTTGAATGATTAACAGAAGGTCATCCTGATCGTCATTTTCAAGCTCTATTTGTCTTCTTTTGATCCCGTAGCCAATCCTAGAGCTCTTTTATCTTCAACTCTTCATCGTAAACCTCCCGGTGAACTCCAAAGCTCTCAAATCAATCTCTAATGTTTCTCAACTCGTCCCGATTGCTTCTCAAGCGCCGGTGTTGGTGTCTAAAATCCTGATTTTGACTCCAAACGACACAAAACTCGAACCAACGCCCGGTAAACATAACTTGAGCTAAAATTGAGACTTGCAACACCTTAAAGCTAGGAAAACTATCAAAATGCAACCCCAACACGCATCAAATGCGTGTTGTAATATGTACTTATCAACGTCACACTCCGCAATTCTCATCCGTTAAAGTGATTGGTCAACGCGGTCGTTGTGTCTAAACCTTAGGTGGCAGGACGTCAAAGATGTTCCGTCTGCGGTTCTGCACAAAGTTGGACGGACCAGGCTCACCATGAGTTCCGCTTCTATAGTGAGGGACAAACGGTTCTGTCGGGACTGATACGGATGAAGCCATTGGTAGGCTTTGAGGGGCCGAGTGCAAGCCTGACGTTCTTGGTTCGGGACGAAGGGACTCCGGAAAGAAACAAGTCGGTATGCTGGGAAGGGGAGTCGTCTCAGGGATGAGAGGTGTGTTAGGGATGACCTGAGAGATGACTGTAGGTTGCGAATCTCCGGCAGGTGAGAGGCCCAATGTGAGAGAGACGGGTTCAGTGGTTATGATTAGGGGTGGGAAAATATACCGAAATTTCGGTATACCGGCCATACCATACCGAAAAATACCGAATTTACCGAAATGTTCGGTATACCGAAAAGTTTGGTACGGTATGATACCATACCGGGTCACTTCGGTACGGTAAAGGTATGGATTTTTTAAATTTTCGGTATTTCGGTATATACCGAAATACCGTTAATTTTTGGTATGGTACGGTATATACTGAAATACCGATATACCGAAATAGAATTTGTAAATTTTTAGGGCCAAACCCATTAAATGAAATTATTAAAATGCCAAGGCCCAAAAATAAAATAACCCATCTTATAATACTACGGCCCTTCTCTAGTTCTCCCAAGTGGAGGCCTAAATCCCTAATCAAATAAATGGGAGAATTTGAGTTTGCACCCCATGTTTTGGGTGATATTTGACTTTGCACCCCATTTTTAAAATCATTAATGTATGCACCCCATTAGCCCAAAAATTGTGAAGGAGTGGGGTGCAAAGTCAAATAATTTTATAGTGAATTGGGGTGCATACATTAATGATTTTGAAAATAGGGTGCAAACTCAAATATCACCCAAAACATGGGGTGCAAAGTCAAATTCTCCCCAAATAAATCAACGTAGAGTCAAGCAGCTTCTCTTCTCTTCAATGAGTGACAGAGCTGTGGACTATTGAGCATTGATGATGGAGATGCGGACGAGTGACGAAGACGCCATTGACGAAGCACGGAGTAGCGGACGACCGTCATTATTTGCTAAAGCTTAATCATCATATTAATATGAACAATCTGGTCTATGCTCATTCTATATTTATAAGCAAATGATAAAGTATATTGATAAAATATTTATACGGCGGACGACCATCATATTACCAAAGTAGAAAAATCTCTTATTTATACGGAGCTGCAACAATGATTCAAAGATTTGTTATTACAAACATTAGTTATCATTGATTTATGTTGGATAAATATTCTAATTTTCATTATGGATTGTGTTGAGACTTGAGATATTAGCACATAATTTTAGTATTTTCTACTTTGGATTAAATATTGTGTTTTAGTTTTGGTATCGGTTTATGTATTGATGTCGTATGCTACTTTTGACTTGTTAAAATCAGTTTTTTGGATGTTCGGTAGGCCCCTTAAGCTAATACTTTATACGGAATTGCCAAGAAATTTAATTTTTTTTTTAATTTTCGGTATAAAACGGTATGAGTTACATACCGTACCGAATTTTCGGTATACCGAAATTCGGTATACCGAAAGTTTCGGTATGGTAACGGTATGACATTTACCAATACCGGATTTTCGGTACGGTATGCGGTATGACGTTGAAATTTCGGTATACCGTACCGAACCAGCCCTAGTTATGATAGGTGATTCCGTCATTGCCGGAATGGAATTCAATTCCAATCATGTACCGCCGGGCATGATATCGTTTCTCCGGTTGCCTCTAGAACTGGAGGCGATTGATACCGCTGATTGGACTTGGGAACGAAGCAGATCGTTCTCCCATTGGAGATGTGCCATTCGTTCCGCCATTCTCGTCGGATTTCTACATTTGCCGACTCTAACAGCGCATGAAACTCTGCCAACAATGGATTACCGCCAACCATGCTCAAAGATATTTCTCTTGCACGATGCCCCACGGTGGGTGCCAAATTGTTTAAGCAATTTTTTGATATGCTAATAATTAATAAATAAAATTATATGAAGAATGGGCTTCGAACAAGAGCAATGAAGAAGATAACAAGTGAGTGAATAAGAGTGAAAACTTGTGTATCATTCGAATATGAGCTGTCTGGTTACAGTGAGGGATATCCTATTTATAGGAATCCTAATTATGCTCTCATAATGGCTTTGTACGTTACTGACGGGTTGGCCGGCCGTACTGACGAATTCAAAATCCGTCATTAAGGCTGGTCAATTACATTTAATACCTTCCTTAATCACAATAAAGAGCCTAATAATATACAGAAAACTTTACAACATCCATCATTAAGCCTTATGAACGTATCATTAACTTCTATGACCAACCCTCTTTAATGCAACATAAATTGTCAGATTCTTGCTCTAACAGAAGGAACTAGCAATTCCTTGATGATGGAGTTCCATTAACAGTTCGAAGCAGCGAAAGAGGAAATCTGACGAGAGATGGCTCAATGAATCGGATTCATCCAGCGAGAAAATGACGTGTTGGGGTCTCATATCCAATTAGTAGCGTCCATAGCTTCTGATTCAAGGCTCAACCGAAGAGGTGATGCTATTGTTGCAGCAACCATGTCGGAAATGGGTTTCGTCCCGGTGATGTGAGTTTTGTCGCACTTAAAATATGGATAGTAGTATGGGGTGTAAGTACGAGTATCGTCTCCACATGGACGGACAAAAGGGAATCAAGAATTAATTAAATTCAGCGACGAAAAAAAAAGAAATAAAATAAAATAAATTGTAGGAGATTGATTGATTGGGAAAATTTAATTGCGAATATTGAAATTAAACTAATGGCATCTTTCTAATTAATGACGAAGGGAACAAGGATGGATTCCGGGGTAATCAGATTTTTGGCAGATCAGGCTTAATCGCATGAAATTAATTTAATTGAGCCTAGTTAATCAAAACTAAGTTCTTACCGCTCTCGCGGCGTAGAGTACAATAATTTAGGGGACCAGACTGATCTCCCATGCGACATGATCCTAAATTATTTCCAAGACAAGCGAGCTTACGGCCCCTTAATCGCTACTAATCTCTTAGCGAACGATTAAGTGTGTCTGAATGTGTCTTAGAATAAACTAGATCTCTCTTAATTTATTCTACAAACAATTGTAATTCTAGCGGCCGTTCTAGGTTACAAAAGATATCGGTTAAATTATTCAAACACAAATTAAATGACATTCATGCAATTAAACCATCAAGAAACTAGTCATACATCATGATTAACCCCTTCATCAATACCAAATCCCTAATTAAAACTACTCACAACTCATAATTGAAGAATCAACAGAATTGGGAAGAATAGAATTAATTGTCATTAATTAAAAAGATGGAATTTACAAAGAATCCGAAAAGATTGAGGAACAAGGCTGAAAAGCTCTCTAAATTTCATGTTAGGCACTCTCTCTAAGTCCCCCCTCAAAACAGGGGTTTACAGACTGTTTAAATAAGAAAAACGGAGCAATTCGGGTTGAATTAGGACTGAAACGGGGCACGCACGGTGCCCACGCACGAGTGCGTGGCGTCCGTGCTTACGACAGACTTGCGCGTAAAAACGTTGGACACACGCGTGCGTTCCTCCCCACGCACGCGTGCGTTCCTCCCCACGCACGCGTGCGTGGCTTCCAGTGAGATTTCCGGCATCTATGATCCGAACATCACAAAATTTTCTTCCTGAAAGTTGTAGATAATGAAATCCTCTATCCACCACAATTTGCCGAATTGGATTTGAATCATCCAATCAAGAGATATGAATAAAATGGTGGAAGGTCTCATTCTTAAATCAGAACAGGGATCATCTGAATTTATCATCTGTTTTCACATGATTTGTATGCTTTGAAGTTGGCTTTGATATGAAACTTGAATCGTGTTCTTTGGATGCTTCTACGAAGAGATATGCTTGAACGATTGACATAAGGTCATCCTGAACGTCGTTTTCAAGCTGTATTTGTCTTCTTTTGATCCCGTAGCCAATCCTAGAGCTCTTTTATCATCAAATCTTCATCGTGAACCTCCTGGTGACCTCCAAAGCTCTCAATTCACTCTCGAATGCTTCTCGAATCATTCCGTTTCCTCCTCAAGCGCCGATGCCGGACTCTAAATTCCCGATTTTGACTCCAAACAACATAAAACTCGAACCAACGCCCGATAAACATAACTTGAGCTAAAATTGAGACTTGTAACACCTTAAAGCTAGGAAACCATCAAAAGTCGATCCCAGCACGCATCAAATACGTGTCTAAATACGGACTTATAAGATTCCCCCACACTTAAGCCTTTGTTTGTCCTCAAGCAAACTGAACAATGGGACATACGATAATCACCACACAGAATTAAGACAATTAGCATGCACACGTAATTAAAGGGATATTCACATAATAGAAAAGCTAAATCAAGAAAATTATTCCCTAAACTACATCTTTGTACTCTGGCTAACTCAAATGACAAATTTATTCACGACATTCTTAAAGTAATGGCAGCAACCATTAATGAACTAGCTACTGATTAGAAGGACTTGTGAAGGCGGTGGTAAATGGGGGATGAAAAAAAAATAAAAGTCTCTTTCTTTGAGAGTTTTTGAATAATCTGACAAAAACTTAATGCGTTCAGGAATTTCAGGGTTAATTTTTAGGATTAAGGAATTTAGTAGGACACAAATTAGGAACTATCATTTAAACGTATGCAAAGAGTAGACATGGTGTACAACTAAGCTAAACCGTCGCTGCACATTGGTGCCTTGACGTATACTTGAAGTACGCGAAGGACTAATGCTAATTTTTGCAATAGCCTCCATGTTCAATTAATTAAGTTCAGTTTTCTCTGTCATGTTGGCACCAGAACGCCATTTCTTTCGAAAGATCCCCTAGTCTCATCTTATTGTGCAGAACACTTACGCTTTTTGACCGAGGCTCCCATTCTCTTTTTCGTAAGGTAAGAGGTCTAGTTCATTTAATTAATTTTTTCAATTTTCAGATTTTCACTAGACATTACCCCATTCTAATCTCGGCCTCACCAAGAAAAATTAGCAATTAAGGTTCAATTATTCAAAGTGACTGCTCTTACCCCTTGTGGAGCATAGGAACAGTGCCAAAATTGGCTCCTATCTAAATTCCCTAACCTTAGCAAATTAATCCCCTAGTTCCTTAAACACCAAGATTTTTTCAGAATTATTCACGGGTAAGGAAACAAAAGTCATTTGGCTATGGAGCTCAATTAATTGGGTAAAGAACGAAATGGTCAGGCTCAAAGTGGCTTCTCCTAAGGGACTTATTCAGGTCAGGTGGATGATTTATGAAATGATTGAATGGGTGACTAATGCCTTCATCCTCTCAAAAACTAGGTTATAGTGCAAGCAATTTGAGCCTAAACACTTTAAATATGTTCTAAAAGCATAGTCAACACGCTAGCCAGCTCACAAAGACACAGTTTAAAGAAAACAAATTCATAAATTTTGACATGACTTTCCTATGAATATACAATTAACACCTGTTCATGCTAACTCTAGTAATCCCATGTGACAACTACTGCCCGAATGCCCAATTCACTCCCCCACACTTAAACTTTGGCATCGCCCTCGATGACCAAAAATGCACTATGCACAAGGGGTAAAGAGGAAAGGGTCACACGTGCTCAATCTCAACTCAAGTCAACATTACATAGACGATTAAAAGAGTTGCAGAAACTTCCCTAAGGCGCTGGTCGGTGCAGAATTGAACTGAGTCAATTGATCCTTGGCACATCATCCCCAAAGCAAGACCATGAGCTGCAAACACAAAACACACAAACACAAAAACAGAAAACACCCCGGATTTTTTTTGTTTGTTGTTTTTTTTTTCTTGGGGGTTTTCTTGAAAGAAAACAATCAAAGACAAAAGTGCAGAATTAAACTTGGGTTGCCTCCCAAGAAGTGCTAATTTTAACGTCGTGTGCCCGACGATACCTCGTAAGCTCTCAAATAGCACAGACTGTAGTGGTGCACTAATTTTCAAGGTATCCAGCTTTCTCTCAACAAATACCATCAGGTGTCGCAAATTCTTGAATTCTTGAAACCACGAAGGTAGCATATGGTCTTCATAACCTTCATCAGCGCAAAAGTGAAGTATGAACCTCACATCCTCATATTCAAAATGTATCGCAAATGCCTCCTTTCTTCGTTCTAATGTACTATGAAAATTCTGAGCACCTCCTCTTGACTCGCTATCACTCTCCATGAATGCATCCCAATTCGTTTCGTCACTCTTCTTATTAATATCCTCCAAGCAGTTGTGATCATTCTCCACACAAAAAGAAATATCATCACCAAGGAATGGATCAAAGAAATCCAAACCTGGACTAACGTACGAGGAGTAATCTTGCATGTGGAGCGGGAATTCTTTGTCATGGAGATCATCTACCTTGCTACCACTCTCTTGGAGCTCGTGATTATCTTTTCCCAACTCTTCTTCAATGTCATGACTCATCTGCTCCATTCCCTCCTCGTCAGGGGTTGAGACTAATGGTAAATCAAACGGATGAGGAGTTTCTATATGGAAATCACAATGATCTGTGACTTTGTCAGTTACAGCTTGTACCGTTCGATACTTTTGCCTGTATTCTTGGAAAAAGAACTTGAGACTACTATAATTTTGATCAAGTTCAACCATAAGTGGATCTCCAAAAGCATCTGGGAGGGTATCATCCATCATATTCCCACCTTCGCAGTCTGACTCAATCATATGATCATCCCTATTGGTCTCCTCAGGTTGGGCTTCTACCAAATGGCTCCTTATGATATTTATATCCCGCATTATGTTTGAAGTGCTCTGCATCATGGCTAAAGTTCTCTCCCTCGTAATCTCTAGGTACTCAGACAGAGTCTCTGAAAGTGTCTTCTTACACTGATTCTGTGGCTCGGGACTTCGTGGAAACATAGGAATGGCTGAAACTTTTGTTTTTGCAAATTGTGGGGAGGAATAAGTTGGGTATGCCGTTGCCCAGTAAGGATGGTCGTATTGAGGAATGGGGCAAAGACATAAATGGTGACCTCCTCCACAAAAGGAACAAATGCTATTTTTAGGAAAGCAATCAACCAATTCTTCAGGACTTTTAGTTCGAATGAGAAATTCCATCATGGAGCCCGGTTTTGTCCGAGGATATTGTGGATAAGGATAATGATTAGGAGAATGAGTTTGGGAGTATTGCGTATTTGGAAGAGGGTAAGAATAGGAAGGTGGAAAATTTTGTGGTGTGGAAGAATAATATTGGTGAGGTGTGTAGAACTGATGAGGAGGAGGAGGAGTGTAAGGAGGGTATGACGTATATGGTGAATATTCCATGGAGGTTTGAGGGTAAGGAATTCCTGCAGGAATTTCGCTGAATGGGTTCATCACATGTCTCTTTGAAAAATACCTGAAAGGTTAACACAGAAAAATCCTACGGAAAAACAAAAAGAAAACTAACTAAAAAAAATATCGCTCATCTTAATTAACCCTTAAAACCGACACCGTCCCCGGCAACGGCGCCAAAAACTGATGTGAGTTTTCTCGCATTTAAAATATGGATAGTAGCATACGGTGTAAGTACGAGTATCGTCTCCTCAGGGACAAAAGGGAATCAAAAATTAATTAAAATCGGCGAAGAAAAAAAAGAAATAAAATAAAATAAATTGTGCGAGATTGATTGGGAAAGTTAAATTGCGAATATTGAAATTAAACTAATGGGTTCTTTCTAATTAATGACGAAGGGAACAAGGATTGAATCCGGGGTAATCAGATTTCTGGCAGATCAGGCTTAATCGCATGAAATTAATTTAATTGAGCCTAGTTAATCAATACTAAGTTCTTACCGCTCTCGCGACGTAGAGTACAATAATTTAGGGGACCAGGCTGATCTCCCATGCGACAGGATCCTAAATTATTTCCAAGACGAGCGAGCTTACGGCCCCTTAATCGCTGCTAATCTCTTAGCGAACGATTAAGTCTGTCTGAATGTGTCTTAGAATAAACTAGATCTCTCTTAATTTATTCTACAAACAATTGTAATTCTAGCGGCCGTTCTAGGTTACAAGAGATATCGGTTAAATTATTCAAACACAAATTAAATGACATTCATGTTATTAAACCATCAAGAAACTAGTCATACATCATGATTAACCCCTTCATCAATACCAAATCCCTAATTAAAACTACTCACAACTCATAATTGAAGAATCAATAGAATTGGGAAGAATAGAATTAATTGTCATTAATTAAAAAGATGGAACTTACAAAGAATTCCAAAAGATTGATGAACAAGGCTGAAAAGCTCTCTAAATTTCGGGCAAGGCACTCTCTCTAAGCTCCCCCTCAAAACAGTGGTTTGCAGACTGTTTAAATAGGAAAAATGGAGCAATTCGGATTGAATTAGGACTGAAACAGGGCACGCATGGCGCCCACGCACGCGTGCGTGGCGTCTTTGCATCCGACAGACTTGCGCATAAAAACGTTGGACGCACGTGTGCGTTCCTCCCCACGCACGCGTGCGTGGCTGCCAGTGAGGTTTCCGACTTCTATGGTCCGAATTTGACATATTTTTCCTCTTGAAAGTTGTAGATAATGAAGTCCTCTATCTACCAGAATTTGCCGAATTGGATTTGAATCATCCAATCAAGAGATATGAATAAAATGGTGGAAGGTCTCATTCTGAAATCGGAACAGGGATCATCTGACTTTATCGTCTATTTTCACCTTCTTCCTCTCCTGTTCTCGCAATGATGTCTTCATATGATTTGTAGCCTTTGAAGTTGACTTTCTATGAAGAAACGTGCTTGAACGATTGACATAAGGTCATTCTGAACGACGTTTTCAAGCTGTGTTTGTCTTCTTTTGACCCCGTAGCCAATCCTAGAGCTCTTTTATCATCAAATCTTCATCGTGAACCTCCCGGTGACCTCCAAAGCTCTCAATTCACTCTCGAATGCTTCTCGAATCATTCCGTTTGCTCCTCAAGTGCTGGTGCCGGACTCTAAATTCCTAATTTTGACTCCAAACAACACAAATCTCGAACCAACGTCCGGTAAGCATAACTTGAGCTAAAATTGAGACTTGTAACATCTTAAAGCTAGAAAAACCATCAAAAGTCGATCCCAACACGCATCAAATGCGTGTCTAAATATGGACTTATCACCCGGCTATGTTGGAACCGCTTGCCAACACCACGTCTTCATAACCTTAGGCCTCTCACCGACGAACGAGCCTCAATCTATGGCAATCGCACAGGTTATTCCGTACATACCTCTCATCCCGGAATCAACCCCCATTCCCAACATTTGCTTCTTCCCGGAATCATTGCGAGTCAGACCTGGACTCACGAGTTTACAGTCTGTCACCCAATGTTTACCGTTGTCAATGAACACTCATTCCTGTATGAGCCCTTTATCCCTCAAACAAACAACATAGCCTATGGTGATCCGGGTCAATCCTATCACTGACGGAATGTATCCCACAACTTGCTTCCAGAACCTCAATCTTGACAAGTTCATGAACACGTCACTCTCCAGAACCAAAGGCGACGAGATCCAGAGGTAATAATCATCCCATCACCAACCCCAAAAAAATCTACCCAGATGATTGGTCCTACGGTTTGAATGGCAGGTTCATATCTAGCAAACTTGGCGGATCCGATGGCCATGATATTTTCTCAATTGCGGCAGATGCATGACAAGATCAACGGTATCCGTGGAGTGCCGCCGCCTTTGAATCTAGCTTCATAGACATGTTGTACCGACTCTCCTTTCAGTTGACAAATCACAGATGTTGACATCCTCAAAAAGTTTGTTGTTCCTTCCATGAAGATGCTTGACGGAACCTCAGACCCATTGGAACATGTCGCCCAATACAAACAACAGATGTTGGCAGTTTCAGCTAGACCCGAACAACGGGAGGCGTACATGTGCAGAGCTTTGGGAGCGATGTTGACAGGACCAGCCATACATGGTTCGTCAACTTACCAAATGAAGGTGTTGGCTCGTTTGCAGAACTCGTCAATTTGTTCAACCAGCAGTTCACGAGCAGTAGAGTCCTTGAAAAACAAATGAGCGACATATATCGGATTATCAAGCGACAAGATGAATCACTAAGAGACTATTTGCATCGCTTCAGCAAGGAGAAGGTTTTGATTCCGAAATGTGACATCCCAACAGCGGTATAGGCTTTCCGAAGGGGATTGCGCGAAGACTCAGAACTATACCGAGAATTGACCAAACACCCGTGCCACACCTTTGAAGACGTCCAAGCTAAGACACTAGCCTTTATACGAATGGAAGAGGATCAGCAATCTCATCATCGTGATGATTGTTAAGACGGGGGGCAGCAAAAATCTAAATTGTTCAAGAATCATGATTACATGATAAGGAAACCTTACGCTAAGGCTGAAGAACATCCAGTCGATGTAGTAACGACTTGGTTGGAAGATCCGGACCTGCCACCGGTCATCCAAGAGTACTACTTCTACGTCAACACTTCTAGACTCATCAGCTCATTGTAAAAATTTGGAAAGAAGGCCTGATGGCTTAGGAAGTATGATAAGTCCACTGGACGACGAGATCCAAACAAACGATGCGACTTCCATGATGAATTCTGCCACAACACGGAGGATTGTGTCACGCTAAGGAAGGAGGTTGCTTATCTCCTAAGAAATGGATATTTGACCAAAATAATGTCGAACAGGCAAAGTCCTTCTTGCGATGAGGTCAGATGTCGACACAAACTGAACAACGACCTCCACCACCTTCAGCTCCCTGTAAGGTAATTAACTTCACTAATGGTAGTTCTGATTTATGTGGACTAACATACTCTGCAGCAAAAAGACACCCCAGGAGTACTCTCGAGACAAGTCATTAAAGGTCTGTCAAGTTGCTAAGCGAGTAGATGACTGGAGAAACGTACCAATCACTTTTGATGAGACACACATCCCCGATCCTTCTGAAACTCATCATGACGCTCTGGTTATCTCTCTAAGAGTAGCAAATCATGAAGTTAAGCGGGTCTTGGACTTCTGGTTGACAATAGATGCACAACCAACATTACCACCATGAAATTGCTTGAACAAATGGGGATCAAGGAAAAGGACGTGTCAAAGTCCGAATCGACTCTGGTTGGATTCAACGGGGAGAAGAGTCATTCGATAGGTAATATATCTTTACGTGTTTATGCACATAGCCTTAACATGCAGGTAAAATTCGACGTAGTTCATGACTTGCCCCTCATACAACATGATCCTCGGAACGCCTTGGTTACATCAAATGGGAGCAATTTCGCCAACTTACTATCAGGTTGTCAAGTTTCCGACGCCTTGTGGAGTACAGGCCATTCAAGGGGACAAGACAACTGCCAAATCATGTTATCATACTGCCTTGAAGCCGACCACATGCCAGACGGCATCAACATAACAATTAAAGGGTGACTCCATTCTCTAAGAGGAAACTGACAATGAGACTGAAGAAATCGTCATTGATCCGGAGCATGCAGAACGAGTCATCTGCATTGGGAAGAACGTACCCATGTACCTTAGAGGCGAGCTTATCGATTTCGTCAAAGAGGATATGGATGTTTTCACTTGGATTCATGACGACATGACATGAATTAACCTAAGGATCATTACACACAGATAAAGCATGAACTCGTCATGTAAATCTGTCACACAGAAAAGAAGACGCTTTTCCAGAGAAAGGAATGACATCGTTAATCAGGAGATTGAGATACTGCTGCGGGTCGGAAGGACTCGAGAAGTTAAGTACCCTGGCTGGCTGGCTAATGTCGTCATAGTACACAAAAAGAAAGGAAAGAAGGCAGGAAGGCAAAATGGCGACTATGTGTCGACTTCACAGATCTGAACAAAGCATGCCCTGAAGACTCTTTCCCAATGCCTCACATCGATGTGTTAGCAGATGCGACAGCGGGATATGAAATGTCGTCATTCATGGATGCCTTCGGTGGCTTCCATCACATTCAACTACTTCCAAACGACCAAGAAAAGACAGATTTTATTACCGAATCAAGTACTTATTGCTACATTGTTATGACTTCTGGTTTAAAAAATGCAGGTGCGACGTTTCAAAGGCTAGTCACCATGATGTTCAAAGACAGCTGGGAAAAACAATGGAAGTCTACATCGACAACATGTTGGTCAAGTCAAAGGGAGCGGTGGATCATATTAGTCCTCTGATGGAGTTGTTCGTTCAAAAAGCTGAGAGAATTCAACTTGAAGCTTAACCCAACAAAGTGTACATTTGGTGTATCATCCGGTGAATTCTTGGGCTATATCGTCAGCGAAAGAGGGATCGAAGCAAGTCCAGAACAGGTCCAAGCCATTCTTGACATTGAATCACCCAAATCTATCAAAGATATATAAAGGTTGACATGGCGGGTTGCGGCGCTAAACCGATTCATATCCAAATCATCAGACAGATGTCAACTATTATATGATGTTCTTAGAAAGAACAAAAGGTTTGAATGGACGGAGCAGCACAAGAGAGCATTGCAACAATTAAAGGAATACATGACGACATCATTGTTGCTGATAAAGACCAAGGATGATGAAGAACTACAACTCTACCTAGCGGTATCAGAACATGCAGTCAGTGTCGTCCTGACCAAAGAAGAAGACGGACAACGAACTCCAGTATACTACGTAAGTAAGTCCTCATATGGCCCGAAATCAAGGTACGCCTTACTTGAAAAAGTAGTCCTAGCTTTAGTCACAGCCTTTGTTAAATTACGCCCTTATTTTGAATCACACACATTTGTGTGCGGACTAACTATCCCATGTAGCCAATCATGAGGAAACCTGAAATGT
This sequence comes from Cuscuta europaea, assembly GCA_945859875.1. Classification (NCBI taxonomy): domain Eukaryota; kingdom Viridiplantae; phylum Streptophyta; class Magnoliopsida; order Solanales; family Convolvulaceae; genus Cuscuta; species Cuscuta europaea. The sequence goes on along the minus strand of CAMAPE010000054.1, from coordinate 13,364,544 downwards.
CAGGACGGGTGGCTAAATGGTCGATTCAACTAGGGGCATATGATATCAGATATGAGGCAAGGACCACATTGAAGTCACAATCCTTAGCAGACTTTGTGCCAGACTTCAGCCCCAAACTCCAGACGGAAGCCGAAAAAGAGACATGTCTCCTGGTGGACGGGTTAGCTCGACATAAGTGGACTTTACACATTGATGGGGCCTCAAACATGAATGAAGCAGGACTTGGAGTAGTGCTGAAGTCGCCACAAGGGGGCACCATACTCCAGGCAGTTAATTGTGACTTCAAAGCTACAAACAACAAAGCAGAATACGAAGCACTGATCATTGGATTGACCCTAGCAAAGGACTTGGGCATAAAACTACTTGAGGTAAAATGTGACTCCCTCTTAATTATTAATCAAACTAACGAAATTTATGCAACGAAAGACCCAATGATGACGACTTATCTGCAAGTCGTCACGGAGTTGACGAGTTCATTTGACGAGATCACTTTCGAGTAAATTATAAGGGAAAGAAACAGACAAGCGGATGCCTTAGTAGCAACCGGGTCATGTTTGGGATCAGAGAACAATGACAACATCCCATTCATTCACATGACTAGTCCAGCTAATGACAAGATTAAATCAGTCGACTTCATCGATACTAAAACCGACGGCACCTGGATGCAACCATACATGGACTACTTGAAACACAACACACTTCCATTGGACAAGAGAGAGGCAAAAGCACTCCTACCCAAGGTAACTCAATTCTTAATCATTGACGGTGTGTTGTTTAAGTGTTCCAAAGCAGGTCCATACCAAAGATTCTTGGCGCCCTAAGAAGCCGTCAAGGTACTAAAGAACCTTCACAAAAGAGAGTGCAGAAATTGTGTTGCAGGAAGAAGCCTATCCAACAAAGCCTTGAGGTTTGGATAGTACTGGTCGACGATGAGGCAGAATGCCATCATCTTCACCCAAAACTGTCAACCTTGTCAAAAGCATGGATCGATTCGTCATCAACCATCGGAATCATTACATCCTGTCTTTTCACCTTGGCCCTTCATGAAGTGGGAGATGGACATTGTCGAAAAATTACCAGTAGCACCTGGCTAGAAGGTGTACATGCTTACAATGATGGACTACTTCTCTAAGTGGGTCGAGGCGGAGCCATTCTATCAGATACAAGATGATCAGGTGATATCATTCATCAAGAGAAATATCCTTTGCAGATTTGGCATCTTGTTATAAATCGCTTGTGACAACGGATCACAATTCATCAGCTCCAAAACGAGACAACTTTGTGATAACTATAACATCAAACTGGAAACATCAACTCCAAGATACCCACAGTCAAATGGACACGCCGAGTCTAGCAACAAGATCATTGTGTCCAACCTAAAGAAAAGATTGGAAAGAGTAAGAGGAAAATGGGCTTGAGAGTTGCCATTAATCTTATGGGCAGACAGGACAACAACTAAAAATGCTACTGGACAAATCCCTTTTTCCTTGGTCTTTGGTTGTGAGGCGGTCATTCCAGTTGAAGTTGAGGTCCCAAAGTCAAGATATGGACTCGTCACTGAGGAAAGAAACAATGTGGAGCTGATCCACGACTTAGACATTATTGACGAATTGAGAGAATGGGCAAAGATTAGAATGCAAGCATATCAACATGCGGTGGCCAAAAGTTACAACAAGAACGTCCGAGAAAAAGTATTCTAGAAAGGCGTATGGATTCTTAGACGTGCATTTGGAAAAGAAGCAAGTGCCAAATTTAGTCCAAATTGGGAAGGACCATACAAAATAATCGAAACCATCAGACAAGGGGCATATCGACGGGAATCGATAGACGGTAAACAAGTTCCTAGAAGTTCGAATGTGGTACGCCTAAAACTCTTTCATTTTTAATCACATCACTATATTTAAATTTATCAAATGATTATTTACTAACTTAAGCATCGGAGGATCATTAACTCATAGCCAACGGCCAGCCTTGGCAAATCCGTTTTACGCAGGTACAATCAACAATTGATGATGACAAAATCCTGACATACATCATGCAAAGCCTTACAAAAAACGTCAAAACACAATTGACGAGGGCTTACAGAATTTTAGGGGAAGAAGTGAGGTTTTCATGTACGCTAAACATGAGTACATAAATCACCGATACTCCACAATGGTTTGGCCAAAACTACAGAAATACACAACAGAAGCATGTGCTCCAAGAGCACTACAACAAAAAATCCAAAATATAAGGAGACAATACAAACGACATTGACATAAATCATAAATATTCATGTCGACAATATTGCTAAAACCAAAAATGAAACAGGATTCAAAGTTTTTGCAGAATTTTGATTACGTTCATGCAACCCAACTCGTCATCTCTAGCAACAGATGAAGTTCCCTTTGCAAACCGAAGTGTCAGCATCGCTATGGACGAAGTTCCAATTCATTGTCATCTAGTCATCAACATAGTCTTGAAGGAAGGAAGATAAGATGACAGCTTTCATTCTTCAGTGTCAGTCAAGGAGACGGATTCGATCGGGAGTTACGTGAAAGAAGGACGGAAGCATTTCGTCAGACGAGTTGATCAATACGTTGTGACAAGTCATTGACAAGTCGATAGGCGCAATGAATCAAGATGCGAAGTGTAAGCTCTTTCAAATTTTCGACAAGTTGTTGCTGAATAGGTCGGCATGTGCATCATTCACCTCAACTTCTCGAAAATGGGTCAATTGTTAGAGCAAGACTTTGACAACATATTCTACATTTAAGAGACTTGATCACGGCAATTAATGACACATTTATTAGGCTTAATGCTAGCTAGTTATGATAATGGTATTGCATGTATTATTGCAACTATTAATGTAATTAAGGCGGGAGTTACTCAAATGGGTTGACCGATGTTAATGATGAGTTTATGACGACTTTGAGTGTCGTCATAACGGTGAAAACCGTCAATAACGAACAAAAGGAGATTAATTACCTTTTTTATAAGTAGGATCGAGCTCTATTGTAAGGGAATGTTCCTCATTCGAATTACACACCAAATTACATTATATTTTGCTCACTTGACACTTTCTTATTCTTTATTGTTCTTGTCATCTTTCTTAGAGTTCTTGTACGAGACACGATCGATATACAATTTCCCTTTTAATTAGTTTTACCTTATCAAAATATTGCTTAAACAACATCTCATTTTTTTTATAGAAAATGTAAAAGAAAAAAGAAAAAGGGGGCACTGTCAATCACAAAAACTATTCCTAAAGAGAAAATGAGAGGAAAATTTTAGGATAATAGAAAAGTTAAGAGGCCGTTTGGTAACACTGTTTTTCGGCATAACAGGCTTATCAGCCAACTTTTTCACCAAACGCGTAACTTTTGTTTTCGCGCGCTGAGTTGTGTAATAATAAGAAAAAGTAAGGTTAGAGTTACTTTTCTGGCTGTATCGGATGAAGTTATTGTAGATGACCATTTTAGCTATTTTACATACTACGTATTTTATTACTCTCTGCGATCCTTAATTAACTTTAAACTTTCCTTTTTGGACAATCCCATATTAAACTTTACACTTCCTTATTTGCCTTATTTGGCAAACAAATCTACACCAAACAATGCAAAACAATCTCAAACAGTGACAAACAGTGTCAAACAGTGACAAACAGTGTACTGTACAGTAAACTCAAATTTATTTCTTTAGTGTGTGAAGTCAAAGTGTAAAGTTTAATAAGGACCGGAGGGAGTAATAAAATGTATTTTAAAAATAATTGTTTTTTAAATCAGCAGAATCAGTCAATGCAGCCACTTCTGTCAGAACTTCATAAATTTCAGCAGAATAAACCTGATCAGCCGATTTTCGTGATACAAAAGATATTTAATGATACAAAATACACATCACTAATCACACTTCACTTGACAAGGCAAAATCGACATTGACTAAATTTAAATTGGTCAATAACAATGGTGATAGAGATTAAGAAATATTATTATAAATATGCACATGTAAAAATAGTAAAATACTCTGTATTTACATACTCCGTATGATGGAACGCCTGTGCAACTTAATTCTGGATCCCAGCGAAGCAAATCTCAATAGCTCCCTTTTTTTGAAGCTTTTCCAAAAGTCATGTTGGTATGTCACTTGTTAGAATTGTTTAACATCCACAGAATCCACATAGTCGGGTTTAATTCCATACAAATACAGAAACAACCCCACTCATAAGCAATCCCACTATCTTTCCATCAGTATTTGATTGAAGCTCAAGTTATACTCCCGTTCGATCGATTCTGGAGGACCTCAAGAATGTGGTGGGATCCTTTTTTGTTAAACATCGACGTCAGTCATGAATGACATATTATAAACATCAAAGGAGTGTGAAGTAAGCACCCCTAAACTTGCATATACCTTAAACTTTATATAATAAATTATTTTAGAACCATGATTGTGTATTATTTTTTCAAAAATGTTAATAACTGGTGTTAATTTCTTAATTTAAAACATTTTAGCATTCATGAAGATACAATTAGCATTCTAAACTTTCAATGTAAAATAAATAGTATCCCCCAAACTCTATAAAATTGCAATGTTTTCAATTTGCTCTTTTAAATTATGCAATTAACATCATAAATTTTTGAAATGATACATGACCATGGTGTTACAATAACTTTTTATATAAAGTTTGGGGTATTTAAATTATACTCCCTCCGTCCCTAAATAAAAGCATCTGTTTCCTTTTCGGGCCGTCTCTAAATAAAAGTTCCCTTTCCTTTTTTGGCAAACAAAACAGTGCAAAACAGTGCAAAACAGTGCCAAACAGTGTCCAAACAGTGCCAAACAGTACCAACCAAACCCACTTTCTTAAAATGTGTGGAAAACGAATGGATACTTTTATATAGGGACGGAGGGAGTATACGAAAGTTTGGGGTGTTTATCTCAAACCCTTCAAAATTCGGGGTATTTTAATTATTTTTCCGTATTATAAACACATACTACATTTTTCGAAAGTTGTAAAGTACGCATAGACCATACATCTACTAGACCAGACCAGTTCATTACAGATCGTACTTAAACAAATCAAACCAAATCAGATCATATCAGACCAAAAAATTTTAATCCAATTAAAAACATCCTAACTTTGTGTGAGTTAATTATATATAATTTATGGTGTTTTTTGATTGGACTAGTTTTGCCTCAGACCAGACCAAACCTAAATAGATCATATCATACAAAATTAGATCGTCAAACTTTGATAGTTGTAAAATACACATAGAACATACACACCTATCATACTAGACCAGTTTAGACAAGACCATATTATAAAAATACAATCCTATTAAAAACATTCTTAATTTCTTATTATAGACTTACTACTCTTCATTCAAATTTTCATCTCAACTTAAAGTCTTTGCTATATTTCCTCTTTCAATCATTGGTAAATGTAGCTTGATTTTAATTACATTCTATTTTTATATGGGTTGTGTGCCTTTCTAGAATAGCCTTTACGCAAAATCAGATGCAAATCTTGAATTGAATCAAGATTGTAAAATCAATATGTGCTTGAGAAAGGTACTAGAGGCGTCATAATCTCCTCTTCAATACTAACATAATGGATGTTTAAATAAAAAACTATATATATGAAGCTACTTTGTTGCAACATGGATCAATTTAATCTGCAACATGAAACTGATATAGTGCAACATCATAAATTCAACTGTTAGGATTCAATTTCATTTCTCACATTAGATGCATTTCTTACTTGAGTGAAATTTGTTTGTATATACACACACATCTATTTAAAGGTGTGGGTAAAAAAATCATATACTCTTCTTGTGAAAATTTCAAACCGTTCATTTTTCTCAACATGGTGCATATTAAGATTCTATGTTGCCCTTTTTTGCATCGATAGAAAACTCTTATTTATTTACCAAAATGTCACCACTTTTATTATTTGGCAATTGATATAACTCGGCAAAAGTTCACAAATTGCAACGGACCACGCTTTAAGTCCATCACATTAGGGATTCGTAAACGATTTACAACTTTCAAACTAAGGGTGATTTTTATTTAATCCGAAACTTACTATATTTACCACATTGTAATGAAATCTTTTCCAATTATACACATACCAGTTGTGACGGGGATTAGGCGCACTTGGCACAAGTTTCTTGCTCACATATTTGATAGAATTATGAGTATGATGATGATGAAAAGAATGATGGCGCCTCAACGTCTTCCAAATAATCACATTACTCGTTGGGATGAGAGGCCCAATCATCGTGGTCTCAATTTCATCTTTGGTTGACTTGTGATTATTGTGATTAGCAAAAATCCCTACAAATACAAAGAGAAAACAAACAGCTAAAAGTATTAAAACCTTATTACTAAGAAGGCTTGGCTTGTTATCCATATCTCTATTATCCATTTTCTTGAGGATAGGCACTTTGGTTTTTTTGGTCCAAGGGGAAAATGAGAAGAGAGAAATGGGAGAGTAAATATATCGTTTTGTAAGAGAGAAGTATTAAAGAAATATTCTAGATAGAAGTATTTATAATTCATTTTAACATTAGCTTTGCGTGTCACTTAAGAAAAGCATTATGCGGCCTTTGATACTCCTTCCGTCCCGAAAAGGTTGGCCAAAATTGACTTTCACGTGAATTAATAAAGTAAAAGTGTGTGGTTGAAATTTGTGTAGATGAGAGAGAATTAATTTTAGCCACATATTCCTTACTTTAAATGAAAATGGCAAATCTTTTTGGGACATCCAAAAAAGGAAATTTGGCCAACCTTTTCGGGACGGAGGGAGTATATACTTTCTCGTCTCTAAACAAGTGCTTCGTATTACTTGTGCGGTATTCACATTTTATAAACTACTACCTCTATCCCTTAAAACTTTGCTAAAGTTGACCGGCATGGAAAATAATAAAGTAAAAACTGTGTGGTTGAGGTTTGTGCAGAGGAGAGAAAAATAACCGACACCACAAAATAATTGATTAAAAGGGAAAGTGACAAAGTTTTTTGGGATGTTCCAAAAAGGAAAGATGGCAATGTTTTAACGGACGGAATGAGATGTAAAAATCAAAAGTGAAGTTAATTTGGAATGGAGTACATGAAAATAATTGAGAAAATAACATAGAAAAGATTATAATTAAAAAATCAAGATAGAGATGTCCCTTTTTCGAACTAAGGGTGTTTTTGGGAGTTGGTTTTTAGAGGGGATGGGAAGTCATATGACGGAAAAAACCCCTCCTATTTGTGTTTTAGTGTTTAAATAATATGAGGGAAAGGTTTTGGGGGTGTTATAAGATCCTTTTAAACCCTCCAAAACCTGGGTTTTCTAACTCTTCCGATTTGAGCGTTTTATAAGATCTAGTTACGCAAATGAGAGATTTATCCTCTAAAATTAAAACCGCTTCCGCATAAAATCTTTACGAGCTGCTACTCGCTTCATTTCTCCGCCGTTGAAACCCCTCAAGTCCTCAAACCCTCCACTTTTGAAATTTGCAACTCCCAAACAAGAGGAGGGAACCCCTTCTCATCTCCCTCTCTTTCCCTTCTCTTTACTCCCCTTCAGAGCCTTCCCTCACCCTCAAACTCTCAAACACACCCTAAAGGAAATAAAGTCTTCCGAATAGACTCCATGGGTTTATTATTTCAATGTAATTCTGTTTTCTTTTTCCCGCCAAACAAGATAAAGTTTTCATTTTCTTGAGCTTTTCTCCTCTCCAAGAATTTAAAAATCAGTATTGGTAGGAAAAGAGTACTCTGATTTCATTTAGAAAGTAGACATTCAAGTCGAGAATATATGTTAGAATGGACGTTCATAAATTTATTTGTTATTCATATTATTATTTTAAAAGTTTCTGTAGTCAACTTTTTCGTTCAAATTTATTACCCCGGCCTCTGGTCAAATTAGACAACAAAAAAGTAGTTAGTATTCTTTATTATTTTATTAAAATAATATTGGCAATCATTTATCCAATCTTTTGATATATATGCCTTGAAAACGAATATTTTTATTAGGAGAAAAACATAAAAACTTATAAAAAATCTGTTGACTCATTTTGAAAGGAAGAACCTTATATTAAGAAGGTTTAAATATGTTTTTAATCCATACAAATATAATACATTTTATTTAACATTCCTACATTTTTTTTCTTTTCGTCCCTATAATTTATGTTGGTTTTCTGTTTAGTCCATCACTGATGATAACAACCTCCGTTTGACCTCAAAATAACCCCGATTAATAGATTTCATCTAATTCCTTGTCATGTTATTCAAAAAGTATTTAATTTTATTTTTTAGAAGGTTTTTAATATATATTTTTTAAAATGTGAATACATAGTTTTACATTATTTGAACTCTTATATTAGCCTAAAAAAATTTAAAAAGATAAATTTAAATATTTCTAGTATATTTATGTAACTGACAATAGTGATTTTTTGTGAGTAGAGTAGTTTCGGAATTAGAGATGGATTAAAAAAATAATGCATATTTCGTGGATGATGTGGATCATTGCGCTTACCGCTACACTAAAAGCAATCGTTAATAGTATAGCACGCTCCTCCCCCTTTATAGCACAAGCGAAGCGCCACACGGTTCGATTGCACCGGCGGCAGACTGGCAGATTGCGGGCACCGCATACCCGCGGCCCAACAATCTTCCCCCAGCACCTGCCAGCCTCAACTGCGCAGCATGCTGTTGCCGGGGGTCGAACCCGTGACCTTGGCTCTCATACCAACTGTGGATCGTTCGCTTACCACTACACTAAAAGCAATCGCTGATAGTGTAGCACGCTCCTCCCCCTTTATAGCACAAGTGAAACGTCACGCGATTCGATTGCATCGGCAAGCTAGCAGATTACTGGCACCGCATACCCGCGGTCCAACAGATGAAAAACAAGAAAAATATTTGCAGAGATCTAAGACAAAGTGTGCTATCTTTGCAAGGACTAAAAAAGCATTTAAACCTGTTGAGGACAATAGGGATCAAGTTTTTAATAAAATCCTTGAGCGATCTTCACACCTCAGAATTCTTCTCTAAAAATCCTCTTTGTTTTTTTTTGGTTTTTTTTGACCAAAAACTTTCTACCCATAGGTAGGCATAAGGATGTCCATTAATCAGATACATCATTATTGCCCCACTTAAAAAATTAACTCATAATTTAACTATTTGGGTACATGTAATAATCTAAATTAATTTAAACAATTAAACATTAACTCATCAGAAGGGGCATATGATAATATGATAAATAAAATCGTTATTTTTCTCTTAATAAAGCCCAACAACTAGTCTAATAGAATTTAAAATTGATTGAACAGCATTTAAACGAGCCCAATCATTTTAAGGATATTTTTAATTGGATTCTAATTTTCTAATAAGATTTAAACAAGTGTGGTAATTTCGTTTGAACTGGAGACTGGAGTGTAAATGAAAAAAAGGTCTAGACGAATATCTCTTTTTAGCACTAAAGCAAATACAGGATTCTATGTAGACTCCATATGCTTCTTCATTCAAAGTCTGCATATTTTTTCTCTTGCCATAGAAGACAGTGTTCATTCTTTTTAGCTTTTCTCCTCACCAAGGATGAAATAAACAGTATTGGTAGAAAAATTGGCACTCTACTTTTAAATGGTCATTGATAATTTTATTTAGAGAAAGAATCCTAAATAAGAATACAATATAACACATTTTCTTGATATAAGAGTGTCATTGTTTTCTTTTCAAAACAGGAGTAATTCACTCCTACATCAATAACAATAATAACATTCATTTCTTAGTCTCCTTAGATAAAAAGATAAGATAATATAGAAAAAAACAAATTAAACATAAGACAGGAATAAGATAAAGATAAAAGTAATAAGGTAAAAGGTAAGATATATAAAATTGATAAAACGATAAAGAATAATAAGAAAGATAAAGAATGATGAGTCCAAGTGAGGTAAAAGTCTAGAGGGGGGAGGTGAATAGACTTTTAAAATCTTTTCAATTTCAACCATTTTTCCTCTAACAGAATGAGTTCCAATATCTTTTGGGAGATATTGAAACCTACAGCGGAAGTCTTGACCAAAAGAGTGTAACACTTTATAGTAACAAAGATTATGACCCTTTTAGTTGTGTGAGAGATGGGATAAACAGGATACAAATGTGTTTGTCAAGGTCAGCTGGCTCAAGGAGCAGACTTATGAAACCTTTAGGGTCAGACTACAAGGTTACTGGGAGCTGGCTGTTAAACCCCTTAGGAGCAGGGTGCTGATTTTGCTGCTTTATCAATTTTTGAGGCACAGAGAGGAACTATGACCTTGAACATTGTTTGGTTGTTATGTGTAAGGAATAAATGTATTTAGATTTTGATGATGCTAGGTTAATTAGAATTTGAAAGTTACCCCTTTAGAAATTTTGTATTAGAATTTCTTCTGTAAGTTTTAGCTTAGTCTTCATACCAGAGATCCACCTTGCTTCTACCAGAGTTGCTCCCAGAGTTTCTCACCAGAGAAGCCATCAGAACTGGTCATCAGTGTTGGTTCCAGAGTTGGCAACAAAGACGGACTTCAAAGATTCAACCAGAGAGCCTCATAAGACTTTGCCAAACACACCAGATTCCGAAAGCACTTACCAACGGTCGTTAAACTAACGGGAAATCCCCTAACGGTTACGAACCTCTCAACGGAAACATGGTACTGTACACACATTAAATACACATTTAATGTTGTACGTACGAAGAGATATTTAAAGCTGATGATTGACCATGCGAGTATCTTCACGCCCCCAAAATAGCAAGTCGAAGGTCCAACCGGTCAAGTCAACAGTACAAGCATTTAATGAAGCTGTCTTCTACACTCCAACGGGAAGACTGCTCCCAGTATATAAGATACACTCTGAAGAACTACGAGAAGAACTTTTGCTACAACATCTTCCAGACGAACTTGCTCAGATCATTCTACTCAAAATCAAATACCTCAAAGCCTTCTTGAGATTCAAACTTCATTCTTAACAAGAAAAGGCTACAGTTGGAAGATATATTTTCTAATCCCTCATCCAACTAGCAAGTTGCAAAGTTCCTCAGTTCTTCAACACTTCGAAAACTTCATCTACTCATCCTTTGTGAAGAAGCAACGTTGGAGAAAACTGATTTTGAATCAAACACTTCTTGAAAAAGAAGGGACATCTCAAATTAGCTTGAGTAAGTGAAGTGGGGATACTTCAAGAGACTCAGTGAAACGAGACCAGCCATCAGAAAGCAGGACTGCATCCCGGGTGGCAACTAGACTTGAAGAAGACGAGGAGTGCTTCTTAAGTTCTAGGGACTAAGGCGTTGTAAACTGTTGTTTTTGCAAGCTTAGTGGAACAGTGGACTAGAGGAACAAGTTGTTCCTTGAACCACTATAAAAATCCCCGGTGTCACTTACTTACTTATTTTATCTCTACACTTAGGAACTTAAACTGCTTGACTCAAAAGGCTGGACTCTGTGTTCAGCAGATCTCCCTTAAGAGTTATCAGAAAGGCATTTGCCTTAGTGTTGTCTGAGGCTACCCGGACAGAACCTAATCCGCTGCCAGGTCCAGTTCTGTCATCAGAACTCGACCTTCTCTGTCACCAGATTTCGACCATCCCTGATAAGTCAGTTTTGACTTAGAGAAAAGTTTTAATTCCTGAACAGTCTATTCACCCCCCCTCTAGACTGTTCCCATTTCAAACGGGACCAACAAGTGGTATCAGAGCCTCCTTGTTCTTGTAATCTTTTAGGTTACTTACTAAACAAGAGATCCACTTGTTTTAGCCTCTTTAATATCATATTATGGATAACACTCTTTCAAAGAATCTTATGTTCTCAGTGACAAAGTTTGATGACTGGAGGATTCGCATGAAAGCTCACCTCTGCGCACTCCATGATGAAATGTGGGAAGTTCTCGATGCAGGCCCTTTCACAGAGTTCACCAAGGTCAACCCTGAATACATCACTGGTGGTGGTCTACCTCAGATGATCACCAAACTGCGACATGAGTGGTCGAATGAGGAAAGGAGGAAATACAACCTTGACAACATTGCCAAGGATATCCTCTACAAAGCCATAGATGACAAGTACTTCACAAGGATCAAGAAATGCAAATCTGCCAAGGAAATCTGGGATACACTCACCCTGATAGGAGCCGGTGATGAGCAAGAAAAGGACAACAAACTTACCATTGCCATGAAGAAGTTTGAAGACTTCAAACTTCTACCCAAAGAGTGCATTGCTGAGATGTATGCACGCTTGCTCACCCTCACTGCTGAGATATCAGAACTTGGGAAGGAACTTACTCCCAAGGAGATCAACTTGAAGGTTCTCAGAGGTCTACCTTCACCATGGAAGATGAAGGTCACTGCCATGAGAGATAGCAAGGATCTCAGAACCTATAGCACTGAGAAACTCATCTCTGATCTCAAATCTTATGAGTTTGAGATGAATGAACAAGAGAAAGAAGAAGTTGAGGACATAACAACTATTGCCCTCACTGCCAGCACCTCTCAGGTAAATAACTTTGACCCTTCTATTCTTTTAACTGACGAATATATGGCGGCTTTTGCTAGGAAGTTTAGGAAATTCTTGAAGCCAAAGGATAGCAAAAGTCCACTCTCTAGCAGAAAGCCACACCCGAAGTCCAAACCATCAGAGAGTAGTGGAGAGCTTCTCTGCTACAACTGCAGACAACCAGGGCATTTCAAAGCCAACTGTCCACACCCCATAGTCTCCAAAAGGCAAGGCCAGGAAGGAGAAAAGAAATATGAGGACCGAAGAAGGAAGGCACTCATCACTGAACAACAAGAGAAGGACCCCCTCTCTGAGACAGAGTCCAGCTCAGAATCAGAATCCGATGAGGCATTCTGTTGCCTGGATATAGAGACTGAAGACCTATGTCTTATGGGTCAATTTGATGATGAGGTATCCTCTACTTCTAACTCTAGTTTTTCTTCGGTAGGCAGAGCCTTTGATTCTGACTCAATGTCAGAATTTTGGGAAGAGTTTCAAGCCATTCAAACCACTTATTCCTCTGTTAAAGAAGAAAACAGTAAGCTTAAGGTTGAAATTCTTGACTTAAGAAAGGAGGTTGAGATCAAAATCAATCTTCTAATTAAGGAAAGAGATCAGCTGGAAGCTGAAAATGTTTCTCTTCTAAATAGAATAAGGGAGATAGAGCCTCTTGAGATTAAGTATAAAACCTACCAGAAGGCCCAAGTTTCAATGGAAAGGTTTATACTTGATCAACAAATTGGCACTAGTTTTGGTCTTGGTTATGGCTCAACAGAATCAGGTGAGCCTTCTGTAATGCCTAGCACCAGAGTTGCTAAGGCAGACAAGGTCATAGTGCCACTGATTTCTAGCCCCATTTGTCAAGCTGGTGTATCTGGCACCAAGGTCGTTCATGAGGAAGTCAGACCATAAAAAGGGAAGATAAAGGTTCAACAGAAACCATTTTTGAAAAACAATGAACCTGGCAGAAAACCTAACAACAGAAAAGGTTTTCAGGATAACAAAAATAAAAGACCATTCATTAAAAGACAACCTCATGATAACTGTGCTAGAAATGACCACCAGAGAGGCAAATATCAAGAGAAGGTTAACTTCAGGCAGAAAAAGCTAGCTGGTCAACTTAAGAAACCCAAATCTAACCACCCCTCTGCTCTTGATAGTATATGGGACTTCTACCCAACCAAAAAGGCTATGCAGAAGTATGTAAACCGGAAGCATGATCTTCACAAGCATCTGCCCAAAGTGAATCACACTTCCGTTTACTATGACTACCAGGTGGACAATGGGTACCACCCACCAAGGTTTCACTTGATGAGACCAAAGTGGTACCGGCTGCCAAGACTGCATGACCCCCTAGGACCCAACATTGCTTGGGTACCTAAATCTTCCTCTTAATTTTGTAGGAACTGTGTGCTGGAGCCATCTCAGAACAAGATTGGTACATTGATAGTGGATGCTCCAGACACATGACAGGGGACAAGAGTTGCCTGACAGAGTTCCAGAAAGTCAAAGGGCCCAGAGTTACATTTGGAGGTAATGATAAAGATGGCCAGACAAAAGGGAAAGGGAAGCTGATAAAGAACCAGATAATCATTGATGATGTCTCTTATGTCAAAGGATTGAAATTCAATTTGCTGAGTGCTAGCCAATTATGTGACAAAGGCTACACAGTCGAATTTTCCAAGGAAGGCTGCTCTGTCAAGCATGAGACAACTAAAGAAGTGGTTCTAACAGCAACAAGGAAGAAAAACATCTATGTAGTTGATTGGTCAACTGCAAAAGATGGAATTTGCCTGATAGCCAAAGGAGATTCAAAACTCAGTTGGGAATGGCACAAGAAACTGAGTCACTTGAATTTCAAAACAATCAACAAGCTAGCAAGGGATCACATTGTTGAAGGTCTACCCAACTTGGTATACAAGAAGGAGAACTTGTGTAGTGCATGCCAGAAAGGAAAACAAGTGAAGAACTCTTTCAAACCCATTGCTGGAAACCTCTCTACTAGTCCCTTGAATCTAATTCACATGGATTTATTTGGACCAATGGAAACTCCAAGTGTAGGTGGGAAGAGATACACCTTAGTCATGGTGGATGACTATTCCAGATTCACATGGACTATCTTTCTGACCAAGAAAAATGAAACTCTGCAGAAACTACCATCTCTGCTAAAGCTACTACAAAATGAGCAGAATCAGAAAGTCAAAGCCATCAGATCAGACAGAGGAACATAGTTCGTCAACAAGGTCATACAAGAGTTCTGTGATCAAAATGGTACAATGCATCAACTATCTGCAGCTAGAACTCCTCAACAGAATGGAGTTGCAGAAAGAAGAAATAGAACCTTGAAGGAAGCTGCAAGGACCATGATTGCTGAATCAGGTCTACCTTACAGATACTGGGCTGAAGCAATCAACACTGCATGCTACACCCAAAACCGAAGCTTGATTCACAAAACTCATCAGAAAACCCCCTATGAACTATGGAAAGGACGAAAACCCAACATCAGCTACTTTCATGCATTTGGATGCAAATGCTATATACTCAACAATGGGAAGGATCACCTCAAGGTGTTTCAAGAAAAAGCTAATGAAGGAACATTCTTAGGCTACTCCAGCACCAGCAAAGCCTACAGAATACTCAACAAAAGAACCCTACTTGTTGAAGAATCGATTCATGTCAAGTTCGACGATCTCAACTCTGTTGAGAGCATAATTGAAAACTTGGAGAAAGCGAATCTAGAAGAATCACCAGAACTGGAACCACCAGAGACGGACATACCAGAATTGGTAACTAACTCTGCCATACCAATACACCATCAGAATCCCATCCTACAAGACAAAGACTGTGATGAAGAATCAGAAGGAGAACAAGAGAATCCAAGACAACCCTTATCAGAACCTGATTTAACTTGGTTAAGAGATCATCCTCCTAATCAAGTAATTGGACAAATCAGAAGTGGAGTCCAGACCAGATCTGCTACATCAAGGAGAGAAGCAATGCTTACCTGCTACATATCTCAAATGGAACCTATGACGGTGGAAGAAGCTCTTGCAGACTCAGATTGGATCAATGCTATGCACGAAGAGCTTACTCAGTTTGAAAGGAACAAGGTATGGGAACTTGTTTCTAGGCCAAAGCACCAGAATGTCATTGGAACCAAATGGGTATTCAAGAACAAAGCTGATGAAGATGGCAACATTGTAAGGAATAAAGCTAGGCTGGTAGCCAATGGATATTTTCAAGAAGAAGGAATTGATTTTGATGAGACTTTTGCACCAGTTGCCAGACTTGAAGCCATCAGAATCTTTCTAGCCTATGCTGCTTACAACAACATCAAGGTCTACCAGATGGATGTCAAAAGTGCTTTTCTGAATGGAGATCTTGAAGAAGAAGTTTATGTGGAACAACCACCAGGTTTTGTCATTCCTACTCACTCCTCCTTTGTCTACAAGCTTAAAAAGGCCCTCTATGGTCTTAAGCAAGCTCCCAGAGCATGGTATGACACATTGTCACTCTTCCTAGTGAACCATGGGTTTACTAAAGGAAAGGTTGACAAAACTCTATTTCAAATCTCTGTTGCTAATCATATTATGTTAGTACAAATATATGTTGATGACATTATATTTGGTAGCACTAACCCAGAATTATGCAAGAAATTTTCTCAAGTAATGAAGAGTCAATTTGAAATGAGTATGATGGGAGAACATAGCTACTTCCTAGGACTTCAAATCAAACAAATTCCAGAAGGAATCTTCATCAACCAAGGAAAATACACCAGAGATCTAATCAAGAAGTTTGGAGTGGAAGGCAAATCATCTGTAAAGATTCCCATGAACACATCACAAGGAATTGGTCCAGATGATGAAGGAAAAGATGTCGATGCAACAACATACAGAGGGATCATAGGATCTCTGTTGTACCTGACTGCAAGCAGACCAGATATCTCCTTTTCTGTTGGAATCTGTGCCAGATATCAATCAAAGCCCAAGGAGAGTCATTTAAGCGCTGCAAAAAGAATCATCAGATACATCAAAGGAAATCCAAATGCAGGCCTATGGTATCCAAAGGGAGGTAACTTTGAACTAATTGGTTAGTCTGACTCAGACTTTGCAGGTTGCAGATTGGACAGGAAGAGCACCTCTGGTCATTGCCAATTGCTAGGAGGAAGGCTTGTTTCCTGGTTTAGCAAGAAGCAGAACTCAATCTCAACAAGTACAGCTGAAGCTGAGTACATTGCAGCTGGGAGTTGCTGTGCTCAGTAACTCTGGATGAAGCAACAGTTGAAGGACTATGGGATTCAAGCTAAGGAGATCAAGCTGTTGTGTGACAACACTAGTGCCATTGCTATCTCTCAGAATCCAGTTCTTCATTCCAGGACAAAGCATATTGAAATCAGACATCACTTCATTAGAGATCATGTTGAGAAGAAGCACATTTGTATGGAGCATGTACCTACAGAAGACCAGCTTGCAGACATCCTAACCAAGCCTTTACCTGAGGCAAGGTTTAACAAGCTAAGGGAAGAACTGGGAATGATGGATGATCTTCCCAGAGATGCCTGACTCAGAGACTCACTGAGCCAGAACTGTTTTCTTCTGCACCAGAGAAACTACGGGCAAGACCTAATTACTTGAAACGGTCTTTTACCAGAATACCCTTGATCGTTACTCTTCTAACGGAAACGTTTTCCGCCCGCATTTCATTAAATGTTACCTCGAAACCGCCAATATCTCAAACGTCCACTACTCTAAACCTTTTATATCCACCTTCTTCAACCTAAATCCCTACTGCTACTTTATCTCTCTAAAACTGCTCTAGCATTCAAGCCTTCAGATCCTCTAAAACTTTCAATCCTCAGAACTTTTCGTAGCTCATCTCTAAGAATGAACTTCCTAAACATCAACGACCTCACCAAGGAAGAAGCAAAGACCATCATCGCCAACATTGTCTCCGGCATGAAGGTCGACATGTCATCTCTACCATTACTTGCAGAAAACCAAAAGAGGATGACCAATATTATCCAGGGGATGACAGACTCACAACTCTCAAAGGTTGTTGCTCATCCCTACGAGCATTTCAGCATCAAGGATGTGGCTGAGTTCTACCTCAACGCCACCATCTCAAAGAATGGCATTCACTCCCAGGTGCAGGGTCAACGAATTTCTCTAAATGCAGATGCTCTAAACGAATTCTTTGGGGTACAACTGAACTCCCAAGACCCGGAAACCCACAATCTTCTTACTCTTGATTCAGTGGAAATCTCGACTGAAGGATTTGTACAGACCTACTGCCGCCCGGAGGCCGCCAGACTGGGGCGAGGTAATCTTTGGCTCCTTGACTGAATTTATTAAGAAGAAAGACTCAGAAACAGGTCTATTTTCCACCAAGATGGGACATGGACTTCTCATTTCTGCCATCCTTGCTGCCCAAGGAGTTCAACTCAGGGATACCCTCCCAGTTGACCACTCCAAAACGATCTTCCTCACAGCCTCTCCTAAATTCAACATAGCCATTTCTTCTGAACTAAAGAGAGAGGAAAGGCTAGAAAAGAAGAGAGAGGAACAGGCTGTTAAGCCCAAAACTGCTCTAAAGAAAACTTCCAAGAAACCCATTGAGCATTCAAAACCACCTAAGCAGACGCAGGTTGCAAGGGAAGTCAGAAAGAAGAAGAATGACAGAATGACAATATCAGAAAAGGATGCAACAGATGAGGTTGCATCAGAGCTGCCCTCCCCAAAAGCCACCAGAAAATCTCCTGCCAAAAAGCTAAAGCAGAAGAGAAGAAGAAAGTCAGTTGTACAGAGTGATGACTCTGACAACTCGAGCCCTCAACCAAAACAGAAGAAGAGAAAGACAAAGGAAATTTCACCTGTCAAGAGATCAGAAGTTCAGGGGGAACCTTGACCAGAATCTGGAACTCAACCTGAGGCTGAACAAGAATCTGCACCAGAGTTGCCAAGTTCTGCTCTCTCACCAGAACGAGAAGCCTCACCAAAGAAGAAACCAGAGACTGACTACAACATCATTCTGCAGAAGCAGTTTCATAGAGTCTTAGCATGGAGAAGATGGAGAATGGGACCACTCCAGAAAATAATTCAGTTTTTTGATGCTTATGAAGAAGAAGAAGCTGCAGTTCTTCACTGGGTAGGCACAGAAGATGTGTCACAGTGCTTCAACCTTGCTTTTCTCATCTCTGTTCTACAGAAAAAGAAAGAAAAATATCAAGGTAAAGCTCCAACAACTGCCATGTCTCCTGAAAGGCATGTCAAAGCTTTGGAAGAGGATGAGACGGAAGAATTTGATGCGTGGCTAATGGAGAAAAAGAGAAAAGAATCTCTCATTAAGTTTCGTCACAGTGCCCATGAGGAAGGAGAACCCTCCACAGCAAATGATATTGCTCTAACCATGGAAAAGCTGATCAAGGAATGGAGAGAATCCATATTCTCAAATATTGTTCTTGAGGTAATCCCTACACCTCCTCCTTCCCCTCCTAAATCTCCTGTTACTCAACCATCACCTTCCAAATCACATTCTAAACCTTCAACCCAATCCCCTCAGAAAACCTCCTCTCCTACACCCTCTCCCACCAGAACTCCATCTCACCAGAAACCAAAATCCAGACCCTCATCACCTTGCAAACAACCCTCAAACACCAGAAATCGATCACCTTCACCCCCACCATCCCCCTCACACCAACCTATTCCTCAATCAATAATCCCATTTCCCCATAGTTCACCTCATCAGAAATCCTTATCACCCTCCAGAACTGCCTCACCACAGAGATCATCCCACCACTCTGTAGCCTCTACACCCAAGAAGAAACCAGTCTTCAGAGTCCTCTCTTCAGAAAGTGACAATGATGGATTCCTCACCTCCTCCATTGCGGCTGATGAAACATCTAAAAGGAGAAGGACACCTCCAAGAGTTCCTTCCCCTACACCATCCACCAGAGCTCCTCCATTTCCCAGGGGCAGAGGATTAGAGATGCCAGGATTTACACCTGAAGAACCCCAGATTCCTTTCAACCAGTTTGTGAAATCTGCAGAAGAATTTGGTGGTCTGTTAGTTCATGATCTGAGCAAGATCATTGAGCTGAATGACAGGCATCATGAAGAGCTAACCCATACCAACCTTCAAATCACAATCGGATGCCAGCATTTGACAGACAAGGTTGCTGCACTGTCAGAAACTCTGCACAACTTCATGCATTCATCTACATTGAGAATAGACTCTGTCTCTAGAGATGTAAGTGGCATCAACTCAGTTCTCCACTCTCACTCTCAAGCTCTACTTGCCCAGCACCAGACAGTCAAGCAGATCTCAGACTCTGTTAATACCCTTCAAAAATCTGCTGATAGTTCATCTCAGAAGCTCACAGTCTTACACTCCCTCTGCAAGGAGCATCAAGAGCAAGGCCTAGCTCTCATCAAATCTGATAAGGAACGATACCAGAAGATGGTTCTTCTAGAAGTCAGCACTAAGGATCTCCAATCTGCAGTCGACAAGCAACAGAGCCTGATTGAAGGACTTGCCTCTGTCACTCAGACTCTGCCAGAGACTCTTGATGAGATCAGAGATGCCCAAGCCTCTGAGTTCTCAAAGATTGAGCTCCTCCTTGGCGATCTTTGTGATGCCAAAAAGGGGGAAGATACCAGAAAAGAGGAAGGACCTAACACTAGAGCCTTATCTATCAGAGAACCCTCCTCTACTGTTGATCCTGCTCCATACTTTGATGCAACCAGAAAGAAGAAACTAGCTGCTGTTGTTACAAGACCTCGTCCTCCTCCTCCAAGAAGCTCAAAGAAAAAGATCTCATCATTTTCATTCAATGATTGGATGAAGAGCGGTCTGTCAAGGCCAGACAGAGTTCAGTTTGAACAAATGAAGAAGCTGATGACTCCCCTTCAACGAGAGAATATGTTCATGGATAGTGATGGACTTGTCCAGATCAACCATGGTGGTTCTATCTAAGAAGCAGAAATCTGGTACGGAATGAAGGTTCTCACTGGCAAGAACACTGCAGAAGCTGTTAGAAATTATTTGGACTACAAACTTGCACCTCATTGGGCTGACTATCAGAATCCGAGGGATCTAGCCTCAATCAGAGCTAAGGTCAATGCAGAACTCGAAAGGATTGACAGAGCAGGACCACAGGTAGATGAAGAAGACCTCTAACTCTCTATCTCTGACTCTGTAAATTTTTATTTTCTCTCTCAGATAAATAAGATACCAACGCTGCCTCTTTTTGCATGGCTTACTCAAATGTCTGTTCTTATTCACCTTCCTTGTGTTTATTCTGTTACCTTATTTGCTTTAATTGCTATCTGATTGTATCGTACTCTTACTATTCTCCTATGCTAAGTTGCCCACCAAGATTTTAATGAAAAGTTTCAAACTTCTTTATGGTGAAAGGCACTTCTCTGGAAATAGTTAAAGGGTTTTGGCATCATAAAAAAGGGGGAAATTGTAAGGAATAAATGTATTTAGATTTTGATGATGCTAGGTTAATTAGAATTTGAAAGTTACCCCTTTAGAAATTTTGTATTAGAATTTCTTCTGTAAGTTTTAGCTTAGTCTTCATACCAGAGATCCACCTTGCTTCTACCAGAGTTGCTCCCAGAGTTTCTCACCAGAGAAGCCATCAGAACTGGTCATCAGTGTTGGTACCAGAGTTGGCAACAGAGGCGGACTTCAAAGATTCAACCAGAGAGCCTCATAAGACTTTGCCAAACACACCAGATTCCGAAAGCACTTACCAACGGTCGTTAAACTAACGGGAAATCCCCTAACGGTTACGGACCTCTCAACGGAAACATGGTACTGTACACACATTAAATGCACATTTAATGTTGTACGTACGAAGAGATATTTAAAGCTGATGATTGACCATGCGAGTATCTTCACGCCCCCAAAATAGCAAGTCGAAGGTCCAACCGGTCAAGTCAACAGTACAAGCATTTAATGAAGCTGTCTTCTACACTCCAACGGGAAGACTGCTCCCAGTATATAAGATACACTCTGAAGAACTACGAGAAGAACTTTTGCTACAACATCTGCCAGACGAACTTGCTCAGATCATTCTACTCTAAATCAAATACCTCAAAGCCTTCTTGAGATTCAAACTTCATTCTTAACAAGAAAAGGCTACAGTTGGAAGATATATTTTCTAATCCCTCATCCAACTAGCAAGTTGCAAAGTTCCTCAGTTCTTCAACACTTCAAAAACTTCATCTACTCATCCTTTGTGAAGAAGCAACGTTGGAGAAAACTGATTTTGAATCAAACACTTCTTGAAAAAGAAGGGACGTCTCAAATTAGCTTGAGTAAGTGAAGTGGGGATACTTCAAGAGACTCAGTGAAACGAGACCAGCCATCAGGAAGCAGGACTGCATCCCGGGTGGCAACTAGACTTGAAGAAGACGAGGAGTGCTTCTTAAGTTCTAGGGACTAAGGCGTTGTAAACTGTTGTTTTTGCAAGCTTAGTGGAACAGTGGACTAGAGGAACAAGTTGTTCCTTGAACCACTATAAAAATCCCCGGTGTCACTTACTTACTTATTTTATCTCTGCACTTAGGAACTTAAACTGCTTGACTCAAAAGGTTGGACTCTGTGTTCAGCAGATCTTCCTTAAGAGTTATCAGAAAGGCATTTGCCTTAGTGTTGTCTGAGGCTACCCGGACAGAACCTAATCCGCTGCCAGGTCCAGTTCTGTCATCAGAACTCGACCTTCTCTGTCACCAGATTTCGACCATCTCTGATAAGTCAGTTTTGACTTAGAGAAAAGTTTAAATTCCTGAACAGTCTATTCAATAGGTCTAAATCCTTCATACCTATGTGTTTAGTCTATTCATAATGTTGGTCCCGTTTGAAATGGGAACAGTCTAGAGGGGGGGGGGTGAATAGACTGTTCAGGAATTTAAACTTTTCTCTAAGTCAAAACTGACTTATCAGAGATGGTCGAAATCTGGTGACAGAGAAGGTCACGTTCTGATGACACACTGGACCTGGCAGCGGATTAGGTTCTGTTCGGGTAGCCTCAGACAACACTAAGGCAAATGCCTTTCTGATAACTCTTAAGGGAGATCTGCTGAACACAGAGTCCAACCTTTTGAGTCAAGCAGTTTAAGTTCCTAAGTGCAGAGATAAAATAAGTAAGTAAGTGACACCGGGGATTTTTATAGTGGTTCAAGGAACAACTTGTTCCTCTAGTCCACTGTTCCACTAAGCTTGCAAAAACAACAGTTTACAACGCCTTAGTCCCTAGAACTTAAGAAGCACTCCTCGTCTTCTTCAAGTCTAGTTGCCACCCGGGATGCAGTCCTGCTTCCTGATGGCTGGTCTCGTTTCAGTGAGTCTCTTGAAGTATCCCCACTTCACTTACTCAAGCTAATTTGAGACGTCCCTTCTTTTTCAAGAAGTGTTTGATTCAAAATCAGTTTTCTCCAACGTTGCTTCTTCACAAAGGATGAGTAGATGAAGTTTTCGAAGTGTTGAAGAACTGAGGAACTTTGCAACTTGCTAGTTGGATGAGGAATTAGAAAATATATCTTCCAACGGTAGCCTTTTCTTGTTAAGAATGAAGTTTGAATCTCAAGAAGGCTTTGAGGTATTTGATTTAGAGTAGAATGATCTGAGCAAGTTCGTCTGGCAGATGTTGTAGCAAAAGTTCTTCTCGTAGTTCTTCAGAGTGTATCTTATATACTGGGAGCAGTCTTCCCGTTGGAGTGTAGAAGACAGCTTCATTAAATGCTTGTACTGTTGACTTGACCGGTTGGACCTTCGACTTGCTATTTTGGGGGCGTGAAGATACTCGCATGGTCAATCATCAGCTTTAAATATCTCTTCGTACGTACAACATTAAATGTGCATTTAATGTGTGTACAGTACCATGTTTCCGTTGAGAGGTTCGTAACCGTTAGGGGATTTCCCGTTAGTTTAACGACCGTTGGTAAGTGCTTTCGGAATCTGGTGTGTTTGGCAAAGTCTTATGAGGCTCTCTGGTTCAATCTTTGAAGTCCGCCTCTGTTGCCAACTCTGGTACCAACACTGATGACCAGTTCTGATGGCTTCTCTGGTGAGAAACTCTGGGAGCAACTCTGGTAGAAGCAAGGTGGATCTCTGGTATGAAGACTAAGTTAAAACTTACAGAAGAAATTCTAATACAAAATTTCTAAAGGGGTAACTTTCAAATTCTAATTAACCTAGCATCATCAAAATCTAAATACATTTATTCCTTACAATTTCCCCCTTTTTGATGATGCCAAAACCCTTTAACTATTTCCAGAGAAGTGCTTTTCACCATAAAGAAGTTTGAAACTTTTCATTAAAATCTTGGTGGGCAACTTAGCATAGGAGAAAAGTAAGAGTACGATACAATCAGATAGCAATTAAAGCAAATAAGGTAACATAATAAACTCAAGGAAGGTGAATAAGAACAGACATTTGAGTAAGCCATGCAAAAAGAGGCAGAGTTGGTATCTTATTTATCTGAGAGAGAAAATAAAAATTTACAGAGTCAGAGATAGAGAGTTAGAGGTCTTCTTCATCTACATTTGGTCCTGCTCTGTCAATCCTTTCGAGTTCTGCATTGACCTTAGCTCTGATTGAGGCTAGATCCCTCGGATTCTGATAGTCAGCCCAATGAGGTGCAAGTTTGCAGTCTAAATAATTTCTAACAGCTTCTGCAGTGTTCTTGCCAGTGAGAACCTTCATTCCGTACCAGATTTCTGCTTCTTGGATAGAACCACCATTGTTGATCTGGACAAGTCCATCACTATCCATGAACAGATTCTCTCGTTGAAGGAGAGTCATCAGCTTCCTCATTTGTTCAAACTGAACTCTGTCTGGCCTTGACAGACCGCTCTTCATCCAATCATTGAATGAAAATGATGAGAAGTTTTTTGCGTCGAGAGAGTCTCTCTCTAAGCGATTCACGCTTATTCGCAAAACTCCTTCTTCTTCACCGGTTTCAAGCTTTCTTCCTCCATTTCCTTCTTTGAGCTTGGATATTAGTTACTCTACACTTCCTCAGTCTTAAGTGTGTAGATTCTCTAATTTTCGAGCTCCTTTTTGGAGGTCTGGAGTGTTTTTCCGACCTTCTTCGTTTCGGTGTTACTATTCACGAGAAAAAGGTCAACGCCTCTCCAGCCTTCATCTCTTGGTGGAATCTTGATTCAAGCATAGATTCTGGTTCCCCTTAGCTTGGGGATTAACTTTCTCCAATTTTTTCAATCATCAGACCTCTCCTTGGGTTGGCCGTACTCTTCTTCTCCAACGGCTCTGTTGGGTGAACAGTTCGGTTTACTCCATTGTTGTACCGAAGCTTCATGTAAGTTTGGGAGGTGCTTCCTTTCTCCCCCTCTCGGTCATTATGCCTAAGGGGAAGACTAAAAAGAAGGCTTCCAAACCTCCTACCAAATCCTCCACTCGGCTTAGAGCTAAGGGGCAAGCAAAGGAGGTGGATGAGCTTCTCTCGGATGATGTTCAAAGTGAACAAAATTCGTCTCTCCAAGAAGATGCAACTTATGAGCCTAGCAAGGATCATTCTTCCTCCTCGGCTACCATTGAGGTAGAGGTAAGTTCTCTCCTTCTTAGCTCCAATGATCCTAATATTGATAATGTGTGTGAGATTGAGGAACTTCTTGTTGGTTCCAAAGATAGTGATGCTTCTATTGTGCCCGAAAATGTGTGTGATGTTAATTCGGCTACTAAAACTTGTGTTGATGCTACCGCTTTGAGCAAGGGTGATAAAACTGGCTGTGTTACCCCTATTTCTATGAATGTTGCTATTGATAATGATGGAGATGCCTCTGTTTTAGGGGTCAATGTCCCACCCTTGGACATTGAACCCTCGGTTCCTTTGAAAAGCATTGATAAAATGAATGTTACTCCTAACATTTCTCACAATTCTTTGGCTTTTGGTTTGGCCAACAAATCTGCCCCCCCCCCCCCCCCTACGGCTTTAGCTAATACTATGGATACCGACATTGCCTTGGCCTCTACCTCTAATGCCGCGGCATTACAAGGTGAAAAAGGCAAGGGTGTGGTTAATGCTAATACTTCCAAGCCCCTACCTTGGGCATCTTTGTTCAAAGACAATAGGGAACCCGATAAGGGTATGAAACTTAAGTTCATTGAACCGGTGGGAGAATTTGTTGATCTTTCTAATAGAAAGATGCTTTCTATGGTCCAAATATGGGGCTTTTGCCTTGTGGCCTATTTTGATGGGAAATTTCCCGGTTTCAAGGCTATACATGACATGATGAACAAATGGAAAGTACCTTGCCAAGTTAGATCCCATGACAAAGGTTGGGTCATTTTTAAATTTCAAAATGAGGAGGATAGGACTAAAGTCCTCTCGGATGGACCCTATACTATCCTTGGGAAGAATTTTCCTTTGAAACCCCTCTCGGATAATTTCACTATGACTAGTGATGAATTCCTCAAACTCCCTATTTGGGTGCAATTTCCCCATCTTCCTTTAAGGCTTTGGGAAGAAGATATCATTAGTGAGATTGCTTCCCGTGTGGGGGTCCCTTTGGCTACGGATAGGGTAACCCAAGAAAGGGTGAGGTCCCAATTTGCCCGGGTCTTAATTGAGATTGATGCCTCAAAGCCCCCTCCTCTTGAACTTAAAATCAAGCTGCCAAATGGGAACTTTCATACCCAACATGTGAGGTACGAAACATATCCTAACTTTTGCTTTCATTGCAAAACTTTTGGCCATCATGCCTTCACTTGTAAGGTCTTGGCCGAAAGGGAAAGGAAAGAAAAGGAGGATAAAGAGGCTACCAAGGCTGTTAACAACAAGCCTACTAATGATAACACCTTTGACAATGTTCCTAAAAGAAAGGGGAAAGAGCATGTGACAATGGAACCTCAAAAAACCGATGTTCATAACAATAAGAAAGGGGACCACCCTTTCTTTAGAGTTACTAGATGTAGGCGTGGGCCTAATAAGTTCATTTTTGAGGATGAGGATGAGGAGAAAGGAGACCCACCTCCCCAAGAGGTGGATACTACTATTGACAAAACTGTCCGTATAGTTAAAACATCACTCCTTGACACCTTTGAGGATGAGGTGGTGTTTGACTTGGATCCCGTGGACCCCCTACACCCTATTATAAAGTTGAAACACCAAGATGAGGTGGATGTCCCCATTATTAAGCTTGATCATAACCTTAGAATTGTGGGGGAAAAGACCTCCGGTGTGCTATTTACCAAATCTTGTTTGGAGGGCCTCCCCGGGGTCAAACCAAACAAACATGGTTATGTGTATTCACCCAAATTCCTAAAAGGAGTTTATAGACATTGCTTAAACCGCCATTTTGAGGATGGTACCCTTCAAGGGAATGCTTGTAAGGTCAAGGACCTTAGAAATGTTCCTAAGGATTCTATTCGTATTGCTCATGATATTCAAGAGGCTTTTCTTGATGATGTGGTGGTCAAGGTTGACCTAAACATTGACAATAAGCCTTGGATACACCTTAAACATATTGAAGATGTCAAGGAAAACTTTACTAGACTTGATGACTATTTGGAAACTACTAAGAACCATTTGACAAAAGGCATCAATTTTACTATTGAATG
Source organism: Cuscuta europaea (assembly GCA_945859875.1). Classification (NCBI taxonomy): domain Eukaryota; kingdom Viridiplantae; phylum Streptophyta; class Magnoliopsida; order Solanales; family Convolvulaceae; genus Cuscuta; species Cuscuta europaea. The sequence continues at coordinate 13,337,464 of CAMAPE010000054.1, read as the reverse complement.
TTTGGAGTCTCTACCCGGATTATACCCCACGGAAGAGGGATATGAAGTATCTCCTCTATTTATGGAAAAGGCTTACTTCCTTTTCTTGGATAGGTATCAACCGAGGGGTAACATTAAACAAAAGTCGAGGCCTTTTATGACAAGGAGGTTTGTTGGGAGGAAGACCCCTAAACATTTTTAATGTTAGTGTCCTCTTGGAACATTAGAGGTCTTAATAAGACCTCAAAACAAAATTCTATTTGTTCTTTCATAAGGAATAATAAGGTTCATGTGTGCTGCCTCCTTGAAACAAAGCTGTCCACCTCCAACGTTGATAAGTTTATGTCTAATAGATGGCCTAATTGGCTGTTTAAGACTAACTTTGATTTGATTGAGGGGGGCAGAATGGCCCTCCTTTGGGACCCTACTTTTGTGGATTTGAATGTCTTGGAAGTGGATTGGCAACACATCATTGTGAGGTGCTTTGTAAAGTCACCAAAAATGTTTTCTTGGTGACTTTTATATATGCTCTCTATACGGTTGTGGAAAGAAGGACTCTTTGGGAGCATATTGCTAGCCTTGAACCCCATATTAGCCACCCTTGGCTTGTTATGGGGGATTTCAATTGTGTTGGTAGCCCTAATGAGAGGGTTGGACCTACTCCTCCCTCGGCCTACTATATTCAACACCTTAATGATTTCAAGGTCCAAGCTAACCTTGTGGATACCCCTTCCACCGGGGAATTCCTCACTTGGAATAGGGGGTCCCTTTGGGCCAAACTTGATAGAGTCCTCATGAACTCTTTATGGTCTACCAATAACATTACGTGTAAGACACATTTCTTTGAGATGGAGGTAGAGTTTGACCATTGCGCCTCTCTTGTTACTATCGGCCATAATATGCCTAAGGGGTCTAAGCCCTTCAAGTTCTTTAACATGTGGCTCAAACATGAGGCCTTCAATGCCATTCTCACCACACATTGGTTCCAAGAGTTATATGGCACCCCTCAATTTAGGCTTGTACGCAAGCTTAAGAGACTTAAAAGGCCTTTGAAAGAACTCAACTTCAATGCTTTTGGCCACATCTCTTTTAAGGCTAACGAGGCTAAAAAAGAATATAAGAGACTCCATGCTCTTTCTCTTCTTTCTCCTCTTGATGATGATATCAAGCATGAGGTTAACCTTGCTAAGAAAAATGCTCTTTACCTCAAGAGTGCCGAGGAGGATTTTTTTAGACAAAAAGCAAAAGCTAATCACCTTTTGCTTAGCGACCGGGGATCCAAATATTTTCATTCTATTGTTAAGAAAAACGTGGCTAAAAACTCCATCACCTCCATCAAACTTGAGGATGGGAGGTATACCACCTCTCTTGACCAGGTGGCTGGTGAATTTGTGAGATTCTACACTGATCTCTTTGGCACTTACTGTCCTACTTTGGACATTGACCCTACCATCATTCTTTCGGGTAAGTGTCTTGATAATAATAAGGCCATTGATCTTGTTAATCCTATCTCTGATTTGGAGATTAAGAATGCCATTTTCGATATTGGTGATGACAAATCTCCGAGTCCTGATGGGTATACTTCTGCTTTTTTCAAACAAAATTGGAATATTGTTGGTCATGATGTGATTTTGGCTATTAAAGGCTTTTTCAACTCTGGTAAGCTCCTGAAGCAGCTTAACCATACTGTGATTGCTCTAATTCCCAAAACCTCCCATGATCCTACTGCGGCTGATTTCAGGCCTATCTCTTGCACTAATGTCATTTATAAGACTATCACCAAGATCATTGCTAATAGGCTGATCCCTTGTTTACCTGATTTGATTGATCCCTCCCAAGGGGCTTTTATTGATGGGAGGCTTATGCTTGACAATGTTTTTCTTGCACAAGAGCTTATCAAAGGCTATACTAGAAAGCGTATGTCTCCTAGATCTATGATTAAGGTGGATCTTAGGAAGGCTTATGACACCATCTCCTGGGACTTTCTTTACAATGTTCTTTTGACTATTGGTTTCCCAATCCAATTTGTCAATTGGATTATGGAATGTGTGACTACTCCCTCTTTCTCCATTTCAATTAATGGGGTCCTCCATGGCCACATTAAGGGCAAAAGGGGGCTTAGGCAAGGGGACCCTATGTCTCCTCTCCTTTTTGTGATTTGTCTTGAATACTTTTCTAGACTGCTTAATCACAGGACTAAAGTGCCCCCGTTTAAGTTCCACCCAAAATGTGGGAAACTTAACATCTCCCATGTTGCTTATGCTGATGATCTCATGTTATTTTCTAGGGGGGATTATCCCTCTATTAAAATCCTTATTGACACTTTGGATGATTTTGGAAATGTTTCTGGCCTCAAAGTCAACTTTGATAAGTCTAACATTTTCATTGGTGGGCTGGCTGATCATGATCTTAATCATATCCTGAATTTGATTGACTTTAAGGAGGGGTCCTTCCCGGTGAGATACCTTGGGATCCCTTTAGCTCCTCTCAAGATTGCTGTTGCACAGTATGCTCCTTTATTGGATTCCATTACTAATTTTATCAATTCTTGGAACACTAAGACACTCTCTTGTGCGGGGAGGGTTGAGCTTATCAAATCTGTTATTCAAGGGGTGCATTCTTTCTGGCTACAAGCACTCCCCATACCTAAGGCAGTACTTGATAGAATTACCTCTATCTGTCGTATCTTCCTTTGGGGGTGTAAGTATGCTAGAGTTGCATGGACTGATATTTGCCTCCCCAAGGAGGAGGGTGGTCTTGGTATCCATGATACTCACACTTGGAACTCTGCTCTGATTGCTAAAACCCTTTGGGATATCCATACTAAAAAGGATAACCTTTGGGTTAGGTGGATCCATGGTGTTTTTCTTAATGGAAGAGGTGTTTGGGAGTTCACACCTCATAATAGGGACTCCCAACTTATTAAGAAGATTGCTTTGATTAGAAATCAGATTCTATCCCACTTTGGCAATGTTAATGATGCCATCACTTTTCTTGAGGGCTGCCAAATTAGTGGGAAGCTGTCCTCGGCCAAGGTCTATAATCTCCTTAGAATTAAGGGGGGGACTCATATGTGGATGTCCTTTATTTGGAAGAACTACATCCCCCCCAAGTTCTCCTTCACGGCTTGGTTGGCTTTCAGAGATAGGCTTGCTACCTTTGATCATTTACATCGGTTGGATGTTGTTAATATATGCCAATTTTGTAAGGGTGGTCCGGAAACGGTGCCACACCTATTTTTTGCATGCTCTTTTTCAGGTAAGGTTTGGCATAGAGTGAGGAACTGGCTGGATATTCCAAGGGAGATGGGGACTTTGCTTAGCGCGTTGAAATGGATCAAGAGGATGAGGCAAGGGTCCGACATCAAGGCTAAGGCGGCTAGGATTGCTTTCTGCTGCTCCATCTACTGGATTTGGAGGACTCGGAATGCTGCTTGTTTTGATGGTCTTGCTCCTAAAGATGAAGATGTTTTTGCCAAGATTCAGCATTTTGTTTACAAGATCCTTTACAGCATTTATCCGCATGAAAATGTAACCTTTTAGGGTGCTTTTTGTTTGCCTTCCTTTTGGTTTTGGTTGGCTGTTTTCTTTTTTTTTGGATAAACTGTAAATATATATATCCAAAAGTGTTTATGTACAGCTGTACAGTACAAAACAAATCATATGGGTCATCCCAAGCAAGGATACCTCAGCCCAAAACAGCCTCAAGCTTCTAGCTTCTAGCTACATATAAATGCTAGCTATCACAAAAAGGTGACAAAACAGCAAAAAGGGATTGTCAAAATCAGAATGTAATTCTGTCCAAGGGGTACATATAATAGAGGATTTTATACACCATAAACTTGATCCTCTTGACCATATCAATGACCGTTGTAGTGGTCCCTTCAAAACAAATCATGTTCCTCACACGCCATATCCAATAGATAGTGTAGCAAAAAGATAGTCTCACGGCTTTGGCTTTGACATGCGCTCCATTATGCTCCTTTTTCATCCATTTGACTGCACTTAGAAGCGTATTCATCTGCCTAAACAATCCAAGCCATTCACGTACCAATCTCCATACCTGACCTGTAATTGGACACTCAAAAAATAGGTGTGATACCGTCTCCGGTCCACCCTTACAAAAATGGCATGTGTTAACAATGTTTAAATACCCCAGGTTGTCATACGTGGCTAGTCTCCCCCGGAAAGCTAACCAAGTAATGAAAGAGAACTTGGGGGGAATATAACTTTTCCATATAAAAGGCATCCACGGCTGGGCATTGTTCTTAATTCTAAGCAAGTCATAAACTTTATATGAAGACAGTTTTCCACCTTGGGAGCACTTATCTAGATAGGAAATGGCCTCCTCCTTTGAAGTGAATTTGGACACAATTTGATCTCTTATAGTCACCAAGGACTTCATAAGCCGAGAGTCCTTTGTGTGTGGATCAAAAGTCCACACATCTCTCCCATGAAGGTACACCCCATGAACCCATTTGACCCATAGGGAGTCTTGCTTGGAGTGGACATTCCAAAGGATTCGAGAAAGTAGGGCATAGTTCCACACTTTGGTATCCCTAATGCCCAAACCTCCCTCCTCCATTGGGAGACACACATCACTCCAAGCTACTTTAGCATGCTTCCCACCCCAAAGGAAATTCCTACACAAGGTAGTGATCCTATCCAAGACTGTCCTCGGCATAGGAAAGATTCCTAGCCAAAAGGAATGGACACCTTGAATAACAGATTTAATCAGTTCAACTTTACCTGCATAAGATATAGTTTTAGAATTCCAAGCAAACAAATAATCAGTGACCTTCTCAATCAGGGGTGCAAATTGGGCTACAGAAATACTCAAAGGAGCAAGTGGAATACCCAAGTATCTAACAGGAAAAGATCCGTGTTGGAATCCCACTCTTTGCAAGATATAAGGCACCCTACTCTCAATGTTACCCCCTAAAAAAATGATAGATTTATCTTGATTAACTATAAGCCCCGAAACCTTCCCATAGTCAGTCAATGCATCCACTAGGATCTTAATAGAGGAGAAGTTTCCTTTAGAGAAAAGCATCAAATCATCTGCAAAAGCTAAGTGTGTGATTTTGAGCTTAGAGCATAAAGGATGATAACGGAAACTAGGATCTAAAGTCTTAGCTTCTATCATCCTCGAGAAGTATTCTAAGCAAATGACAAATAACAAGGGAGACATTGGGTCACCTTGTCTAAGTCCTCTCTTCCCTTCAAACCATCCATGGAGAGATCCATTGATAGAAATAGAGAAAGATGAAGTGGAAACACATTCCATAATCCATCTAACAAACAAATCAGGTAAACCTATGTCTACTAACACCTTGTTCAAGAAATCCCAAGACACAGTATCATAGGCCTTCCTAATATCAACCTTAATCATGCAGCGAGGGGAGGGCCTTTTTCTAGTATAACCCCTCACTAACTCTTGTGCCAGAAAGATGTTGTCAGACATCAGTCTCCCATCAACAAAAGCTCCTTGTGAAGGGTTTATAATACTAGAAAGAAGAGGTCCAAGTCTGCCAGCCAGAATTTTAGTAATGATTTTGTATGTGACATTGGTACAAGATATAGGCCTAAAATCCGAAACAGTGGGGGAATGGTTTGTCTTTGGGATAAGTGCCACCACAGTGTGATTAACCTGTTTAAGCATGGTCCCAGTTTCAAAAAATTCCCTCACAGCATTACAAACATCTTCACCAACCCTATTCCAATTAGTCTTGAAAAAAGCTGATGAAAACCCATCTGGACCAGGGGCTTTGTCATCTCCAATATCAAACAAGGCTTGATTGATTTCCAAATCAGTCACCGGGCTGGTAAGGTTACCAACAAGTGTTTGATCAAGTATTTTTCCAGATTGGAGAACCCCAGGGTCATACCCTTCAAATGGCACCCAAGTCCCAAAAAGATTTTTGAAGAAAGCTATGAACTCATTTGCCACTTGATCCACAGATGTAGTAAGACTTCCATCTTGTAATCTAATGGAGGTAATAGAGTTTTGGGCATTCTTCTTTTTTACAATGGAATGAAAGTATTTAGTACACTTATCAGATTGCAAAATGTGGACAGCCTTTGCCTTTTGTTTTAAATAGGCTTCCTCGGCTTCTTTCAAAAAAAGTGCTCTTTTTTTTGCAACATCCATTTCTACTTTTAGGGCATCATCCAAAGGGGACAAGAGAGCTAATTGATAGATTCTCTTGTATTCCTTTTTGGATTCCTTTGCCCTGGCCGAAATGCAACTAAATTCCTCCCTATTGAGTTGTTTAAGGGGTTGTTTGAGAAACTTCAACTTACGGGCAAGCCTAAATTGAGCAGTTCCAACAACATTCCTATCCCAAACTCTTTCCAAAATGTTTTGAAAATGGTCATGTTTTAGCCACATATTAAAAAACTTGAAAGGTTTTGACCCTCCATTTGTCACTGCCCCAATGTTTACAAGGGATGCAACATGATCAAACTCACACTCCATGTCATGGAAATGAGCCTTACATGTCACATTTTGCATATTCCAAAAAGGATTGATAAGGACCCTATCCAATTTTGCCCAAATTGCACCCCTATGCCAAGTAAAAAATTCACCGGTTGAGGGAGCATCCATTAAGCTAGCATTCATTTTCATATCGTTCAAATCTTTCATAGCATAAGCCAATGGGGGGGCAGACCCCCTTCTTTCATTTGGTGACCCAACACAATTAAAGTCCCCCACCACAACCCATGGAGCGAGGATATTAGAGCTAAGAACAGAAATATGCTCCCACAATTCCCTCCTTTGTATGATTGTATACAATGCATATATGAAAGTAGCATAAAATTGTAATTGCGTGACCCTACATGTGAATTTCATGTGAATGTGTTGTTTATCAACTTGTAAAACAGCCCCCTCCACAAAATTTGGGTCCCAAATGATGGCCATACGCCCACCACTCATGCAATCAAAATTAGTAATATACAACCACGAGTTAAATCTAAACTTGAAGAAGCTATCAAAAGATGTAGTAGACATTTTAGTTTCTAATAAGCAAAAGATGCGTACCTTATTTATTTTTGCAAAATTAGCTATAGAGTTTTGTTTTGAGGCTTGGTTAAGCCCTCTAATATTCCAAGATGCTAAAAACATAAAAATTATTTGTTGGCCGGGGCTCCCTTCCTTCGGTTTCTCCTCACTTTCTCTCTTTCATTCTTCTTCCATTGGCGGTACTCTTCGCACCCATTGTACCTATCAAGAAAAAGTTGATAAATGGTTGTCATAAAGAAAGGAGAGAATACATACCCGTCCTCCACTTTTTTGACTTTGGAGGCAAGAAGTAGTGAAGATGATTCCCCTTCTTGTGTTGTTCCAATCTATAGAAAGGTAGTTGTCAAGCCTTGTCATTTGTTCTTTGACATCCTCGGCATGCATGACATGGATGCTAACTCTTCCTTCCTTGTCATATTCTATTTTTGTAACATCATCCATGTATGCCTCTCGGATATCATGTACCACCCGGTCTCTTTTGCCTTTGAACTTCCTCAAATCCTTGACCTTGTTTCCATTCCCCATTAGGTGCCCATCTTCGTAGTACCTATCAAGGTAGTGTCTATACACGCACGTCATGAAGATATCCTCAAAAGCATAGCCCTTTTCCTTCTTTACCACTCCGGGCAGCCCTTCAAAACACTCTTTTGTGAACCACACCCCGGGTTCATTGTCTTTGACCTCCCTTAGTAGATGGTCAATTCGGATCATGGGTTCTTTTACCTCATCAATATGTTTGACTTCATATTTTGGTTCCCTTGCCTCCTCTGTCTCCATTTGAGTGATAACCTCATCATTAAAGATGTTATCAAAACCTTTGATAACTCTCGGATTCACCTCCTCCTCTTCCTCACTTGATTGATTCCCTTCCCCGGTAGCCTCCATTGCTTTGGCCTTTGCTTGCTTAATGCTCTTGTTTCTTTGGTCCACTTTATTCAATCTTCTTTGCTTAAGGAATGGGTGAACAATCTGCCCTTTCCCTTTGTTAGAGGTCTCGGCTTTGTTGCTCTCACTTACTTCCTCTTCTACTACCTTGTTTTTGCCCTTTGCCGCGGCATTGACATCTCCCTTTGCCACTTCTTCCTCTACTCCTTTTGCCGCGGCATGTGAAGACTCCTCCCTCCCTTTACCATCTTGACTCCCTTCTTTCTCTTTTGCCTTGTCCTCCCTTTCCTTCTTTTCAATCTCGGCTAACACTGCAAGTGAAAGCATGATGTCCAAACCTCTTACAATGGAAACAATAATTGGGATAAGTCTCATACCTCACTTGTTGTTTGTGCAATTTACCATTCGGCATAAGGATTGGAATGACAAGAGGAGGTGGTTTGGATGCATCCACCTCAATCAAAACTCTAGCGAAATTGGATCTTGCTTTCTCAAGTGTGACTCTATCCGTAGTCAAAGGGATGCCTACCTTGGATGCCACCTCACTTATAATATCCTCTTCCCAAATTCTCATGGGAAGATGAGGGAAAAGAACCCAAATAGGTACTTTTAAGAATTCCTCACCGTCCATAGAGAAGTCTTCCGAGAGCATCTTCAAGTTGATTGTTTTCCCAAATAGGGAGTAAGGTCCCTCCATTAGCACTTTCTCCCTATCTTGGGCATTTTGAAATCTAAAAATCACCCATCCTTTGTCATGGGACCTAAACCGGCAAGGGACAGCCCATTTTTGCACCAAGGTTTGAATATTATGGAGCCCGGGGAACCTCCCATCAAAGTAAGCGACTAAACAATATCCCCATAGTTCAATCATGGTAGCAAGCTTCCGGGTTCTAAGGTCAATTACATCTCCTTTTGGCTCAATGTACCTTAATTTCATACCTTTATCCGGCTGCCTATTATCCTTGAAAAGTGATGCAAATGCCTTTTTTGGTTGGGTTTCACCGTGGACAACAGTTTTGCCCAATGCCGCGGCATAAGGAGCATTTGGGTCAAAGGAGGTGCTTTCAGTAACCACAGCCTTTCCTTTGGGGTCCTTCACCTGTTCTTGAATCATTTCAACACTAGCATTGACAAGATCCCCAATAACACTCTCGGCAGTATGCAAAACAATTGCGTTTTCAACATTTTCAATACTTTCAACCCTCGGCTCAATATTAGGCACAACAACATTTTCAACATGAGTTCCAATACTTTCAACACTTACAATAGCATCATCTCCTATCACAGATTCAATTATGGCATTCTCATAGGGAGGACTAACCTTATTGACAACCTCACTCTCGGTTTGAGCCTCAAACGGTTCAATTGGAGGATCATTTTCATTAGCACCATTTTCAATTCCGGGGCTACCATTTGTAACAATAGGTGCCTCATCATTCACAATTGTTTCAGGATTTGGTGAAGCAATTACCTCTTCCACTTCAAGGTTTGAGGTAGAATCCTCGGCCATTATTGTTTCACCAACCTCTATCTCCTTTTGTTGGTTCATTTCCTTCTCTTGCAGCTCACTTTCCTTAATTTGAGCTTTCCCCTTGAGTCTTGAAGAAGCCTTAGTTGGAGTCTTCTTCTTCTTTGCCGTAGACTTTGGTTTCGGCATTGTAACCAAAGTCCAATTCACATGGAAGGGGAAGCTAGGAGAAGCTACCCCTCCTCACCGAGTTGCTCGAGTTGTTTCCTTCTTCGTAGCTCCAAGTCCGTACCAATGGAGTCCGGAGTGAATAGTAGTTGATTGTACGGACTTCGTTGATGATGAAACAAATTGTATAAGGTTGATGCTCTTGACAAGGGGAAGCTAGATATGTGCTCAAAATCAAACTTGATCGAATGGATTTGAAGGAACAAGCGTTGACCTTTTCGTGTGAATAGTAATGAATAGTACTCGGCCGACTGGTTTGGAGCTAAGAACTCAAAAAACCTCCAAAAACACTCAAATTTTTTGGAGATAACAAGCGTGGGTAGTAATGGAGTTGATATCCAAGCTGAATCGAGAAGAAACGGTGAAGAAAGAGTCGATTTCGGTTGGGAAGAGACGAACGACGGACGTTCGCGAGAGAAACGAGCTCTCAACTTCTCCAACGTTCGCGATGGTTGGTTGGTTGGCTGTTTTCTTAGTGCTGTTTTGGTAGTGTTTTTTGACCCCTTGGTGCAGCACCTCTCTTCCTTTTGGAGGTGGCTGCGGGGTTGGGTGGCTTTTTGTGGTTGTTTTTTGGGGTTATCCTTGCTTGGATAACCTTAAGTTTTGTTTCTTTCCTGCTTGTACATTCTTCCCCCCCTCTTCTCTTGGGTGATTGGTTTATATACTTACAGTTTACCCAAAAAATTGAATGAAAATGATGAGATCTTTTTCTTTGAGCTTCTTGGAGGAGGAGGAGGAGGTCTGGTAACAACAGCAGCTAGTTTCTTCTTTCTGGTTGCATCAAAGTATGGAGCAGGATCAACAGTAGAGGAGGGTTCTCTGATAGATAAGGCTCTAGTGTTAGGTCCTTCCTCTTTTCTGGTATCTTCCCCCTTTTTGGCATCACAAAGATCGCCAAGGAGGAGCTCAATCTTTGAGAACTCAGAGGCTTGGGCATCTCTGATCTCATCAAGAGTCTCTGGCAGAGTCTGAGTGACAGAGGCAAGTCCTTCAATCAGGCTCTGCTGCTTGTCGACTGCAGATTGGAGATCCTTAGTGCTGACTTCTAGAAGAACCATCTTCTGGTATCGTTCCTTATCAGACTTGATGAGAGCTAGGCCTTGCTCTTGATGCTACTTGCAGAGGGAGTGTAAGACTGTGAGCTTCTGAGATGAACTATCAGCAGATTTTTGAAGGGTATTAACAGAGTCTGAGATCTGCTTGACTGTCTGGTGCTGGGCAAGTAGAGCTTGAGAGTGAGAGTGGAGAACTGAGTTGATGCCACTGACATCTCTGGAGACAGAGTCTATTCTCAATGTAGATGAATGCATGAAGTTGTGCAGAGTTTCTGACAGTGCAGCAACCTTGTCTGTCAAATGCTGGAATCCGATTGTGATTTGAAGGTTGGTATGGGTTAGCTCTTCATGATGCCTGTCGTTCAGCTCAATGATCTTGCTCAGATCATGAACTAACAGACCACCAAATTCTTCTGCAGATTTCACAAACTGGTTGAAAGGAATCTGGGGTTCTTCAGGTGTAAATCCTGGCATCTCTAATCCTCTGCCCCTGGGAAATGGAGGAGCTCTGGTGGATGGTGTAGGGGAAGGAACTCTTGGAGGTGTCCTTCTCCTTTTAGATGTTTCATCAGCCGCAATGGAGGAGGTGAGGAATCCATCATTGTCACTTTCTGAAGAGAGGACTCTGAAGACTGGTTTCTTCTTGGGTGTAGAGGCTACAGAGTGGTGGGATGATCTCTGTGGTGAGGCAGTTCTGGAAGGTGATAAGGATTTCTGATGAGGTGAACTCTGGGGAAATGGGATTATTGATTGAGGAATAGGTTGGTGTGAGGGGGATGGTGGGGGTGAAGGTGATCGATTTCTGGTGTTTGAGGGTTGTTTGCAAGCTGGTGAGGGTCTGTATTTTGGTTTCTGGTGAGATGGAGTTCTGGTGGGAGAGGGTGTAGGAGAGGAGGTTTTCTGAGGGGATTGGGTTGAAGGTTTAGAATGTGATTTGGAAGGTGATGGTTGAGTAACAGGAGATTTAGGAGGGGAAGGAGGAGGTGTAGGGATTACCTCAAGAACAATCTCTGAGAATATGAATTCTCTCCATTCCTTGATCAGCTTTTCCATGGTTATAGCAATATCATTTGCTGTGGAGGGTTCTCCTTCCTCATGGGCACTGTGACGAAACTTGATGAGAGATTCTTTTCTCTTTTTCTCCATTAGCCACGCATCAAATTCTTCCATCTCATCCTCTTCCAAAGCTTTGACATGCCTTTCAGGAGACAGGGCAGTTGTTGGAGCTTTGCCTTGATATTTTTCTTTCTTTTTCTGTAGAACAGAGATGAGAAAAGCAAGGTTGAAGCACTGTGACACATCTTCTGTGCCTACCCAGTGAAGAACTGCAGCTTCTTCTTCTTCATAAGCATCAAAAAACTGAATTATTTTCTGGAGTGGTCCCATTCTCCATCTTCTCCATGCTAAGACTCTATCAAACTGCTTCTGCAGAATGACGTTGTAGTCAGTCTCTGGGTTCTTCTTTGGTGAGGCTTCTCGTTCTGGTGAGAGAGCAGAACTTGGCAACTCTGGTGCAGATTCTTGTTCAGCCTCAGGTTGAGTTCCAGATTCTGGTCCAAGTTGTAATACTTGAGATTTAATTTAAATGGATTAATAGTACTACTCATACCAACAAGATGCATCTCCTTTTAAGGGAGCTCATCACCCAAGAACTCCAAAGTTAAGCGTGCTTGCGCGAGAGTAGTCTTGGGATGGGTGACCCCCTGGGAAGTTTCTCAGGGCGCGCATGAGTGAGGACAAAGTGCGCGGTAAAGGCTCGTGGTGGTTTGTGAGGACAGTACTATTGGTCTAGAGTAGCTACCTCGGGTCTTGCGAGACCGGGGTGTTACAAATGGTATCAGAGCAACCCTGCGACGGTGTGCTGATCCGTTGGATATCGGGCAGGCACTTAGTAGGGGAAAAGATTCTGGGATATGATTGAGATTGGTGTTTGGGCGCAACGAGGACGTTGCGTTCCTAAGTGGAGGTGATTGTAATACTTGAGATTTAATTTAAATGGATTAATAGTACTACTCATACCAACAATATGCATCTCCTTTTAAGGGAGCTCATCACCCAAGAACTCCAAAGTTAAGCGTGCTTGCGCGAGAGTAGTCTTGGGATGGGTGACCCCCTGGGAAGTTTCTCAGGGCGCGCATGAGTGAGGACAAAGTGCGCGGTAAAGGCTCGTGGTGGTTTGTGAGGACAGTACTATTGGTCTAGAGTAGCTACCTCGGGTCCTGCGAGACCGGGGTGTTACACAAGTTCCCCCTGAACTTCTGATCTCTTGACAGGTGAAATTTCCTTTGTCTTTCTCTTCTTCTGTTTTGGTTGAGGGCTCGAGTTGTCAGAGTCATCACTCTGTACAACTGGCTTTCTTCTTCTCTTCTGCTTTAGCTTTTTGGCAGGAGATTTTCTGGTGGCTTTTGGGGAGGGCAGCTCTGATGCAACCTCATCTGTTGCATCCTTTTCTGATATTTTCATTCTGTCATTCTTCTTCTTCTTTCTGACTTCCCTTGCAACCTGCGTCTGCTTAGGTGGTTTTGAATGCTCAATGGGTTTCTTGGAAGTTTTCTTTAGAGCAGTTTTGGGCTTAGCAGCCTGTTCCTCTCTCTTCTTTTCTAGCCTTTCCTCTCTCTTTAGTTCAGAAGAAATGGCTATGTTGAATTTAGGAGAGGCTGTGAGGAAGATCGTTTTGGAGTGGTCAACTGGGAGGGTATCCCTGAGTTGAACTCCTTGGGCAGCAAGGATGGCAGAAATGAGAAGTCCATGTCCCATCTTGGTGGAAAATAGACCTGTTTCTGAGTCTTTCTTCTTAATAAATTCAGTCAAGGAGCCAAAGATTACCTCGCCCCAGTTGATGTTCATGCCATGGTGAACTGCAAAAATCGCCTTGGCATTGTTCTTGTTCATTTCGTCAGTTGAAGCAGTTTTGCACCACAAGCACCGGTGCAGGATGCTGACAAGTTTTTCATAGTCCTTCTTCAGCAAGAACTTTTTCATATACAGCTTGTCCAGTCTGGCGGCCTCCGGGCGGCAGTAGGTCTGTACAAATCCTTCAGTCGAGATTTCCACTGAATCAAGAGTAAGAAGATTGTGGGTTTCCGGGTCTTGGGAGTTCAGTTGTACCCCAAAGAATTCGTTTAGAGCATCTGCATTTAGAGAAATTCGTTGACCCTGCACCTGGGAGTGAATGCCAGTCTTTGAGATGGTGGCGTTGAGGTAGAACTCAGCCACATCCTTGATGCTGAAATGCTCGTAGGGATGAGCAACAACCTTTGAGAGTTGTGAGTCTGTCATCCCCTGGATAATCTTGGTCATCCTCTTTTGGTTTTCTGCAAGTAATGGTAGAGATGACATGTCGACCTTCATGCCGGAGACAATGTTGGCGATGATGGTCTTTGCTTCTTCCTTGGTGAGGTCGTTGATGTTTAGGAAGTTCATTCTTAGAGATGAGCTACGAAAAGTTCTGAGGATTGAAAGTTTTAGAGGATCTGAAGGCTTGAATGCTAGAGCAGTTTTAGAGAGATAAAGTAGCAGTAGGGATTTAGGTTGAAGAAGGTGAATATAAAAGGTTTAGAGTAGTGGACGTTTGAGATATCGGCGGTTTCGAGGTAACATTTAATGAAATGCGGGCGGAAAACGTTTCCGTTAGAAGAGTAACGATCAGGGGTATTCTGGTTAAAGACCATTTCAAGTAATTAGGTCTTGCCCGTACCTCGAAATGTTGCTAAGTCCACAACCGTATCTGTTGTCTCTCTGATAGGGATCTCTGGTCAGAGGAGGGGGTTTCTCTGATGTTAGATTCTGATGAACAGAGATAGGGGTTCTCTGATTTGAGTTTCTCTGGTGCAGAAGAAAACAGTTATGGCTCAGTGAGTCTCTGAGTCAGGCATCTCTGGGAAGATCATCCATCATTCCCAGTTCTTCCCTTAGCTTGTTAAACCTTGCCTCAGGTAAAGGCTTGGTTAGGATGTCTGCAAGCTGGTCTTCTGTAGGTACATGCTCCATACAAATGTGCTTCTTCTCAACATGCTCTCTGATGAAGTGATGTCTGATTTCAATATGCTTTGTCCTGGAATGAAGAACTGGATTCTGAGAGATAGCAATGGCACTAGTGTTGTCACACAACAGCTTGATCTCCTTAGCTTGAATCCCATAGTCCTTCAACTGTTGCTTCATCCAGAGTAACTGAGCACAGCAACTCCCAGCTGCAATGTACTCAGCTTCAGCTGTACTTGTTGAGATTGAGTTCTGCTTCTTGCTAAACCAGGAAACAAGCCTTCCTCCTAGCAATTGGCAATGACCAGAGGTGCTCTTCCTGTCCAATCTGCAACCTGCAAAGTCTGAGTCAGAGTAACCAATTAGTTCAAAGTTACCTCCCTTTGGATACCATAGGCCTGCATTTGGATTTCCTTTGATGTATCTGATGATTCTTTTTGTAGCGCTTAAATGACTCTCCTTGGGCTTTGATTGATATCTGGCACAGATTCCAACAGAAAAGGAGATATCTGGTCTGCTTGCAGTCAGGTACAGCAGAGATCCTATGATCCCTCTGTATGTTGTTGCATCGACATCTTTTCCTTCATCATCTGGACCAATTCCTTGTGATGTGTTCATGGGAATCTTTACAGATGATTTGCCTTCCACTCCAAACTTCTTGATTAGATCTCTGGTGTATTTTTCTTGGTTGATGAAGATTCCTTCTGGAATTTGTTTGACTTGAAGTCCTAGGAAGTATCTAAGTTCTCCCATCATACTCATTTCAAATTGACTCTTCATTACTTGAGAAAATTTCTTGCATAATTCTGGGTTAGTGCTACCAAATATAATGTCATCAACATATATTTGTACTAACATAATATGATTAGCAACAGAGATTTGAAATAGAGTTTTGTCAACCTTTCCTTTAGTAAACCCATGGTTCACTAGGAAGAGTGACAATGTGTCATACCATGCTCTGGGAGCTTGCTTAAGACCATAGAGGGCCTTTTTAAGCTTGTAGACACAGGAGGAGTGAGTAGGAATGACAAAACCTGGTGGTTGTTCCACATAAACTTCTTCTTCAAGATCTCCATTCAGAAAAGCACTTTTGACATCCATCTGGTAGACCTTGATGTTGTTGTAAGCAGCATAGGCTAGAAAGATTCTGATGGCTTCAAGTCTGGCAACTGGTGCAAAAGTCTCATCAAAATCAATTCCTTCTTCTTGAAAATATCCCTTGGCTACCAGCCTAGCTTTATTCCTTACAATGTTGCCATCTTCATCAGCTTTGTTCTTGAATACCCATTTGGTTTCAATGACATTCTGGTGCTTTGGCCTAGAAACAAGTTCCCATACCTTGTTCCTTTCAAACTGAGTAAGCTCTTCTTGCATAGCATTGATCCAATCTGAGTCTGCAAGAGCTTCTTCCACAGTCATAGGTTCCATTTGAGATATGTAGCAGGTAAGCATTGCTTCTCTCCTTGATGTAGCAGATTTGATCTGGACTCCACTTCTGATTTGTCCAATTACTTGATTAGGAGGATGATCTCTTAACCAAGTTAAATCAGGTTCTGATAAGGGTTGTCTTGGACTCTCTTGTTCTCCTTCTGATTCTTCATCACTGTCTTTGTCTTGTAGGATGGGATTCTGATGGTGTATTGGTATGGCAGAGTTAGTTACCAATTTTGGTATGTCTGTCTCTGGTGGTTCCAGTTCTGGTGATTCTTCTAGATTCGCTTTCTCCAAGTTTTCAATTATGCTCTCAACAGAGTTGAGATCGTCGAACTTGACATGAATCGATTCTTCAACAAGTAGGGTTCTTTTGTTGAGTATTATGTAGGCTTTGCTGGTGCTGGAGTAGCCTAAGAATGTTCCTTCATTAGCTTTTTCTTGAAACACCTTGAGGTGATCCTTCCCATTGTTGAGTATATAGCATTTGCATCCAAATGCATGAAAGTAGCTGATGTTGGGTTTTCGTCCTTTCCATAGTTCATAGGGGGTTTTCTGATGAGTTTTGTGAATCAAGCTTCGGTTTTGGGTGTAGCATGCAGTGTTGATTGCTTCAGCCCAGTATCTGTAAGGTAGACCTGATTCAGCAATCATGGTCCTTGCAGCTTCCTACCAATCTTGTTCTGAGATGGCTCCAGCACACAGTTCCTACAAAATTAAGAGGAAGATTTAGGTACCCAAGCAATGTTGGGTCCTAGGGGGTCATGCAGTCTTGGCAGCCGGTACCACTTTGGTCTCATCAAGTGAAACCTTGGTGGGTGGTACCCATTGTCCACCTGGTAGTCATAGTAAACGGAAGTGTGATTCACTTTGGGCAGATGCTTGTGAGGATCATACTATCAAGAGCAGAGGGGTGGTTAGCTTTGGGTTTCTTAAGTTGACCAGCTAGTTTTTTCTGCCTGAAGTTAACCTTCTCTTGATATTTGCCTCTCTGGTGGTCATTTCTAGCACGGTTATCATGAGGTTGTCTTTTAATGAATGGTCTTTTATTTTTGTTATCCTGAAAACCTTTTCTGTTGTTAGGTTTTCTGCCAGGTTCATTGTTTTTCAAAAATGGTTTCTGTTGAACCTTTATCTTCCCTTTTTCTGGTCTGACTTCCTCATGAACGACCTTGGTGCCAGATACACCAGCTTGACAAATGGGGCTAGAAATCAGTGGCACTATGACCTTCTCTGCCTTAGCAACTCTGGTGCTAGGCATTACAGAAGGCTCACCTGATTCTGTTGAGCCATAACCAAGACCAAAACCAGTGCCAATTTGTTGATCAAGTACAAACCTTTCCATTGAAACTTGGGCCTTCTGGTAGGTTTTATACTTAATCTCAAGAGGCTCTATCTCCCTTATTCTCTTTAGAAGAGAAACATTTTCAGCTTCCAGCTGATCTCTTTCCTTAATTAGAAGATTGATTTTGATCTCAACCTCCTTTCTTAAGTCAAGAATTTCAACCTTAAGCTTACTGTTTTCTTCTTTAACAGAGGAATAAGTGGTTTGAATGGCTTGAAACTCTTCCCAAAATTCTGACATTGAGTCAGAATCAAAGGCTCTGCCTACCGAAGAAAAACTAGAGTTAGAAGTAGAGGATACCTCATCATCAGATTGACCCATAAGACATAGGTCTTCAGTCTCTGTATCCAGGCAACAGAATGCCTCATCGGATTCTGATTCTGAGCTGGACTCTGTCTCAGAGAGGGGGTCCTTCTCTGGTTGTTCAGTGATGAGTGCCTTCCTTCTTCGGTGCTCATATTTCTTTTCTCCTTCCTGGCCTTGCCTTTTGGAGACTATGGGGTGTGGACAGTTGGCTTTGAAATGCCCTGGTTGTCTGCAGTTGTAGCAGAGAAGCTCTCCACTACTCTCTGATGGTTTGGACTTCTGGTGTGGCTTTCTGCTAGAGAGTGGACTTCTGTGATCCTTTGGCTTCAAGAATTTCCTGAACTTCCTAGCAAAAGCCGCCATATATTCGTCAGTTAAAAGAATAGAAGGGTCAAAGTTATTTACCTGAGAGGTGCTGGCAGTGAGGGCAGTAGTTGTTCTGTCCTCAACTTCTTCTTTCTCTTCTTCATTCATCTCAAACTCATAAGATTTGAGATCAGAGATGAGTTTCTCAAATTCATCTCTCATGGCAGTGACCTTCATCTTCCATGGTAAAGGTAGACCTCTGAGAACCTTCAAGTTGATCTCCTTGGGAGTAAGTTCCTTCCCAAGTTCTGATATCTCAGCAGTGAGGGTGAGCAAGCGTGCATACATCTCAGCAATGCACTCTTTGGGTAGAAGTTTGAAGTCTTCAAACTTCTTCATGGCAATGGTAAGTTTGTTGTCCTTTTCTTGCTCATCACCGGCTCCTATCAGGGTGAGTGTATCCCAGATTTCCTTGGTAGATTTGCATTTCTTGATCCTTGTGAAGTACTTGTCATATATGGATTTGTAGAGGATATCCTTGGCAATGTTGTCAAGGTTGTATTTCCTCCTTTCCTCATTGGACCACTCATGTCGCAGTTTGGTGATCATCTGAGGTAGACCACCACCAGTGATGTATTCAGGGTTGACCTTGGTGAACTCTGTGAAAGGACCTGCATCGAGAACTTCCCATATTTCATCATGGAGTGCGCAGAGGTGAGCTTTCATGCGAATCCTCCAGTCATCAAACTTTGTCACTGAGAACATAAGATTCTTTGAAAGAGTGTTATCCATAATATGAGATTAAAGAGGCTAAAACAAGTGGATCTCTTGTTTAGTAAGTAACCTAAAAGATTACAAGAACAAGGAGGCTCTGATACCACTTGTTGGTCCCGTTTGAAATGGGAACGGTCTAGAGGGGGGGGGGTGAATAGACTGTTCAGGAATTTAAACTTTTCTCTAAGTCAAAACTGACTTATCAGAGATGGTCGAAATCTGGTGACAGAGAAGGTCGAGTTCTGATGACAGAACTGGACCTGGCAGCGGATTAGGTTCTGTCCGGGTAGCCTCAGACAACACTAAGGCAAATGCCTTTCTGATAACTCTTAAGGGAGATCTGCTGAACACAGAGTCCAACCTTTTGAGTCAAGCAGTTTAAGTTCCTAAGTGCAGAGATAAAATAAGTAAGTAAGTGACATCGGGGATTTTTATAGTGGTTCAAGGAACAACTTATTCCTCTAGTCCACTGTTCCACTAAGCTTGCAAAAACAACAGTTTACAACGCCTTAGTCCCTAGAACTTAAGAAGCACTCCTCGTCTTCTTCAAGTCTAGTTGCCACCCCGGATGCAGTCCTGCTTCCTGATGGCTGGTCTCGTTTCACTGAGTCTCTTGAAGTATCCCCACTTCACTTACTCAAGCTAATTTGAGACGTCCCTTCTTTTTCAAGAAGTGTTTGATTCAAAATCAGTTTTCTCCAACGTTGCTTCTTCACAAAGGATGAGTAGATGAAGTTTTCGAAATGTTGAAGAACTGAGGAACTTTGCAACTTGCTAGTTGGATGAGGGATTAGAAAATATATCTTCCAACTGTAGCCTTTTCTTGTTAAGAATGAAGTTTGAATCTCAAGAAGGCTTTGAGGTATTTGATTTAGAGTAGAATGATCTGAGCAAGTTCATCTGGCAGATGTTGTAGCAAAAGTTCTTCTCGTAGTTCTTCAGAGTGTATCTTATATACTGGGAGCAGTCTTCCCGTTGGAGTGTAGAAGACAGCTTCATTAAATGCTTGTACTGTTGACTTGACCGGTTGGACCTTCGACTTGCTATTTTGGGGGCGTGAAGATACTCGCATGGTCAATCATCAGCTTTAAATATCTCTTCGTACGTACAACATTAAATGTGCATTTAATGTGTGTACAGTACCATGTTTCCGTTGAGAGGTTCGTAACCGTTAGGGGATTTCCCGTTAGTTTAACGACCGTTGGTAAGTGCTTTCGGAATCTGGTGTGTTTGGCAAAGTCTTATGAGGCTCTCTGGTTCAATCTTTGAAGTCCGCCTCTGTTGCCAACTCTGGTACCAACACTGATGACCAGTTCTGATGGCTTCTCTGGTGAGAAACTCTGGGAGCAACTCTGGTAGAAGCAAGGTGGATCTCTGGTATGAAGACTAAGCTAAACCTTACAGATCGGCTCTGATACCATTTGTTAGTCTCTGTTTTCTATTACAGCAATGAATAACAGTATAACAAGAAGAAGATTAACAGTAAAGATGAACACGGATAGATCGATGTAAACCTTCCTTGATATACCGTGAACTCATACAGAGAAGTATTTGCGCTAAGGCTATTTGGAACTAGTACGAAAGTTAACGCAACCCTAAACCTGAGGCGCCTTTTTATATGCACAGGTATAGGGTTGGCGTAAAAGGCTTTCAGCCTGATATGGGCATGACACTTGGTCCCATATACTTTAACCTAATAAATACACATATTGAATACAAGGAATAATAATAAAGCTAATCTATTACAAGATAGGTGACAAACTTGATTCACAATTAAATGATCTTCAGCAATCTCCCCCTTGGTGATCAAGTGCCACCTTGTTATTGCTTCTGGGATTTGAAGTAGTGCTTCCTCATATTCTGTGCGTGCTCATATTGCCTTAGCATGTTTCTCTTGTCTAGGCGATCGTCGATGGCTTTTAGAATGATCTTCACTGTTGAGTGTTCCTTTTGAATGTATGACAATGCCTCCTCAAGATTTTGCTCTACCTGTTCCTTCATCTTCAGCAGCTGTTCTTTGATGATATTCAGCGTTCCATCACAGTATTTCTCAACTTCGCTAACCATCATCAGGCGTTTTTCATTCTTGTGGTTGAGATATGTGACTGCTGGCGGTGTGAAGAAGATGTGGTATGCAGGGAAGTCTTCGAGCTCTGGACCATACAGTCTTGGCTTTGTAAGATTTGTTTTTGTCAAGTTGCACTCGATAGCCATCTGTAGGTCGTGAGATGAGTGAACTCTGATCTGTCTGAGCGTGAACCTCTTGATTGCTGCAAGGCCTTCGCTGTATGTTTTGCTTTGTCTGACTGGAAGGTATCGATATGCCATAAACATTTGATAGATGTCGTCTGGTTTGAGAATGATGAAATCATTTTCCTGGCATGTAAATTCACTTTCATCGGTGCGTTGAAGCTTGTAAGAGTAGAATCTCACTCCGTGATAATCCTCGGCCTTAACCTGTAGGATTTGATGAATTGGTAGAATGTTGGATTTCAAATCTTGTTCCATCAGCTCTCTTTGAGTCCCGGTTGACCGTTGCAACAGCATATGAAGATGACCTCCTACCTGCTTTCCTTTGAGATGGGTGAGACCTCGCAGCTTTAGTTCATTCAGAGGTTTGACTTTGTCTGGTCTACGCCATATACGCTCTCTGATTTCCTCTTGGAAGGGGGCTTTGATGCGTACATCGTCCCAAGGTTTCTCAGTCTTGGGAAGTCGTCCCGCCGATTGTCTGACGACAGATTCAAGTTCTTTCTGAGTTTCCTTGTAGTTCTACCCTTCCTTTCGTTCATCGTCCTCGAGCCTGATTATATCTTCTGCACATTTGTTAATGAGTTCTCGTAGGAACCAGTTCCTTTGCATATCTTCACATTCTTCATCCTGCATGATTTGATCCATCTCCGTCCACTGTCCGGGCCATTTGTCGTGAATGATGATATCTTCTAGTTGATCATGCATTTCATCTGACGACAGAATGGTAGTGGCTGGTTGATCTTGTGGAGACGGAGACCTGTTAACTGGAACACCGGGGTCACTGGGATTTGCCGTTGTCATCAGCTTTGAACGAGGTTCTAACTGATGTCCTGAAGTAAAAGATGTACCAGTGGTAGCATCATCAGTACTTCCATCCCCTCCTCGGTTGGTATCTCTAGGAGATACGCCTCGGGATGTTTCATCTAGCTCGACCAGGCTAGAGAGTTTGGTTGCGGGTGGTGCCTGTTGGTTGGTAGAGGTTTCTGGTTGAACGGGCTGTGGAGTGTGGCATGCTAAAGCAGTTTGCTCAAGTGTTCGTGGCCGCTTGTTCTCCCCCTTATGAGGATCCGAATCGTCGGGGTCCTCATGGGAACGTTTGCGACCACGAGGAATGTCCTTGCATTTGCTTTTGGTTTCAATGGAAGAGAGGAGGGCTTCGAGGATGGCTTGCTGGTGGAGGGTGAGGTTAGCTTCTGGGATGTTGAGGAGATGGTTCAGCAAAGCCGATGCCAAGGTTTCGAAAGGTAGCGAGGAGAGATTGATGGAAGGTGTGGTCGGGCGTGGGGAGAATACTGGCTCTGTATTTTGGGTTCCCCGAGAAGGTGAAGGAATGGGTATTTGGTTGATTGAGTGGTGAGAGAGGGCGGTGGAAGATATTGGTTGGGTATGGGAGATGAAGGGTTCGGGTGTAGGTTGGGGTGTGGGTTGTTCAGACTGAACCGCCTGTGTGGTCCTAAATTCCTGTGCAAGAGCGGTCATTGCTTCTTGCACCCATGGTTTGATGGTGGAATCCAGGAAGCAATTTGGTAGAACGTTGACATCTTCAAAGGTTAGGTGTCCAGCTACGGGGGTTGTAACTGTTGTCACAACATCAGTGAAGATAGCTGATGTGTGGCCTGCGTGCAATGATGGAATCATTGGAGGCATAACAGGACTTCCAACCGTCATAGCTTGCGCTCTGGTCGTTGCGTTCAGGGTGTGTGCACCTGTATGTGCTGTGAATAGTGTAGGTGTCCTAGAAAATGAATAAAATGTTGGAAATGTGACACCTAGACTCGATGTGTTCAAAGGAGGGGTTTTGACCTCGGGCGAGTGGTCAATAGTACGCTCAACTGATTCGGAAGGAACCAGCGAGGGGGGTGAGTCTCGTGCTTTTGAAACGATAGCCTGTTGGGAGGCTATCGAGTGGCTGGGTGAGGGCTGTGCATGCGCAGTTGAGCCAGATGCTGCGACTTCTACTTGGAAACCGAAAAGATCGGCTCCTGTACTTAGGGATTCGGCTCAGCTTATCTGGATAAACGGATCACAGCCGGCGAATATGTGCTCGTCAGCCTTATCTATGAGGCTCTTTCTGACGCGAGGCTGAGGCTTTGCCTTAGAAGATTTGTCATTCTTGATCTTAGCCCGTTTCTCTCGAATGATGGCATCTTTAGAGTTCTTGATGGCATGGGCTGCTTCATCATAATCAGCCTTGGAGCTGTTGGTTTCTCTGTGAACGCTTTTGGATTTTTGCAGCTCCTTGATGGTGAAGACCTTGGGTCTGCCTGCGATTATTGGTGTTGCGTCTTCAGCGGTTATCTTCTTTGGAGATTCGACAGGCAGCTTTCCTTTTCTTATTAGAGCATAGGTGTGCTCAACGTCGTCGCTGTCATCATCATCACCATCAGAATTGGACTCCTCGCCATCAGTACCCACACTCTCGGATGCTTCATCGTCAGTGTTATGTTGGGCTTCACTGGACGATTCATCAGAAGATTCCTCAGCGTCTGTTTCGGTGCCCTCAGCCGTCTGACTTGTCTCGAGAGAGTCGTCAGACTTTCCTTCATGGGGCAAACCGGCCACTGGTTTCTATGGCTTCTGGGCTTGCTTAGGACCTTTACTTCCACTCGGCTTTGTCCCCGGGGTAGGTCCAGCCGGGTTTTGCTGAACCATAGAGACACTTCTGCCAATGCTCTCTCGGTACTGTTGGACTGCCGGATTGGATGGATTGGCGAGTTGGAGCAGGAACCCAGGAATCCGCAGACCGGTGACACGGTTTTTGTCCGCATTGAAATATTGCAGTTTTGGGGCTGTGAAGTGTGGATCAGCACTACGTCTAGGAATGGAGGTGTGCTCTGCCATGCAGTCATGGATGATCAGCCCCAACCATCTTGCGTATGGGATGGTGTCTGGCCTGTTTTTCTCATTCGCTTTCACCAGGTCCATGAGCTCTGAGAAGAAGAGCTGTGCCATGTCGTATTTCTTGTTGTATGCAATGCCGTGGAAGATGAGCAGAATCTGCTTGTTGCACTTGTCAAACCCGGCATGCTTCGGTGACAGGCATTTATTCACCAACCCAAACAAGCTTTTCCATGGGTGATGGAGATAGGCTCCATTGAAGTTTGACAGCTGCGGAAGAAGTGAAGTGTATCCGAGAGCTGCCACGTCCTTGAGAAGATCAGGAATGGATGGCAGCGCATCATATGTGTCGTGGACTGGCAGCGCTAGAGTGGATCGCAGTGTAGACGGCGTCAGGATTACGCGCATGCCATTCAGCTTAGTCTTGATCTTGGAGCGATCCTTTGGTGATTCTGTATGCATATGGCACCAGAATTGTTGTAGGTATATCTCTGGCACTGATTTAGCGTTGTGGAGTGCGGCCCAGAGATAATGACCTTTCATTAAGGCCGGAATGACTGGGTTCTGGCATTTGAAGACGGTGAGGTCTAGCTGGAAGTTGTTATCCAGCACCTTGATCCACTTGTCTTTCGGGTAGATGGCGTCGTCAATCTGATTTTGATGTGTTCCTGCCATTATGAACTGTAAAAGCAGGGGGTCAGCATATTAATTAATTGTTTGTTTGCATTAGATTGAAAATTTTTTGGTATTTGCAAGTTTCAGACAATGGGTGCAGGTGGGCTCTGTTACGCCCCAGACCGCATCCGAGCCACGTAGACAACCGCCGTACAACCCGATAAGAACAACAACAGTTCATCCCTATTGAGTTGTACATGGCGTCCGATTGATTCTATTGCCAAACCGATTAGTAAACACATACAATCAACATCAATATCATAATCAAACAAATGCGGAAATAATAATATGTTTGATACTTAGCCACATGTGGCAAACACGGGCACGCAGGCCCCCAACTGTTTTAATGAAAATATTGTTCCAAAAATCCATGAGCAGTTTATACATTTGAAATAAGAATGGAAGCACGAACCACGTCTTCCTTCTCGATCAATCACAC
The DNA here is from genome assembly GCA_945859875.1 of Cuscuta europaea. Classification (NCBI taxonomy): domain Eukaryota; kingdom Viridiplantae; phylum Streptophyta; class Magnoliopsida; order Solanales; family Convolvulaceae; genus Cuscuta; species Cuscuta europaea. The sequence continues at coordinate 13,312,478 of CAMAPE010000054.1, read as the reverse complement.
TAGGCAAAGGTGCAGGTAGTAGGACTCTAGCCTCAACCTGAAAAATGTGAGGGCCCCCGGAGGGGTCAGTACTCCATAGAAGTACTAGTGACAAGCAGGCTATATGAAGAATAACTAATGTTTCAGACACGAAACCCAAAAATAGGGTGATACATATATATATGTGACTCATTCATCCGATGATACATACTGTATATATATATATATATGTAAAATACTCGACCCGTAGGTCATTTCATTCAAAGAGTCTTTTAGAGATAAAGTTCTTACCTGACCTTTCTCACCCTTTTCCCGAATGCCTAGCTCACCAGCTACATTCTACATTCATAATATCCTACCGAGTTTTGGGAGCATTTAGCATCCCGGGGATACTCAACCCCAACCGAGTTTCAGGATCATTTAATGTCCCGGGGATACTCAACCTCAACCGAGTTTCAGGATCATTTGCAGTTACGGGGATACTCAACCCCAACCGAGTTTCAGGATCATTTATAGTCCCGGGGATGCTCAACCCCAACCGAGTTTTCAGGATCATTTAATGTCCCGGGGATGCTCAACCCCAACCGAGTTTCAGGATCATTTATAGTCCCGAGGATGCTCAACCCCAAACTAAATCCTTACCAAACCCTAACCTGGATATGGCTAACCTTTCGTTCCTTCAACTATGGACAATACCTAGCCCTATAGTCATATAACCATCCTAAGGAACCAACGTGGGGCAGGTCCCACCTGAACGGCCCACATTAACCCGCTCAAAACTGCCCGTTTTGAGCATAAACCAATACTCGATCGAGTATCTACCCATACTCAGTCGAGTACAGGAGGCGGTAGCCCCCAAAGCTAATTTTCAATGTATACTCGATCGAGTATCTACCTATACTCGATCGGGTATAGGAGACAGTAGCCCCCTGGGCAATTTTTCAGCAAATACCCGGTCGGGTATGTGTCAATACCCGGTCGGGTATGGCAGTTGACTTGGCGGTCAACGCCCCTTTTGACCACCCAAACGGAGTCCGATTAACTTAAAATTTTATACACATATACTTCTTGATGTCCTTCATCCAAAAATACCATTTTGGATCCCTGGAGCATCACACAAAATATGTTATCACATTTTTAATCACCAAACCTACGTAACATGCTTTTCAACTATGTTTTATGCAAAACCATGGCATAAGCAAATACTTGATTATCTTTAATCATTCCACAAACATGTCCTTGATTACTTTAGGTAATCTCATGCCTAACGCAAAAGTTATAAAGCATAAAGCCGTCTTCTCACCTTAATGAAGCTTATGAAGTTCTAGCCTTCCCGATTTAACTCCGGCGAAACTCCGGCGAACTTCAACGGACTCCGGCGACAACTCCGGTGACCCTTTCAACTCCGTGAAAGTTCCTTGAATACCTTAGACAAGTTACTAACAAGGTTTTATCATCAAAAAACCCATAGTAATACAAATAACCTCCAAAAGGTTATTTTCCGGCGAACCGGTTACTTTGGCTTCTAAGTCCGTTCTTGGACTTAGAACCACCTTCCAACCCCTCTTTCTACACATCCCAACGTGTAGAACAATACTAGGGTGTGAAATATGATTGAATAATCATATAATAGTATTGAAGAACAAGAAATGGGATTAATGGAGTCCTTACCTTGCTAAACACAAGTTTTTCCTCTCCAAAACCAACTTTCCTCTTCTCCTTTCCCCTCCTTCTTCCTCCTTAGCTCCAGTTCGTGAATGGTGGATTTTGTGAGGTGTTTGCAGAGCTTCTATCTCAAGGATGGATGGGTTGGACGAGCTGGAGGGTTAGGTTGATGATTGAGGATGCCTTTTTGGCATTTCTCCAAAATAATGTCAAAGGTGGGGTCCACCTTCCCATTGATTGGTCTTCCAATCAATTCCTCATTGCTCCTGCAGGTGATGTGCGGCTCCCCTTTACATTTGCAGAACCAAATCCGTGGGGTGGCCCCCACTCATGTGGGAGGTCATCCCTTTATGTTCCCAAGTGTACACTCGGCCCCGAAAGTTGTATTTTCCGGACTGCTTTAATTATATTTTATTTTATCGGGTCAAATAAAATATAACACTCCTTCCCAATCCTTATTGGACCTTAGAATCAATATGCATTCCCCAACTTTAATTTAGAAGTCTCCGAAATCCCTGTTTGGGCTGTTATCTGATAAATTTCCGATACCGATGATTTGGCCCCGTTTGACCAACCGGACATCTATATGCCATTGCCATGGCCCAATTAGGATATCTACCACCATATTCGTATTATCTAGTCCAAGATTAATATAACATGTGGTCTCGATAATATCGGGGGGCCCACATCCGGTGTGGGCCCCACGTGAATTTTACTATTCACGTAATAGAAATGATAAAAATTTACAATCACGTAAAAATGCTTTTATACATTTCTCAAGGTTCAATACATAATTTGGTACAGTACAAATACTCGGGGGCGGTGTTACAGGCTCTTTGGAAAAAAAGTCAAAATCTCGAGATCCAAATCTCGAGATCCAAATCTCGAGATTCAAATCTCGAGATCAAGATTTCGAGATTCAAATCTCGAGATCTTGATTTCGAGATTCAAATCTCGAGATCAAGATTTAGAGATTCAAATCTCAAGATCAAGATGTCGAGATTCAAATCTCGAGATCAAGATTTCGAGATTCAAATCTCGAGATCAAGATGTCGAGATTCAAATCTCGAGATCTCTCTCGAAGATGAATCGACGAACTCGAGATCTAGAGAACTGAAGCTCGAGATCATAGATCTCGAAAAGACGATTCCTCCTGCAAAAACATAAACAATAGAAATGAAACATCGATATATAAACGATTTCGACCTCCAATCAGTCGAAGAAAACCCTTTGTTCAGTCATTTTGAGTTTTTACGAATGTTTTTTTTATTTTGTTTGAAACGTGGCCGAAGGCGATGGTGAAGGAGATGAGAAGGAGAGAAAAGCAATGACTCGTTACACTACCTTCGGTCGAGAAAAACGGGAGGGATGGAGAGATTTTTGGGGAGAAGACGAGAGGTTTTGGACTTTTGGGAGCTCTGGTTTTGCGAAAAGACTTCCGAGCCTCTGTTTGCGAAAAAGTTTGAGAATGGGAAGGAAGGGTTTTGCGAGGGTTTAAATATGCGGGAAGGTTGGGCCTTAACAGTTGAGCCCGAATTTATGGGCTATCACAAAATGCCTTTTGAAAAAGATTTTTGAGACCCAATATCAGTGAAGATTAGAGCTCCCCCTCAATCAGTGAAAAATTTGTTTCCCCTTTTTTAAAAAAAATGATTTGTCCCTTTACACCAGAATGCAACAAACACTATGTACAGATGCAACGCACACACACTACTTTTTGTTCTTTTTCAGATTTTCTCCCCCTCAACACATGCAACACACACACACTATTTTTTGTTCTTTTTCAGATTTTCTCCCCCTCAACACATGCAACGCACACACACTATTTTTTGTTCTTTTTCAGATTATCTCCCCCTCAACACATGCAACGCACACACACTATTTTTTGTTCTTTTTCAGATTTTCTCCCCCTCAACACATGCAACGCACACACACTATTTTTTGTTCTTTTTCAGATTATCTCCCCCTCAACACATGCAACACACTCACACTATTTACAGATCACACCCACACATGCTTTTTACAAGTCCCACACACACACACTTTTCAGACCAGTGGAGACGAAATTTAAACAGGCTCGAGGTTCAACATGCCCAACTTGGAGACTAGGAACTGGAATCTTTTTTTGTCCAATGCCTTAGTAAACAAGTCAGCCAGTTGAAGCTCTGAGCTTACAAAGTACATATGAATATCTCCTTTCTCCACGTGATTCTTGATGAAGTGATAGCGCAGATCAATGTGTTTGGTGCGGGGGTGGTGAACAGGATTGCTGGTGATGGCGATGGCGCTTTGTGAGTCACTGTAGATCGGGATATGGCGGAATGTGTAACCGTAGTCTTTGAGCTGAGTCTTCATCCATAATATTTGTGAACAACAACTAGCAGCCGCGACGTATTCGGCCTCAGCTGTAGATGTTGACACACAATTCTGCTTTTTGGAAGACCAGCATACTAACTTCTCGCCCAAGAATTGGACGGCTCCCGATGTACTTTTGTGGTCCATCTGGCAACCTGCAAAATCAGCGTCCGAGTATCCGACTAGTTCAAAGCCTGAATGCTTGGGATACCAAAGGCCTAGATTCACAGTGCCTTTAAGGTATCTTAAAATTCGACGTACAGCGGTCAGATGGGATTCCTTTAGATTGGCTTGAAATCGAGCACATAAACATGTGGAGAAGACAATGTCAGGCCTGTTTGACGTGAGATACAGCAAAGATCCAATGATGGCCCTGTAATTTGTAGCATCAACTGGCATCCCGGAGGGGTCTGAGTCCAGTTTATTGTTTGGGGACATAGGGGTCGTCATGGAAGATTTGCCTTCAATGTTGAATCTCTTTAGCATTTCCAGAATATATTTTGACTGGTTGATGAAAATGCCATCAGAGAGTTGTCCTACTTGCAGGCCTAAGAAGAAGTTCAGTTCACCCATCATGCTCATCTCGAACTTTGTTTTCATCAGTTTCTCGAAATGTTGGCATAGGCGCGGATTGGATGAGGCAAAGATGATGTCATCGACATAGATCTGAATCAGAATGATGTCAGATTTCTGTCGCTTGATAAACAGAGTAGTATCAATCTTACCTTTGGAGAAACCTGAATCAATCAGAAATTCGGTCAAGGCATCGTACCAAGCTCTGGGTGCCTGTTTCAGCCCATAGAGAGCTTTCTTGAGCTTGTTTACATGATCTGGGAATTTTGGATCTACAAATCCTTTAGGTTGAGCAACATAGACTTCTTTTTCTAAAGTCCCATTTAGAAAAGCTGTTTTCACGTCCATCTGAAAGACGGTGAAGTTTTTGTGCGTCGCGTACGCAAGAAAGAGGCGGATTGCTTCAATTCTAGCTACGGGCGCAAACGTTTCATCATAGTCTATGCCTTCCTATTGATTATATCCCTTTGCGACCAGCCTTGCCTTGTTTCTTACAACAGTCCCTTCTTCATCCCTTTTATTTTTGAATATCCACTTCGTGCCAATGATAGTCTTTTTCTGTGGCTTGGGTACCAGTGATCATACATCCAGTCTGTCAAATTGATTGAGTTCATCTTGCATAGCAATCACCCAATCTGGATCAAGTAGTGCATCGGAGACCTTTGATGGTTCTGACTGGCTTAGGAAACAGGCGAAGTGGCATTCATTCATCGTGGCGGATCTTGTGCGCACACCTTGACTCGGATCACCTATTATCTGATCAACGGGATGTGCTTTCGTCCATTTCCTCTCATGAGCTAGAGGAGTTGGAGTGATGATTGGTTGATCCGAGTCCTGATAGGTGTTTGTGGGCTCTTGAGCAGCTGTGGTGTGCAGTGGAGATGATTCCGGACTTGTAGCAAAGTCATGATCATCCACTCCTCTGTGATTAGATTGAGGGGTTGAAGGCGTGGATGGTACATCACCTGGACCTGTGAGGAGTGGAATCTCTGCTATTGGAGTTGATGTTGAAGATGGTGTGCATGGAGGAGATGAAGGGTGTGAATTCTCGTAGAAGTTTCGGAAAAGAGAATTAAGAATCACATCTTCGTGTTCTAAGTTCGGATCAGCTTAATCAGAAGCCACTGGTACAGCATGTGACAGATCAGCCTGTAGATGTTCGATCGCGAAGTCTGCCATTTCATAGAATGTAACATTTACATTCTCGATGACAGTGCGCTTGTCTCTTAGATAGACTCTGTAAGCTTTGGACTGCAGTGAGTACCCGATAAACATGCCTTCTCTGGCTTTGGGGTCCAGCTTACTTCTTTCTGTCCGATCATTCGGTATGAAGCACTTGCAGCAAAAAATCTTAAAGAAAGAGATGTCGGGAGTTCTGTTAAAGAGAATTTCATACGGAGTCTTGTCGATGCGTTTATGAATGGATGTTCTGTTTTGGGTGAAGCACGCAGTATTGATTGCCTCTGCCCACATGAAGTGAGGCAGTCTGGATTGGATTAACATGGTGCGTGCTGCTTCAACAAGAGTCCTGTTCTTTCTCTCAACAACTCCGTTCTGTTGGGGAGTTTTAGCTGCTGCAAATTGCTGAGTGATACCGAGAGATTCATAGAAATCAGTGAGAGTTTGATTTTTGAACTCGGTACCATTGTCAGTTCTTACTATTCGAACGCTGTGCTGTAGCAGTTTCTGGATGGTTCTGATAAAGGTCATAATGTTTTCTGCTGCCTCGTCCTTTGAACGGAGAAATTTTGTCCATGTGTACCTTGAGAAGTCATCAACGATCACCAGAGTGTATTTGCGACCGTTGATGCTTTGGACTCTCATAGGTCCACACAGATCCATGTGAATTAACTGCAGCTGGTGAGTGGATGATGGTACTGGTTTTGACTTGTGGGAGCTTCACGTCATTTTGCCCATTTTGCAGGCACTACAATGATTCTCAGCGGAAGACTTTAACAGAGGAAGCCCCTTCACAAGTTTCTTGGAGGACAAGATTGATAGATGTTTGAAGTTCAGATGGGAGAGTCGTCTGTGCCAAAGGTTGTTCTGTTCTGTGGAAGCTTTGGACAACAGACATATGGAAGTGGTGGATTGTACGCTTTTCAGATCAATCGTGTACAGATTTGAAGTTCTGTAACACGTTAATAATGTATTCCTCATGCTGTCTAGAACACAGCATTGTCTTGCAAAGAACCTCACTTCCATCCCGCTGTCACAGAATTGCCCTATGCTCAGTAAATTGTGTTTGAGCCCTTTGACAAAAGAAACATCTTTGATAGTGACACTGGCACAGATGACGTCCCCATATCCAAGAATAGGAGATGAGGCGTCATTCCCAAATCTGACATTGCCTCCGTAACAGTTGGTGTAGTTGCTCAACATGTGTTTTATTTCGGTCATGTGGGTTGAGCATCCTGAATCTAAGTGCCACACATGACCGTCCTGCAAAACAATTAAACAGGTTTAGGTACCCATCTTGGAATGGGTCCTTCCTTATCAACAAAAAACACCTTTTTAAATCTTGCTTTTAGCTGTGATACAAGGTCAGCAGCTTTCTCAACAAAAGATCTTTCTCTCGCGGGCTCTCTAATAGCCAGATCTGCTTTTGCAGTGGGTCTGGTTTTTGGAGCCCACTTAGCAGTTTCCATTTTGGTGGGTCTGATTTTGTGAACCCACCTTTCCGTTTTAGTCTTGGTGGGTCTTTCATGGGAACCCACCTTTCAGTTTTAGTTTTGGTAGGTCTGATCTTGGGGACCCACCTTTCAGTTTCAGGCTTGGTAGGTCTGATCTTGGGGACCCACCTTTCAGCTTCAGTTTTGGTGGGTCTTTTTTTGGGGACCCACCTGTTATTCATTATGGGAGGAGAGTAGACACGAGCTTTGTGATTGAATGGTTGTTTTTTAAGTTGAGTTTTAAACATTTCCTCCTTAGAAAGCCGATTAAGATGTTTCCTTGAATGAACTCGGAGGGGATATTTCATATCAGGTATACAAAATATTCCCTTAGAAATTCTGTTCTCGGTTTCCCTTTTCGGTTTGAGCTTTCTGTGAGGCTTTGCTTTAACAACATTCACATCACATTCATAATTATGAGGGTCTGGAACAGAATAACCATAAGCAATACTCGAATTATGAATTGAACGATGTCCAAAAGATGTCTCGGAAATATTCAGCTTGGGACTCAAGACTGAACTACTAGGAGTTTATTTGCCAGAGATAGAATTACATTTAACTTTAGAATATAAAATTGAACTGGATCTAGTGCTGGCTTTATTTTCAAAAACTTTCTTTTTGCCTTCTGCGATTTCCTTCCTCTTCTTCCTCCACTCGTTCTTCTCTTCTCCTTCCTTCTTCACTTCTTTTCCTGTGAGCAAAGGAGAAGAGTGATGAGTGGACGAACTTTTTGAAAGCTTTGTTTTCTCAGGTGAGGTGTGAGAATTTTCAGACTTATTATTAGAAGTAGGTTGAGCGGTTGTTTTAGCATGATATTGCTCACTTAATTCATTGAATTTTTGAAGAAGTTCCCGCTAGTTACTCTCAAAACCTCTATTTTCTATTTCAAATCTCTCTCTCTCGTTGTCAAGAGTTTTCTGGAGGTTTTTGAGTTTTTGTGCCATAGGAAAAATACAGGGTTCCTTTCCAGTTTTAGAGATACCTACTCTTGGGGGTGGGTCTAGAGGATGTCGTATGTGTGGAATATCTTTTGCATAAGGGTCAAGACATTCACTAAAGCAGGAACTAGGTTCTTCGTGTGTGAGTTGTTTTTCATTAACAGAGGGATAATCACAAGAAATCACAGCTTTAGGGTTCTTTCTCTTTTCTTCTTCTGCTTCTGCGTTTTCTTCATCACTTCTAAAATACATTTTCTCACCAAACCCTAGTCCCGTGTAATCTTTGTTATAAATCTGAAGACAGTTAACTTTCTTTAGATTACATGGGTTGGTTATGCCCAATCCTATTCTAGGATTGTAGAACCAGTCATCCTTTATTTGATTTAGAAAAATTGTATGTTCAGATTGACCTCTCCTAGCAGCTAGATCCTCTAGTTCTTTTACTTTGTTTAAAAGTGTTCTTCTTTTATTATGCAAAAAATCGCATTCAGCCTTTGCTGTGCTTTTCTCTCGTTCACTGTCCTCAAATTTCTTAGTTAATTCAGCTATCTTCAGTTCAAAACTTTCAAAATCTGAGGACACCTTTTTGACCTGTTCTTTCGCAATTTCAAGTTCAACACTTAGAGAAGACTTTTGATCTAGATTCTATTTCAATACCCTGTGATTATTGTCTAATCTCTCCTTTAATTCTTTAACTAGATTGTCCTTCTCAAGTAAGGACTGATTTTGATTATTTAAAGGGAGATAAGAGGTACTTACAGAGCTTGTTGAGCATTCACTTTCTGGGATCTCAGCATCACCCTTTCTTTCATCTTCTTCCTCCACTCGTGCCATCAAGGCATAGTTTTCTTCCTCCTCCTCCTCATCAGAAGTGTCTTCTGCCCAGTGATCATTCTCAGCAAGCACTGCAGAATTTTCTTCTTCTTTCTGCACCATCAGCATCTTCTGCTTATTCCACAGCATCTTCTGCTTGTAGAAGTTTTCATCCCTCTTCTTTGGGAGGCGGCAGTCTTTGATGATATGTCTAGCCTTTCCACAATTGTAGCATTTGGGGGCATCTTCAGTTGATGGTGCCTTCCTAGAAGATCCTTGATCATGGTTCTTCTGTTTGTAGTTTAAGGAGGAGGTTCTCAGCTTGTTTGAGGAGCTATTCTTCTTGGCAATCTCTTGGCAAGCAGTGCCATTTTCTTTTGTAAGTCTGCAAGCTCAGCCTCCAGGTCAGATTTGTCATCATCACTCTCATCTTCATATGATTCAACCACCACCTTCTTCTTCTTCTTTTTCAGAGGTGTGGTTGTCCTTCGGGGTTGAGCTTCCATCACTAGAGCCAGGGGATTTAAGCTATGTTGATCCTCGGCACAAGCAACCTCATTGACAAATTGCTTTAAATGTTCATAAAGAGTGCAGAGATCAATTTCATCCAAGTCAATGTGTGATCTAACATCCTTCACTGTCTTTTCCCATGCAGGATGTAAGCTGGATTGAAATCTTATATTCAGTTCCAAGTTGGTCTTAAATACTTTGATTTTCCTTAGTTCATGGACCAGTTGGACGAGTCTGTTGTAAGTCTCGTTCAATGGTTCTCCCTGGGCAGCTTTGAAGGAGTCATAGGCAATAAGGATTGTTGTCTTCTTCGTTTTAAGGCTGATGCTTGTGCCTTGTAGCAGTTTCTCAATCTCATCCCACATTTCCTTTGCCGTTTGCATGCTGTCGATGAGCACATATACTTCGTTTGGGATTGCTTGAAGGAGGTACGTCTTGGCCATGAGATCACCTCGAAGCCTGAGCTTGTCAGCTTCGGTGTATTCAGATGCCACTTTCCGTCTCCTTTCTGGAGGAATAGGTGGGTTGTTTTCTGGATCTCCTCCAACTGAAATCATCAGTTCAGCTGGTCCTTCAAGCAAGGATTCAAGCATTGCAGTGGAGTTTTCTTTGTGCTCGAGGAAATTTAGGAATCGATTCCTCCACATCTGATATTCTCCTTTTCTAAGACTGTGAGGAGTACTGTTGTTCCCTTGGGCATTGTATTCAGAGGCCATTGCTGTATAAAACTGACCGTTCGAGATATTTGATCAAAAGATTTTCAAAGGCAGAATGTCGAAATTCAGATGTCGAGATCTGAATATCGAGATCCAAGATTTCGATAAAGGAGGTCCGGTTTCGAGATTTGATATCGAGATTAGGATGTCGAGTTTTGAAATCTCGAGATTTCAAATGTCGAGAAGCAAATCTCGAGATTTGAGATGTCGAGAAGTAAACCTCGAAATATGATTTCGAGATGTCAAATGTCGAGGACCAGAAGTCGAGACCTTAAAATCGAAACCTTGATCTCGAGATTTGGATGTCGAGATCCTCAATGTCAAAATCCTGCAAAGTGAAAAAATCAGATAAGCAAAATCTGAGGGTAGTTTCTGGTAGAGTATGATGTCGAGATCCTCAGGTGAAATTTTCAGCTCGAAATACTTGGCAGAACCTGTTCAAATCCTAGATGTCGACATATGGATCTCGAGATATCTCAAGTACAAAATTTACAGAAAAAGAAATCTGAAGTATACACCTTGATCGCTTCGAAACGACGATTCTAAGGGTATAACTTTTACAACTTTTCAACAAGAAACAAGATTACAGAGTAAGAACTCGACAGAAATAACAACGTAAAGAAAATCAGAGGTTTTCTGCAGACGTTCTTCTGATCAGCTCTCGATCGGCTCTGATACCATTTGTTAGTCTCTGTTTTCTATTACAGAATGAATAACAGTATAACAAGAAGAAGATTAACAGTAAAGATGAATACAGATAGATCGATGTAAACCTTCCTTGATATACCGTGAACTCGTACAGAGAAGTATTTGTGCTAAGGCTATTTGGAACGAGTACGAAAGTTAACGCAACCCTAAACCTGAGGCGCCTTTTTATATGCGCAGGTATAGGGTTGGCGTAAAAGGCTTTCAGCCTGATATGGGCCTGACACTTGGTCCCATATACTTTAACCTAATAAATACACATATTGAATACAAGGAATAATAATAAAGCTAATCTATTACAAGATAGGTGACAAACTTGATTCACAATTAAATGATATTCAACAAGGTACTCTATCGTACGTATTTTCTAAGTCAATGAACACCAAATACAGATGTTTGATAGTGTCTTAATTCTTCTTCTCCACAAGTTGCTTGAAAATGTAAATGAGAAAATTATCTAAATAAGACTAAAACATGGATGATATTCATAAATAAGACCATTAATATTTTATTCCCAAAATATGACTCATCCACTCATATTTTGTGTAGTGTGATCCTATATTGAGCAATTTCTAATCATGTGGGCAAGATATTAATACACTTAATAATCACGCTCTTACTTGACCAAAGGCAAAACTGTCATTGCATAAATAGGCCAATTATGATGACTTAAATTAACTAATAGAAATTTGTGAAAGATGGAAAAAAATCAAAAAACTTAAACTAATGAATTGTTCTTGTTATATTGCAATTACTTTTGCCTTCCGGGGTAAAAAAAAAACTAATAAAAATTTGCTGATATATACGCCTTTCCTATAATTTTTCTACATTACCAATTTTTTGATTGGAATGCACTATTTTTAACCTTTTGACTCCACCGCAATGTAGAAAAGTTATAGGAAATGCGTATAGATCGGCAAATTTTTATTAGTATGTTTGTAAAAAAGAAGTACCTGATGGATCAAATCCCATTCACAACTAGTATGCATACTTATACTTTGTACATAATGATATAATATGGATGCTTGCATTTATATTTTTGGTAGCCAACAACTATTGCAAAAGATTTTTTATTGATACAAAAAGTGGAAGACCATATCATTATGTACACAATAAACTGTGTGAAATAAAGTGCGATATAAAATGATGCTGTAAGAAAGAAGTATTTAAGAAAGAAAACTTATTTATAGTAGTTTTTAATTTGCACGTCATTTTAAAATTACTTTTATACTTGTCATTTATAAAAAATATTATGTGGTTGATGTAAAAGCACATCTCCAAACAAGTATCAAATGTACCTTATTCACATTTCCAAAAACCATGTCAAGTCAAAAGACAATTTAATCGGGAATGGAGTACATGAACATAACATGAAAAATGATGAGATTTGAGAAAATGAAGAAAATGAAGAAAATGTCAAGATATAGCCTCCTTTTTAGCATTAAAGGAGAAAGCCTGCTCAATAGTCAATAGTTTCCATGTGTTTATTGTTTCAATGTTTTCTCATTTTTGCAGTTTTCGCCTTACTAAGGTTGAAAAAGTTAGTATTGAGATTAATCGATATGTACTCTGGTTGATGATAAAAAAATCGATATGTACTCTAGTTTTATACGAAGTAGAAACCTGACAAACGACTCATGTGATGCACACGCCGGATGCATACGGATTTGTTTTCCAGTTTCCTATTTCTGTTTTCCGTTCTCAAATTTTCGGTGTTAAGTTTCCAATTTGTCTATCTCCAATTTTTTGTTTTCACTTTTTAGTTTTTCATTTTCAAATATAAAAATATATTCATACATTTCTTTCACCCGGTTCTGTGGCCGACCAAAAGATCCAAAGTACGGTCCTAATCCGGATATGGGGACCGTCGAGTCGTTGATCAGACAAGACGGGGACCATCGAGTGATTGACCGGACAATACGGGGACCGCCGGATCATTGACCGCACCGAACAGGGATCGGACCGCTGCGTTGTTGACTAGACCGGATCAGGCTGGACTACCTGGCCATCGATTGGATCGAACAAGTACCACCTGGTCGTGGATCAGACCAGACAAGGAGAGCCGGATCATCGGCCGAATCAGACAGGGGCCACCAGGTCATGAACCGAACTGGATAGGGACTGTCGGATCATCGATCGACCGAGCATGGACCGTCGAGTCAATGACCGAACCGGACCACCTAATCGTTGATCGGACCAGATAGGGACCGCCGAGTCGTTGATCAGACAAAATGGGGACCACCGAGTTGTTGATAGGAAAGGACGGGGACTGCCAGATCATTGACCATATTAAATGAGGACCACTGAGTCATTGACTACATCAGATCGAACCGGGACTGCCCGACCGTCGATTAAACTTAACAAGCATCACCTGGTCGTGGATCAGACCGGACAAGGACCATCGAATCATCGACCGAACCAGACAGGGACCGCCGGGTAGTGGACTGCATAGGGGGTCGTTGGGTCATGGACCGAATCAAACCAGACAGGGACTGTCCAGTCGTCGATCGACTGGGACCGTCGTGTCGTCGACTGGACTGGACCGGGATTGCTCGACTGTTGACCGGACCATACATTGACCGCCAAGTCAATGATTGGACCAGACCACTAGTTCATTGATCAGACCAGATAGGGATTGTCGGGTCATTGACCGGACCGGACCGGACTGGAATTTACACCGGAGCGGGACCGGATTAAACACTATGCGTAACAAATTATTGCACCATCCTCATTTTCCAAATTTTGAAAATCAGTAAAAGTCATTTCTCCAATTCATTAAGGAAAACAAAGAGGAAGAAGATGTTTTTGCAAGGATTCAGTATATTGTATACAAATTATTGTACAATATATACCCACATGATATGGTGGTGTTTTGATAAACTTTGACAAACTGTTTTTCCTCCTCACTTCCGTTGGTTGAGGTAGGATAGGTTGATTAGATCTCATAGATAGCATAGGATCTATTTTTGGAGGTGATAGGTTATCCAAGCTTTGGATAACCTGCAATCTTGCTCACCCTTTTTGCTGTACAGTTAAACTCTTTTGGATGGTTACATATATATACTTACATTTCATCCAAAAAAAATTAAGGAAAACAAAGAGATATCTCATTTCTTGATTTTGGAAAACGATTTGGTAAGTGAAATTTTCTATTTTCCTTTCTCTAGTTTCCAGCAATTGTTTTGATAAGCACGTTTTCTGTTTTCCTTTTTCCAGTTTTCCAGATTTCTAAAAACCTGGAAAATATCCCTGTTAGTAAACAGGCCCTAAGGGTTTTGATGTATTTAAGAAAAATCCAAAATCTTGAACTGCGCTATGGAAGATATCCAGTTGTACTTGAATGGTATAGCGACACTAGTTGGATATAGGATATTAGGGACAAAAAGTCCACACGTGGATATGTTTTCACTTTGAGAGGTGCATCGATGTCATGGAAATCCTCAAAACAAACAATATTAGCTAGATCTACGATGGAATCTGAACTAATAGCCTTGGATAAGTGTACTAAAGAGGCTTAATGGCCACACCATTTTCTTGAGGATATTCCAAGTTGGGAAAAGCATGTCCCTTTCATTTTCATGCGACTGTCAAACTGCAATTGAAAGGGTACAAAATAATATGTATAATGGTAAGTATCGACATGTTCATCGAAGACATAACACCATTAAACAACTTCTCGCAACAGGTTTTATCATGGTTGACTACGTGAGGTCAAAAGATAACATAGCAGATCCGTTGACCAAGATATTGGATAAAGAATTGTTTCAGAAGTTATCACGAGGAATGAGACTAAAGCCTTTGGATTGAGAAGTTCTATAGTGGATATTCAACTTAGTTGGCCCTATGTTCAAAAGGGACAACTAAATTTTAAAACGTAGGATGGTCATTGTGGGGGTCTAGAACTTCTGCCTACTTGTTGAAACAGTGACTCTTGTGCGAGGTTAGAAAAATGTTTTCTTTAATGACTCTGAAGTATCTACGTGATAAATTTAGAAGAGTATGTGGGATACTCGTGAAATAATCACCTATGTGAGAGAGAATAGGGCCACTTCAAATGGAAACTGTGAAGGCTCAGTTCTATAGAAACTCTCGTAGAATCAGGACAGTGACCCATGGCCAAAACAGGCACACCCATGAGAATGGAAAAAAGGTGAAAAGTTCCTGTGTAATCATGATATTCCTTTCTGGTGTAAATTTGAAAATAATTCACGCCGCAGCGGTCGCAGTATGCATCGCAATGGCCGCATTAGCCGCAACCGCACCGAGCGCAACGACAACCGCAATTCTAAATATTGGTTGAGACCACACGGTCTCTCGAAGAACGGGATGATGAACGGGTAGAAATACTCTGGGTCGGGTTGGGGTAGGTGGGTTTCATTGTTTTTTGACCCGATGAGCGCAACAATTGTTGGAGTTAACCTTGTTGTTTAGAATTTCATCGTGTTTATTTTAGTTTATTTCGAGTCATAGATGCATATTAGACTAGAGTGTGAGTGCACGACGGGATGAGTCATGCCAAGTGGTGTGCGTCGCGTGACATCGTGCATATGTTGTAGCGGCACTAATGTGCGTATGTGTCGTTGCATTAGTGTTAGTCTAATTTGCATGGGTTGGTCAATTAGTTAATTGCATGCATGTTTAATTAATTTGTGGAATTAAACATTGCATGGTCATGCATGTGTTGTGCATAGTGGGTGAGTGGGTATCATGGTGTGGGTTGTAACCACTCTTTTGTACATGGGAGTTACTTTGTCTATATAATGGAGAAAAATGTGTGTCAAAGCATTATGCTTTGAACACCCAAAAATGAGCTATGCATGTTTTTGTTCCTGAGCTTTAACAAGCTACGTATGAATTTTATTTGTCTTCTAAGCAATAACTCCATTACAAAGCTACATATGTATCTTGCTTGCTAAGCATTTCCAACATTTGGTATCAGAACCATGGTAGGGGAAGGTTCGCGCACTCCGTCACGCTCGCCGATACATCGTGGGCGGAGCCCGACGCGGCAAGGCGGCCGCGAGGTGGTGGTACAGCAGCGCATCGTCCACCAGGCCAGCAGCACCGTCGTCTACCCGACGTTGACGGCGACGAACTACTTCGAGTGAGCGCTCATCATGAACGTGAACACGGAGGCCCAAAGCGTGTGGGACGCCATCGAGCGTGGCGGGAGCTTCAGCGAGGATAGGGTGGCGCTTGCGGTAATTCTGCGAGCCGTGCCACTGGAGATGCACTCCACGCTTGTCGTGAAGGCGACGACAAAGGAGGCATGGGACGAGCCAGCGCCACTGTGATGGTCTGCGAGGAGTTCTAATAAAGGACAACAAGGTTAAGGGGGTGATTGTTGGAGTTAACCTTGTTGTTTAGAATTTCATCGTGTTTATTTTAGTTTATTTCGAGTCATAGATGCATATTAGACTAGAGTGTGAGTGTACGGCAGGATGAGTCATGCCAAGTGGTGTGCGTCGCGTGGCACCGTGCATATGTTGTAGCGGCACTAATGTGCGTATGTGTCATTGCATTAGTGTTAGTCACTTAGTCTAATTTGCATGGGTTGGTCAATAGTTAATTGCATGCATGTTTAATTAATTTGTGGCATTAAACATTGCACGGTCATTGATGTGTTGTGCATAGTGGGTGAGTGGGTATCATGGTGTGGGTTATAACCACTCTTTTGTACATGAGAGTTACTTTGTCTATATAATGGAGAAAAATGTGTGTCAAAGCATTATGCGTTGAACACCCAAAAATGAGCTATGCATGTTTTTATTCCTGAGCTTTAACAAGCTACGCATGAATTTTATTTTTCATCTAAGCAATAACTCCATTACAAAGCTACATATGTATCTTTCTTGCTAAGCATTTCCAACAACAGTGTGTCTTTAATTTGTGTCTGTCTGTAGATGCAAGGCGCAGTTTGATGCCATGTTTTTTAGAGACTGTTTGCCAATCTCCTTGGTCGCTTGAGTTCTTAGCTGGCTCGGAGGCACCGTCCGAGGAATACCCCTCCTTCACTATAGTAAGAAGTGGTGTCCCTACACTACAAGAATTTTGACAAAATATGACAAAACAAATTATCATATAAACTTCAAATTTTGTCACTAAAACTTTTAGAGACGAGTTATGATCGTCACATGGATCGTCATCGTAGCTCCGTGGCAAAAAGTATAACATGACACTTTTTAAATTCGTCATTATATAACATAACAATTATTTGTGACACTTCTGGTCTTTGTCATGCCTATTTGTCACTTTTAATGACGCTAAATTTGTCAATTTATATCGTTACTTTTGTCATCTAAATATAAATTTCGTCATCTATAGCTAATGCAATAAGTGACAAATTTGTTATTTGTCATCAAAATGTAACATATTGTGACAATTGAATACTACGCCCAAAATCAAATAATTATAGAGACAAAAAAATTGTCACATTTAATATATTACTCATTACGTCATTAATTATAGTTATTTTAGTTAAAAAAAATTCATCGCATATAAGTTTTAACAATGACAATAAAAAGTTTTAGTTAACAAAATATTGTACAACGTGACAGGATTAGTTGCCGTCATCGTACATAAATTTCTCCCCTTTAAATATATCGGAGTATATAATTAAAATGTATCACAATTTACTATGTAACCACATGATTAGCAACAAATATGTCATTGTCACTCGTTAATGCAAATCTATGAGGCACATGAATATCATTACTGCTATTTCATTATAACCTTTCTTTGGGGCTCAAGTTCTAAGACAAGCCTATTTTACAGAAAATGTAACTTACAAAAAATAAAAGATGGTTTTTATAACCATGCAAATTATTTTACAACCTTCTGAAAGAATTAATACAGTATAGTGATGTGCAAACAACTTTAATTTAAAAGAAGCCTAGTTGAGATGACAATAACGTCCTTCTAGGGTGGAGTTAACACACTCTAGCTCCTCAATGTCGAAAAAATTTATGTCTTTCTCTGGTCATCTTCTTAACTGGTAGAGGTTACTCGAATGAAAGGCTTCCAAAGCACAACTGCAATAGCTATGAATACAATTTCTGCCTTCCATGGCTACAAAATTAGCATTGTAAAGAAGGGAAAATATTATAAACTCATCAAAACATTTAACAAGTTATCAAATTGAAAATGTAGTTTATAATGGTATAGCAGATGATTAAAGGCCTTGAACAAGAAAAATAAGGGAAAATTAAAGTACATGTCAAGCCATCTCATACCTTTTCACTATGTGAAATAACAATCCACTGATTTGAAAGAATACAAGATGTAGTTACAGTATTTATCTTAAGAAAAGGAATCCTGCCATTTCTAAATTACAGTACAAAACAAAGAAAAGCAAAACAAACATGAGTTTAGCAACATCAGTTCCAGGTGTTAGCTGCATTAAAGAAAACGTGAGCACCAAAGAAGCCTTGATACTTTACAAATCAACATAAAAAGTAACAAGAATCAGATATCTTGCTACCAAACAGAAATTCATTAATAATTTCTCATTCACTGAACTAGAAGACAATTATGTCATCTAAGTTCATAAAACATTGCGAGTCTATGTCGTTTCTCATTAGGTAACTTTCACATGGAAATGTTGCAGCTTAGTATCAGGCTTTACACACTATAAGGCCAGCATTTTACAGGTTCAAAAAGTGAAGCCAGATATCTCTAATGACTATAACTTGTGCATGGATTATAATGGCGTTAGGCTAAGTTTGCTTCTATCAGAAACTCACATAAAGATAGATCACATCCTATTCACATGTCACTATGACTAGGTGAAGATAAAGCGAGAGGATACATAAATTACAAGGACATACCTGTATGCTGCTGCTTTAGAATTTACAACCGAATAATTTTTTCTGCATTTTCAAAGGCTGCATATGATTTAAAACAAAAGATAAGTAGATATAGTACAATATGAATAAACTTTTCTCATATTTCCATTGACACATTAGCAAGTGCCTTCAAGTTACCCAATCACTAATACTATAATAAATAAACTCACCTATTTGATTTCTGGTTTTCATAATCCTATGTAATTTTATTTATCGATTTATTAATTGATGATTTTAATAAACCTTTTAAATAAGGTTTTGGTTGAGGAGAAAATAATACACATGCTTTAAATGTGTATACGAAGTACTTGTATTACTTTTCTTCAAACAACATCAGAATGTTAAATTATATTTTGAATACAATAAAATCAGACATAAATAAGGTTTTCATTTTGTTGACTTAGTACTAAACCAATAAAAAAATCACGAAAATTAAACATTATAAAAAAGACTTTTTGTAGAACCCTAATTATATTATACTATTGAGTAAAAGCTTAAATGCATAGACCGAACAACAAAAAACAGAGTATGACTAAGAAGAGATGAAAGTGTATATGAATAGACCTAGAAATTGATTACTAATAGTGTTGGAGGTGCGACGAAGGACTTCCCTGTTGCCGTACCGTAGAATTCCAGCTCCCGGCAAGCCCACTCCATCCTCCATACCATGGGATGGTCTTCAATCTCCTGCCCACTGAAGAGAAGCATGAAGAGGCATGGAGACGAGGCATGAGTTGTAGCATGGGTTGTAGCATGAGCTCCAATGAATATGTTTCCAGCCTTGCCTATAAATAGGATGCCATTGTTTAAAGGCTTCAAAAATTCGTAGTGAAATATAGAGAGTGATACACATAGAGTGTGAGTGTATAAAAGGGTTGGTTTTTTTGTAATAGTTGAGTGAGAGAGTTGCTCCTCCTATTGTAATTCTGTTCTGGTATGAATAGAAGAATTTTCCGATCCTAACAAGTGGTATCAGAGACTGTTTAGTCCAGAAATCCAGATTTCACCATTTTACTCGAATTTTTGGTCAAAAGTTTTTTGTTCCAGAATCTTGTTTTGAGGTTACCATTAGAAACTTCTCGTTTTGAGGATTTCAAAAATATATTTTTCGGAATTTTTTGAGCACCGGAAGGCCTCCAAACGTCCGGTCAAAGTTTCTCTCTCCTGCCAGTCAAGCCGCTGCAGTACTCCAGTCCGGCAGCAACCTAGCCGGAGAAAACAACCAGTCATCCAGCCACGTCATCACCAGGTCACGCCACGTCATCGACAAGTCAGCGCCAAGTCATCTGCCACGTCACCGACGACCGGCCGATTGGACCACTGTCGGTGCCACGTCAGCTGCCACGTCACGGACACGACACTGCCAGGTGGTTCCACGTCATCAGCCTGATTGGCTGCCCTCTGGTTTTGGCCAGAACCGGTCCGGTTCGGTTCGTGGTTCAATACTCCGGTTCACGCTTTTCCCTGCCGGTTCTTGAAGAGGTGAGACCGGTCCCCACCATTTTGGGCCATTCCGGATTCAACTGTGTGCTCTGTTTGGCCTAATTCAGCTTCCAAATTGAGGTACGAGAATAAGTGTACATTTTTATCATGGAAAAGTCATCTTCGGATACAATGATTGCGCTCACTTCCACAAATTACAACATGTGGAAACCTCGGATGGAGGATTTGCTAAATTTGAAAGATTTAGCTGATCCTCTTGATAATAATGGCGTTAAACCAGATAAAAAGACGGATGAAGAATGGGCTAAGATGAACAGAAAAACTGTCGCACAAATCCGACAGTGGATTGATGATAGCGTGTTTCATCATGTTTCTCAAGAACAAAGTGCTCACACACTATGGGAGAAACTTAGTAGCATGTACCAAGCCAAAACTGCTCGGAATAAAACGCTGTTGATGAGACGATTAGTGAACCATAAGTTACGTGGTGGCATTTCTGTGTCGGAACACACGAGTCAGTTCCAGGATCTTGTAAACCAATTGAGCACCACTGGATGGGTCCTCAAAGATGAAGAACAAGCAATACTTCTACTTAGCTCTCCACCTGATAATTGGGAGACTCTTGTTGTTACTCTCAGTAATTCTGCCCCAAATGGTACCGTGACTATGCAGATGGTCACAGACGCCTTGATGAATGAGGAAGCACGAAGGAAGGAAGATGGGACTGATCAGTCTTATGCTCTCGTCTCAGAACCAGCAG
Source organism: Cuscuta europaea (assembly GCA_945859875.1). Lineage (NCBI taxonomy): Eukaryota > Viridiplantae > Streptophyta > Magnoliopsida > Solanales > Convolvulaceae > Cuscuta > Cuscuta europaea. Next base: position 13,291,505 of record CAMAPE010000054.1, on the reverse strand, counting down.
GCGAGGGGGAGGCAGAAATGGAGGTAGAGGACGAGGTCGAGGCAGAGGCAGAGCTCGAGGTCAAAGTAGAGGGAAATCTCAAGTTCGAGGAAGATCACAAGAGCGGGGGAAGTCCGTCGATACCAATACTTGGTTCGAGGGCTATTGCAACCATTGTGGTCATTATGGGCACAGAAAGAGGGAATGCCGAAAGTTTCTACGGGAGCAGCCTCAGACTAGTCAAAGTTCAAGCAAAGAAGATGGTGAGACCATGGTCACCATGGCACCAGACATTGCACTTGTTACTTGCGGAGAAGAAGCATGCCTACATGTAGGTACACATGATATTGAATGGGTGATTGATACCGCTGCCTCATTTCACGCCACTCCGCACCTAAATTTATTTTCAACTTATAATCCCGGAGACCATGGTGCTGTAAAGATGGGAAATACAAGTTTCTCAAACATTGTTGGCATTGGAGATTTGCACATTCAAACAAGTGTTGGTTGCACACTTGTGTTGAAAGATGTTCGGCATGTTCCAGATCTGAGATTGAATCTTATCTCAGGAGTTGCTCTGGATCATCAGGGGTATGAAAGCCAATTCAAAGAAGGTACGTGGAAATTATCCAAAGGCTCTATGATTATTGCAAGAGGTCATATTTGTGGTACTCTTTACAAAACCCATGTAAAGTTGTGTCGTCCAAGTCTCAATGTTGTTCAAGGAGAGACATCACCAAATTTGTGGCACCGGAGGTTAGGCCACCTGAGCGTGAAGGGACTGACAACTCTTGCAAAGAAGGAAGCAATTTTTAATGACAAAGATGTTGCTTTGGACCCCTGCGAACACTGTCTATTTGGGAAACAACACCGGGTTTCTTTCAGTTCCACTAGAAAAAATCATTCTGAGTTACTCAACCTTGTCCACTCTGATGTATGTGGACCCATTGAAGAGGAGTCACTTGGAGGTAGAAAATATTTTGTGACATTCATTGATGATGCGTCACGGAAGGTATGGGCTTACTGTCTCAAAACTAAGGATCAAGTATTTGATCGCTTTAAAATATTTCATATTATGGTAGAAAGAGAGACATGAAAGAAGCTGAAGTGCCTTCATTCTGACAATGGAGGCGAGTACACTTCTTGAGAATTCTCAACATATTGTTCTGAACATGGAATCAGACATGAGAAGTCAGTTCCACGGACCCCACAACACAACGGTGTAGCTGAAAGAATGAATCGAACTATCGTGGAGAAAGTTCGGTGCATGCTCAGTATGGCTAAACTTCCAAAGCCATTCTGGGGTGAAGCTGTGCTAACAACTTGCTATCTTATAAACAGGTCACCCTCATTTCCCTTAAACTTTGAAGCTCCTGAGAAGAAATGATCGGGAAAAGACATTTCTTACTCTCACTTGAAAGTGTTCGGGCAAAGGCATTTGCACATGGGTCTAAGGAGTTGAGGCAAAAACTTGATCTTAAGTCAAACCCATGCATCTTCATCGGCTACGGAGATCAAGAATTTGGATATAGGTTGTGGGATCCCGAAATGAAGAAAGTCATTCGAAGCAGAGATGTGATTTTTCATGAATCCCAATTTCATGAGTTTACTCCAACACACAACAAACAACATGCTCCTGAAGATGTTCCTGTAGTATCACACGTTCCTCTCAACAACGAGGAAGTAAATGATAATACTGAACAAGTGCACGATGGCCCAGTAGATGTTGATGATGCTCAAGATGATGAAGTTCCTGAGCAAGGGGAGCCTTCACATGAAGGCCTTGATGACAGCGCTCAACTTCGACGTTCTACGCGAGGTACAGTTCCACAACGAAGATACCCGACATCTGAATTGATCCTTCTTTCCAGCGAGGGAGAGCAGAGAGCTTTCAAGAAGCTCAATCTCATCAAGACAAGTCCAATTGGTGGGAAGCCATGGGAGATGAGATGAAATCCTTGCAGAAGAACCAAACTTATGACTTGGTGCCACTTCCCAAAGGAAAGAAAGCCTTGACAAACAAATGGGTTTTCAAGGTGAAGAAAGATGTCAATGGTAATATTGTGAAACACAAGGCAAGACTCGTGGTCAAAGGATTCCAACAAAAACAGGGAATTGACTTTGATGAGATTTTTTCGCCGGTTGTGAAGATGATGTCGATCCGAGTTGTACTCGGGTTGGTTGCCAGTCAAAATCTTGAACTTGAACACATGGATGTGAAAACTGCATTTCTCCATGGTGATCTAAAAGAAGAAATATACATGGAGCAACCTGAAGGTTTCCAAGTTCCAAAGAAAGAACATCTTGTTTGCAGGTTAAAGAAGAGCCTCTACAGTCTCAAACAAGCCCCGAGACAATGGTACAAGAAGTTCGACTCGTTCATGGTAGAGCACCAATACAGGAGAACAGTTGTAGACCATTGCGTGTACCTGAAGAAGTTCCCAGATGGAAAATTTATCATCCTTTTGCTCTATGTGGATGATATGCTTATAGTAGGCCAAGATGTGTCTCTCATCAAAAACTTGAAGCTAGATTTGTCTAAGTTTTTCGATATGAAAGACTTGGACCCGACGCAACAAATTTTGGGCATGAAAATTGTTCGTGATCGAAAGACAAGGAAGTTGTTCTTATCACAAGAGGAGTATGTTGAGCGCGTGATGAAAAGGTTCAACATGGATAGTGCCAAGCCTGTAGGCACTCCGCTAGCCAATCACTTCAAGTTGAGTAAGGAAAGTTGTCCTTCTTTTGAGAAAGAAAAGGAGATGATGAAAGTGGTGCCCTACTCTTCAGCCGTTGGAAGTTTGATCTATGCAATGGTGTGTACAAGACCTGATATTGCTCACGCTGTTGGTGTTATAAGCAGGTTCTTGTCAAATCCAGGAAGAGAACACTAGGAAGCTGTCAAATGGATACTCAGGTATCTGAAGGGTACATCAAAGCTGTGTTTGTGCTACGGGGGAGCGAAACCAATCTTGGAAGGTTATACAGATGCTGATATGGCTGGAGATCTTGATAGTAGAAAATCTACTTCAAGTTACATATTCAAACTAGCAGGGGGAGTCGTCTCATGGCAGTCCAAGTTGCAAAGGTGTGTAGCATTGTCTACGACAGAAGCTGAATACATTGCCGCTGTTGAAGCTGGGAAGGAGCTCAAGTGGCTGAAACGTTTTCTCCAAGAGTTGGGCTTTCCTCAAGAGGAGTACATCATTCATTGTGATAGTCAGAGTGCTATGGATCTTAGCAAGAACTCGATGTATCATTCACGCACAAAACATATCGATGTTCGATATCACTGGCTTAGAGAAGCAATTGAGGAAGATGAACTAAAGCTCTCCAAGATACACACAAAAAAAAATGCGGCAGACATGCTAACTAAAGTGGTACCACACGAGTAGCACAAGCTATGCACAACCATCATTGGAATGAGAGAATTACGGAAGAAGCTGGAGGGGGAGATTTGTAGAATTCCAGCTCCCAGCAAGCCCACTCCATCCTCCATACCATGGGATGGTCTTCCATCTCCTACCCACTGAAGAGAAGCATGGAGAGGCATGGAAAGGAGGCATGGGTTGTAGCATGGGTTGTAGCATGGGCTCCAATGAATATGTTTCCAGCCTTGCCTATAAATAGGATGTTATTCCATTGTTCAAAGGAATCAAAAATTCGTAGTGAAATATAGAGAGTGATACACATAGAGTGTGAGTGTATGAAAGGGTTGGTTTTTTGTAATAGTTGAGTGAGAGAGTTGCTCCTGCTATTGTAATTCTGTTCTGGTATGAATAGAAGAATTTTCCAATCCTAACACGTACGAATTCAAGCTAGAAGACCAGTGTCTAGGAGACCAGCGGCTCCAACCCGCTCAGATATGATTGTGAGGCCTCACTGCCTCAAGGCGCTCAGCGATAGCTCCGTTTCCGCCGTCGACTAATAGATGTAGTTCTCGGTGCTAGGTTCTGCCGTGCGAATCGCAACCCAATAGCAGAGCCGCTGCTCACCTCTTGTTGTGTTCCATCTTCATGCCCCAATGGTGGAATCGATTGGCTGCGTGAGAATTGAAGCAAAAAACGGAACTACATAGGGTTTGTGAATGAGTTGGGTTTGCTGCTTGCCCAACATTTTTTTGAACTATTTTCATCTTCATGCATGAGTACTTATTTTGTGTTTTGGGCCTTTGGTGATGAAATTTGAAAATGATTATTTGTATACATTTCTTGTTCACACCATCTTAGTTGCATGTGTATAGAAGTATCTCGTTCAGAAATTTATGTGTACACAGGTAATTAGGCAGTGTGTACAAGAAATATGTATAAGTAGTACCAATGTACCATCTCTTGAATTTTAGTGATGGAACTAATTCAGTCGTTATTCCCTGACAAAAATTACTCAAGAAATGTATCTAAGAACCCTCATCTCTCTTTAAACTCGGTAACTATCTATCATTATATCTGCCATGTCGCTAATATCAGGAATTCTTGTAGTGTATATATATTGTGTACATACATATTATTATCTTGCACAACTACATTATATTTATAATAATAATAATAATATAATACTACTACTACTACTACTATTATTATTACATTTTATGTAATTTTATTTTACAATGTTTTTTCTAAAATGTTTAAATATGACTTATTAGCAATATTTAGTATCAAAAGCGAGCTTTAGTTAAAAAATTGTCATTATTTTATTAAATAAATAGATTTGATTTTATCATTATTAATAAAATGATAGAGAAGATATCACAATGTCAATGTCATTATCCATTAAGATTTCATTTTTTTCTATAAGTTTTACTCTCGCTTTTGAATGAAGATATTTTGTTAAAAACTAAAATATGACAATTTTACGTTTATCGTCATCAAAAGGTAATATCAACGAAAAAAAATTGTCATTATTTTACAAAATAAATAATGACAAAATATGATATTGTCGTAATAATTAAAAATTATGTGACACAAATTATCGTCATTAATTGTTTTAAAAATGTCATCAAAACAAATCCCTCCATATATTTGGCGTCAAATTTTGGCGCTCAAACTTTAAGTGACGAATTAGATCTTATTATCACAGTAAACATCAATTAGTGACGAAATATAAGAATAAAGTGACAAACAATAATATTGTCATAATAAACCATTTTACTGTGACGAATTTATGTTTTGTAACTATTAATGAATATAAAATGACAATTGTTTGTGTCACACATATTTTCGTCAGAAAAGGTGTGATTTCTTGTAGTGTGAAAGAAATCATATTTAGGGCTAGTACCATTTTTTCCTCAATAGAATACCAGTCAGTTGAACATGATAATAAATACAATCCCTAGAACAAACATGATATCCACACAAGATCATCAAAACACTAAATTAGTTCCCAAAATTCTAATTCATTCAAAGATCATCACAACTTGTCTCATACAACATCTAGTCTTGCAATTCAAAGCATTCATGTTAGAGTTCTACAGACTCCAAAACAACTTCACAGTGACAAACCATATTGCATATATTGCACAACAACTTAAAAATAAACTGAACCCACTGCGTCACATCATAAACTATATTTGCATATAGCTTTGCACCATAACCCACGAACAACGTCTAGATCACCCCTTGTATATTTATCACACCGGCTGAACATCTACAAAAAATATCATGTAGAATATTAGTTATTAATTATACATAGATTTCTTATTTGAGATGCAATTAAATATTGTTTGCAACATTCTTAAAAATCACCTTGTTCAAATTTTGTGTCATTTGACCAGAAATAATGCCATGCATGATTCTCATGACGTAATAACCACATTCTACATTCTCCACTTGTGCTGGACACTACAACATAATTAAAGAATAAAACATCATTCAAACTCGTAGTCTTTTGAGACACAATGACATAATAAAGTAAATATATCAATGTGTCAAGGCAGAGTGAAAATTTTCATCATTAATACATTATATAACAACTAAATAATAAGAAGTCCATACAATAAAAATCCTAGTAAGATAGCTAACTCTTTCACTGTCATTTGTCTTCTCATGAATCATACGTGGACGTAAAAATCCATAGTTTTTACTTCCTCTCAAGTGAAAATGATTGTAAAGACATCTATCATAAAAAATAAATTACTATCACATAACAAAATAAAACAATATTCCTAACCACAAAGATAAAAAAAAATCAAATCAAGTGCTATTGTTAAATGCAATAGAAAACAGACTTAAGGAGATGAGGTTTAGTGATTTCCAGACGTGAGTGGTCTAAACCAGTTATGTTACCTTGTTCTTGTCACATGATTCAAAACTATGTTCTTCAACCATCAACTGCATGTTCATCACCTCCTTAAGGAGATGAGGTTTCTGAAAAGTAGAAAGAGTTTGTCAGCTGGAAAATGATTCCTCCCATGAGATAAGAGCTACCAACTACACCAACACCAAAATGTCAAAGAAAGAAGAAATGAAACAAAACAAAACAAAACAGACAGACCTCAGCAAAATGCAGATGATAATCCTGTGACATGCTGTCACACCATATACTAATGGAGAAAATAGCAGATTGCAAGAAACATGATCTTGTTTGACAGCCATTCCAGGTAGTGAAACATAATAGGTCATCTATATATTTATCTTCCATATGGTCCTCATCTTCAGCAGACAAAACTTTAAGCATATTATGAATGGAGTAGTCTAAAAGTACTGCCTCATCTGTCGCAACAAACTTTATAATCAACAAAAAAATGCATCAAAGTTTTGTCAAAACTCTACATAGTAGTGACATCTAAAAATACAATACAAAACTGCATCCCAGAATTAAAGGTACACAAAGTATACCAAATGCATAGCATGTCTACCTGTTGAAAAAGCACCCATGAATATATCACATTATGGAATTTCTGAGTAATGCCTAACATTGACCAAGATGACTTGAGGAGCTTCAGGATCTCAGCAGCTTCCTGAAATAGATTGAATTAGATAAAGCCATAAATTTGATGTATGGAGAATAGAATACAGAATTACAAAAAAAAAATAATATACCTCAATAAGGTGGTCCTCTTCAAGAATGTCAAACAAACCAAAAAGTAGTTTCTCATAAACCCGAATATTCAATTGATAACCAGCACTCCAATAATAATTTTCACCTCGAATGCCATACTTAGGTGGCATACTTGATAGTGTCAGAGCAATATGCCTAATAGCTAGCTAGCTGTGCGCCATTGTCCATCGACTTGTTGCCGGCCGCTAGTTAGTCTTCGCGATTCTCCGCTCTGGGTCTGCTGCGCGTCTCACTGGTAGTCCTCGCTAGGTCTTCTTCTTCAGTGATTCTCGTCGATTTCAGAGGTATGTAAATAATCATTCATCTCCTCTCTAAGTAATCCTTCACTTTTATCATTTAATATGGAAATCCTTCACTGTTTTTGTAATCCCTCACATCAGATTCAGACTCACCGACTAGTTATTCTAATTTTATTTCCTCATACACTTCATCTTAAAATCCAAAATCCGTGAGATTTACTTTAAAAAGATTGAAAGAATTGTAGACAAGGAAATGTGAAGCTAGTGGTCAGCGGAGGTGGTTTACTTTAATTGTTGATTTATTTTAGATTTGAAAGAGATGAATAATGAATTGAATTGTTGATTATTATAATCAAATGAGAATTCTTATTATGCTTTTTGAATTGCCTTAGAACTGATTTGAGTTCCAATTTTGATCAATTCCAAATTTGATTGATTCCAATTCAAACTAACAGTGCGTTAGTACAATAATACTTTTTGATTGTGTGTGAAACTTTAATTTGATTACAATTTGTCATGATTCAAAAATACAGTTTCTAAATAATTAAAAGAAGGTTTTTTATATTACATGTTGTGTTGATTACTATTATTGTTCTAAATTCCTTCTTTATAGCTTTAACTAAACAATTGAGAGGAAGATGTTGGAAACTAAATCTGTGTTTAACATGGATGTTTGCCGGTTGGTCATTAACTTTGAGGAGGTTACAAACTCTATAATTGAGACTTTGTTCAAAACACAAACTCTATAAACATTGTTTGTTAGTAGTTTGCACTTGTTCTACCCAAATCAATAATAACTTGATACTTCATTCAAATACTAGGTACTTGCACAAGAAAATGGTAAACGAAGGTGGAGAGATCCTGGTTCAGTTTGGTACTTCTGCAGCTGTAGGCTTACCGAAGAAGCCATCAGTGCAATCTGTTACAAGGAGGTCCCAGTATATAGCTGATCTTTTAGGCGTTGCATTGCTTGGACAGATCACATTAATCCCCTACAATACTGGGTAAATTGTTGTCCCATATGTAAAATATTGACTTTTTTATGCTAGATTAGCGTTTATTTTGTATGACATATTTACTAAGATGTGATATGCAGCGGTCATTGGGTGTTGGCCGCAATTGACATGGCAATGCAAATGGTGTATTACCTAGATTCTATAGGAGGATCTCCATTAGAAGATTTGGAAAGAATAGTGAATCAGTTAAGTTAAACATTAAATTAAACAATATGTGTGCTTTTTTGTGGTAATTCATAGCCCCTTCAAAGCTGATTTTATTAATCACATTCTCTTTTATTTTCAGAGGAGCGCGGATTCATCATGCCTCAACTTCTAAGAATCGAATGAATTTGAAATGGACGCGAGTCATGGTATGTGCATTCAGGCAATTTACACATGTGATTTGTGTAAAAAATTGTGTAACTATCCTAACGATAGGAATAAACATATTGTTTCCCTGGTGAATTTTTCATGCTGAAATTTAGGTAGTTTCCTTTAATAAAGAAATTTAGGTGCCTTCTCTAACATGCTGAAATTTAGGTAGTTTCCCAATATTGTGTTATTTGGCATTTGTGAGTTTTTTTTTGAAATTTAAAGTGAATGCCTTAAGTAGTTTGGATTAATATGTATGTGCAGTGCCCTAAGCAAGCAGGAGCAATGGAATGTGGTTATTTTCTTATGACATATTTGAAAGACATTGCATCGGATGTGAAACTCTTGAAGCAAAATGTCAGTCAATTGGAATCCTTGTTTTTTTACTCCAGGGGGCGTCTAGGGGAGGGGGCTGGGGGGGGGGGGGGCTGGAGTAATCAGGGCTGAAACTCACTCCATTGAGTTTCAAACCCTTATGTGCCTAGTGGGTTTCGAACTCGAGACCTCTCACTAGGCACGGTAACCTCACAACCAGCTGGGCTGAAATCCTTGTTTTTTATTACATCTGTACTTTCAAATATGTGCTAATATAACTTGTAATTTTTTTTTGAAGTTCTCTAAAATCAAGGAGTACACTGACGATGATATTTTGGGAATACATGAGGAGTGGGCTTCATATGCAGCTAGTTTGATAACAAGTAAGTTTATAGTTCAAAAGTGAAGAACATAAGTTTGGTAGTGTACATATGGATGTTAGTTAGGCATACTTGCGAAGTTTGGTTGCACAAGCTTAATGATACATTTTTCATGTTAGTTATATATGGTTTATACGTCATTTTGCAGTGTTGATGAAAGCTGCTGCCATGAAGAATTGATGATGTGAAGCTGGGCGATGTGTTACGAATTGTTATTGACGTTTCCAACAAACTTTGGTATATGTATATATGTACGACATTTAGGCAGCTCAATTTTTGGACAAAACTATGTAGTTGCTTAGAATTTTATTAACCAACGATTATATCAATTTGGTGTTGGATCATGGTGGGTTTTTTGTCATATTTTGTCCAGCAAGGCTAAAGCATTCCTGATTTTTGCATGCCTAGAATGCAATTTTCAACAACAATGTAGTTTGTAGTTTGAAATTAATATTATTAATTATTTCTCTATGTTTTGAGATTTGTTGACTTGATTATCGTTTATGAGATTAGTAATTATACTGAATTGGAAGTTTTAAAATATAATTGAAATGGGATTTCTAAATTATTATCGAATTGGAGTCTGGAAGCAATGTGATATGCACTAATTAGTAGTGCATGAATGCATCTTTTTTTGTTTGATTTGTGTGGATTGTTTACCATTTTATTTAGTTTGTAAACATTTGTGTGATTTTAGTTTTAATTGTATTTTAGTTCTCATTTGTAAATTGTAAAGTAGTGTTAGGATTTATGGTGTTGGAAAGGAAGACCTTGAAGTGAAGAAAAATAATTATTGGCTGCCCAGGACAATCACCCGGTCGGGTGAGGCATTGCACCCGGTCAGGTGAGACTTGAAATGCGAAACTGCTCAGGAAATTACATCACCCGGTCGGGTGAAGTATTTCACTCGGTCGGGTCTGACTTGACCCGGGACATTTTAACGTGCCGAAGATCACCAGAACGTGGAGGATATCTGATTTTGACCGGACCCGGTCGGGTGGGCACTTGACCCGGTCGGGTACCCGGCCCAAGGTGTTGAAAACACCTATAAATACCACACTTTTTCTTCACAAAAAATCATCCATTCTTCCATACTCTTAAGCTCAGTTTAGAATAGCATTTCTTTATATTTTTCTAGCTATGTTTAGTCTCCAAATGAGGAGCTAAACTTCCAATTCTTGGTGTTGCTCTCGAAGCTTGTTGATTATTAAAGTTGTGAGTTATTTTCTTAACTTCTTCCCTTTAATATTAATTATTAGTTCTTTCCTTAATACTATCTCTATATTAATGTTGGGGAGTGTTGCTAAGATGACAATTAGTTAACATCTTGACATTAGTTAGAGTAGTATTTTCTTCCTCTATATTAATGTTGGGGAGTGTTGCTAAGATGACAATTAGTTAACATCTTGATATTAATTATAGTAGGATTCATCTCCTTTAATAATATTCTTCCTTGAATATTAATTAATTCCTATTCCTATTTCATATTAATATTTTGAACATTACTTAAAGGATCAACTAGTTTTGTTTCATATATTAATTATTACTAGAAACGATCGACGAACCGATGGTTAATCGTTGATGGTTTCACAAGTAAGTAACTTCGGTTTATTAATGCACGGTTGTGGTTGATAAACTTAAGAGGGATTAATTTGTTGGTTAAACCGAAACCGTTGCGTTGAGGTTATCAATCTCAATTGATTTCATCAAGGAGTTTAGAGATTAAATGCTACTATCAAGTCAGTATATGGCGGTGTTCTATACTTGACTAATAGTAAGGGTTATTAATGAACGGACGTTGTTAATAACTACCCTCGATGAATTGGATATACTCCTCGATTGAGTATTCGAGAGGGAATAAGTTATAGATATAACAATGATCGACTAAAATATATCAACAAGTGGAAAGTAGCAATGCAGAGTCCTTTTTATCTTTGAATTAAATCTCATATAAGTCGTTCATCTTAGTTTCTTATTAAATTAATTCATTCAACCCCAAAACCCCCCCTTTTAGTTACTAGTTCGTAAAAAGAGAAGTATTCCTTTCCATGTGGATACGAACTCTACTTCACTATACTACGTATAAGTGGTAGTATTGAAATTATTTTGACGCACCGTGACAAAGTGCACGTCACAATGCAAAACAAAGTGATACGAAAGTGTCACTAAAGTATCATGTTTTTTGAATGGAAAACAGAATATTTTGATACCGCAGTGTCACAAGAATATGTGATATAAAAGTGTCGCCGAATAGTTATGTTGCCAAGGTATCACTATTTAGCGATACTTTAGTGTCACTAGAGTATATGATGTAAAAGTGTCGCCGAATAGCTATGTCGCCAATGTGTTACTATATTGTGATATCGTAGTGTCACAATTCTGTGACACTTGTAGTGACACTTCAAAAGTGTCACTTGTAGTGTCACTAGCCGCCACTTTCAGCGACACATTTTTAGTGTCGCACAAACTTTCAGTGACACTAATTTGGTGTCACTGTAAGGCATTTTTCTAGCATTCAATTTGTGTGCAAATTGACATGGTGGCCCCATTTTGATGTCAATTGTGTCTTGTGCAGCTCCCTTCCCTCTTGTCCGCCCAAGGTAAGTTATGGGACGCCCCATTGTGATCCCAATTATCTTTTGTCATGTGACGTCTTTTTATACTCATTTTAATTTATTTAGACAAAGTCAACCTTTTACATAATATTATTGGTCTCAAATATGTGTAGAATTTATTTGGGTTTTTATTTATATTTTATCATATTTTATAAATAAGGTTTATTTGGAGTTTTATCATATTTTATTCGAAGGTTACAGAGGGGTGACTTTTCTGTTCTTATTGAAGTAATGAAGTTGTGTATTTTAGGGGCTATTTGGAAATGATTCTGCTTCTCCTTCTTTCTTAAAGCAGAAACAGAATCATAATCAGTTTTCAGAAGCTGGTCCCCCCAATTTTTAATAAAAATTGCTTCTAGGAGTGAATTAGAGCATCAGAAGTACTTCTGCACTTTTAAGAATCAGATCCAAAAACCTCCTTAATATCTTATGACAAGTAGATAATATTTAATAGAGTTTTTTCGTTAAATTAATGTTACTTAAATAAGTGTGATGATGAATAAAAATATAACTTAAGTAGAACGTTATCATGATCACAAAATTTACGTGAAATTTTATGGAGTAGAATATGACTCCCTTATGGAATCATATGTCATAGATGGACACACCATATCCACTCATTTTTAAAGTGGGACTCCTCACTATACATACGAATGGCTATTGAGAAGCCACATATGACTCCATAAGGGAGTCATATGCTACTCCATAAATTTATTGCTAAATTTACTACGTAGCATGTACTACGTATTTCTATTTGTTCATTGTCTTTATTTTAGCCATATATTTTTCATACCCGATAGGCAAACCATATGGTAGGGTAAATGTCAGAGAATATTTACCAGCTTTTATTGAAAGTATAAAAAAAAAGTATAAAAGAAGATGAGGATTAGACCAAAACCTCTCCACAAAAGGCATACCTTCTGAAAACATGAGAATACAAATAAACAGAGAAGAAAAACAAAAATATGGGGGATTAGATCTGACCTATTGTTGGGAAAAACTCCAGACTTTCCCGCTTCATGAAGTTAAGATAGGCACTTAGGAATTAAGATAGTAATGGGAGCACACGATTTAAATTCTCCAATATGGAGATTCTTCCACTATACAAAAGAATAGTGGGATTTACAAGGATGTTACAAAATTGTCTCACTGAATACTGGTTCACTCAAGCTTGAGGATAGAGACTTCCCAAGCTATCTATCTTCTCTCTCAAAAAGGCTCTCTATATCTCTAGCTTTCTCACTCTAGGAAGTGGCTTCTCTCTTGCTAGGATGGTTTGGAATGGAGGCTCCTACTCCTATTTATACTACTCCACCTCCATAATGAATGATGAAGAGTAGTTCTCTAGAATGCTCTACACATGTTTACATATTCTAGAGAACTCCAAGGAATCTCTACACCTCTCCATTCCCTTCCATATGCTTCCATACTCTTCCATAAGATTTCGGAAGGTTCCACACATCTCCAGAATATTCTAGAGGATTCCACACTATTCTGCAAGCTTCTAGAGATTTCTAGACTTCTCTAGGATTCTCCGCAACGTTTTAGAAAATTCTATACTTCTCTAGAAAGCTCTAGAATTTTCTAGAACCTCTCCAATTAAGGAGGAATCCCAACGATATCTCCCTCTCGACTTAATTGGGGGGTTGTAGCAAACCTGCACCTTGACAGCAATCTCAAACTTCTTTGTCGGTATTAAATAGCAAGATAAAAGCAAGATCGTTAAGAGGTGACTTTGGTACGGTTCAACTGAGAAACCAAGATAAAAGCAAGATCGTTGAGATAGGAGACATCGTCCTGACATCTAGAACGAGATGCAAACTTGTTCTCAAAGATGTGAGGCATGTTTCGGCCATGCGCCTCAACCTTATCTCCGCTTGAAAGCTAGACGATGCTGGTCTGATGAATTACTTTGGTGAAGGAAAGTGGAAGCTCATCAAAGGAAGTCTGGTAATGGCTCGAGGGAAGAAGGAAGGATCATTGTATGTGATGCAAGCTAAGCTCTGCAAAGGAGAGGTAAATATAACCACTTATAACATGGAGCTATGGCATAAATGACTTGGCCACATCAGTGAGAAGGGTGTCCACATACTAGCTCGGAAGAAACTCCTCCCGAATGTGAAAGGTAACTCACTTGATCCTTGTGCACAGTGTTTAGCTGGAAAACAACACAGGGTTGCTTTCCAAAGATCTTCTCCACCCACAAGGAGAAAGAACATCCTCAACCTTGTACACACTGATGTGTGCTCAATGTTCGAGGGATCTATTGGTGATGCATTGTACTTTGTGACCTTCATTGACGATCATTCAAGGAAGGTATGGTTGCACCTTTTAAAATCAAAGGATCAAGTACTTGATGCTTTTAAGGGAATTCCACGCTCTTGTAAAACATGAGACAGGAAGGAAGATCAAATGTGTACGATCTGACAATGGAGGTGAATATAGAGGCCCATTTGAAGTCTATTGCAAAAAATATGGCATTAGGCTAGAGAAGACTCCACCCAAGACACCACAATTGAATGGGCTAGCTGAGAGAATGAATAGAACAATTAAAGAAAGAGTTCGTTGTGTGCTCTCTCAAGCTAAGTTACCCAAGTCCTTTTGGGAAGAAGCTATAATGGTTGTAGTTGACATCGTCAACCTCACACCATCAGTTCCTTTGGATGGCGATATCCCAGAGGAAGTATGGACGGGAAAAAGAGATTCATACAATCATCTCAAGGAGTTTGGGTGCAGAGTATTTGTTCCATCCCCAAAGATGAGCGAGCTAAGCTTGACGCAAAGACGAAAGAGTGTATATACCTTCACTCACCCAAGGATGAATTTGGGTATCAGCCATGGGATCCAATCAATAAAAAGGTTGTCCGTAGCAGAGATGTTGTATTCTTTGAAGATCAAACAATGGAAGACATTAAGAATTTGGAGAAGCCAAGATTGAGAGGCAACAAGAGTACCGAAGATACTCCAGTTCGACGTGAAGATGACACACCTCAAGATAATGATGCTGAAGACCATGGGCCTGTGTTAGAACAAAACAACCAGGAGACTCATGATGAATCAACTCGGGAAGATCCTCAATCTAGTTCTCTGTCAGCACCAGAGCCGAGGCAATCCTCAAGGGAGAAAAGACCATCCACTCAGTACAACAACGAAGAGTATGTGATGTTCATGGATGAGGGGAGCCACAAAGTTATAAAGAAGCAATCCATGATATTCATAAAGAAGATTGGAGAAAAGCCCTGCAAGAAGAGATGCAATCCTTGCATGAGAATCACATTTATGAACTTGTGGATCTACCAAAAGGGAGAAGAGCCTTGAAGAATAAGTGGGTATATCGAATCAAGACCGAAGATAGTAGCTCAAAGCCTCGCTACAAAGCTCTGTTAGTTGTCAAAGGATTCAGTCAAGAAAAAGGCATCGACTTTGAGGAAATATTCTCTCCTATAGTAAAGATGTCATCCATCCAGGTTGTCCTTGGCCTAGTAGCGGCGCAAGATTTGGAGATTGAACGACTCAATGTTAAGACAGCGTTCCTTGACGGCGACCTAGAGGAAGAGATCTACATGGAGCAGCCCGAGGGGTTCAAAGTTTTGGGTAAGGAAAACCTAACATGTCGTCTCATGAAGAGTTTATATGGCCTCAAACAAGCACCGGGGCAGTGGTATAAGAAGTTTGAGTCCTTCATGGCAGAGCATGATTTTACAAAGACAAAGAGCGATCATTGTGTCTTTATAAAGAGGTATGTAATTGTCGATTTTCTCATACTTCTATTCTATGTTGATGATATGTTGATTGTTGGACATGATCGCGTAAAGATAGATGCTTTGCAGAAAGATCTAAGCAAAAGTTTCGCCTTGAAAGATTTGGGACCAGCTAAACAAATCCTTGGGATGAGAATAACTCATGATAGGTCGAAGAGACTGTTGTGGCTATCCCAAGAGAGGTACATTGAGAAAGTGTTGGAACGGTTCAACATAAACAAATCAAAGCCGGTAAACACACCACTTGCTGGACACTTTAGGTTGAGTTCGAAGCAAAGTCCCACAAGTGAGAAAGAAAAGGAGGAAATGAAGAAGATTCCATACTCATTTGTAGTAGGCAGCCTCATGTATGCAATGATATGCATAAGACCAGATATAGCCTATGCAGTTGGAGTCGTTAGTCGTTTCTTGGCCAACCCTGGGAGTGAACATTTGGTACCGGTCAAATGGATCCTCCGATATTTACGTGGAACTTCCAAAATTTGTTTATGCTTTGGAAAAGGAAAACCTGTGTTAGAAGGATACACAGATGCAGACTTGACCGGTGATATTGATTCAAGGAAATCAACATTGGGAAACCTAACTACTTTTGTAGGGGGGGCTGTTTCTTGGCAATCAAAGCTGCAAAAGTGTGTTGCATTATCCACCACAGAGGCAGAGTACATCGCATCTACTGAAGCTTGCAAGGAGATGTTGTGGATGAAGAACATGTTGCTCGAGTTGGGAATAGATCAAGAAAGGTACGTGTTGAAGTGCGACAATCAAAGTGCAATTTACTTGACGAAGAACTCAACATTTCATTCCCGCACGAAGCACCCAATTAAGGCGAAGAACTCGACTTCTCTCTGTCCCGTAAACCTCATAAGTTTTTTTTTTCTAATCAAATCCAAACTAAATAATAATTCCACCTTTGGAAGCTCTCCTTCCTCCACCGACCCAATCTCTTAAATTAAGCATATATCAAATTCGGACTGCAATTGTCCTCGCACTTGAATTGTACCGAAATTTGAACTCCCTCATACTCTATAAATAGAACACATCAGGAAATTATTTGTGCCACAGCAAATTTAAGCAGCAAACATCATCGATCGGGAGATTATTTCGTTGAATCAAGGAGAGCAAATTTAAGGTAAATCATATACTTTTGATCTGATTTATTTTCTCTTGTGTCGCAGGTCGATCAAATCAGCTGGTCTGAAACGACACCACCTTGAAGTAAATCGGGAAAGTAGAGGTCGATTACTGAAAATACTCGGAGTTTATGACAGAGGAAAGTCGTTCTTCTTCCTGTTCGTTGTAGGGCCAGTAGTGTTAATTTGAGGAAGAAGAAGGTCGAGTTTCAAAACTCAGGAGCTTTAATGATGCACTGCCGCAACTAATTTCTTCCGACTCTACTCTGTTTGTTTAGCAGAGGAAGATGCTGATAGCTAGGCCGCGGTTACTTGTGAGATGCTGATTCCGTCGCAGGTTGAAAGATGAGCTGGAGGAGGGTTGCTGGTATCGCTCGCCGGAGAAGGTCTGCGGTCAGAGGCCGAGCTGGAGATCGATGAAGGGTGATTTGCCGGTCTGCAACGACATTCTGCAGTTTTGGGAAAGCCACCATTGATTTCTTCCGATTCTATTTTGCTCATTGGCTAGAAGCGTGAGACCTCTTGTGCGAAGGAGGAGTAGATGATTTCAATTGATGGTCGTTTTGCTGGATCGCCGGTGCCGTCGGGAGCTAATTTGTTGTTGGAGAAGATGGTGGGAGGCCGATGCTCTGCTGTTGCTGCAGCCTGCGGAGTTCGCTGATGCTTTGCCGTTGCGGATGAAGCTGATGGCGGTGTTTGTTGCGTTTTTGGCGAGGATTGAGAAAAGCACGATCGATTGCTTGATGCTGCGTGAAGACGACCAAGGGAATGGGAACCTGGACCGTTTTTAATAAGTATTGGGCATGTCCAGAATTTAAGCCTTCCCATTTTTAAAGGCTTGGGCTGTATTCCACAGGTGGAGCTATTTAATAATAACGAGGCTTGATTTCTTTGCTACTTGAAGTGATTTGAACGTGGTGTCACTTGTTGAAGAGGAAGGAGTTAAGCCTATTGTCGGTTGTCGGTGTCGCTTGGGGCCCTTCGTTGGGTTAGTGGCACCGATCTAAAGAATTGGTTTGATTGCCGGTCATCGGTGTCGCTTGGGGCCCTTCGTTGGGTTAGTGGCACCGATCTAAAGAATTGGTCTGATTACCGATCATTGGTGTCACTTGGGGCCCTTCGTTGGGCTAGTGGCACCAATCTAGAGAATTCGGCTAATTGCACCTGTTGAAGACTGAGATGTTGCCGCTACTTTCGACCTTTGTCCATTCTGAAGGAGCTTGACTAATTATTGGCCAGTGTTACTGATTTCTTTGCTCGTCTAGGCGGAAGATGAAATTGCTCGGGCTTGAGATTGATTATCATTGCTGAGCGGCCTTTTTTTTTATCATTATCATTATTATTTTAGTTTTTTTAGTAATAATAATAAGAATAATGATTTTTTTTGCAGTCCAAAATGATATATTTTAGGGACGTAAGGCGTGGAGGCAAAAAGTATCTCTCCATATCAACGAGCAAGAAGAATGACGAAGAGATTCTTTTGGAGATGCACAAGCCATTTGCTCGCGAGTTTTGGGGTCCAACGGTTGTGTCCTATCGAGTTACAAACTGGACTCCTGAGTGCGAGTATCAAGCTCAGACAATGCGGACTTTAGTATCTGGCTTTACTCACATGTCCTCTTCTGAGATTCTTCTTTCTTTAGGTAGACGCATCCTTGATGAAAACGTCCCTTTGACAAAGACCTTATCATTTGGTGGTGAGTTTAGATTCATCACAGGTTATTGGGACTGGGCCGAGGATATTTTGAGCATGAGTAGAAGCGTTCTGGAGGAAGGGCTTATTTATGATGTTGTTTATGCCTCATTATTCACGTATGGCCGATGTACTAATGCTATTCAAGCATTTTGTGAGGCATGGTGTCCCACGACGAATACTTTGCTTACGTCACTTGGCGAATTGACGATCACACTTTGGGACTTGCACGTTATCGGAGGATTGCCTATCATAGGAGACGCATATGATGAATCTATTCTGGGCACTTCTGAGTTGTTAAAAACGAGCGCTGACCGTTCATTTAATCTCTGCAAATATTTGTTTCACGCATATCGTCATCTCTTTCCCAAAGTCGGAGATAAGTGTGTTTTGCGTGTTCATGCGTGGGTCAAATTCTGGTTCAGAAAGGCCTCCAAGTATACTATGCCTCCAGTCAGAACAGAAAAGAAACGAACGTCTCGTGCCAAGGCGACCCATAATCCGAGCGGAGCTATTCCAAAATTTGGAGGATGGTCGAATTCTATGAAGGTACCATTCCGCGTACTCAAGGTTCCTGCTGAATATGAGGAGGAGGTATATTTAGCGGCATTTTTGTCGTGTTGGCTTTGTGCATTTGTATTGCCGCATGAAGGTCCTAGAGTTATCCGCCCAGAAACATTCAGAGTTGCTTGTATGTTGGCTCGAGGGAAACGTGTATGCCTTGCGGTCCTGGTTCTTGCAAGTGTCTATCATGGGCTTAATCGGATCTCGAATGCTCCAGCTCCTGATCAAGTTAGAACGTGTTTTCCCGTTCACTATGTCTATGGATGGTTGGCATCATACTTTGATACGCATTTTAAGAATGATATCCAGTCCACGACGTCATTAATGATTTCTTATTCGGGAGAAAGTGGAGCGAGATCCCTCGAGAAGAGAAGTGCGTGCAAACGAATTTTCCAGGGAGAATCAAAGAATATTCATTCTTCGATGGTAAAAATCCTCCAGAGGCTGAGTTGGCGCTTTTTAGGAGTCTTCGGTCTAATTATCTTGTATTACGCTACCGCGATCATTGCATTGCTGAGCCTTACACTCCTCACCGCTTTAGTCACCAATTTGGGTATTTTCAGGCTTATGCTTCTGGCTTTCTTGAGATGCGTAATCGGAGTGTCACACTTGCTGTGCAATTTAGTTCGCTTGTTAGGCAACTAGCAGAAAGTAAATTACACTGAAATTTTGGTATATACAGAACACGTTTAAGACGGAGCCCATTGGGTAAATCTAAACTACCAACAACATGAACTGGAATTAATTCACCGTTGGGGATTCTGACAGATGGCTCTGGCGTGTGATTGATATCAAAAAGATTGTTATCACTTCATGTGATACGTTCAGTAGCTCCAGAGTCAATTATCCAAGGGCGGATATGTGGCAATATATATGCCATATTTTCTTGAGCACAAAAAGAATTTACTTCCAGGATTTCGGCTCTGATACCATGAAAAAAATGATAATGAAATAAAGAGAAGAATTGATGATATTTCTAATGAAATAAATCCATCAAATTGATAAATATCGGTGAAAATATAAAAGAAGGATAGAGAGGAATAATCCTCCTAAGAGAAATTCAATATATGCATATGTATTGATCTTGGAGCATTTTCATGCTATATATAATACAAATAGGATGGTAGGAAGGAGAGAGGAAACATGCATGTGACCCACGTAAGGGTGCCAACTTAAATGAAAACAATACACATGGAAATAATGTAACTGTAAAATATTTAATTGTTTCAATAACTCATGTAATGTATTCCTGTAAAATGAGAAATCACCCTTAAGCATGTATGGTATGTGAATGTGTTGTTTACTTTCAAGAAAATGACACCAAACAGATCTAGGATATATCCCTTTATGGGGTATTGTCTCATTTCCAATCATATAATCATTAATAGAATTTAATTTGTAGTATCCTAGATGATGGTTATGCTTGTCCACAAATTTTCTTCCACTATAACTTGACACGTTCGCTAATTAAGAAAATACGGAGTATAAAAAATATCATTATGAGTGTCGCTGAAGAGTCTACAAATTCCAACTAAACAAACTATTCCTTCAAAAGAAATGAGAATATTTTTGTGGAAACTGAGAGCGTAGAACAAAGGCTAAAGACTTTACAACTGCAAATGAAAATACACTACAATAATCACGGTTTTACTTGACAAAGGCAAAACCAGCATTAATGCCTGAACTGACGAATAATAATGGTGAATTGGTGATATATATTTATTCATATATAATAATTAATTACTACGTATTATTCAATATATATATATTTATTCATAAATCAATAATTTATTACTACGTATTATTCAATATATATATATATATATATATATTTATCCATATCTTCATGTAAAATAGTTACATATGATGGACTCTGCATTCGACTTGGTTATAGATCCGAGCGAACCAGATCGACCTTAACTAGCTAGCTCCACAGTTCAGGGTTGATTGTAGCTTTTCCAAATTAATGATGAGTAGTTGGTGCGCCCCTTTAAGACAAAATTATTTGACATCCACATTAGTCAAAGACATAAATTGTTAAAACTAGTGTATCACAAAATAAAATCCGTATCTTTAAATTCTAAAACCAGATCGATTAAAATATGGAGTATATGTAGAACTCCAACGCATTATTATATTCCATTCATAGATTGTCAATTTCACGTGGACTAATTATATGCATAATCTTATATACTTTTCATACCAAGGGTCATCAGATCACTACCCTTCATTCAAATTTTCATCTTATTAAACTTAAAACCTCTTTCTAATTACATTTCTTCCTCCGGAAATTGTAGTCTACATGAAAATCTTGGATCAGCTATGTTGTTTTAAACCAATAGTATGGTGTTAGTAGACATTACGTATAGTACTAGATATAATTATAATCTCGTCTTCGATACTAAAATGATGGCACATTATAATAGTCAAACACACATATATGATATATGCATGATTTTAATGGTTTGCTTTATAGATTATTAAAAATTTATATAATGCAATAAAATCTTTGGAGTTCCTAATTAACAATTTCTTTTTATTTACCCTAGGGGTCAAGATCGGAGGCTAGGGGGACCATGGGTAAAGAGGGCCGCAACGCAACTCTCTACATGAAGTTTCAAACTGTGGACTTCATGAATCAGCGGCCAGCTGAGCTAGACTGCTTCCACCGGATTGCTACGAATGTAAATGCCCACATATATACTCACTATAATATATTATGATGTACTTATAAAAGTGTGAAAGTACCTGTTGTTGTGAATGGGGTCAGGTCCTTTTGGTACGACTCTTTTACTCACATAATTGATAGAGTTATGAATGTGATGACGAAGAGAATAACGATGTCTCATCGTCTTCCTAATCATTACGTTATTCGAAGGGGGGAGAAGAGAAATCATCATCATGATCATCGTGTCCTCAGTGTCAGCTTGAGTAGACTTGTGGTGTTTGTGATGAGCCAAAATCCCTACTAGTACAATCAAGAGAAAGCAAACAACCACTAGTATTAAAACATTATTATTCCGAAGGCTTGACTTGTTGTCCATCTCTCTATATCCTTGCCTTTATGTAAATACTTTGAGTTTCTTGTTTTGGGGAAAATATAAGTAGAGAGAAATATGAGAGAGAAGATCTAATGGAGATATATAAAATGGTGAGGAAACAAGTAGATTATAAAATGATTTTGGAGGCGACAAGTACTAAAGAGAGAAAAGACTTCAAGAAAGAAGTGTGTATAATTTGTTTTAAATTACCTTTACTTGTCATTCAAACTCTTTAATCTTTAAACAAGTATTAATTATACGGTATAAACTTCTTTAAAATTATGTAAATTAAAGGAATTTCAATCAAGAACGGAGTATATGAGTATAACATAAAAAAATCACAATGAAAGAAATGAAGAAAAAGTCAAGATAGAGCTTCCTTTTTAGCACTAGAGGATAGAAAGGATAGTGATGAGTAGACTCCATCCTTTTTTCATTCAATGATTTTCAAATATCTTCTTTAAGTTCTTTTGCCAAACGAGAGAGTTTTCAATTCTTTGATTTTCTAACGTCACAAACGATGAAAAAATCAGTATAGATAATATATATATATATATATATATATATATATATCAATAATTTACTTTTATAAAAATATTGGTAAATACTATCGTATACAGATAATTAAATTTACCTCAAATTTGTCTTAACTTTTATGATTTTGTTTATTTGAAATGTGTGTAATATTGATATCACTTAGGTTGAGTAGGTTGAAAAAATAGAAATACTAAAGAAATATTACCTCCGTGCGTATTTAAACTACCACTTTTAATATCACACATGTTAAGGAAATGATTTTTTCCCTTTAACTTCACAAAGTACCTTTTTTTATCGAAGGTATATATTTTACTGTAGAATATATTTTTTATATTGTTTGACACTATGTTATCGTTATTACTTTAGGGTAGTAGAGTAAATCAGGGTTTCACATTGGCGGGTTAGCTATATTTTCTTAGCCCACCCGTTTGACTCATGTTAACTGCTAAACAACCCACATTTATACAATTTAAATGAATACCCCAGGTGGAATCGTGTAGAAAAAATATATTACTTCGGGTTGGGTCTTTATTATGCCGCACTAATATAGTCAAGTTTAGGCTCAACCAACTTATTACTCACATTCACAATTGCATATAGAAAATTGCAAGTCTAAACTGTGTAACAACATCAAATTATCTTTATGTAAAAGAAGTACCTATAGAAGCAAATATAATAAATCAATTGTGAAAATGGTAGTTGCTTTATAACTCTACTTTTTAAGTAGAGCATGGGTGTCTTAAACAATTAAGAAATAATCTGGTAACTTTTTTTGAAGAAAAAAAAATCACTACTAGAAAAACAGCTTACAATGACACTTAGCTAGTGACATTATAGTGGCACAAACACATTTATGACACCTGTATATCAGTAATTATTGATATTATTACGTCAAGATACAACAATGGCACTCCAGCTCAATTTATTATTTAAACTTATATTTTAAATAAAATCATAACCTTAACATTTCCTTTACATTTCACTCAATCTGCCTTTCCACTACAACTCCCGTAGCCATCGCCTCTCTCTCGACGCCTGTGCGGCATACTAATGCCGCCGGCGGAGAGTTACGAGTTCGCTGCCACGCCACAAAAACCCTGGTACGTAGCGGTGGTAAGGGAATCACTCCTCGGCCAACGACTGCGCTCTCATGGAATCTCCTTTGCCAACTTCAGAGATCTTGTCTTCCTCGTCAAACCTCCTGGACGATTGAAAGGGTATTTTGTGGTTTCCTTCTCAAACAATGAATGACAGGATCCATCCTCCAATTTTAGCTTTGCTCTAGTTGACACCTTCTCTAATGGTCGCCCTCCTTTGACTGCTACCCGAAAAACTTTTGAGGTCCTAGGGTTTTCCCAAAACTATTCTGTGGGGCTCCATATATCGCACTTGCTACTGATTTATTTTGCTTTTGACATTGATTTTCAAAGGCTTTGGATTAAACAGTCCCGGGGGTTTCTTTGGATATATTATACCCGTTTCTTGGATTAATTTTGCTCTTTGATGTTATTTTTCTTCTGTTGTTGATTTTCGAGCCTGTTAAGTATGAAAATGTACCTGTCTTCTGCATTTCTTGTTCCATATTTGGCCATTCCACCTCTACTTGTGAAGGAACCTCTTAATCATGTTGATTTCTGTGATTTTGTTTTTCCTGATGCTAGTGAAAATGGAGAAAAAAGTGTGGTTGTCTTTGAAGAAACCCACTCGGCTGCCTGTACTGAACAACCACCCCCACCTTTCATTCACTTGGAGAATCCTCTTGTTCAGGCTTGTGAACATGCTTTTTATCAGTCCACTGTCTTGAAAGTTGCTGGTATTGAACCATCCCCTACTATTGCCCTGGAAACTGCCTTGACAGATTTTGAAATTAAAGTCCCCTTTCTGCTGCTTTTGATGCCACAGTGGTCTGCGAAGCCCCGTTGATGTTTCAATTGTTGCCCCCTGTGTTACTAGTGATGTATCAGATGCTTATAACACCGAAATCCCTGCCCCAGTTACCCTTCTGGAAATCTCAGAAACTCCCCCCAATGTTGTCTTTACATATGCAAATGCAAAAACTTATGCTACTGCTACCTCTATTGATCTTGAATATACTGATAACACTGAGGCTACACCTGTTATTGATGAGCCCCCAGTGGCTACCTGTAACAAGGCAGTAACCGCAGGCGTTGTTCATCCCTTTTTGTCGGTGCCCGCTAATTTGAAGCTCTGGGAACTTTCTGCCAATGATATATATGAGGCTCGAACAGGACATGAGGAGTTTCATTCTAATCCTATAAAGTTGTTACTACACTTGGCCCAATCTTGTCCAATGATGATATTCTATGTGAGGACAACCATATTGCTACTCTTTCTTTTGTAGGTCCTATTCTTCTTGACGAAGATGAACACCTGGAGGGGTTTACACACAGGTAAAAAGAAGAAGAAATGAACACATGACCTCGGTCAAAACCGGCCCCAAATGAGTACTTACATAAGCACTTCGAGAGGTAGAACTTTCTCGCCCTATTCTATTCATTGAATTTATAACCCCATATTTTCAAATGCGAAGGGGAAACTTCCTAGACAGCAACAAGATATAAAATTAGTTTAAACACATAGAATATTTGTATGCTTTCTATTTGTTTATTATAAAGATTGACATTAAAATCCTTTGTAGTTAGGTTCTGCCTATTTCTTCGACTTTAAGTTGACAAGAATTGATATCTTATACTCCCTCTGTCCCCCTAATATTGGTACAGAAGGGAGTGGTGTGGTTTTTAAGAAAAGTAGAATTATGTGGTTGGTAATGAGTTGATAAAATGGAAATAAAGTAAGAATGAATTAGAGTCACACAAATATTACCAAATATGGTATGGGACAATAATAAAAGGACATCCAAAAATTGAAAAATGGGACAATTATAGGGGAACAGAGGGAGTATTCATTAGTATATAACACATACTCTGTTAATGAGTTGTTATTTCTTCTTCCAGTACTAAAAAGAAAGCAGGATAAAAAGACAGAATTTGAGGTTTACAATTTCACTAGAGCTGGTGGAGTCACCCTTTCCATGTATTACACTAATGGGGTTTGTTTATAGGCCTCTCTGTTTTTCTTTATTGCTTGTTTTAAAGTGATTCCTATGGGATCTAATGTGGCATTTTATATGTATTTAAACTAGTAAGACACCGTTATGTTTATACTTCATAGTCTATTCACGCTTTTGCTGATGCTTTAATGAACATGGCATATGAAAACAAATTGCCTCTATATCTCTGTACCTAGAATAATGTTCTTAAGATATACCTCGTATGATGGAAGGTACTTCTCTTAATAATTTATAGGTTGGTTGAGTTCCTATCATTGTTTAGTTTACTTGTTACTCTATACCTCAGTACAGAGAACTAGTAAGACACTGTTATTGTAAGGAATATTTGTAATTGGATTTTGATAATGCTATATTAATTAGGACTTTAGAGTACCCCTCTTTAGACTTAATGTATTAGAATTTTCCTTTGTAAATCTCTTTAGCATAATCGACTAGCAGAAGGCCTCAAGAGCAGAAGGCCTCCAAAGCAGAAATCCTCCAGAGCAGAAGACCCCCTGACAGAAGACCCTTGCTAAGGCCTTGGTTGAACAGAAGGCCTTTGGTTCTCTGCTTTAGAACAGAAGACCTCAGGGTCTCTGTTATCCTTTACTCTGACAGAAACCCTCCTGGTTCTCTGTTGGATATCTTTTCAACAGAAGTGCTCAAGACCTTCTCTGATCAACTCCCTGCTGAAGACACCAGAAGGCCTGACACTTAGGAGAATTTCACCAAGCCGGGAAACCAACTGAAAGATTCCTTCAACGGCTAGGAGCCTTGAACGGAAAAGCTACACTACGCGCATTAAATGCACATTTAATGCCTCCCGTATTTTGTAGAGTAATTGCAGATGATTGGCCGCAATGTCAGGATTACCTTATCCCAAAATAGTAACCCGCCAAATTTCTTGGGTCCTATTGGTCAAGTCAACTGCCCACTCATTTAATGCAGTACAGTTGTCCTCCTTCTCCTCCAACGGGAAAACAACCTCAGTATAAAAGATACACTGCGAAGAACAACTGGAGAACTTTGATATAACTTTTGCTACAACTCTGCACATACAAGATATTCAAACGCTAAAAACACAAAAAGCCTCCTTGAGATTAGATCTTCATCATCCTCCACAAGAGAAGGCAGAAGTTGGAAAATCCTTATTTCCAACTCAAGCAAAGTTCTAAGTGTTCTTCAACTCTTCAAACTCATCACATACAAATTCTTTGTAACGAAGCAAGTTGGAGGAACCTCTGTTCTAGATAGAACCTCTTCTTTCACAAGAAGGAGGTCCAAGTACCTGGAGCAGTGAAGTGGTGATACTTCTGGGAAAGCTCAGTGAAAGGACCAGTCTTAGGGAAGTCGGAAGTGCATCCAAGAAGACATCTACACTTGAAGAAGACGTGGAGAGCTTCTTAAGTGATAGGGCTAGGGCATTGTAAACGGACATTTTTACAAGCTTAGTGGAACAGTGGACTAGAGGAACAAGTTGTTCCTTGAACCACTATAAAACACCCTGGTGTCACTTACTTACTGCATTACATTCATTACTTTTATTTGAACTGCTTAACTCCAAAGACTTGGTATCTGTGTTCAGCAGAACTTGTCTTGTGAGTTAACAGAAGGCCTACTGCCTTTGCTTCTCTGAGGCTACTAACAGAACTCCCTACCAGAACCCCATCCGCTGCCAGTCTGTTCTGCCAACAGAACAGGCTATTCTGTTAAATCTGGTACTTAGCTTGAAAAAGTTAAAAACCAATACAGTCTATTCACCCCCCCTCTAGACTGTATCCAGTACAACTGGGACCAACAAGTGGTATCAGAGCCTCCTTGTTCTAATAATCTCTTAGGTTATTTGCTGAACAAAGATCCACTTGTTTTTCCGTTTTACCTCATTTTTAATCTGATATAATGGGTCACTCCCTTTCCAAGAATCTTATGTTCTAAGATCTCAAGTTTGATGACTGGAGGATCCGGATGAAGGCACATCTCTGTGCTCTGCATGATGAGATGTGGGAAGTACTTGACATTGGGCCCTTCACAAGCTTCCAGAAGGTCAACCATGAACATGCTATTGATAACACCAGACCTCAGATGATCAATAAGGCCAAATCTGAGTGGACTACTGAAGAAAGAAGGAAGTACAATCTGGACAACATTGCTAAGGAGATTCTTTACAAGTCCATCGATGATAGGTACTTCAACAGAATAAAGAAGTGCAAGACTGCAAAGGAAATCTAGGATACTCTTGAGCTCATTGGAGCTGGTGATGAGCAAGAGAAGGAAAACAAGCTGACAATAGCCAACAAGAAGTTTGATGACTTCAAGCTTCTTCCTGATGAAAGCATCTCCAAGATGTATGACAGGCTCCTCACTCTCACTGTAGAGATCTCTGAGCTTGGCAAGGAACTCACCACCAAGGAGATCAACCTTAAGGTGTTCAGGGGACTGCTCTCAGCATGGAAAATGAAGGTGGTTACTGTCCAAGCCAACAAGGATGTGAAGACTTATCCCACTGATAAGCTCATTTCAGATCTCAAAGCTCATGAGTTTGAAATGATTGAAGAAAAAGAAGACGTACCAGAAGAGAGGACCACTACAGCCCTCACTGCCAGCACATCAAAGGTAAATGACTTTGACCCCTCATTACTTTTATCTGACGAATATATGTCTGCTTTTGCTAGGAGATTCAAGAAGTTTATGAAGAATCCCAAAGATGGAAGAAGTCCATCATTCAGCAGAAAGTCATTCCAGAAGGTCAAAACAACAGAAAGCAGTGGTGAGCTTCTCTGTTACAAGGCAACATGGACATTTCAAGGCAGAGTGTCCACATCCAAGAGTGTCCAAGAAACAAGGGCATGATGGAGAAAAGAAGAAATATGAAGACAATTCCAGAAGAAGGAAAGCACTCGTGACAGAACAGCTCGAGAAAGACCATTTGTCTGAGACAGAATCCAGTTCTGACTCTGATTCTGATGAGGCCTTCTGTTGCCTTGATACTGAGACAGAAGACCTATGCCTCATGGCTCATTCTGATGATGAGGTAACCTCTACTTCTGCATCTAGTTTTTCTTCGGTAGGCTTAGCTTTTGATTCTGATTCAATGTCAGAATTTTGGGAAGAGTTCAAGGCCATTCAAGCCACTTATTCCTCTGTCACAGAAGAAAACAGTAAGCTGAAGGCTGAACTTCTTGACTTAAAAAAGGAGGTTGAGATCAAAATCAATCTTCTCATTAAGGAGAGAAATCAGCTGGAAACTGAAAATGTTTCTCTTCTCAAGAGAATAAGAGAAATTGAGCCTCTTGAGATAAAGTACAAAGCTTACCAGAAGGCCCAGTCTTCCATGGAAAAGATTTTACTTGATCAATAGATTGGCATCGGCTTTGGTCATAGTGCCTTCTGTAATGCTTAGCACCAATGTTGCTAAGGCAGATAAGGTCATAGTGCCACTGATCTCTAGCCCCATCTGTCAAGCTGGTGTATCTGGCACCAAGGTTGTTCACGAGGAAGTTAGACCAGAAAAGGGAAAGATAAAGGTTCAACAGAAACCCTTTTTGAAAAATAATGAACCTGGCAGAAAACCTAACAACAGAAAGGGTTTTCAGAATAACAAAAATAAAAGACCATTCATTGACAGACAACCTCATGACAATCGTGCCAGAAATGACCACCAGAAGGGCAAATATCAAGAGAGAGTTAACTTTAGGCAGAAGAGGTTGGCTGGTCAACTTCAGAAGCCCAAAGCTAACCGTCCCTCTGCTCTTGATAGTATATGAGACTTCTTTCCAACAAAGAAAGCTATGCAAAAATATGTAAACAGGAAGCATGACCCTCACAAGCATCTGCCCAAAGTGAATCACACTTCAGTTTACTATAACTACCAGGTGGACAATGGGTACCATCCACCAAGGTTTCACCTGATGAGACCAAAATGGTACCAACTACCCAGACTCCATGACCCCCAGGACCCAACATTGCTTGGGTACCTAAATCTTTCTTTTGATCTTGCAGGAACTGTGTGTTGGAGCTATCTCAGAACAAGAATGGTTTATTGATAGTGGATGCTCCAGGCAC
Organism: Cuscuta europaea; assembly: GCA_945859875.1. NCBI lineage: Eukaryota > Viridiplantae > Streptophyta > Magnoliopsida > Solanales > Convolvulaceae > Cuscuta > Cuscuta europaea. The sequence continues at coordinate 13,261,693 of CAMAPE010000054.1, read as the reverse complement.
ATGACAGGTGACAGAAGTTGCCTAACAAAGAAGGTAATGACAAAGAAGGACAAACAAAAGGAAGAGGGAAGCTGATCAAGAACCAGATAATCATTGATGATGTCTCATATGTCAAAGGACTAAAGTTCAACTTGCTGAGTGCTAGCCAATTCTGTGACAAAGGCTACACTGTTGAATTCACTAAGGACTTCTGCTATGTGAAGCATGAGACAACAAAAGAAGTGGTTCTTACAGCATCAAAGAAGAAGAACATCTATGTGGTTGATTGGAACACTGCAAAGAATGGAGTTTGCCTGATAGCCAAGGGAGATTCAAAACTAAGCTGGGACTGGCACAAGAAGCTTAGTCATTTGAACTTCAAAACAATCAACAAACTGGCAAGAGAACACATAGTTGATGGACTGCCAGACATAGTTTACAAGAAAGAGACCCTCTGCAGTGCATGCCAGAAGGGAAAGCAACAGAAGAACTCTTTCAAACCAATTGTTGGAGATCTTTCTACAAGTCCTTTAAATCTGATCCATATGGATTTATTTGGACCTGTTGAAACTCCAAGTGTTGGTGGCAAGAAATACACTCTAGTCATGGTTGATGACTATTCCAGATATACATGGACTATCTTTCTGTCAAAGAAAAATGAAACTCTTCAGAAGTTGCCATCTCTGTTAAAGCAACTTCAGACTGAGAAGAACTTGAAGGTTAAGACAATCAGGTCTGATAGAGGAACTGAATTTGTCAACCAAGTCATAACGGACTTCTGTGATCAAAATGGAACCTTTCATCAACTCTCTGCCGCCAGAACCCCTCAACAGAATGGCATAGCAGAAAGGAGGAACAGAACTTTAAAAGAAGCTGCAAGGACAATGATTGCAAAATCTAGACTACCTATGAGATATTGGGCTGAAGCAATCAACACTGCATGCTATACCCAGAACAGAAGCATGATCAACAAGAATCACCAGAAGACCCCTTATGAACTCTTGAAAGGAAGAAAACCCAACATCAGTTACTTTCATGTGTTTGGATGCAAGTGCTACATCTTTAACAATGGAAAGAAGCATCTGAAAGTCTTTCAAGAGAAAGCTGATGAAGGTATCTTTATAGGCTATTCAAACACCAGTAAAGCCTATAGAGTACTCAACAAAAGGACTCTACATGTTGAAGAGTCTATACATGTGAAGTTTGATGATAGCACCTCTGTTCAAGAAGTAACAAAGATCCTCAAAGAAGTCAGCATAGAAGACAGAACACCTGAACCAACAGAAGAGGTAGCAGATAACCCTGCATTTCCAACACCTGCACCAAACCCCCTTCTGCTGAATGAAGATGAAAACTCAGAAGATGAAGAACCAGAGAGACCCAGACAGCAACTGACAGAACCTGATCTGACATGGTTAAGAGACCATCCCCCTAATCAAGTAATTGGTCATATCAGAAGTGGTGTGCAGACCAGATCAGCATCAACAAGGAGTAAAATAATGCTTGCCTGCTATATATCTCAAATGGAACCCATGACTGTAGAAGAAGCTCTTGCAGACTCAGATTGGATCAATGCAATGCAAGAAGAGCTTACTCAATTTGAAAGAAATAAAGTATGGGAACTTGTTCCTAGGCCAAAGCACCAGAATGTCATTGGAACAAAATGGGTGTTCAAGAACAAAGCTGATGAAGATGGCAACATTGTAAGGAACAAAGCAAAGCTGGTAGCTAAGGGCTATTGCCAAGAAGAAGGAATAGATTTTGATGAGACTTTTGCACCAGTTGCCAGACTGGAAGCCATCAGAATATTTCTAGCCCATGCTGCCTACAACAACATCAAGGTCTACCAGATGGATGTCAAAAGTGCATTTCTGAATGGAGATCTTGAAGAAGAAGTTTATGTGGAACAACCACCAGGTTTTGTCATTCCTACTCACTCCTCCTGTGTCTACAAGATTAAAAAGGCCCTCTATGGTCTTAAGCAAGCTCCTAGAGCATGGTATAACACACTGTCCCTATTCCTAATGAACCATGAGTTTACTAAGGGAAAGGTTGACAAAACTCTTTTTCAAATCTCTGTTGCTAATCATATTCTGTTAGTACAAATATATGTTGATGATATTATATTTGGTAGTACTAACTCAGAACTGTGCAAGAAATTTTCTCAAGTAATGCAGAGTCAATTTGAAATGAGTATGATGGGAGAACTCAGCTACTTCCTAGGACTACAAGTCAAACAAGTTCCAGAAGGAATCTTTATCAATCAAGGGAAGTATACTAGAGACCTGATCAAGAAGTTTGGAGTGGAAGGCAAATCCTCAGTGAAGATCCCCATGAACACCTCACAAGGAATTGGTCCGGATGATGAAGGAAAGGATGTCGATGCAACTACCTACAGAGGAATCATAGGATCTCTGCTGTATCTGACTGCAAGCAGACCAGACATTTCATTCTCTGTTGGAATCTGTGCCAGATACCAATCAAAGCCCAAGGAGAGCCATCTTAGTGCTGCAAAGAGAATCATCAGATATATAAAAGGAAATCCAAATGCAGGCCTATGATATCCAAAGGGAGGTAACTTTGAACTAATTGGCTACTCTGACTCAGATTTTGCAGGGTGCAGATTAGACAGGAAGAGCACCTCTGGTCATTGCCAAATGCTAGGAGGAAGGCTTGTTTCCTGGTTTTGCAAGAAACAGAATTCAATTTCAACAAGTACAGCAGAAGCTGAATACATTGCAGCTGGGAGTTGCTATGCTCAGCTACTCTGGATGAAGCAACAGCTGAAGGACTATGGAATTCAAGCAAAGGAGATCAAATTGCTTTGTGACAACACCAGTGCCATTGCCATCACTCAGAATCCAGTTCTTCACTCCAAGACAAAGCACATTGAGATCAGACATCACTTCATCAGAGATCATGTTGAAAAGAAGCACATATGCATGGAGCATGTGCCAACAGAAGACCAGCTTGCAGACATTCTGACAAAGCCTCTTCCTGAGGCTAGATTCAACAATCTGAGAGAGGAATTGGGAATGATGGATGAAATTCCAAGAGAAAGTTGAAAAGGAAGGCCCTCTGTTGCAAAATCTCTGCTAACAGAATACATGTTGAAAAACCCCTTCTGATAACCCCTTCTGTTCTTTATCCTGAACAGAGCACCTCCATTTTTGACAGAACACCTCTGCAACAGAAACCCTCCCTTCCTTCCTTCAGAAAACCTCTTCTTACATCTAACAGAAAAGGTTGTGGACATAGAAATTTTTGAAAAATCGGGTGACCTAGTAACTTAATGAAGGTCTTTTACCCTTTTACCCTTAAAACGGTATACAGCCGCAAAATATTTACTGCGCCTCCTTTTTCATTTATTGTTACCTTGGAACCGCAAATTATCTCAAACGTCCACTAACCCGTACCCATATATTCCCCTCATTTCAACCTAAACCGCTACTGCTTCCATTACTCTCAAGCGTACGAATTCTTATTTCTCCAAAACTCTCAACCGCTAAATCCGGTTATGGCTTTCTTGAACTTCACTGATCTCTCCAAGGAACAAAAAGCAACCCTGCTCAAGAATGTGTTGACAGGGATGAAGTGCGAACTGGATGTACTACCCAGATTTGCTGAGAAAGGAGAAAGGATGACCAACATCATTGACGGGCTGACAGAGTGCCAACTAAGCCAGGTCATCTCCTACGCTTATGAAGTCTACAACAACATTGACACTATTGAATTCTACCTCAACGCGTCCTACAAAGATGAAACCATCACCTCTAGAGTCCAAGGAGAAGAGATACTGGTTGATGCTGACGTCATCAACAAAGTTTTTGACATTCAACTAGAGGAAGGCAGGGCCTCTCTATTTGATCTAGAGGAAGCTGACATCACCTTTCCTGAATTCAAAAGGAACTACTGCAGAAAAGGGGAAGAAGTGGAAAAGGTGAACATCAAGAAAAATCTGCTCAAGAAGGACTTTGAGCTGCTCATTAACATTTTCCACAAATGTTTATGGTGCAAGTATACCTCCACTGATGATGTTACTACTGCAAATGCCAAGGCCCTCTATGCAGTACATCATGGGGTAAACGTCAACTGGGGACAGGTTATGGTACGGTCCCTGATTGAGTTCATCAAAACGAAGAACCCCAAGACAGGTCTATATTCTGGAAAAGTAGGCCATGGGTTGCTCATCTCTGAACTGCTTCTCAATCAAGGTGTAACCTTGAGGAAGACCATACCTCTGGATCACACAAAGGTAATCTTCCTATCTGCTTCTCCAAACAGGGAAATTGCTATCAAGGCAGAGCTCAAGAGACAGCTTCAACTTGATAACAAGAGACAACAAGGAGACAAGGTTCAGAAACCTCTCTCTGAAGCACCTTCTGTGGATAAGAAGAAGAAGAAGGTGAAGAAAACAGAACTGATTGCACCTCCTCCACCCATGAAGACTGGAAACAAAAGGAAGAGGACCATCAAGACTAAGAAGAAGGTTATCAATCAAACCTTTAACTATCATGTCTGAGAAGGTGGCAGACATTCAGGGGGAACCAGAGAACCCCACTTCTGTTGCCACTCAAGAACAGAATAGGGTGCCAACTTCAACAGAGCACCCCAGCACATGCAAGGAAGGGTATCTGTCTTTACTTGATAGACAGTTTTCTCGTGTTCTAGAATGGAGAAGATGGAGGATGGGACCCCTTCATAAGATCATCCAATTCTTTGACCATTATGAGCCTGAAGAAGAGGCCATACTGAAGTGGGTAGGCACTGATGATGTCTCAAAGTGTTTTGCCCTCAACTTCCTCCATTCTGTCCTCGAGAAGAAGAAGGCAAGTTACAAGGGAAAGGTTGTGCTCATATCCTCACCTTCAGAGGAGACAGTCAAACCCCTGGAAGAAGGAGAGATAGAAGCCTTTGAAGAATGGCTTTTTGCCAAGAAGGCAACAGAGTCTGTACAACCTCACTTTATCCCAGGAGAACCCTTTGTACCTAAGACAGAAGGGCAGGCTATGATGGAGCTCATCAAGGAATGGAGGACCTCCTTGATCGAAGAAAATGTATTTGAGGTAATCTCTCCAACCCCTTCTGTTCATATCTTAACATAACCCCAAATCCCTTCCCTTCTTATTTCAACAGCAACCCCCCTACAGAGAACCATCAACCAAAAACATCAGAACAGAAAACCTCCACCTCTCTTCACTCATCAAATAAGAAAACCAAATCACTCTCCACCTGCAAAGAACTTATCCCAATCAGGAACCGCTCCCCCTCACCTCCACCATCTCCTCCACAACAGAATGCCTCCCCTCAACTAAACATCCCTTCTCCCCAACCTACACCCCAGCACCAGAATTCCCTCCCTCAACAGAAATCAACTTCCACTCAAAACTCCCCCTCACCCTCTCCTACAGCAAATTCTCCCAGAACCTCTCTGCACTCTGCTGCATCTACTCCCAAGAGACAGCCTCTTCACCGCATTCTCTCGTCTGATAGTGAGAATGATGGCTTCCTGTCATCCTCTCTTGCTGGAGACCTCACTTCTAAACATCAGCCTACTCCTACCAGAGAACCCTCTCCCCAGAAACCCTCTCTGCAACAGACCAGAAGGCCTCCCATGCACAGGTCCAGAGGACTAGGAATGCCAGAGCCTGAAGGATCTATACCTCAAATCCCCTTCAACAGGTTTGTTGAAACGGCATAAGTGTTTGGTGGTCAAGTCCTGGAAGGCATGAACAAACTGATCCAGATCAATGACAAGCACTTCGAGCACCTTGCTCATGTGAATGATAACCTCAACTCCGGGATGCAGTTTATCTCAGACCGCTTTGAAAATCTCACAGAATCCCTCCACAACTTCATGGCCTCATCCTCTGCCAGAACAGATGCACTGTCAACAGAAGTGGACAGTATTCACAAGACTCTCTCTGTCTTTCATCAAACTCTACTGAATCAAGGAAAGGTCATCAGCACAATATCTGAGAATCTTGAGACACTGCAACGATCTAACCTCAGAACTAAGAAGCAACTGCTTTCCATTGAAGAAATGTGCAAAGTTCACCAAGATCAAGCTCAACATCTTCTCTCTGCTGACAGAGACAGATACCAGAAGATGGTACTGCATGAAGCCAACAACAAGGACATCTTCTCTGCTATTCAGAAGCAGCAAGGACTGATAGAAGGTCTCACTTCTGTCACTAAGTCTTTACCAGAGGCCCTTGAGCAGCTAGCTACTTCTCAAGCCTCGGAATTCCAGAAAATCAGTCTAATGCTAGAGGACCTCCATGATGCCAAAAAGGGGGAAGAGGACCCTCAACAGACTAAGTCTCGGTCCACCAGAAATCCTGCTAGAGCATCCTCCTCTGCTGAACAAATTGTTGACCCTGTACCATACTTTGAAGCTACCATACAGAAAAAGAGAGCAGCAGGTATACCCAGACCCCCATCTCTAGTAAAGAAGGGCACCAAGAAGAAGAAGATCCTTAGTTTTACTGATTGGAGATTGGATGGATCCCATAAAATTGATAGAGTTCAATTTGAAGAAATGAAAATGAAAATGACTCCCACACAACAACAGAACCTCTTCCTAGATAAGGATGGTGTTGTACGAGTCAGATATGGGGGATCCCTAGAAGAAGCTGAAGATTGGTACCAGAAGAACGTTGCTCCTGGTAAGACAATTCATGAAGGAGTTCTTAGCTATTTGGATTGCAAGCTATCTCCCATATGGGCATCCTATCAAAGCTCTGGTAACCTATCTCAGATCAGAGCAGAAATCAATGAAGAGCTGCTAAGGCTTCAAAGATTGGAGGAAGAAGCTCTGCAAGCAGCTACTATGGAGAATGTGTAAGAAATAATTTCTGTAAACTGTATCTAATAAAATCACATCTCTGCCTTTCACTTTGTAAGGATTTTCCTCAATTCCTGTCTTTTTGCTTTCTGCCCGTGTTTGTTTGCTCCTTGAATTATTATCTGCTATCTGAATGTACTGCACTCTTACTATTTTCCTATGCCAAGTTGCCCACCAAGATTTTAATGAAAGTTTAAACTTTAATTCTTTGTGGTGAAGGCACTTCTCTGGAAATAGTTAAAGGGTTTTGGCATCATCAAAAAGGGGGAAATTGTAAGGAATATTTGTAATTAGATTTTGATGATGCTAGATTAATTAGGACTTTAGAGTACCCCTCTTTAGACTTAATGTATTAGAATTTTCCTTTGTAAATCTCTTTAGCATAATCGACTAGCAGAAGGCCTCAAGAGTAGAAGGCCTCCAAAGCAGAAATCCTCCAGAGCAGAAGACCCCCTGACAGAAGACCCTTGCTAAGGCCTTGGTTGAACAGAAGGCCTTTGGTTCTCTGCTTTAGAACAGAAGACCTCAGGGTCTCTGTTATCCTTTACTCTGACAGAAATCCTCCTGATTCTCTGTTGGATATCTTTTCAACAGAAGTGCTCAAGACCTTCTCTGATCAACTCTTTGCTAAAGACACCAGAAGGCTTGACACTTAGGAGAACTTCACCAAGTCGGGAAACCAACTGAAAGATTCCTTCAACGGCTAGGAGCCTTGAACGGAAAAGCTACAGTACGCGCATTAAATGCACATTTAATGCCTCCCGTACTTTGTAGAGTAATTGCAAATGATTGGCCGCAATGTCAGGATTACCTTATCCCAAAATAGTAACCCGCCAACTTTATCGGGTCCTACTGGTCAAGTCAACTGCCCACTCATTTAATGCAGTTGTCCTCCTTCTCCTCTAACGGGAAGACAACCTCAGTATAAAAGATACACTACGAAGAACAACCGGAGAACTTTGATATAACTTTTGCTACAACTCTGCACAAACAAGATATTCAAAAGCTAAAAACGCAAAAAGCCTCCTTGAGATTAGATCTTCATCATCCTCTACAAGAGAAGGCAGAAGTTTGAAAAATCCTTATTTCCAACTCAAGCAAAGTTCTAAGTGTTCTTCAACTCTTCAAGCTCATCACATACAAATTCTTTGTAACGAAGCAAGTTGGAGGAATCTCTGTTCTAGATAGAACCTCTTCTTTCACAAGAAGGAGGTCCAAGTACCTGGAGCAGTGAAGTGGTGATACTTCTGGGAAAGCTCAGTGAAAGGACCAGTCTTAGGGAAGCCGGAAGTGCATCCAAGAAGACATCTACACTTGAAGAAGACGTGGAGAGCTTCTTAAGTGATAGGGCTAAGGCATTGTAAACGGACGTTTTTACAAGCTTAGTGGAACAGTGGACTAGAGGAACAAGTTGTTCCTTGAACCACTATAAAAAGCCCTGGTGTCACTTACTTACTGCATTACATTCATTACTTTTATTTGAACTGCTTAACTCCAAAGACTTGGTATCTGTGTTCAGTAGAACTTGTCTTGTGAGTTAACAGAAGGCCTACCGCCTTTGCTTCTCTGAGGCTACTAACAGAACTCCCTACCAGAACCCCATCCGCTGCCAGTCTGTTCTGCCAACAGAACAGGCTATTCTGTTAAATCTGGTACTTAGCTTGAAAAAGTGAAAAACCAATACAGTCTATTCACCCCGTCCCCCTCTAGACTGTATCCAGTACAACCGGGACCAACAGTTATGTTTATCCTTCATTTCTGTACTTGCTTCCCCTCCATCATTTCCAAATCATGGTGAGAAATTTATTGGGTTAGATCTTTAACGTTGTGAAATCTATTAAATTAAAGAATGAGCTTCTAACTAGTAACTATTGACTCAGATGGAATTATTACTTCTTTTGTGAACTTTCAGACTTCATGTTTATGTTGCCATTATTGACTCCGAGTTAAATAATAAAGGGTATTCCTTTCCTCAAAATATTTCTTTTAATTATCTAGCTTAACAACAGAAGTTTGGGAGTTGGGAACTTTAATAATTTTTCCACTGCACCTACTACACTTTCAGGTTCAAAAAGGAACCAGACCATTTGGTGCCGAGTAAGGTTGGATCAGCCCGATTATTGTGGATAAATTACAACCAGATAGTTTTGCAATTAATTACAAATCTGGTGGTAAAGATTAGGGATGGAGAAATGGCTGCTCGACGCTCGCTGATGTCTAAGGAATCGATGGAGGAGGCGTTGATGACTTCTGTGCTCGCTTGCTGAATTCCTAGGGTTGGTGAAGGAGGTGCCGCTCCTGGGAGTTGGATGAAGGTGAATCGTACACGTTGTGGTTTAAGTTCTCAAATTCTAGAAGGATCAATTTCAACTTTGTATTTTAATATTATAGGAGTATTTTTTTAATATTGTGTTAATATCTTTCAAAATATTTTGGTGCTCATTTCGTAATTTATGTGTGCTCATTTGAAATTGGTGTAATACTCATTTTAAAACGACATATGCATGCATCTTTCAAACATATTATACTACATTAGATTCACATTAAAAATGAGTTTTATGTTAAACTCAAATGAGTAAAACGCCCAAAATGAATGTCCACACACAAATGAGCTTTTAATTTTTTTGATACTCATTTTGGAACTTATGTGTGCTCATTTGATAATGCTTTATGCACATTTTAAAAGGTTGCACATTTCAAACATAATATACTATATTGAAATTAATTGAAATTGATTATAGACATAACTTCACTTTTTAATAAATAAAAAATAATAAACAGAAAGTGATATGTGGGGTATGAAACAGAGATCACTGATGCTCACCGTTGCTCCTAATACTCAAAAGAACATGTTTGATGCTCATAAAAAATACATATATCCTCATCAAAATTGCATATATGCTCATTTAAAGGAATCCACGATTTTTACCGGGATTTAAAAAAAAGTGCGCTTACTTTTTAAGTACAATCAATCCAGATGATTTGACTTGCTATAGCAGATTATTTAGAAAAAATAGTTAGGATATTGACAAATCTTATAAAAAATCATTAAACTTGAAAAATAATGTAACAATAATATAAAAATAGCATAAATGAATAAAAATAGATAAATATTTTAAAATTGTTAAAAACATAAAAAATAAGAAAACTAAAAAAATCTGCTAAAATGTAAAAATAGAAAATATAAAATGTAACAACCTTTTGAATAGTTGTAGAACATAAAAATAATTCCATAATTTCAAAAATATTGACTTTGACATTCTAATTTTTTTAAAAGTTTTAATGTATATATTTTTTCAAATTTTAACAATTTTTTATCGTTTTTAATATAAAAAACCTGCTAGGTAAAAAAATGAATAATGGTCAAAAAAATATGCTAGAAAATTGAATAATATTTATATGATACTTTTTGAGTACCAGGCTTAAGTGATGGTTAAAAAAATAATAACAAAACTTGTTTAACCCTTTTCCAATAAAGAAAAAGAACTTTGTTCGATCAAGGACATATTTAATTAAATCTTTAAAAGAAAAGTAAAAACTCGGGTTATGAAGTTATCACATACGAAATATGCAAAAAAAAAAAAGTTATCACATATGAAGTACGTAGTACTCCTTTCGTTCCAAATTGTTTTGCAAAGTCAACATTTTTTGGTCAACCTATAATAAAAGTCAATCCATCCTATTGATACTTAATTGAATTTTTAATTAGTAAGATTTACATATTCATAAACGACATTGAAATCTATTCAATGTTGTAAACTCCAAATTAAAATATAATTAAAAATCTGCATCCTAACTAAACGAACAAAATCAAACTGTTTGATCAGAAAAAGTCAAATTTGTAAATCAATTTGAGACGAAGGTAGTATATGAGATACGATAGAACTTTTTACTGTATCATTCTTCCCTAAGGTGTTACCTAGCATGTAGGATTGTAGCCTGTAGGAATGATTATAATAATGTAGGGACAAGATCCCGGTGTAATTATTATAGTGATACTATAATATGATTGTCTTTGAACGCGTTAATTAGCTTATTCAGAAAAGAAATTCTTGTTGTACACAAAATACAAATTGTACATTATGTGTACACATCCATTTTGAATAAGATCCTGTCTTTTTTCGAATAAATTGTCTGTGTACACAAACAATTGGGAGGATTGTGAACAATTTGTGTACTAATTTTGTATACAAAAAGAATATTTCTATTCAGAATGAAGCCTAAAAGAAAATGAGAGGTGCACTCATTATTGCACACATTTTATGTACACAAGTAATTTGTCTAAAACATGTAGAATTGTCTGAGTACACAAAATAATGTACGAAATATGTATAAAAAATATGTACAACAAATAAAACTTTCCCTAAAAATGTGGAGATCCAACATATATAGTAAATTAAAGTTCACATGTTTGTGTTTTCTCGCACTTATAAAAAACGTAGTAGTAAATGGTTTAAGTACGAGTATCATCTCCACAGGGACGGAAAAAAGGAATCAGGAATTAACTAAATTCAGCGATTAGAATAAATAAAATTAAATGCAATGATGAGAGATTTGGATAAATCAATGGGTTCTTTCTAATTAATGAAGAAAGGGAACATAAATTGATTCCGGTATAATTAGACTTCGGGGCTAATCAAGCTTAATCACAAGAAAATTAATTAATTAATTGAGCAACGCTGGTCAATACTTAGTTCTTACCGCTCTCCCATGGTAGAATACAATAATTTAGGGAACCATGTTGATCTCTCATGCTACAGGTTCCTAAATTATTGTCAAAATTTAAAGAACAATTAAGTGTGTGTGAAAGTGTCCTAGAATAAATTAGATCTCTCTTAATTTACTCTATGTACAATTATAATCCTAGCTGCAGTTCTAGGTTACAAGAGATACCAATTAAATCATTCAAACACAAATTAAATAAAGATCATGCCACTAATCCCTCAAGAATTTAACCCTAGATCATGATTAACTCCTTCATCAATCCCAAATTTCTAATTAAAACTACTCACAAATCATAATTGAATTAACAAAAGAATTGAAATGAAAAGAATTAACTGTTATTAATTAAAAAGATGGAACTTACAAAGAATCCCAAAATTTCAATGAAGAAGGCTGAAAAGCTCTCACAATTTCATAATAGGGTTTATCTCTCTAAGCTCGGTTATAAAAACCAGGAAAAAACGAGCTCAATTTATAGAAATCGGCAAAAAGTGGGCAAAATTCAGTCCGCGCGGTCATCCGCACGCCATGCGGACGACAGTGCATCCGATTTCCATCAAAACAATACTCCGGTCCGCACGGCGTGCGGACACCCGCACGGACCGACCGTGCGGACACTCATGCATCCGTGTTCTGAATCGCGGGGCGTGTGGTTCAGACTTTTGAACTTCATGCTCTCTGAATCACCCGCGAGGCATGCGGGCAAGATGTGCGTGGCGTGCAGAACTCTTTTAGACCATTTTCTTGCTCTTTTCTGCCTCGTTCGACCCCGATCGATTCCCATCTTCATTCTTTGACTTCTATGGACTCTAAAAATGCTCCGTAATCGCCTCGTGGGTCTCCAATGCTTCTTAACATCACTCGAAAATGTGCCAAATCTTCTCAAATTATTCTCTAACGCCGGTGATGGGTTCAAATTCTTGATTTTCTCTTCTAAAAACAACAAACTCAAACCAAACCAGATAAACCGAGGTTTGAGCTAATTAAACGCTTTGCGACTCATTTAGATTAGGAAAAGTGGCAAAAATCAATCCCAACAATCATGGAATGCGTGTTGAAATATGAACTTATCAAATTCCCCACACTTAAGCATTTGCTTGTCCTCAAGCAAACTGTACTTCAGGACTTACGATAATCACCACACGACATTATTAAACATCAGCATGCACAAGTAGTTAAAGGGATACTCACAGAAAAAACATACTAAATTAAGAACATTCTTCCCTTAACTACCTCCTTGTACTCTGGCTAAAATTACTGACAAAATTAATTACAAAATCCTTGAAGTTAAGACAGCACACACAATTAATCTTGCTCTTGATCAGAAGGACTTGTGAAGGTAATGGTGAATGATGAAAAAGTCTCTTTCTTTAAGAGTTTGAAACAACCTGACAACGAGTCAATGTATTTGTGAGTGTCGAAGCTATTCTTAGGAACAAGGAATTCATTAAGACACTAAATAGGAACTATCATTTATATCAATGCAAGAAGTAGACACGGTGTTCAACTAAGCTAAACCATCGCTGCACATTAGAGCTTTGACGTATACTTGAAGTACGCGAAGGTTTAATGCTTAATTTTTACAAAAGCCTTCAAGTTCAATTAATTCAGTTTATTTTTGCTTGTCATGTTGGCACAAGAACGCTATTTTTTCAAAAGATCATCAAGTCTCATCTTATTGTACAAGACACTTACGCTTTTTGACCGGATCTCTCATTCTCTTTTTTGCAAGGTAAGAGGTCTAGCAAAAATAATTAATAATTTTTTCATTTTTCAAATTTTTACTAGACATTATCTCATTCTAATCTCGACCCCGCCAAGGAAAGTTTAGCAATTAAAGTTCATTAAACAGGCGAATCCATGCCTACAATGCAATTCTTGAAATATCAAATTCCTAAAAAGTGACTGCTCTTATCTACATTTGGGGCATAGGAACAGTGCCAAAATTAGCTCACACAAAATTCCCTAAACTTAGTAAATTAATCCACTAACATCCTAAACACCAAGATAATGTCAGAATTATTCACGGGTAAGAACAAAGGCCATTTGATAGTATAGCTCAAATTATATATGGGTAAGAGAACAGAAGGTCAGGCTAAAAATGATTTATCTTAAAGGACTTATTGAGGTGGGAAAGAAAAAATGGATTAAACGGGTAACTAATGCCTTTTTCATCTCAACAATAAGATTACGGGTATAAGTAATTTAAGCCTTAAAACTTCAAAAACATTTGAATAGCATATTCAAAACTCTAGCCAGCTCAAAAAGAGATAGATTATATAAAAAAAATTAAAATTTTTTGACATGAGTTTTCTACAAATATACAATCAACACCTGCGCATGCTAACACTAGTAACATCATGTAAAAACTATTGTCTGAAAGTCCAATCCACCCTACCATCCTTAAACTTTGGCATCGTCCTCGATGACCAAAAATGCAATATGAACTAGGAGATAAAGAGGAATGGGTCACACGTGCTCAATTAACTCAACTCAATAAAAAATAACAAGCAAGGAAAATAGAAACTCCCCTAGGTGTTTGTCTCGAGCACCAGACACATCGGGTCAGCAATTTCAATGGCACATTATCTCTTGGGGTGAAACTCGGAGCTGCAAAGCACAACACAAAACAAAAACACAAGAAAACCCCTGTTTTTTGTGATTTTCTGGGATAATCTGAAAGCAATAAAAAAGCTATAACTAAAGTGCAAAAGGACACTTGGGTTGCCTCCCAACAAGCACTATTTTTAACGTCGTGTGTCCGACGATACCTCATAGGCTCTCAAATAGCATAGATTGTAATGGTGAACTAATTTTCAAAGCTTCCAACATTAGCTCCACAAACGCCATTAAGTGGCGCAGACCTCTAAATTCTCGAGTCCACGTAGGCAGCACGTGGTCTTCATAAACCTCATCAGCACAGAAGTGAAGAATGAAGCTCACATCGTTTTTGATTGGACAGAAAACATGAGTCAAAACTTTGATTACTCTAGGCATCACCGGAAGCTCACAAGATGTTTCAATGAAAAAATCTGGAGCAACACAATGCTCAAACAGCACCATCGAATAGTCTTTCTCTTCATAAAAAATATCAAGAAAATTCACAACATCTCCTATGGACTCTGTATCACTCCCCATTAGGGGTGCAAATGAGCCGAGCCGCTCGTGAGCTGCTCGGTCAAAGCTCGGATCGAGTTCGGTCAAACCCGAGCTCGAGCCGAGCTCGAGCCGGCTTGTTAAGCAGTCGAGCCATACCCGAGCCCACTAATTTTAGGCTCGCGAGCCTAATTTTATATATTTATATATTTAATATATATATAATATTAATATAAATTAATATATAATATATATTAGTATATAATATATATATATATAATATAAATTAGTTTATATAATACCGATTGGTAAATGTATATGAGGATCGGGGAGATATTATATTTTCCGTTCCCGTAACTCTAGTTTCAGTTAAATCATCATGGTTTGATCATTTTTTATTTATTTTGGACAACATTTACTCTAGTTTTAGTTGTTGGGCATGTAAATTTCAATTTGCAAATACTAAGCACAACTATTCAAAGATTGTTTCATACTTGTGCTCGAGTTTAAACCCGAACTTTCGAGCTAATCGAACTTGTAACATTTGAGTTATGAACTAAATTTATCGAGCCGAGTCGAGCCGAATCGAGTCATGTCAATATTTGCGAGTCAAGCTCGAGCCCGGATTTTTTAAGCTTGTTCGAGCCGAGCTCGAGCTCGAGGCAATACATTATATTTCGAGCTCGAGCTCGAGCCTACATAAACTCGGGCTCGGCTCGGCTCGTTTGCACCCCTACTCCCCATGTGTGCATCCCAACTCTCGTTAACACCATTCTTATCAATGGCATCTCGGATGATGTGGTCATCATTGATTAAAGGATTATATTCCTTCTGTGGTGAATCAAACAAATCCAGATTTGAGACAATGCACAAGTGAACCTCAAAGTATGTACATGATGGTTCTTGTTTCACAGGGAAAGATGTTTCATTATTGTGATCAGCTGCCTCAATGTGTTTCCCATCTGTATGCGTGACAGCCTCGACATGCTCACTTGGATTGGTTTAAGTTTCGCTAGGATGGGATCTCTCGGGGTCCTCAAATTGGGCTTTTGTCAGCTGACTCACCATGTTATTTAGATTCTGCATTTTGGCTGAAGTGGTCTGCATAAACTGTATGAAGATCTCTTCCAAGTCAGATAGCCTCACTGAAGCTTTCTTCTCCAATTGATTATGTGGCTCATTACTCGGCAAGGATGTAGGAATGACATGAAACATTTGTGTTCCTAATTTGTGGAGGGGATGAAGTGGGGTATGCAATTGCCCACTAAGGATGGTCATGTGGAGATTTAATGGGACAAAAAGATAAATGGTGATGTCCTCCACAAAAGGAACAAATGCTTTTCTTAAGAAAGTAATCGGACAATTCTTCAGGAGTTTTAGATCGGAGAAGATATTCAAGAATAGAGTCTTGTCTTACTCTTACCCAAGGGTATTGTGATGAAGGACAATAATGAGAATAATCAGATTGGAAGGGTTTCGTGGTTGGAGGGTATAGATAAGAAGACTGAATATTTTGTCGTGTATGAGAGTAATCTTGATGAAGAGAATAATATTGATGACGAATGTAAGTAGGATATGGCGTATATAGTGAATATTTCATGGAGGTTTATGGGTAAGGTGTGCCTCTAGGAATTGAGTTGAACGGGTTCATCTCATGTCTCTTTAAAAAAATACCTGAAATGTTAGAAAAGAAAAATCCTACGAAAAACTAAAAAAAAATAAAAAACAACTAGAATGTATCGCTGAAAATAAATAACCCTTGAAACCGACACCGTCTCTGCCAACGGCGCCAAAAACTGATGTGTGTTTTCTCGCACTTATAAAAATGTAGTAGTAAAGGGTTTAAGTACGAGTATCGTCTCCACATGGACGGAAAAAGGACATCGGGAATTAACTAAATTTAGCGATTAGAACAAATAAAATTAATGCAATGATGCGAGATTTGGATTTTTGGAAATTAAACTAATGCAAATAAATGGATAAATTAATGGGTTCAATCTAATTAATGACGAAAGAGAACATAGAATGATTCCGGGGTAATCAGATTTCGGGGCTGATCAGGCTTAATCACATTAAAACTAATTTATTGAGCAACGCTGGTTAATACTTAGTTCTTACCATTCTCGTGACGTAGAGTACAATAATTTAGGGAACCGGACTGATCTTTCATGTGACAAGTTCCTAAATTATTCCCAAAATGAGGGAGCGTACAACCCCTTAACCGTTACTAATCTCTTAGAAAACGATTAAGTGTGTGTGAAAGTGTTCTAGAATAAATTAGATCTCTCCTAATTTACTCTAACTATGTGCAATTATAATCTTAGCTGCACTTCTAGGTTACAAGAGATATCAATTAAATCATTCAAACACAAATCAAATAAAGATCATGCAACTAATCCCTTAAGAATTTAATCTTAGATCATGATTAACCCCTTCATCAATCCCAAATCCCGAATTAAAACTACTCACAATTCACAATTGAATTAACAATAGAATTGAGATGAAAAGAAATAATTGTCATTAATTAAGAAGTTGGAACTTACAAAGAATCCCAAAATCTTGATGAACAACGCTGAAAAGCTCTTACAATTTCGTAATAGAGTTTATCTCTCTAAGGTCCGTTATAAAAAACAGGCAAAAACAGGCTCAATTTATAGAAATCAGCAAAAAGTTGGCGAATTTCGGTCTGGCGATCGTCCGCACGACGTGCAGACGTTTTTTGTCAAAATAATACGTCGGTCCGCACGGCGTGCAGACACCCACACGGTCCGACCATGCGGACACTCATGGAGCTGTGTTATGAACTGCAGGGGCGTGCGGACTCACCTGCGGGGCATGCGGTACAGACTTTTGAACTTCATGCTCTCTGAATCACCTGAGGGGCGTGCGGTTCAGACTTTTGAATTTCATGCTCTCTGGATCACCCGTGGGGCCTGCAGGCATGCTGTGTGGGGGACGCGGACCTCTTTTAGACCGTTTTCTTGCTCTTTTCTTCCTCGTTCGACCCCGATCAATCTCATCTTCATCCTTTGACTTATTTTGACTCTAAAAATGCTCCTTAATCACTCTGTGGGTTCCGGTGCTTCTTAACATCACTCGAAAATGTCCCAAGTCTTCTCAAATTAATCTCTAACGTACGTCGGTGCCGGGTTCAAATTCCTGATTTTCTCTTCTAAAAACAACAAAAGCAAACCAAAATCTGGTAAACCGAGACTTGAGTTAATTAAACGCTTTGTGACTCATTTAGATTAGGAAAAGTCGCAAAAATCACTCCCAACAACCTTTAAGACCGTATTAGTAGATTGTTGAATTCATTGAAATTACGAAATGGCATCATACTCCATATAAATTATTTCTCATTAAATCTTTTATTTTCTTCATTAATAAAATACTTTATATATATGTTATACAGAATATATAATTTTTCAAAATTCAGTATATTATCTCATTCACTCGCTTCCGCTAGAATTTCATCAATTTGTAGATATTCTTTCGATTCGGCTAATTTCAACGTTATGAAACGGGTTCATTAATCGTAGTGCTTTTATATACATTTTATAGCAAATTGTCTATTATATTAAATAAAGGGAGAAATGGTTATTTAACCTAAAAAATAGGCTTGATTAAGTTAATAATCCCTATTAATTTTAATAAAATGCATGATACTTTAGCGACTAATATATCAAATGTGATCAAGTCAAATACAAGATGCAATTGTAATTGATGATGAAATATGGATTGAATTAAATCAAACTTTATTAATTTTGATGTTATTTTTGGACATACATAGTTAATAAGTTGTATAGAAATTTAACAAAGGTTCTACACTTTATTTTTATAAATATGTAACAGTAATAACTTAAGACAATGTCACGACTCTCCTGAACGCCGCGGCATTGAGAGGCATAGGCCGCGGCATACCGAGACCTGGAGGCAAGTTGGAGTCTAGAGATGCCTAAGAGAGAGGGGCAGAATCCTGGAGGCTAAGAGAACATTCTAGACTCATGTAGATAAGTGTACACTTGTATAGAATAGAGTAGAATACTCTAGAATCTCATAGAGTTGTATAGAATACTCTAGAATTCAATTGTAGCCGTTAGATCAAGTAGATCTAAGCCGTCCATTGAGGAGGAGGACAAGTATAAATACCCCTCATGGCAGGCTCATTTGTATCATCGAAAGCTTGAGAGCAATAAAGCCTTTATACAAGTTTCTCCACAATCGGTGTCCTAGTTTCCGCAAGAGTTAGGCTGACTAGCATAGTTTGAGTGAGTGTTGCTAGTGCCGCACGGGTTCGAGAATAAGTCCGTGACAGTTGGTATCAGAGCCAGGTTTTTGGTTTCGTGTCCTTGGGAAGAGATGGCCGGTTCAGATAGCGAGACAACTCACATGGATGCCGGGAAGCAAACCAAGAGGGGAAGGTTCAAGTCTCGAGAAGCCATGACAGAGGTGGAGACTCGGCTAGCCAAGGCGGAGCTTGCCATAGCCGATGGGGAAGAAAGGTTTGAGGAAGTCGACCAACGCATCGTGGAACTTGCGAAGAATAGTGAAGATATTCGAGGGGAGGTGCAAGGAGCGGTCAATGAGATCCTCGACCGGTGTCTTTCCGAGGTCAAGAGCTTGGAGAGGACTTTGATGACCCTGGTTGCTTCACTGCGGGAGGAGTTGGAGAAGGTCACCAACGAGTTGGTGGAAACCAAGGAAGAGCTGGTCCTATGCAAGAAGGCGGTCGTGCAAGGAGGAAGCACATCGTCGAGTGAGGTAAGTCCTACTCCCTCTAAGGTTGATATTCCTAGGCCCAAGACATATAAAGGGGCTAGGAATGCTAAGGAGATAGAGAACTTTGTGTGGAGTATGGAGCAATACTTCAAGGCTCTTGGTATTGTTGATGATACCAAGAAGGTCGACACGACAACCATGTATTTGGAGGATACCGCCATGTTGTGGTGGAGAAGGAAGTACGGGGACCGAGAGAAGGGTCTTTGCACTATAAACACGTGGGAGGAGTTCAAGAGTGAACTCAAGAAACAGTTCTGCCCTATGAATGCGGAAGAGGAGGCGAGAGCTAAGCTTAGGCGTTTGCAACACAAGGGAAGCCTGCGGGAATACGTGAAGGAGTTTACTGAGGTACTCCTAGATATCCCTGACTATCCTGATAAGGAAGCTTTCTTTGCTTTTACGGATGGGTTGCAAGGTTGGGCTAAGATCGAGGTCCAAAGGCGTGGGGCTCAAGATCTCGACGCTGCCATTTCTATTGCCGAGTCCTTGGTGGAGTTCAAGAAGCCGGAGAAGGTGAAGCCACCGACTAAGGAGAAGGGCAAGGAAAAGAATGGGGGAGACCACCGTCCACACAAAGAGGGTTTCCAACACTTTGACAAGAGCAAGGGGGCAAAGGAGACCAAGACATGGGAGAAGAGACCGTTGAAGTGCTTCTTTTGTGATGGGCCACACAAGGCAAAGGATTGCCCGAAGAAGGCCAAGCTCTCGGCCTTAGTCGAAGAAAGGGAGGAACGAGAACGGGAGGAAGCCATGGTGGGTTCCCTTCACATCCTCAACGCCATTAAGGCCAAGGTAACCGAGACCAATACGGAGAAGAAGGGGCGTTTGTTCGTGGAAGCTAAGGTACGTGGACAAACAACTAAAGCTCTTGTTGATAGTGGTGCTTCACACAACTTCCTAGAAGTTAAGGAGGCAAAAAGATTGGGCATCCCCTATGTTGAAGACCATGGTTGGTTGAAAGCTGTCAACTCGCACCCTAAATCAATCTATGGAGTGGCTCGTGGGGTTAGGGTTACCTTGGGCAAGTGGAGTGGCTTAATTGATTTTTCGGTCGTTCCTATGGACGACTATCCTATCGTGTTGGGCATGGAGTTTATGGATTCGGTGAAGGCAATACCGATTCCGTTTGCCAACACTATGTGCATAATGAAGGAGGGCGAGACTTGCATGGTAAAGCTATCCCGGGAGGAGAGGATCCAGTCCAAGCAAATCTCGGCCTTGCAACTTGCTAAGGGCATGAGGAAGAGGCGACCTACATACTTAGCCATCTTGAAGGAAGAACCAATGCCGACAAGTGATATGCCAGAAGGAGTGGCTAAGGTGCTCGTGGAGTTCAAGGACGTGATGCCGTCCGAGTTGCCGAAGAGACTTCCGCCCAAGAGAGACGTAGACCACAAGATCGAGTTGATCCCTGGGTCTACACAACCAGCAGACGTGCCATATAGGATGGCACCGCCCGAGTTAGAAGAAATGAAGAGGCAGTTGAAGGATTTGTTGGATGCGGGATACATCCAACCATCCAAGGCACCCTATGGCGCACCCGTGTTGTTCCAAAAGAAGCATGATGGGTCATTGCGTATGTGCATCGACTATAGGGCGCTAAACAAGATTACGGTGAAGAACAAGTATCCGATTCCACTCATTGCGGACTTGTTCGATCAGCTTGGAGGAGCAAAGTGGTTCTCAAAGTTGGACTTAAGGTCGGGCTACTATCAAGTAAGGATTGCCGAGGGAGATGAGCCGAAGACCACATGTGTGACAAGGTATGGTTCCTTCCAAATCCTTGTAATGCCATTCGGACTCACGAATGCTCCAGCTACGTTTTGCACCCTCATGAATCGGGTATTTGAGCCGTTCTTGGACAAGTTCGTGGTGGTTTACTTGGATGACATAGTCATCTATAGTAAGACTTTGGAGGAGCACATTGATCACCTAAGGCAAGTGTTCCAGAAGTTGAGGGAGAATGAGCTCTACGTGAAGAAGGAGAAATGTGCCTTTGCTCAAAAGGAGGTGACGTTCCTTGGGCACATTGTTGGAGGGGGCAAGATCCGGATGGATAAGGCGAAGATCGAGGCAATATGTGGATGGGAGCCGCCCAAGAAGGTGACCGGGTTACGATCCTTTCTTGGACTTGCAAACTATTATCGACGGTTCATTCAAGGCTATTCTTCTATAGCATCTCCACTCACTGATCTATTGAAGAAGAAGGTTGCATGGAAGTGGGACGAGAGGTGCCAACATGCATTTGAGGAGTTGAAGAGAATTGTGACCGAGGAGCCTGTCCTAGCACTCCCTGATCACACAAAGCCGTACGAAGTCCAGACCGATGCCTCAGACTTTGCTCTAGGAGGAGTATTGATGCAAAAAGGGCATCCCATTGCTTATGAGAGCCGCAAGCTGAATGATACCGAGCGCCGCTATACAGTCCAAGAGAAGGAAATGACAGCCGTGGTGCATTGCTTGAGGACATGGAGGCACTATTTGTTGGGGTCCAAGTTCGTGGTGAAAACGGACAACGTGGCAACAAGTTATTTCCTCAATCAAAAGAATTTGACACCGAAGCAAGCAAGGTGGCAAGACTTTCTTGCGGAGTTTGACTTTGTGATGGAGTATAAGCCCGGGAAGACAAACAATGTGGCCGACGCATTGAGTAGGAAAGCCGAGCTAGCTGCCATCACAAGCCCGAGTTTCCCTTTGATGGATCGAGTCAAGGAAGGACTGGAGCATGACCTAAAGGCCAAGAGTTTGATGGAGTTGGCAAGTCGAGGGAAGACACGCCAGTTTTGGCTTAGAGAGGGGTTGCTCATGACCAAGGGAGATCGGATCTATGTGCCGAAGTGGCAAGGATTGAGGAAAGATATCATCAAGGAGTGCCATGATTCGAGATGGGCTGGACATCCCGGAATTAGACGCATGATGGCACTAATAGAACGTGCGTACTATTGGCCCCAAATGAAGGATGAAGTGGAGTTGTACGTGAATACTTGTCTTGTGTGCCAACAAGACAAGGTGGATCAACAACAGCCAGCGGGGTTGCTGGAGCCGTTGCCCACACCGGAGAAGCCGTGGGAGAGCATTTCTGTGGACTTCATCACATGTTTGCCTAAGTCTGAGGGGTGTGGGAACATCATGGTCGTGGTGGATCGGTTTAGTAAGTACGGAGTGTTCATCCCTGTCCCTACGAAGTTCAACGCTGAAGATGTCGCACGCTTATTCTTCAAGCATGTGGTAAAGTATTGGGGCATACCGAAGACCATCGTAAGCGACCGAGATACCCGTTTTACCGGGAAGTTTTGGATGGAGCTGTTCAAGTTAATGGGGTCCGAGCTTAACTTCTCTACGAGCTTCCACCCCCAAACCGACGGCCAAACCGAGAGGGTTAATGCCTTATTGGAACTGTACTTAAGGCATTACGTGAGTGCAAACCAGCGGGATTGGGCAAAGTTGCTCGACATAGCTCAATTCTCATACAATTTGTATGAGTATCGTTTCCACACTTAATTTCTCGCACTTAAATTAAATGTAACATTATACGTCTAAAGTACGAGTATCATTTCCACAGGGACAAAAAAATGAATTAAGAATTAATTAATTTCAGCGAGTAAAACAACCAAATTAAATGCGATTTGGAAGATTTGATTTTTAGATTTAAATGATGCAAACATAAAGTCAAATTAAAAGATTCTTTCTAATTTATAATATAATGGAAGCAAAAAATGATTTTCGGGGCAACGTAATTTGGGGCTGATCGGGGTGGTGTTTGACCGTGGGGCATATGCCAATCAAGATGATCATGAAGCTCTAAAAGTAGGCCAAATGGTTGGATGATTCTTGTTAGAATATATTTTATTGTGTTCAATTTAATTAGATTTATCTTTGTTCAATTAGGATTTAATTAGTGAGCTAAGTAAATAATTAAGGCCATTTAATTAGAGATCATTCGGCCCATCCTAATGTAACAAGGAAGTTCGGCCATCCCTCTATAAATAGAAAGGGAATGGACCGAACATACTTGAGGGTTTCACAATTAGAATATCTATATTATTCTTGAAGCTCTCTATCTAGAATCTAAGTTTATACACATTCTGTTTCCGCATATTATTCTCAGTAGAGCCAGTAGAATAGAAATTCTCTCTCTAGCTTATTCGTTCGAGTACTGTGTAATTGTTCTTCATGGATTCATCATTCTTAATACACGGTATAAGTTGATGTTGAATTTCTCTTCTACTGTTTAAATTCTTTTTATTGTAACTAGATGAAAACAAACGACAACGTTCTGAAGCTGTTACTCGTTTTGAAATAATTAACAAGGAATGTGTTAACAAGAGGGCATAGACTATGATGAAACATTTGCACCCGTAGCAAGAATTGAAGCAATCCGCCTTTTTCTTGCGTACGCGGACCACAAGAACTTTACTGTCTTTCAAATGGATGTCAAGACTGCATTTCTAAATGGAGTCTTGGAAGCAGAAGTCTATGTCGCTCAACCCGAAGGATTCATAGATCCCAGATATCCCGACCATGTGTACAAGCTAAAGAAAGCTCTGTATGGGTTAAAACAGGCACCAAGAGCTTGGTATGATGCATTAACCGAATTTCTGATTGACTCAGGTTTCTCAAAAGGGAAGATTGATACCACACTTTTCATCAAGCGACAGAAGTCTGACATCATTCTGATTCAGATCTATGTTGATGACATTATCTTCGCCTCCTCAAATCCACGCCTGTGCAAACACTTTGAGAAACTGATGAAAACCAAGTTCGAGATGAGCATGATGGGAGAACTGAATTTCTTCCTAGGCCTGCAAGTAAGACAACTCTCTGACGGCATTTTCATCAATCAGTCAAAGTATATTCTGGAAATGCTTAAGAGATTCAACATTGATAGCAAATCTTCCATGACGACCCCCATGTCCCCAAACAACAAACTGGACTCAGACCCCTCCGGGAAGCCAGTTGATGCTACAAACTACAGGGCCATCATTGGATCTTTGCTATATCTCACATCAAGCAGGCCTGACATTGTCTTCTCCACATGCTTATGTGCACGCTTTCAGGCAAATCCGAAGGAATCCCATCTGACCGCTGTTCGAAGAATTCTGAGATACCTCAAAGGCACTGTGAATCTAGGCCTTTGGTATCCCAAGCACTCAGGTTTTGACCTAGTCGGATATTCGGATGCTGACTTTGCTGGTTGCCGGATGGACCGCAAAAGTACATCGGGAGCTGTCAAATTCTTGGGCGATAAGTTAGTCTGCTGGTCTTCCAAGAAACAGAACTGTGTGTCAACATCTACGGCCGAGGCAGAATACGTCGCGGCTGCTAGCTGTTGTTCACAAATATTATGGATGAAGACCCAGCTAAAGGACTACAGTTACACACTCCGCCATATCCCGATCTACAGTGACTCTCAAAGCGCCATAGCCATCACCAGCAACCCGGTTCATCACTCCCGCACCAAACACATCGACCTGCGCTATCATTTCATCAAGGATCATGTGGAGAAAGGAGACATTGACATGTATTTTGTAAGCTCAGAGCTTCAACTAGCTGACTTGTTCACTAAGGCATTGGATGAAAAACGATTCCAGTTCCTAGTCTCCAAGTTGGGCATGTTGAACCTCGAGCCCGTATAATTATGTTTCCACTGATCTACAAAAAGTGTGTGTGTGTGGGATTTGTAAATAGTGTGTGTGCGTTGCATGTGTTGAGGGGGAGAAAACCAGAAAAATAACAAAAAATAGTGTGAGTGTGTTACATGTGTTGAGTGCGTGTGAAAAATCAAAAAGAACAAAAAATAGTGTGTGTGCGTTGCATTTGTACATATTTTTCGTTGCATTTTTTGAGGGGGAGAAAACTTTCACTGTTTGAGGGGGAGCTATTTTTCACTGATTAAGGGGGAGCTCTATATTTTTTCTGGTTTGGGCCTCGAAAATCTCTTAAAAAGGGCACTGTGTGTCAGCCCAACATTTCAGGCTCAATTGTTACAGAGGAGGTCCAAATTTTTTCTCTCGCGTATATAAGCCTCGAAAAAGGCCTTCTCCTTCCATTCTTAACTTTTCACAACGGCAGAGCTCTTCGACTGTTCTTCTTCGTCAAAACCTTGTTTTCGAAAACCTTCTCCTCCTCCGATTCTCTTTCGCAAACACTAAGGTAGTTTTCCAACGATTTCGAGTTCAATACAGACGCCTCAAACGAATAATCTTCTCGTCACTCGATTTCGAAATCCTAATCTTCAACTGTGTTCACTCGAACGATCTCGAGATTGGCATCTCAATCGTTTTTTTCAAAATCAACTTAAAAAAGGTTTTTCTTGGTCGAAATCGATTGTTATTGTTTGTTATATTGTTGTTTTTGCAGGTGAAAATTTCGTCAAAATTCGTCGGTTCATCTTCTCGAAATCAAGATCTCGAGATGGGCATCTCGACATCTTGATCTCGAGATTTGAATCTCGAAATCAAGATCTCGAGATCTGCATCTCGACATCTTGATCTCGAGATTTGAATCTCGAAATCAAGATCTCGAGATGCAGATCTCGACATCTTGATCTCGAGATTTGAATCTCGAAATCAAGATCTCGAGATCTGCATCTCGACATCTTGATCTCGAGATTTGTATCTCGAAATCAAGATCTCGAGATCTGCATCTCGACATCTTGATCTCGAGATTTGTATCTCGAAATCAAGATCTCGAGATCTGCATCTCGACATCTTGATCTCGAGATATGAATCTCGAGTTTTGAGATTTGAACTTAGAATTTTTTTCAAAACTCCATCTGCATAAACCTATCTGAAAACAGCAAATTAAATTCTTTCAAAATCAAATCAACAGTTGAACTTCATGTGCTGACCCCTGCTTCTACAGTTTAAAATGGCAGGAAACACTCAAACACAGATTGACGACGCCATCTACCCTAAGGGCAAGTGGATCAAGGTGCTGGACAACAACTTCCAGCTAGACCTCACCGTCTTCAAGTGCCAGAACCCTATCATTCCGGCCATAATGAAAGGTCACTATCTCTGGCCTGCACTTCACAACGCCAAACCAGTGCCAGAGATATACCTACAACAATTTTGGGGTCACATGCACACGGATTCACTGAAGGATCGTTCCAAGATCAAGACCAAGTTGAATGGCATGCGGGTGATTCTGACACCATCCACTCTACGGACTACTCTATCGCTGCCGATACATGACGAGTATGATGCACTGCCATCCATCCCTGATCTGCTCAAAGACGTGGCATCCCTTGGCTACACATCACTACTGCCACAACTGTCAAATTTCAACGGTGCATACCTCCGTCACCCGTGGAAAAATCTCTTCGGGCTAGTGAACAAGTGCCTGTCGCCGAAGCATGCCGGGTTTGACAAGTGCAACAAGCAGATCCTGCTAATCTTTCACGGCATTGCATTCAACAAAAACTACGACATGGCACAGCTCTTCTTCTCAGAGCTCATGGACCTGGTCAAAGCAAAGGAGAAAAATAGGCCAGGTACCATTCCATATGCAAGATGGCTCGGGCTGATCATAAACGACTGCATGGCAGAGCACGCCTCCATACCAAGACGCAGTACAGATCCTCACTTCACAGCACCGAAGCTACAGTACTTCAAAGCAGACAAGAATCCTTCTTATGGTCTGAAGATACCTGGATTTCTGCTAAAGCTGGTAAAATCTTCAAATCCAGCAGTCCAACAATACAAAGAAGCCACCGAGAAAACCGTCCCTATGGTTCAGCAAAACCCAGCTGGACCTACCCAAAGGACAAAGCCGAGTGTAAGTAAGGGTCCTAAGAGAGCCCAAAAGCCACAGAAACCAGTGGCCGGCTTGCCCAATGAAGGGAAGTCTGACGACTCTCTAGAGACGAGTCAGGCGGCTGAGGGCACCGAGGAAGACGCTGAGGAAACGGCCAGTGAATCGTCTAGTGGAGCCCAAACAAACACTGACGACAAGGCCTCCGAGAGCGTGGGCACGGAGAGTGACAAATCAGACTCGGATGATGACAGTGATGACAATGATAGTGATGATGTGGAGCTCACATATGCACTAATCAGAAAAGGGAAGCTGCCCGTCGAATCTCCAAAGAAGAGAAGAATCACTGCTGAAGACGCAGCACCAATCATAGCTCGCAGACCTCAAGTCTTCACTATTACAGAAACAGCTAAACCAAGAGCTGATCCGAGCGAGACTAATTGTTCAAAGGATGATTACGATGAGGCAGCTCACTCCATCAAGACATCAATCAACCAGGAAGAAGTTGTCATCCGAGAAACCAGGGCTAAAGTCAAAAATGACAAGGTTGCTAAGGCCAAGTCCCAGCCCCGAGCGAAAAAGAGTCTGTTTGATAAGGCAGACGAGCACATCTTTGCTGGCTGCGACTCCTTTATCCAGATAAGCCGAGCCGAATCCCTAAGCACAGGAGCCGATCTTTTCGGTTCCCGAGTAGAAGTCGCAGCATCTGGCTCAACTGCGCATGCACAGCCCTCTCCCAGCCACTCAATTGCCTCTCAAAAGGTTATTGTTTCAAAAGAACGGGATTCAACCCCCTCGCTGGTTCCTTCTGAATCAGTTGAGCATACAATTGACCTATCTCCCGAGGTCAAAACCCCTTCTTCACTCACATCGAGTCTAGGTGTCACATTTCCCACATTTTCTTCTTTTTCTAGGACACCTACACTATTCACAGCACATACAGGTGCACTCACCCTGAACGCAACAACCAGAGCGCAAGCTATGACGGTTGGAAGTCCTGCTACGCCCATAATGATTCCATCATTAAATGCAGGCCACACATCAGCAATCTTCACTGATGCTGTGTCAACAGTTACAACCCCCGTAACTGGTCACCCTACCTTTGAAGACGTAAACGTTCTACTAAATCGCTTCCTAGATTCCACCATTAAACCATGGGTGCAAGATGCAATGACCGCTCTAGCACAGGAATTTAGGACCACCCAAGCGGTTCGGTCTGAACAGACAACACCCCAACCTTCCCCTGAACCGTTCATCTACCATACACAACCCATATCCTCCACCCCTCTATCCCACCAATCCATCAACCAAATTCCTATCCCTTCCATTTCTCGGGGAACCCAGAATACAGAACCAGTATTCTCCCCACACCCGACCACACCCTCCATCGATCTCTCCTCCCTATCCTTTGACACCCTAGCTTCGGCTTTGTTGAATAACCTCTTGAATACCCCAGAAGACGATCTCACTCTTCATCAGCAAGCCATACTAGAAGCTCTTCTTTCCTCACCCGAAACCAAGAGTACTTGCAAGGAGAGTCTTCGTGGTCGCAAACGTTCCCATGAGGACCCCGATGATTCGGATCCTCATGAGGGGGAGAACAAGCGACCTCGATCACTTGAGCAAACTACTCTTCCAAACCAAACTCCACAGCCAATTCAACCTGAAACCTCAACAAACCAACAGCCACCATCCACAGCCAAACTCTCTAGCGTGGTCGAGCTAGAAATAACATCCCGAGGCGTATCTCCTAGAGATACCAACCGAGGAGGGGATGGAAGTCCTGATGATGATACCACTGGTACATCTTCTCCATCAGGCCATCAGTTGGAACCTAGTTCTAAGCTGATGTCAACGAGCAATCCTGGTGAACCCGGTAGTGCTACACAGGAACAATCACCGCCTAAACAAAGAACTCCATATATCTCCCCAGGCAAAGACATCCATGATGCACTGGAAGAGGCGGTGATATACGACAAATGGCCGAGAAAATGGACAGAATGGGATGATCTCCGGGTTGAAGCCGAGCAAGAGGACATGCAAAGAAACTGGTGGCTACGAGAGCTTATTAACAAATGCTCTGAAGATATCATTAGGCTCGAGGACGATGAACGCAAGGAAGGGGAGAACTACAAGGAATCCCAGAAAGCTCTTGAATCAGTCGTAAGACAATCAGCGGGAAGACTTCCCAAGACAGAGAAACCCTGGGACAACGTTCGAATCAAAGCCCCCTTCCAAGAAGAAATCAGAGAGCATATCTGGCGTAGACCAGACAAAGTCAAGCCACTGAACGAACTGAAGCTAAGAGGCCTTACACACTTGAAAGGAAAACAGGCTGGAGGTCATCTGTATATGTTACTGCAAAGGTCAACCGGTACACAGAGAGAACTGATGGAACAAGATCTGAAGTCGAATATTCTCCCGATTCATCAAATTCTACAAGTGAAAGCTGAAGACTATCATGGAGTAACATTCTACACTTTCAGACTTCAACGCACCGATGGGAGCGAATTCACTTGTCAAGAGAACGACTTCATCATGCTGAAACCGGATGACATCTACCAAATGCTCATGGCCTACAGATACCTTCCAGTCAGGCAAAACATAGTATACAGCGAAGGCCTCGCAGCTATCAAGAGATTCATGCTTAGACAGATCCGAGTACACTCCTCACATGACCTACAAATGGCTATTGAATGCAATCTAAAGAAGACAAATCTGACAAAGCCAAAACTGTATGGTCCAGAACTTGAAGATTTCCCAGCCTATCACATCTTCTTCAAACCGCCAACAGTCACCTACCTGAACCACAAGAACGAAAAGCGTCTGATGGTAGTCAGTGAAATCGAGAAATACTGCGACGGAACACTGAAGATAATCAGAGAGCAGATTCTACAGATGAAGGCAAAGCTGGAAGAAAATCTTCAAGAGGCATCGTCTTATGTTCAAAAGGAACACTCTACTGTGGAGACAATTTTAAAGGCCATTGACGATCGCCTCGAAAAGAGAAATATGCTAAGACAATATGAACATGCACTTGGATTAAGGAAGCACTACTTCAAATCACAGAAGCAATAAGAGAATGACACTTGATCACAAAGGGGGAGATTGTTGGAGATATTTTATTGTGAATCAAGTTGGTCATAGATTAGCTTTATATTTAATCCTTGTATTTAAATAGTGCATAAATTAGATAGAAATCAGGCCAAGTGTTAGGCCCATTTAAACAGGCCAAAAGCCTGTTTCGCCTAACCTAAACCTCGCCTATAAAAAGGGAGCCGAGGTTTAGGAAAAGGTTGAACGTCGTACTTATTATTCATAGCCTTACGCTTATATCATTCTGCTGTACGTTCCACGGTTTATCAAAGAAGGTTTTACGGTGAAAAAAAAAATAGTGTGTGTGCGTTGCATTTGTACATATTGTTCGTTGCATTTTTTGAGGGGGAGAAAACTTTCACTGTTTGAGGGGGAGCTATTTTTCACTGATTAAGGGGGAGCTCTATATTTTTTCTGGTTTGGGCCTCGAAAATCTCTTAAAAAGGGCATTGTGTGTCAGCCCAACATTTCGGGCTCAATTGTTACAGAGGAGGTTGTCGTTTCTGAAGCTGTTACTCGTTTTGAAAAAAAAAAAATTGTTAATCCCAGAATACTAACAATCATACAACCATAACAGTGATAAAGAAGCAGATAGAAAGAAATCGACAAGATTGAACGCGAATCTGATATACCGTATGAATCTGCCGCTACTCTCCCTGGAGAAGGAGAGCAGCGGCAACCCTAATATCTCTCTATCTCTACGCCTCTGCGTCTCTAAGCCTCTATCGATCTTTTTGGTTCCCGTAAGTTAGCCTCCTTTTATAGGAGAAGTTGGCTAACTTACGGGTTACAAGGAAGCCCACGGGCTGATACACATTTGTGGCCCGTATTACACGTTTAATTAATAACTACACAAATACAAAGATAACTAACTAGATTGAACACCATAAAATATTCCCAACAATCTCCCCCTTGGTGATCAATCGTGTTGAATCAGCATTGCAGCGCAGATATCTTTGTCTTTGAGCTTTCTTTGTCTTTGAACTTGACTTCTGAGGAAGGCTATCTGAAGAAATCCTTGCAATCTCCCCTTTGATGTCTTCTTGACAATTTGATCTTTGATGCCGGGGGTTGAGGGACCTTCTGTATCTTGCATGTAGTCCTTGCCTTCCAGAAGTTGCTCTTGATCAGCTTGGATGAAGTCCGGTGACGCCTCTAGAATGAATATTCTTTGGAGAATAGGAGACGTCCATGGAATTCATCTTCAGGACACGAGTATTTGACCTCTGTCTCCTCCACAATGTAGTCTTTTTGACTATTTGGAATGAATGCATTTGAGGAGAACTTGTCGGTGGCACAACGGAACATAATGATGGTTGATTTGTGAGTGTAGCTGACCATTTGATTTGAGTTGCGGAGATAGTAGAGAGGGTGTTGAATTTTGTGATGGAGGAGTGAAGTGTCCCAGAATGATTTGTTCAGTGTTAACAGCATGTGGACCACTCTCCCCCTCATGACGATCCGATGAATCGGGACGTCATGCTTTTATTCTTTTATTCTGCGGAAATAAAAACATGAAAAACAAGCAGAATCTAAAAAAATAACGTAGCCCCCCGGGGTCGTGAAGACGCCCGTTATCATCACTATAGAGATAAACTCTAAAGCAATGGCCTGAAAATGTTGGTGATTCTTATGTTGCAACAACAGGACTTCCTTCCAATTATTGGTCTACATCTGTAATAGATGAGCCCTATGGAAGTTCTCGCAAGTCTTGAAGACTAGCAACTGACTCTAAAATGTGTCTGTGTCCTAGAAAATTTCAAAACATTTGGGAAGTGAGTAACTAGACACGACGTGATCAATGAAATTTCAGTGGCATGGGGCTGAGGCCACTGTAGTCAGTATTACTTACCTCGGAAGGAGACAGTAATGAGAGATGTGGTTCCCCGTGAACTATGATTAAACACTTGTCTGTTGGGAGACAAGTGAGTGGTCTAGGGTAGGGTTGTGCATGCGCCGTTTGGACAAAATGCAGCGACTTCTACCCGGGATCTGAATAAATTCAGTCCTGAACCTATGGGGATAGTCCAGAGTATTTTAGTGGCTAGGAGCAAATGTTCAATTCACAGCAGGCAATTGAGGTAGCAGACTCATCATTGATAATTGTTTTTCTTCTCACTTGAGCCTTCTGCTTCCTAATGCTCATAATGTTCACTCACTTACTCGCTCACTCACGCACTTACGCTCGGCTTTGTCCCTTGGGTAGGCTTAGTTGGGTTTACTAAGCCATAGGGACATGTTCTCTCATTACTTTCTTCATTTTCTCTCTGTACTCCCCCTCAACTGGAGCACTCGGTATGCTTTGTCATTGTTAGGCACCGGGGAGGATTACTTTGAACACTCCCCCTAGAATGTTGCATCCGTTGAGAGATTCCTTGCTTTGTCGATGTAAGGCGCCAGGAGGAGAAAACTGTAACTCCCCCTCAGAATGTGCAAGGATTGATTGCTCACAGCTTTTCATACCCGCCATGTGTGTGGAGAAATCTGAACATGTACCACACATGACGGTTTCCCTGACCTCATCATGTAGAATTTCAGCATATTGATGATCACATAATGTTGACGAGTCAGGGGAGGCTTCAGCAGTTGATTGTTGATTGTTGTAAGATGACCGTTGACGCGAGGTTGATTGAATTATCTACGATTTTCAGACCTTTTCATTGAAGTTTAGAAAAGCTTTGACCTCAGGGTTGACATTTAAAGAATATGAACAGATTAGCCTAAGTTTTG
This sequence comes from Cuscuta europaea, assembly GCA_945859875.1. Taxonomy (NCBI): domain Eukaryota; kingdom Viridiplantae; phylum Streptophyta; class Magnoliopsida; order Solanales; family Convolvulaceae; genus Cuscuta; species Cuscuta europaea. Next base: position 13,228,689 of record CAMAPE010000054.1, on the reverse strand, counting down.
ACTTGGACATCGGTGATTTAGAATGTTTGTCGGAAAACTAACGTTTTGACCCTCAAAGACTGCGAGTGAGGGCGCGTGAATACGGGTTCTGTGGCGTAACCCCATAATTAATGTAGATATTTTCGTTAGCTTTCCAACAAAAAAAAATTTGCTCAAATCGGATCACCGAGTCAAAAGTTATGGCCAAAACAGTGCGGTGTCGCAGAAAATCTCTAATTTTGAGTTTTTGAGGAATTTCTTCGAAGATGAGGTGCTCGATGTTGAATGTCGAGAGAAGGTGGATTTTAAACAAAATTCTAGAGATTGCCTCGAAGAATAATGGCCAAATCCACCTGCAAACAAACCTCAGAATATCGAAATCTGCAGAATTTCAAAATGTTTGAACATCGAAAACTTTGGAGTTTCGAAAACCTCATAATCTCGAAAACTTGCTGTTTGAAAAACATCAGAACATCGAAAACTCATGAAACATATATAAGCAGGGAATCATTTAGAGATCCTTATAATGTAAAGCTTCGATGAACTGCAAAGGATGTCAAGATTCGAATTATGAGTTCCAAGAAACTGCAAACTTTGAAAGATTCAAAAACATCGAGAAATTTTGAAAATCTCGAAATCTTCAGAATGTCGAGATCCAAAACATCGAGATCCCAAATGTCGAAATCCCAAAACTCGAAATCCCAAAACTCGAAATTCCAAATCTCGAGATTACAGATCTCGAGATCTTGATTTCGAGATTCAAATCTCGAGATCATGATTTCGAGATTCAAATCTCGAGATCTTGATTTCGAGATCCAAATCTCGAGATCATGATTTCGAGATTCAAATCTCGAGATCTTGATTTCGAGATCCAAATCTCGAGATCATGATTTCGAGATTCAAATCTCGAGATCTTGATTTCAAGATTCAAATCTCGAGATCAAGATGTCGAGATGCAAATCTCGAGATCTTGATTTCGAGATTCAAATCTCGAGATCAAGATGTCGAGATGCAAATCTCGAGATCAAGATGTCGAGATGCAAATCTCGAGATCAAGATGTCGAGAAGAAGAAATCGAGTCCCTAAATGTCGAGATCCTGCAAAACGAAAATATTGATTTTTGAAAATCTGAAACCTGTTCTGAATAGCCCTGAAAGTCGAGATTCTCCTGTACCAGTTTCAAGCCAAAAACGTTTCTGCAGCAGTGAAAAAAGAGGATTTCGAGATCTCAATGTAGAGATCTTCGAAAAACAAAAATTGCAGAAAACGAAAAAAGAGGTATGCTGCTGGATCGGTTTTGAAAGGCGAATCCAACAGTATGATTTTTACAAAATTTCGTTCACAAACGAGATTACAGGAGCAAATCTCTACATATAGAAAAACTGAAGAAAAAACAGAGCAGTTCTTCGTTAAATCCAAAAATCGCAGACAGATTCAACCTGTTTCACGCCTCGGCTCTGATACCAATTGTTAATCCCAGAATACTAACAATCATACAACCATAACAGTGATAAAGAAGCAGATAGAAAGAAATCGACAAGATTGAACGCGAATCTGATATACCGTATGAATCTGCCGCTACTCTCCCTGGAGAAGGAGAGCAGCGGCAACCCTAATATCTCTCTATCTCTACGCCTCTGCGTCTCTAAGCCTCTATCGATCTTTTTGGTTCCCGTAAGTTAGCCTCCTTTTATAGGAGAAGTTGGCTAACTTACGGGTTACAAGGAAGCCCACGGGCTGATACACATTTGTGGCCCGTATTACACGTTTAATTAATAACTACACACACACAAAGATAACTAACTAGATTGAACACCATAAAATATTCCCAACAGTGGTCGCCTTTACTCTAAAATTAAGGAGTTAGAGGATATTCTTGCCAAGAGAGGCCAATCAGAACAAAATGTTTTTCTTCTAAACAACAAACCAAATGACACTAAATTTTATAATCCTGGAGAAGGACTACGTTTCCAAAACCCTGAGAATTTGAAGAAGATAGATTGCCCTCAATTGTATGACATTAAGCACATGAAGTTAGAGTTAACTAAACTGATGAAATTCACTGGTGCTTCTGAAACTATTGAGGAAGAAGAGGACAAAAGGAAGAATAGAGCAAAAGTTGAAATTAAATTTGATTATTCTGCTCTCAATGAAAGCTATGTTACTAGACAAATACCCCTTTCTGATGACTATATTGCCCTCTCTCCTCCTGAGAATCAAACTGTGTCTAATGAGAAGGAAGCCTCAACTTCAAAAGTTTCTGAACCATACATTCCAGAGATTATTAAGAAAATTGCTGATCTTCACACATCTCTGGAAACTGAAAGAAATGCTTTTAAAGAAGAAAAGGAAAAGCTTTTAAATGAAATTTCTTCTCTAAAAAAGAACAACCTCTCTGCAGACATAACTTCTACCTCCTCTCATGTTCCTAAAAACAATCCTTCCCAACAGGCTTCTAAACAAAACGGCTCAATCTCTCACTCTCATTTGGAAAAACCGAAAGGTAATGTTCTTAATAAACGGCAAGAGAAGAGGATGGCCTGGATTTTCAATCAAACTCAAAAGGAGGCTGCAAGACTCAAAATGTTTTCTGAAAACTCAAAATCTCTTTTCACCAAGTCGTGTATTAATTTCAAGGATACTCATTCTAGTTCTGGAAGTCAGCCACCAAGTTCTTTCACAGACAAGTCTGCTAAGTCGTCTACTAATGATTCTACTCTTGTGAGAACTCAATCTAGTGCTTCTGTTAATGCAACAAGGAAGTCTAATTCTTCAAGTCATCTTTGTGATGTGAGTGATGGGAAATCTAAACAGCTTCTACCTATGATGTTTGTGATGATGTTCAACTGAAATATCCCCTCAAGGTTTATTCAGTCAAACTTTTGAAACGTCTATCAAGGGAGAAAATCATTACTTCTCAAAATCGTATCCCATCATTCAACAGTGCTGAAACTGTTATTGCTCAAAAATGGATTCCTAAATAAGAATTACAGTCATTTAGCTCTCCAAAAGCTTCAAAAGAGACTGGTTTAGGAACAAAAATAAAACAAAAATTTCACAATTTGTGTTATGAGAGAAAGGACGGACCCATCCTTAAATGGGTACCAAAGGTTTCTTAATTCTTTTGCAGGTGTCCCTCATGTGTGGTACTTGACATGTTTGCTCCACACACATGATGGGAAATTGAGCTGATGAGCAACAACCCTGTGGCTTCTGATTAACTCAGCTCAGAACCCGATATACATCTTGGTTTATGTGTAAATAAGCTCAGAACCAGCACTACACCAGTGTTTCCGGATATGTAACACCGGACCCAAATTTTACCCAGAGAATTTTTTTCATCAAGTACAGGGTTAACGAAGGTAAATCAAGACTAGACTAGTCTTGATAAATGAGAAAGATAAAATTCTTGTCTTAAATTAATAAAGGATTATTAATCAGATGCGGGACCCACATCGGGAGAGGGGACCCCCCGTGGTATTCTTAGCGTATAAGAAAAATAATGTTGATCTAAACAATACTATTTTGATTGTAGGAATGGGTCGTGGACCCCAGTGATATATAGAATGACAACTAGACGGCCATGATAGTCCCTGTTTCTGTAACAGCAATGAATAACAATCTAACAAAGAAGTTTAAACGTAAGGATGAACACAGATTGAATCAATGTAAAACCCTCTTTTATAGACCGTGAACTCGTACAACAGAAAGATATGCGCATAAGGCTATAGTGAATAAGTACGACGTTAACCTAATCCTAAACCCTCGGCTCCCTTTTTATAGGCGAGGTTTAGGTTAGGCGTGAAAGGATTTTAGCCTGGTTATATGGGCCTAACACTTGGCCCACATTCTATCTAATTCATGCACTAATTTAATACAAGGAATAATAATAAAGCTAATCTATGACAAACTTGATTCACAATTAAAATATCTCCAACAATCTCCCCCTTTGTGATCAAGTGCCACTTTGTTATTGCTTCTGTGACTTGAAGTAGTGCTTCCTCATATTCAGTGCATGCTCGTATTGCCTCAGCATATTTCTCTTTTCTAGGCGATCGTCGATGGCTTTTTAAATTGTCTCTACTATAGAGTGTTCCTTTTGAACATATGACGACGCCTCCTGAAGATTTTCCTCTAGCTGTGCCTTCATCTTTAGAAGCTGTTCTTTGATTATCTTCAGCGTTCCATCACAGTACTTCTCAATTTCATTGACCACCATCAGACGTTTTTCGTTCTTGTGGTTGAGGTAAGTGACTGCTGGCGGTGTGAAGAAGATGTGGTAAGCTGGGAAGTCTTCGAGTTCTGGACCATACAGTCTTGGCTTTGTAAGGTTTGTCTTTGTCAAGTTGCACTCAATAGCCATCTGTAGGTCATGTGAAGAATGTACTCTGATCTGTCTGAGCATGAATCTCTTGATTGCTGCAAGACCTTCGCTGTATGTCTTGCTCTGCCTGACTGGAAGGTATCTATAGGCCATGAACATTTGATAGATGTCGTCGGGTTTAAGCATGATGAAATCATTCTCTTGGCAAGTAAATTCACTCCCGTCAGTGCGTTGAAGCCTGTAGGAATAGAATGTCACTCCGTGATAATCCTCAGCCTTCACTTGTAGAATTTGATGAATTGGGAGAATGTTGGACTTCAAGTCTTGTTCCATCAGCTCTCTCTGAGTACCGGTTGACCTTTGTAATAGCATATGTAAATGACCTCCAGCCTGCTTTCCTTTTAGATGGGTAAGGCCTCTTAGCTTTAGTTCATTCAACGGTTTGACTTTGTCTGGTCTACGCCAGATATGCTCTCTGATTTCATCGTGGAAGGGGGCTTTGATTCGAACGTTGTCCCAGGGTTTCTCTGTCTTGGGAAGTCTTCCCGCTGATTGTCTCACGACGGATTCAAGAGTTTTCTGGGATTCCTTGTAGTTCTCCCCTTCCTTTCGTTCATCGTCCTCGAGCCTGATGATGTCTTCAGTACATTTGTTGATTACCTCTCGTAGCCACCAATTTCTCTGCATGTCATCTATCTCGGCCTCATTGCGAAGATCATCCCATTTTGTCCATTGTCTTGGCCATTTATCATATATCACCACCTCCTCCAGTGCATCGTGGATGTCCTTGCATGGGGAAATGTATGGAACTCTTTGCTGCTGTTGAGGCGGTGATTGTTCCTAGGTAGCACAATCGGGTTCACTTGGATTGCCCGTTGACATCAGTTTAGAACTAGGTTCTAACTGATGGCCTGATGTAAAAGATGTACCGGTGGTAGCATCATCAGGACTTCCTTCCCCTCCTCGGTTGGTATCTCTGGGAGATACGCCTCGGGATGTTACGTCCAGCTCGACCAGGCTAGATATTTTGGCTGTGGGTGGTGGCTGTTGGTTTGTAGATGTTTCGGGTTGGATGGGCTGTGGAGTTTGGCTTGGTAAAGCAGTTTGCTCAAGTGATCGAGGTCGCTTGTTCTCCCCCTCATGAGGATCCGAATCATCGGGGTCCTCATGGGAACGTTTGCGACCACGAGGACTCTCCTTGCACTTGCTCTTGGTTTCGGGAGAAGAAAGGAGGGCATCAAGAATGGCTTGCTGGTGGAGGGTAAGTTTGGCTTTGGGGATGTTTAGAAGGTTGTCCAGCAAAGCCGATGCAAGGGTGTCGAAGGATAGTGAGGAGAGATCGATGGAGGGTGTGGTCGGGCGTGAGGAGAATACTAGTTCTGTATCCTGGGTTCCCCGACGAGTATGTGAAGGGATGGGTATTTGGTTGATGGATTGGTGGGATAGAGGGGTGGAGGATATGGGTTGTGTATGGGAAATGAAAGGTTCGGGTGAAGGTTGGGGTGGGGGTTGTTCAGACCGAACCGCTTGGGTGGTCCTAAATTCCTGTGTTAGAGCGGTCATTGCATCTTGCACCCATGGTTTAATGGTGGAATCTAGGAAGCGATTTAGTAGAACGTTGACGTCTTCAAAGGTTGGGTGACCAGTTACGGGGGTTGTAACTGGTGTCACAGCATCAGTGAAGATTGCTGATGTGTGGCCTGCGTGCAATGATGGAATCATTGAGGGCGTAACAGGGCTTCCAACCGTCATAGCTTGCACTCTGGTTGTTGCTTTCAGGGTGTGTGCACCTGTATGTGCAGTGAATAGTGTAGGTGTCCTAGAAAAAGAAGAAAATGTGGGGAATGTGACACCTAGACTCAATGTGCTTGAAAAAGGGGTTTTGACCTCGGGCGATAGGTCAATTGTACGCTCAACTGATTCGGAAGGAACCAGTGAGGGGGTGGAGTCCCGTTCTTTTGAAACAATAACCTGTTGAGAGGCTATTGAGTGGCTGGGTGAGGGCTGTGCTTGCACAGTTGAGCCAGATGCTGCGACTTCTACCCGGGAACCCAAAAGATCGGCTCCTGTACTTAAGGATTCAGCTCGGCTTATCTGGATAAAGGTATCGCAGTCAGCGAAGATGTGCTCGTCTGCCTTATCAATCAGTCTCTTTCTGACTCGGGACTGGGGCTTTGCCTTAGCAGTCTTGTCATTCTTAACCTTGGCCCTTTTCTCCCGGATGACGACGTCTTTGGAATTCTTTATAGAATGAGCTGCTTCGTCATAGTCATCCTTGGAGCAATTTGTCTCGCTGGGATCGGCTCTCGGTTTAGCTATCTTCTTGATAGTGAAGACTTGGGGTCTGCCTGCTATTATCGGTGCTGCATCTTCAGCAGTGATCCTTTTCTTCTGTGGAGATTCAACAGACAGCTTTCCTTTTCTGATCAGAGCATATGTGTGCTCAACGTCTTCACTGTCATTGTCGTCATCATCATTATCCGAGCCAGATTCCTCGCTATCCGTGCCCACGCTCTCGGATGCCTCATCATCAGTGTTTGTTTGGGCATCACTCGACGATTCATTGGCAGTTTCCTCAGCGTCTGTTTCGGTGCCCTCAGCCGCCTGACTCGTCTCTAGAGAGTCGTCAGACTTTCCTTCATTGGGCGGACCGGCCACTGGTTTCTGTGGCTTTTTGGGCTCTCTTTGGACCCTTACCTACACTCGGTTTCGTCCCCGGGGTAGGTCCGGTTGGGTTTTGCTGAACCATAGGGACAGATCTCTCAGTGGCTTCCTTGTACTGCTGAACCGCTGGATTTGAAGATTTGACAAGGTTGAGCACAAACCCAGGGATCCACAGACCGAAGACAGTGTTCTCGTCTGCTTTGAAGTACTGCAGCTTCGGTGCGGTGAAGTGTGGATCTGAGCTGCATTTTGGTATTGAAGAGTGCTCTGCCATGCAGTCGTTGATGATTAGTCCGAGCCACCTTGCGTACGGGATGGTACCTGGCCTATTCTTCTCTTTGGCTTTGACCAGGTCCATTAGCTCTGAGAAGAAGAGCTGTGCCAGGTCGTAGTTCTTGTTGAAAGCGATGCCATGAAAGATGAGCAGGATCTGCTTGTTGCACTTGTCGAATCCGGCATGCTTCAGCGACAGGCACTTGTTCACCAGCCCGAAGAGGCTCTTCCACGGATGATGAAGATATGCTTCGTTGAAGTTTGAGAGCTGTGGCAGTAATGAGGTGTAGCCGAGGGATGCCACGTCTTTCAGTAGATCGGGGATGGACGGCAGCGCATCGTACTCATCATGGATTGGCAGCGCTAGAGTAGCCCGTAGAGTGGATGGTGTCAGAATCACTCGCATGTCGTTCAATTTGGTCTTTATCTTTGAGCGATTCTTCAGTGATTCCGTATGCATATGACCCCAGAATTGTTGTAGGTATATCTCTGGCACTGGTTTTGTGTTGTGAAGTGCAGGCCAGAGATAGTGACCTTTCATGATTGCTGGAACCACTGGGTTCTGGCACTTGAACACTGTAAGGTCTAGCTGGAAATTGTTGTCCAGCACCTTGATCCATTTCCCCTTGGGGTAGATAGCATCATCGATCTGCGTTTGAGTTGTTCCTGCCATTATAAACTATAGAAGCAGGGGGTCAACATATGAAAATCATCGGTTTGATTAGATTGAAGGAATTTGGTTTGCAGATTTCAGATAAGTTTATGCAGGTGGAACATTGAAAAAAAATTGCAAAGTCCAAATCTCGAGATCTGAATCTCGAGATCATGATTTCGAGATTCAAATCTCGAGATCTTGATTTCGAGATTCAAATCTCGAGATCTTGATTTCGAGATTCAAATCTCGAGATCAAGATGTCGTGATGCAGATCTCGAGATCTTGATTTCGAGATTCAAATCTCGAGATCAAGATGTCGAGATGCAAATCTCGAGATCTTGATTTCAAGATTCAAATCTCGAGATCAAGATGTCGAGATGCAAATATCGAGATCTTGATTTCGAGATTCAAATCTCGAGATCAAGAAATCGAGATGCACATCTCGAGATCTTGATTTCGAGAAGATGAATCGACGATCTCGAGATCTTGAAAAACAAGATATCGAAATCATGATTTTGAAGAAACGAATCCACCTGCAAAGATATAATCAAAAGATGCGAAATAAAACATATAATAAGATTTCGACCTTGAGTTAAACTGAAAATCTTGTTCTTTTTTATTTTGAGAAAAATATCGAATCGGTTTTGCGAGAACAGTCGTTCGATTTTGAACGAGATGGAAGATTGCGACTGTGAATCGTTAACTACCTTCGAAGAGTAGTCGAGAGAGTAGAGAGATTTAGATGGAGAAAGATTTGGGAAGACGACGGAGAGAAGGTTACGAGCTCTGAGATGCGAAAATTCTAAGTCTTTGCGAAAATATTTAATGGAAAGGGAAGGGTTTTTCGCGAGGCTTATATACGCGAGAAAATTGTTTTGGACCTCCTTCGTAACAGTTGAGCCCGAATGATTGGGCTGGCACACAGTGCCCTTTTTAAAAGATTTTCGATGCCCCAAAACCAGTAAAAATATAGAGCTCCCCTTCAATCAGTGAAAAAATTCTCCCCCCCCCCAAAAAAAAAATACAACAAACAATATGTACAAATGCAACGCACACACTATTTTTGTTCTTTTTGATTTTTCTCCCCCTCAACACATGCAACACACGCACACTATTTTTTGTTATTTTTCTGGTTTTCTCCCCCTCAACACATGCAACGCACACACACTATTTACAGATCACACTCACACACACTTTTTACAAGTCCCACACACACACACTTTTCAGACCAGTGGAGACAAAAATTAAACAGGCTCGAGGTTCAACATGCCCAACTTGGAGACCAGGAACTGGAATCTTTTTTCATCCAACGCCTTAGTAAACAAGTCAGCCAGTTGAAGCTCTGAGCTTACAAAGTACATATCTATGTCTCCTTTCTCCACGTGATCCTTGATGAAATGATAGCGCAGATCAATGTGTTTGGTGCGGGAGTGGTGAACAGGATTGCTTGTGATGGCGATGGCGCTTTGAGATTCACTGTAGATCGGGATGTGGCGGAATGTGTAACCGTAGTCCTGGAGCTGAGTCTTCATCCATAATATTTGTGAACAACAACTAGCAGCCCCGACGTATTCGGCCTCAGCTGTAGATGTTGACACACAGTTCTGCTTTTTGGAAGACCAGCAGACTAGCTTCTCGCCCAAGAATTGGACGGCTCCCGATGTACTTTTGCGGTCCATCCGGAAACCAGCAAAGTCAGCGTCCGAGTATCCGACAAGATCAAAGCCTGAATGCTTGGGATACCAAAGGCCTAGATTCACCGTTCCTTTGAGGTATCTTAAAATTCGTCGTACAACGGTCAGATGAGATTCCTTCGGATTGGCTTGAAAGCGAGCACATAAGCATGTGGAGAAGACAATGTCAGGCCTGCTTGACGTGAGATATAGCAAAGATCCAATGATGGCCCTGTAATTCGTAGCATCATCTGCCTTCCCGGAGGGGTCTGAGTCCAGTTTATTGTTTGGGGACATAGGGGTCGTCATGGAAGATTTGCCTTCAATGTTGAATCTCTTTAGCATATCCAGAATGTATTTGGACTGGTTGATAAAAATGCCGTCAGAGAGTTGTCTTACTTGCAGGCCTAAGAAGAAGTTAAGTTCACCCATCATGCTCATCTCGAACTTTGTTTTCATCAGTTTCTCAGAATGTTGGCATAGGCGCGGATTCGAAGAGGCAAAGATGATGTCATCAACATAGATCTGAATCAGAATGATGTCAGATTTCTGTCGCTTGATAAACAGAGTCGTATCAATCTTTCCTTTGGAGAAACCTGAATGAATCAAAAATTCGGTCAAGGCATCGTACCAAGCTCTGGGTGCCTGTTTCAACCCATAGAGAGCTTTCTTGAGCTTGTATACATGGTCTGGGAATTTTGGATCTACAAATCCTTCTGGTTGAGCAACATAGACTTCTTCTTCTAAAGTCCCATTTAGAAAAGCTGTTTTCACGTCCATCTGAAAGACGGTGAAGTTTTTGTGCGCCGCGTACGCAAGAAAGAGGCGGATTGCTTCAATTCTAGCTACGGGCGCAAACGTTTCATCGTAGTCTATGCCTTCCTGTTGATTATATCCCTTTGCGACCAGCCTTGCCTTGTTCCTTACAACTGTTCCTTCTTCATCTCTTTTATTTTTGAATACCCACTTCGTGCCAATGATTGTCTTTTTTTGAGGCCTGGGTACCAGTGACCATACGTCCAGTCTGTCAAACTGATTGAGTTCATCTTGCATAGCAATCACCCAATCTGCATCAAGTAGCGCATCGGAGACCTTTGATGGTTCTGACTGGCTTAGGAAGCTTGCGAAGTGGCATTCATTCATCGTTGCGGATCTTGTGCGCACACCTTGACTCGGATCACCTATTATCTGTTCAACGGGATGTGCTCTCGTCCACTTCCTCTCATGAGCTAGAGGAGTTGGAGTAATTATTGGTTGATCTGAGTCCTGATAAGAGGTTGAAGGCTCTGGAGCAGCTGTGATGTGTAATGGAGATGATTCTGGACTCGTAGCAAAGCCGTTATCATCCACACCTCTGGGATTGGTTTGAGGGGTTGAGGGTGTGGATGGTACATCGTCTGGACCTGTGAGGAGCGGAATCTCTGCTGTTGGAGTTGATGTTGAAGCTGGAGTGCATGCAGGAGGTGGAGGTTGTGAGTTCTCGTAGAAGTTTCTGAAAAGAGAGTCGAGAATCACATCTTCGTGTTCGGTGTTTGGTTCAGCTTTATCAGAAGCTACTGGTACAGCATGTGATGGATCAGTCTGAAGATGTTCGATCGCGAAGTCTGCCATTTCATAGAATGTAACATTTACACTCTCGATGACAGTGCGCTTGTCTCTGAGATAGACTCTGTAAGCTTTGGACTGCAGTGAGTAGCCAATAAACACGCCTTCTCTGGCTTTGGGGTCTAGCTTACTTCTCTCTGTCCGATCATTTAGTATGAAGCACTTGCAGCCAAAAACCTTGAAGAATGAGATGTCAGGAGTTCTGTTGAAGAGGATTTCATATGGAGTCTTGTCGAAGCGTTTATGGATGGATGTTCTGTTCTGAGTGAAGCACGCAGTATTGATTGCCTCTGCCCACATGAAGTGAGGCAGTCTGGATTGGATTAACATGGTGTGTGCTGCTTCAACAAGGGTTCTGTTCTTTCTCTCAACAACTCCGTTCTGTTGGGGAGTTTTAGCTGCTGCAAATTGCTGAGTGATACCGAGTGATTCATAGAACTCAGTGAGAGTTTGATTTTTGAACTCGGTACCATTGTCAGTTCTCACAATTCGAACATTGTGCTGTAGCAGTTTCTGGATGGTTCTGATAAAGGTCATAATGTTTTCTGCAGCCTCGTCCTTTGAATGGAGAAATTTTGTCCATGTGTACCTAGAGAAGTCACCAACGATCACCAGAGTGTATTTGCGACCGTTGATGCTTTGGACTCTCATAGGTCCACACAGATCCATGTGAATTAGCTGCAACTGATGTGTAGATGATGGTTCGGTTTTCGACTTGTGGGAGCTTCGCGTCATTTTGCCCATTTTGCAGGCACTACAATGATTTTCAGCGGAAGACTTTAGCAGAGGAAGCCCCTTGACAAGTTTCTTGGAGGACAAGGTTGATAGATGTTTGAAGTTCAGATGGGAGAGACGTCTGTGCCATAGGTTGTTCTGTTCAGTTGAAGCTTTGGACAGCAGACAGATGGAAGTGGTGGATTGGACGTTTTTCAGATCAATAGTGTACAGATTTGATGTTCTGTAACACGTTAATAATGTATTCCCTGTGCTGTAAAGAACACAACATTGTTTTGCAAAGAACCTAACTTCCATCCCACTGTCACAGAATTGCCCTATGCTCGGTAAGTTGTGTTTGAGCCCTTTGACAAATGAAACGTCTTTTATAGTGACACTGGCACAGACGACGTCCCCATACCCAAGAATAGGAGATGAGGCGTCATTCCCGAATCTGATGTTGCCTCCGTAGCAGTTGGTGTAGTTGCTCAATAGGTGCTTTATTCCGGTCATGTGGGTTGAGCATCCTGAGTCTAAGTGCCACACATGACCGTCCTGCAAAACAATCAAACAGGTTTAGGTACCCAACTTGGAGTGGGACCTTCCTTATTATCAAGAAACACCTTTCTAAATCTTGCTTTTAGCTGTGATCCAAGGTCAACAGCTCTTTCAACAAAATATCTTTCTCTTGTGGGCTCTCCAATAGCCAGATCTGCTTTTGCAGTGGGTCTGGTTTTTGGAGTCCACTTAGCAGTTTCTATTTTGGTGGGTCTGATGTTGTGAACCCACCTTTCCATTTTAGTTCTGGTGGGTCTGAATTTGGGGACCCACCTTTCTGTTTCAGTTTTGATGGGTCTTCGATTGGGGACCCACCTATCCGTTTCAGGTTTGGTAGGTCTCATCTTGGGGACCCACCTTTTCGTTTCAGTTTTGGTGGGTCTTATCTTGGGGACCCACCTTTCAGTTTTAGCTTTGGGAGGAGAGTAGACATGTGCTTTGTGATTGAATGGTTGTTTCTTAAGTTTGGTTTTGAAAATCTCCTCTTTAGAAAGCCGATTAAGATGTTTCCTTGAATGAACTCGAAGAGCATATTTCATATCAGGAATATAAAATGTTCCCTTAGAAGTTCTTTTCTTGGTTTCCCTTTCTGGTTTGAGCTTTCTGTGAGGCTTTGCTTTAACAACATTCACATCATATTCATAATTATGGGGGTCTGGAACAGAATAACCATAAGCAATACTTGTATTATGAATAGAACGATGTCTAGAAGATGTCTCAGAAATATTCAGCTTGGGACTCAAGACTGAACTACTAGAAGTTTGTTTTGTAGAAACAGAATTACAATTAACTTTAGAGTAAAAAATAGAAGTAGATCTAGGACTGGCACTATTCTCAAAAACATTCTTTTTGCCTTCTGCGATTTCCTTCCTCTTTTTCCTCCACTCATTCTTCTCTTCTCCTTCCTTCTTCACTTCATTTCCTGTAAACAAAGGAGAAGAGAGATGAGTGGACGAACCTTTTAAAACATTGTTTTTCTCAGGTGAGGTGTGTGAGCTGTCAGTCTTAGACATAGAAGGGTCTGATTTAGCATGATACTGCTCACTCAATTCATTGAACTTTTGAAGAAGTTCCTGCCAGTTGCGCTCAAAACCTTTCTTTTCAGTTTCAAATCTCTCTCTCTCTCTCTCTCTCTCTCTCTCTCGTTATCAAGAGTTTTCTGTAGGTTTTTGAGTTTTTGAGCCATGGGAAAAATACAAGGTTCCTCTCCAGTTTTAGCGATACCTACTCTTGGGGGTGGATCTAGAGGATGTCCTATGTGTGGAATATCTTTTGCATAAGGGTCAAGGCATTCACTAAAGCAGGAAGTAGATTTTTCTTGTGAAAGTTGTTTTTCATTTACAGAGGGATAATCACAAGAAATCACAGCTTTAAGGTTCTTTCTCTTTTCTTCTTCTGCTTCAGCGTTTTCTTCATCACTTCGAAAATACATTTTCTCACCAAACCCTAGTCCCATGTAATCTTTGTTATAGATTTGAAAACAGTTAACTTTCCTTAGATTACATGGGTTATTTATGCCCAGTCCTATTTTAGGATCGTAGAATCGGTCATCCTTTATTTGATTAAGAAAAGTTGTCTGTTCAGACTGACCTTTTCTAGCAGCTAGATCCTCTAGTTCTTTAACTTTGTTTAAAAGTGTTCTTCTCTTATTATGCAAAAAATCGCATTCAGCCTTTGCTGTGCTTTTTTCTCGTTCACTATCCTCAAATTTCCTAGTTAATTCAACTATCTTAAGTTCAAAGCTTTCAAAATCTGAGGACACCTTTTTGACCTGATCTTTTGCAATTTCAAGTTGAACACTTAAAGAAGACTTTTGGTCTAGATTCTGTTTCAGTACCCTGTGATTATTGTCTAGTCTCTCCTTTAGTTCTTTAATTAGATTGTCCTTCTCAAGTAAGGACTGCATTTGGTTATTTAAAGGAGTATGAGAGGTACTTACAGAGCTTGTTGAGCATTCGCTTTCGGGGATCGCAGCATCACCCTTTCTTTCATCTTCCTCCACTCGTGCCATCAGAGCATAGTTATCTTCTTTCTCCTCCTCATCAGAAGAATCTTCTGCCCAGTTATCATTCTCAGCAATCATTGCAGAAGTTTCTTCTTCTTTCTGCACCATCAGCATTTTCTGCTTATTCCACAGCATCTTCTGCTTGTAGAAGTTAGCATCCTTCTTCTTTGGGAGGCGGCAGTCTTTGATGACATGTCCTGCCTTTCCACAATTGTAGCATTTTGGAGCATCTTCAGCTGATGGCGCCTTTCTAGAAGATCCTTGTTCATGATTCTTCTGTTTGTAGTTAGATGAGGAGGTTCTTAGCTTGTTGGAGGAGCTGTTCTACTTTGCAAATTTCTTGGCAAGCAGTGCCATTTTCTTCTGTAAGTCTGCAAGCTCAGCCTCCAGATCAGATTTGTCGTCATCACTTTCATCATCGTCTGATTCAACCACCACCTTCTTCTTCTTCTTCTTCAGTGGTGTGTTTGTGCTTCTGGGCTGAGCTTCCATCACAAGAGCTAGAGGATTTTTGGTGTGATGATCCTCGGCACAAGCAACCTCATTGACAAATTGCTTCAAATGTTCCTAGAGAGTGCAGAGGTCAATCTCGTCTAAGTCAATCCGAGATCTATCATCCTTCACTGTCTTTTCCCATGCAGGATGCAGGCTGGATAGAAATCTAATATTCAGTTCCAAGTTGGACCTGAATACTTTGATTTTTCTGAGTTCATTGACCAGTTGAACGAGTCTGTTGTAAGTCTCGTTCAAAGATTCTCCTGGACATGCTTTGAAGGAGTCATAAGCAAAAAGAATTGTCGTCTTCTTGGTCTTAAGGCTAATGCTTGTGCCTTGAAGCAGTTTCTCTATCTCATCCCACATTTCCTTAGCTGTTTGCATGCTATCGATGAGAACGTATACTTCATTGGGGATAGCTTGAAGAAGGTATGTTTTGGCCATGAGATCACCACGAAGCCTGAGCTTGTCAGCTTCCGTGTATTCAGATGCCACTTTCCTCCTTATTTCTGGAAGAATAGGAGGGTTGTTTTCTGGATCACCACCAACTGAAATCAAGAGTTCAGCTGGTCCTTCAAGCAAGGATTCAAGCATCGCAGCGGAGTTCTCTTTGTGCTCAAGGAAATTAAGGAATCGATTCCTCCACATTTGGTATTCTCCCTTCCTGAGACTAGGAGGGGTACTGATGTTCCCTTATGCATTGAATTCTGAGGCCATTGCTGTTTTAAACTGACCGTTCGAGATAATTGATCAAAAGATTTTCAGAGGCAGAATGTCGAAAAATCAGATGTCGAGATCTGAATATCGAGATCTCAGATTTCGATAAAGGAGGCCCGGTATCGAGATTTGAGCTCGAGATTAGAGATCTCGAGATTAAGGATCTCGAGATTTCAAATTTCGAGAAGAGGATCTCGAGATTTGAAATGTCGAAAAGTTAAAACTCGAAATCTTAATTTTGAGAAATCAAATGTCGAGACCAGATGTCGAAACCTTAACTCGAAATCTTGATCTCGAAATCCTAGATGTCAAAATCCTCAATGTCGAAATCCTGCAAACTGTAAAAACCAGATAAGCAAAATCTGAAGGTAGTTTCCTGTAGAGTAGAATGTCGAGATCCTCAGGTAAAGTTTTCAGCTCGAAAAACGTAGCAGAACCTGTTAAAAACCTAGATGTCGACAAGGGCTACTCGAAATATCTCAAGTACAGAATATGCGTAAAACGAAATCTGAAGTATACCCCTTGATCGCTTTGAAACGACGATTCTAAGGGTGTAACTTTTACAATTTTTGAACAAGAAAAAAGATTACATAGTAAAATATCGACAGTAAGAACAACGTAAAGAAAAACAGAGTCTTCTGCAGGCGTTCTTCTGATCGGCTCTCGATCGGCTCTGATACCAATTGATAGTCCATGTTTCTGTAACAGCAATGAATAACAATCTAACAAAGAAGATTAAACGTAAGGATGAACACAGATTGAATCAATGTAAAACCCTCTTTGATAGACCGTGAACTCGTACAACAGAAAGATATGCGCGTAAGGCTATAGTGAATAAGTACGACGTTAACCTAATCCTAAACCCTCGGCTCCCTTTTTATAGGCGAGGTTTAGGTTAGGCGTGAAAGGCTTTTAGCCTGGTTATATGGGCCTAACACTTGGCCCACATTCTATCTAATTCATGCACTAATTTAATACAAGGAATAATAATAAAGCTAATCTATGACAAACTTGATTCACAATTAAAATATCTCCAACAGGCCACGTGGGTCGGGGCCACTAATCGATAATTGTGAACTCTTAATTCACAGACAGTTAATAATTCGGAAGACTATGAATTCATGAAAGAATAAATATAAATATTTTAAGAACCCAAAATAATGGGATGATAAATATATAATTAATTTTGTACATGAAAGGATGGTATTTTTGGAGGACCCTACCTTGAAGATATTTGTGTATGAGGACAAACAGATAAGATTTTATCTGTTCATACATTTTGGACCACTTAAAAAAAAGTGTAACATTTTATTAAAGTGTCACAAAATATCAAAACACATATTGAGTCACGAGAAATGACTAATGGATTTAAGAGATGACGCGTTCTCATTTTTACTGTTACTTTAACAGTAAATTGCACGTTGGGCCTGCGCATGAGCGAGGCCATCCAATATTTCCGGGATCACATATTATATTCATCTTGGTCTAGATGATATTTATATGATGATTTATATTTATGTTTAGCCATAGAGTCGGCCGTTTGATCAAATGCGGTCCCATTATCGGTATTTGTAAATTAACTGATAACAGCCCGAAATAAGTTCCGAGAACCACGAAATTAAAGTTGAATAATATATATTCATTCTAGGGGACAATATTAATCGGAAGAATGATATATATTTTATTTTGGCCCGATAAAATAAAATTTAATTAAAACAGTACGAAAAATACAACTTTCGGGACCGATTGTACACTTTGGGACTTAAATGGATGACCTCCCACATGAGTGGGGGCCATCCCACGTAATTGTGCAACCAAGCAGACAAGTTAAGGGATGGAGTGTGATGGGGGATGCATTATGGGTGATTGGATAGGTTTAGCATAAAAAAGGACAAGGTGGACCTCCCTCTCACACCCATTTGTGTGATTGAGAAGAGAAAAGTCTCCCCAACCAACACCTACCAAATATTTCGGCCAACCAACCCCAAAAACAACAGATAGAGCTGTTCAACACCATTCCTCTATATCCATAATCGAGCTCAAGCAGGAGGAAGGCTCAAGGAAGAAGAAGGGATAGAGAAAGTAAAGAAAACCTAGAAAAAATGAGGTAATGACTTTACCCATAAGATTTTTCTTTATGATTTTAATCTCATATGATTTTATAAATCATATGATACACCCATAAGATTGTTCTACACTTTTAGAGGTGTAGAATGAGGGGTTGGAAGGATAGTTTTGACCATGAACGGAGTTATGACAGGAGTAAGACCGGTTCGCCAGAAAACACCTTCCCAGAAGGTTTTGATGTTTATACCACTTTTGGTTGTGAAACCTTGTTAGGAATTTTACCAAGGTATTCTAGACTTCTCAAAGAATCTAGGAGTGGCCGGAAAAGTCGCCGGAGCCGCTGGAGTTTTCGTCGGAAAATTCCAAAAGTCGCCGGAGTTCAAACGAAGAGGATAAAAGCTTGCTAGCGTCATTTCGAGGTGAGTGGACGACTACGTGTCTTGTAACTCTTGGGTCAAACGTGGGATTACCTAAATAAAATCATAATCATGATTTGAGGAATGATTTAATGGATTAAAATGCATGATTAGTCATGGTGAATATGATTTATGGAAATATTACATGATTAATGAATAAGAGACTTATTTGTGGATTAATCATGAATATATTATTGTCAAATGTATAAAATTGCATACATGGACTATTTATGAGATAACTAGAGTAATCTAGTATTTGAATATGTATATAAATGTTTAAAAGTGTTTAAACAAGTGATTAGCTATAATGATTATAAGTTATGTGAAAATGGCATGATTAATGAGTAAAAGAATTATTAATATTTTTGATGAAGGATAATCATGAATGATTTAGTTGGACATTAACTAAGGTAATTCAAAATGGTATTCTTGAAGGATTCAAGTACTTAATCATACATGTCATTAAATTTAATCTAGTTATGAAGAATAAGCTAGAACGGAATATATAAACGATTAATAAGTATGAAGTACTTATTAATAGTTGTGAGAAGATGGATTTATGCTTTATAAAGTTTGAGTGAGGCATGAGATTACCTAAAGTAATCAAGTATATATTTCATGGAATGATTAAAGATAATCAAGTATGTGTTATGTCATGATTATATGTAAAATATAGTTGAAAAGCATGTTAAGTAAGCTTGATGAGTTAAATGTGATAATTAATTGTGTATGATGTTCCAGGGATCCAAAATGGTATTTTTGGATCAAGGACGTCAAGAAGTACATGTGTATAAAATTTCACGTTAATCGGACTTCGTTTGGGCGGTCAAACGGGCGTTGACCGCCAAGACAAAGGTGATACCCGACCGGTTATGGGTAAATACCCGACCGGGTATTGATTAAAAATGGCTCCAGAAGCCACTGCCACACTAGACCCGATCGGGTATGGGTATAGACCCGACCGGGTCTCAAGTAAAACTTGTTCCAGAGGCTACTGCCTCACCATACCCGACCGGGTATGGATAAATACCCGACCGGGTATTGGGTTTTACACCCAATATGCAGTTTTTGAGTAAATTTACGTGGGCCGTTCGGGTGGGACCCGTCCACGTTGGTTGCTAAGGCTTAGAATATGGTTTAAACGCTAAGACTTGGACTAGTCGTTAGTAAAAAAATTATAGAGCACAACCGGGCGAGGTAAGTCGTAGATTACACATGACGGGTGAACACTTGGGACCGAGTAAGGTCAGGTAGAACTCTGTAGGACCAGGATGAGTCATTTATACTCAAATGTTAACAAGGGCCCGTGTAGTCCTTGAGGTGTGTTAACCTCCAGCAAATTACACATAGGTAACAAGGGCAAATGCAGTCCTTGAGGTGTGTTAACCTCCATCACATTGCATATACGTAACAAGGGCCCATATAGTCCTTGAGGTGTGTTAACCTCCAGCAAATTACACATAGGTAACAAGGGAAAATGCAGTCCTTGAGGTGTGTTAACCTCCATCAAATTGCATATAGGTAACAAGGGCCCGTGTAGTCCTTGAGGTGTGTTAACCTCCAGGAAATTACACATAGGTAACAAGGGTAAATGCAGTCTTTGAGGTGTGTAACCTCCATCAAATTGCATATAGGTAACAAGGGTCCGTGTAGTCCTTGAGGTGTGTTAACCTCCAGCAAATTACACATAGGATGAGGGTGTATGCGTACTCCTCAAGGCTGGGTTAGCCCCGGGATTGTAAACTATGATTGTGAGGACGAATAGTCCCCGAGGTAGGTGAACCTCAAGTAATGATTTAAGATGATTAAACATGCGTGATCAGGAATGAGTTCCCGATAGGGTATTTTCCTTAGTCTAGGAATTTAATTTAAACCATGTCTGTGATATGGGAGCCCGAAGGGCCCCCGCAATAATTATCTTTGATATCGGGTGAGTTAGCCTGCGGGTGACTTCACTCGAGGGTAGGATATGGGAAGGGTGAAT
Organism: Cuscuta europaea; assembly: GCA_945859875.1. Classification (NCBI taxonomy): domain Eukaryota; kingdom Viridiplantae; phylum Streptophyta; class Magnoliopsida; order Solanales; family Convolvulaceae; genus Cuscuta; species Cuscuta europaea. The sequence continues at coordinate 13,208,560 of CAMAPE010000054.1, read as the reverse complement.
TTAAAGAGGCTGTTACGCCTAAATGTTTTGAAAGACAAATGGGCCCACGGGCCTGATATTTTACTCATATGTATATACGTATACGACATGTTTTGAAAAGGGGTAGTCAAGAGTTATGCCTATGCATATACTATCACCCTATGTTGAGGGTCCCATGTGAGAAACATTAGTTATATTACATACAGTTTGCCCTCACCAGTACTTTGCTGTAGTACTAATCCCTCGGGGGAACCACCCATTCAAGTTGAAGCTAGATAACCAAAATGTGATAATTAATTATGTATGATGTTCCAGGGATCCAAAATGGTATTTTTGGATCAAGGATGTCAAGAAGTACATGTGTATAAAATTTCACGTTAATCGGACTTTGTTTGGGCGGTCAAACGGGCGTTGACCGCCAAGACAAAGGTGATACCCGACCGGGTATGGGTAAATACCCGACCGGGTATTGATTAAAAATTGCTCCAGAAGCCACTGCCACACTAGACCCGACCGGGTATGGTTATAGACCTGACTGGGTCTCAAGTAAAATTTGTTCCAGAGGCTACTGCCTCACCATACCCGACCGGGTATGGGTAAATACCCGACCGGGTATTGGGTTATACACCCAATATGCAGTTTTTGAGTAAATTTACGTGGGCCATTCGGGTGGGACCCGTCCACGTTCGTTGCTAAGGCTTCAAATATGGTTTAAACGCTAAGACTTGGACTAGTCGTTAGTAAAGAAATTATAGAGCACGACCGGGCGAGGTAAGTGGTACATTATACATGACGGGTGAATACTCGGGACCGAGTAAGGTCAAGTAGAACTCTGTAGGACCGGGATGAGTCCTTTATACTCAAATGTTAACAAGGGCCCGTGTAGTCCTTGAGGTGTGTTAACCTCTAGCAAATTACACATAGGTAACAAGGTCAAATGCAGTCCTTGAGGTGTGTTAACCTCCATCAAATTGCATATACGTAACAAGGGCCCGTGTAGTCCTTGAGGTGTGTTAACCTCCAGCAAATTACACATAGGTAACAAGGGCAAATGCAGTCCTTGAGGTGTGTTAACCTCCATCAAATTGCATAGAGGTAACAAGGGCCCGTGTAGTCCTTGAGGTGTGTTAACCTCCAGAAAATTACACATAGGTAACAAGGGTAAATGCAGTCCTTGAGGTGTGTTAACCTCCATCAAATTGCATATAGGTAACAAGGGCCCGCGTAGTCCTTGAGGTGTGTTAACCTCCAGCAAATTACACATAGGATGAGGGTGTATGCGTACTCCTCAAGGCGTGGTTAGCCCCGGTATTGTAAACTATGATTGTAAGGACGAATAGTCCCCGAGGTAGGTGATTAAACATGCGTGATCGGGAATGAGTTCCCGATAGGGTATTTTCCTTAGTCTAGGAATTTAATTTAAACCATGTCTGTGATATGGGAGCCCGAAAGGCCCCCGCAATAATTATCTTTGACATCGGGTGAGTTAGCCTGCGGGTGACTTCACTCCAGGGTAGCACATGGGAAGGGTGAATTTAATGAGGCTGTTACGCCTAAATGTTTTGAAAGACAAATGGGCCCACGGGCCGGATATTTTACTCATATGTATATACGTATACGACATGTTTTGAAAAGGGGTAGCCAAGAGTTATGCCTATACATATACTATCACCCTATGTTGAGGGTCCCATGTGAGAAACGTTAGTTATATTACATACAGTTTGCCCTCACCAGTACTTTGCTGTAGTACTGATCCCTCGGGGGAACCACCCTTTCAGGTTGAAGCTAGAGTTTACTTCCTACACCCGTTGTTCGGGAGATTGATGGAGAGAAGACGTGGTTTGTGTTTCCTCTGGTTCTATTTCTAAATAATTAAATAATGCTCATGGAACTATTTTTGACTTATAAATTAATGGAGCCTGCGAGCTCTTGTTTTACCCTTGTGCGGGTTCTTATTAAACACTTATATTCCGCTATGTGTTTAATTGTATGTTGATGTTGTTATGTATGTTTACTAATCGGTTTTGGCATATGTATCTATAAGACGTCTTGTGCAATTTAGTAAGGATGAACTGCGGTTATTCTTATTGGGTTGTACGACGGTTGTCTACGTGGCACAGACACGGTCTGGGGCGTGACAGGATACTTCAGTGCAGAACCCGATAGCACAGAAAGGCTTCTAAACACCTCAATTCAGAACCCACGCACAAACATAGGACGTCACATATGTCAAGGGGAAGCAATGAAGATATTTTTCTGAGTTTCCAAACAAGTTCAACAAAAGCTCCCAGCGTACCTATTCAAGACAACTATTCTCTAGGGGGAGCAAGTGTGCACATTATCAAGGAGAGTACTGGCGTGTATACTCCACACTGAGTTGAAAATCAACAAATGCACACCTCAACACCGACACACGCGAAGAACAAACAAAAAGTGCATATTCTGAGGGGGAGTGTTTCTTTTTCCCTTCTCCTGGTGTCATACAACGAAGAAAGCACATTCCAATGGGGAGCTTCCTACTTTACTCCTCGGATGACAACAACAATTCTTGCAAATTCTGAGGAGAAACATCTCTATTTCCTCCTGGTGCCACACAATGATCGATGCAAGAATCAACTCAAGGATGCATTTTTTGAGGGGGAGTTACAAAGTTCTCTTCCCTAATGCCAGATAATGTCAAATACATCCTATTGAGTGCTCCTATTGAGGGGGAGCAAAGATATCAATGAGAGATAAGTCTCAATGGATTAGTAAACCCAACTAGAGCCTACCCAAGAGACAAAGCCGAGAGTGAGTAAGTGAGTAAGTGAACATATGAGAGTGAGGAAGCAGAAGGCTCAACTGAGCGAGAAAACAATATTCAAAGACAAGTCTGCTACCTCAACTGAGCGATCAACTGAAGAACAATCCTAGTCGCTCAAATACTCTGGACAATTCCCCATAGGTACAGGACTGAATTTAATCAGATCCCGAGTAGAAGTCACTGCATCTTGTCCAACAGCGTACGCACAACCCTACCCTAGACCACTCATCTGTTTCCCAAAAGACAGACGTTTCATCAAAATTTCACGGGGGGCTCATTATCCATCATCGTCTCCTTCCGAGGCGACTGATACTGAATACAGTGGCCCATAGCCTCACGCCACTGAATTTTTATTGATCATGTTGTGTCTAGTTTTCACACTCCCAAATATTTTTAATTTTCTAGGACATATACACATTTTAGAGTCAGTTGTTAGATTTCAAGACTTACGAGAACTTACATAGGACTCATCTATTGTGGATATAGACCGATGATTGGATGAAGTCCTGATGTTGCAACATAGAAATCACCAACATTTTCAGACCATTTCTTTGGAGCTCGTCTCTTTAGTGATGATAACGGGCGTCTACACGACCCTCCGGGGGGGGCTACAAGTTTTCTTTGCATATCAATGTGATGATGTCATAATGACCAGAGTGACATCTACTTCTGATGCTTCACAATGATCGGTCGGAAGTCCTGTCAGAGATTTAATGCTTCTATCATTTTATGCAGGCCACACATCAGTGTTTACATTGATGTTGTGATAACAGAACACCTCAGCGTATCCAGATTTTAGTTTTATTTTGCAGAATAAAAGGATGAACAAAGGCATGACGTCTCGACTCATCGGATCGTCATGAGGGGGAGAGCAGTCCACGAGTTTATAAAATTTCAAAGATCATTTTCAGACACTTCTCTTCTCCAACAACAAACATCTGCCCACTCAGATTCAGATCAAATTGTCAGCATATACTCATAACTTAACAATCACTTTCCGATGTGCCACCGATAAGTTCTCCACAAAAGATTTCACATCAAATAGTCAAAAGACTACTTTCTGAAAGAGATAGAGGTCGTATACTCAAGTACCAAAAGACTTCACATCAAATAGTCAAAAGACTACTTTCTGAAAGAGATAGAGGTCGTATACTCAAGTACCAAATATGAATCCCGTACGCATCTGAAACTATTCAAAGAACATTCACTCTAGAAGCGCCATCGGATTTCATTCAAGCTGATCAAGAGCAACTTCTGAAAGGCAAGGGCTACATGCAAGATTTTGAAGATCCTTAAATCCCCCGACATCAAAGATCAAATTACCAAGAAGACAACAAAGGGGAGATGATAAGGAGTTCTTCACGAAGCCTTTCTAAGAAGACAAAAGAAGCTAATATCCTTTGAAGATCAAGACAAATATAACCCGCGCTTCATTACAAATTGAACACAAAGGGGGAGATTTTTAGAATATATTTTATTGTGTTCAATTTAATTAGATTTATCTTTGTTTAATTAGGATTTAATTAGTGGGCTAAGTAATTGATCCACACTAATTAGTAGTGCATAATTACATGTTTTTATGTTTGATTTATGTTGATTGTTTGACGTTTTATTTAGTTTGTAAACATTTATGTGATTTCAGTTGTAATTGTATTTTAGTCTTTATTTATAAGTTGTAAAGTATAGTTAGGATTTGTGGTGTTGGAAAGGAAGACTTTGAAGAGAAGAAAACAAGAAATTTGACTGCCCAGGAGTAAAACCCGACCGGGTAGAAACCCCCACCCGGTCGGGTATGATTTAACAGACGAAATTGCCAAGAAAATCATTGGACCCGGTCGGGTGCCCTACTTGACCCGGTCGGGTCAGATGTGACCCGGGACAAAACGACGTGCGAAGATCACCAGAACGTGGCGAATTATCTGATTTTGACCGGACCCGGTCGGGTAAGTACTTGACCCGGTCGGGTACCCAGCCAAAGGTGTTGAAAAACACCTATAAATAGCACACTTTTTCTTCTCTAAAAATCATCCCTTCTTATATACTCCTAAGCTCAGTTTAGAATAGCATTTCTTATATTTTATAGCATGTTTAGTCTCCAAATGAGGAGCTAAACTTCCATTTCTTGGTTTTGCTCTTGAAGCTTGTTGATTATTAAAGTTGTGAGTTATTTTCTTAACTTCTTCTCTTGATTATTAATTCTTTCCTTAATCTCATTCTATATTAATGTTGGAGGGTTGCTAAGTGACGTTTAGTTAACGTTCCGACATTAATTACTAATAGAAACGATCAACGAACCAATGGTTAATCGTTGGTGGTTTCACAAGTAACTTCGGTTTATTAATGCACGGTCGTGGTTAATAAACTTAAGAGGGATCAATTTTGTTGGTTAAACCGAAACCGTTGTGTTAAGGTTATCAATCTCAATTGATTTCATCAAGGAGTTAAAAAGATTGAATGCTACTATTATATCGGTATACGGCGTTGTTCTATATTTGATTAATAGTAAGGGTTGTTAATGAACGGTCGTTGTTGATGGTCCCGGATAGGGTAAAAGTCTAGGGGGGGGGGGGTGAATAGACTTTTAAATCTTTTCCGACTTTTAAAAGTTTTCCCTCTAAAAGAGTTAATCTATAAACTTTTGAGAGATTTATAGATGCACAGCGGAAGTCTTTATCCTTTATGTAATGAGTGTTTAGCCACTTTTTAACTTGGAGACTATTTGGCTTAGACTGCTAGCAGTTGGCTTAGCAGTTGGCTAGGTAGCAGGGAACTGCTGAGGCAACTGCTAGACAAGTTCAGACTTTATAATGAAAATGTTGATGGGATGTTGTTTATGATGATGAAGGCAGTCTGAAAAGATGCTTTAGTAAGAGCAAGGTGAAGTTTTACTGGAGCAGTGGTCTCGGCAGTTGGGTAGTACTGAGGGAACTGCTGAGCCACCTGCTTGGGTTATAAGCTGATTTTCAGAGATTCGTTTGAGAAAAACTTCTTGTTGATGATGTTACAAGATTCTGGTGATGTTGAGATAATCAAAGGAAATATGTGTATAAGAGCAGAGGGCTCAGCAGTTGGATGGTCACCAGGGAACTGCTGAGGCACCTGATGTACTTAGAAAGTGAATTTCAGAAAACTGATATAATGATCCTTTCAAGTGATGTTGGTGCACATTAAAAGTGTGAATTTGGTCTCAAAGAGAGTGAGTAATTAAGCAGTAGGATAAGCAGTTGGGTCAATTAAGAGAACTGCTTAGGATGCTGCTGGCAAACTACAATCTTTATGTGAGAAGTGTTGGGTGTGTGCTTTGTTGACTGAAATAAAATCAACACACGATATATCATGGTTCAGAGGTGTTGTAATCCTCCTACGTCCAGTCCCACCCTCTTTCAGATGGATTTCACTAAAGTATTAAGCCCAATGCACTTAGTGCCAATCTAGCCTTTACAACACTCAGGCCTAGATTGAAGGTTTTTCACGATGAGTATAGCACCACTCAAAGTTACTCAGTCCTTAGACTTTTCTCTAATGAACCAGTGGGGATCAAAAGGTACTCTATCTATCTACTCACACTGTAGGATCCGAACAACTGTTCTCCTTAGTGTTTACAACAATATGTGATATGTTACAAGAAAGTTCTAACCTCCAACTAGGAACTAAACTTCTATGATTTAGCAATGAAAAGCTTTGTAAACTGAAAGTTTAGTGAAGCATGAGTCCAAGCAAAGAGTAAAGTTTAGAATAGCACTTTCTCTTTTGCTAGATATCTCGTGAATGCTCGTGATAGAAATTCCCTTTTTGGATTCTCAAAGCTCGGTTAGAAACTTTCGTTTCAGCCTATATTTATAGGCATCTCCTTTGAATTAATCTCATCCGTTGGTTAGGATGGATTAATCTCTGACGTTGAAATTCTGGCAAGGACAAATTGTACATTCGTCTTCTTGTGCTGGAGCTTTAATTCGGGCTCATCTCTTTGTCTCGCATGATTCAGCCACTGGAACTTCACTTCAAACTGCAGTCCCATGTGTATGTACATTGCTCCGGACCCCAGTACGTATTTGGCATTAAATGCCGGCCAATGTTTTGTCTCTAATCATCTATTTGATATTTCGAGCTTCTTTTATCTAGAGCGTGACATACGAATAATCTTTGAGTCAAATAGTATTTGCCGGTAGGATTCAAATATCCTATTAAGGTAAATAAAATTTACCATATTGCATTTTTACTTTTCCGGTAATATTTCTTAGACTCAAAAATTGTACATTTAATTTGTCACGTTAATACTTGAACAAAATGAGACACAATGTACACGTGCTAAGCATAGTGGCATCATCAAAATCTTATCAAAATTGGGTACTAACAATTTCCCCCTTTTTGATGATGCCAAAACTATACAACACAAGTAACAAACATTTTTATCGATTTTCTTTGAAGTTTTGTACATTGTTCTAATTTCTAGAGTACAATAGTTTATAGTCAGTTTCAGACTCTAAGATCTAGCCTACTCTTGCTTGTCTTCTTCTTGTTTCTTCTTGGCTTCTTCCTTGGCTTTGGCCTCTTCTACTTTTCTTCTTCTGATTTTAGCTTCTTCTTTGTAGAGTTGATTCTTTTTTTTTGTTTCTGCTCCTTTCTGTGCTGCTAGTGATCTTTTGGAGGAGGGACCTGCTTGTGTTGACTTTTCCCCCTTTTTAAGATCATCAGGGGTCTTGATGTTTTGAAGGAGGTCTTCTAGTTCAGGATCCAAAGCAACTTCCTGTCGATGTTTTCGCCTTGGGTATAGGTCGTTGACTTCGATGGATAGTCCTACTACAGTGTTGCGGAGTTCCACTAAGTCAATCTTGACTTCTTCTTTGACCTCCTTGTCCAATTTGACCAGCTTCTCAGCCGTTTCTTGCTGGCATTGGCCAAGTTTTCGAAGTTCATCTCCCTGCCTGTGGAAGGCATCCTGAGTGGCCTTGTGTAAGTTGGTGAAGTGCTTAGCAACATCTGCTCTTGTTTTGGAAATGGAATCTGAGTGCTCCACTTGCTTTGTTGTCAGTTTTTGTGAAAGATGAAGCATTGCTGGAAGCTCCTTGGTCCTCATATTTTGGATGAACTCCTCATGCTCTTGGATTGTTTTAAAGGCCTGCTCAAGATTAGGAGGAAAAGAGATGGTAGGAAGTACCTGGGTAGAGGGCTCTGCTGCTTGGGAGACCACTGCTAGCTCTTTTTCCCTTAGTTTCTTCAGTGATTCTACAATTTGATTTTCCAGCTCTTCATCTCTGGCTTTCAAGGCTTCAAGTTTATTGCGAATCGCCTCCATTTGAGCTGGTTGGTTTGAGAGTTGGATGTTGAGCTGAGCTTTCTGCTCTGAGTTGAATACTTGTTGTATCATCAAATTGCTCTTTAGATGGCAATGTACTTCAGCGAACCTCATTTCTAGCAGCTCATCAAAATGCTTCTTCATTTTGATCAGCCTCTTGTGTAGGCGAACCTCAGCATTGCTTATGAATTTTGTGGTTGCTCTTCTTTCGTTGATGAAGACCTCTGCTAGTGTTGGAGTGTCTTCTTCATCCTCATGCTGAATTTGATTTTTGATTTCGTTTGATGTGGCAGGCTGCTCAGGTGTTGTATCTTGGTGGGGTTCCAAGTTGAGATCTATCATAGCAGTCCCCTGCTGGATAGTAGCAACCAACAGCTTCTGGGGTGCCTTAGAGGATTCCCCACCTCCTTTAGTTTCCATTCTTGATTTCTCAAGGGTTTGTCTGAGTTCTTTATCACTAGAGGAGGAGGAGTAAACGATTTTCTTACCTCTTGATCTTAGTGGTCCCTTGGGTGCATTGTCAGCATTATCATCATCATCATCCAGATCATCATCGTCTGAGTCTTCGATTGCATCTTTGGCTGTGAGGTTCTTTTTCTTTAAGGCGTACACTTGGTTGATTGTGTGAAGTCTTGTAGCCTCAGCCATGTCATTAGTTCCAAGCGACTCCACAACGAAGTTTTCTTCCTCTATGAAATGGGAGAATGTGTCTGCTTGAAGAAGGATCCTTGATAGCTTCCAGGATCGCCATGCTTTGACCCTTTCAAAGTTTGCATCCAATTGCTCTAAGGGAGTCATTTTGGGTGACTCCACTGCTGGTGAAGGATGAGTCTGCTCTGGCTCTGGGGGAGCCACCTGCTCGCTTATTTGAGTGGTCTTCTCAGTTTGTAGGTGAGCCACCTGCTCTAGTAAGAGAGCCACCTGCTCTTCTTGTTGAGTTATTCTTGGAATATGTATGGAGAGGGGGAGAGCAGAGCTGTTGCTTCCATTTGAGGAACCGGCGGAGGCCTCTGCTTCCTCTTGATTTATGGCTAAGGGGGAGGCGACTGCGTCTTCGGGATGGAATGATGAAGTTGCCTCTTCTAGTTCTGCTGGGAAATTCCTTGTTGTTGTTCTTGGCCTCTTTGATTTGGCTTCTTGACACCCAGAGCGTGGTCTTTTAGCTAGCTTTGTTTTGATCCTCGTGAATTCCATTTGGAGGGGTTGATGAGAGTGAAGAGTGGGGTCTTCCTTTTGAATCACGGGGGCTCCTGCCTTTGAGGTTTGATGGAGGAATTTCCTCCAGATGGTTTCTTCTTTGACCTTCCCTATGATGCCCTTCCTTTTGAGAATTTCCCCAATCAGGAACCCATACCCTAGCAATGGTAGGGTACCATCTTCCTTTCTATCCTTGTGAGATTTGTTGACATATCTCACAAGTTCTTTGAAAACGTACCTAGACCAGTTGTGTGGAGTCCCAGAGATGATCGCGGCCATTGCAGGTGCCCTTTGTGCATTCATTTCATCCAATGCAGTTGTTCGGTTGTCAATGCATTTGTAAATGATGTCCATGAGAAGTACATACTCTGTGACCATCAGTTTCTTCTTGACCTTGAGAGTGTTGAGGTTTTGAGCTTCTGGGAGGAACACTATTTCCTTGAAGCCTTCCTCGTCGGTTATGAGGTCCGGTACATCTGGGGATTCATCTCCAGGAAGGGAGAGCAGTTCCCTGATGTCTTCCTCTTTGATCTCCACTTCGAATCCAAGTACAATGGTTTTTAGTGTCTTGGGTGTGGAATTGATGTAGAACTCTGCTACTATTTCGGGATAGTAGTAGGTGTACTTGTAGGTAGCCATTTTCATAAGCCCCGTTGTCTCTAGCTTCCTTAGGATCTCCTTCATGAGATCATCGTTCTCTGCTTTGTCAATGATTTTTGGGGTGTTTAGGATTGAACCGGTGAAAATAGACTTGACAATTTGTACGAGGGAGGCCATTTGTTCCGGGTGGTGAGTTGGAAAGAAGTATTTGAGTAAAAGTGGTGAAAGCCTTTTAGAGTGATTTGAGAGCTTTAGAATAAGGTAGAAAGAGTAAGAGAAAGATTGCAATGTGAAAAGTGAGAGTGGGTTGTACGGAGGACGTATTTATAGGCTATCGGGAACTAGCCGTTGGAATATAGCCGTTGGAGAATACGGCTGGCCTTTTCAGCATTAACTGTGTTCATACTGGTAGCAGGGTGCTCATTTCTGAGTAGATTTTTGATGATTTCTAAGAACAATAGGTACCTTTCTGGAATCCTTGATATGAGGTGATCAAGATGATATAAGCCATGAACTGAGATTCCATGTACATTTGTCAGAAATTGAGCCAACTGCTGGCCTGAATTAGTGCCCTGCTTCAGAGGCAGTCACCTGCTGGCAGTTACCTGTGCGGAATCTTGAACCAGTTTCTTTACCTCCGTTTGCCTTCCTTTTCTTTCTAGTCCTTTTTCTCCTTTTTGAGAAAATGTGCATTTTCTATTTTACAAGTAGCAGTGGGCTAGTAACCAGTCGCCTGCTGAGCCCACTGCTTGCTAGGATTCAGTCAACTGCTGTGCCAATTTTGTGAATTTTGACTCCTTTTGATCTTGATATCCTGATAGTGACTTATTTGGACATTGATGCTTCATTCCTTTGATGTTTTGAGTAGTTTACCTTTAGCAGGTGCCTACTCCTGAGTACTTCACAGAAATCCCCCCTCAGCAGGTGGCTAGGAATTCCCCCTTGATTATGGAGTTAGGTTCCCCCTGAATGGGTGTAGGTCTATTCCTTCACTTGATCTAGATCATCTAGCATTCCAAGCTCTTGTCTTAGTTCATTGAATCTGGCTTCATTCAATGGCTTGGTGAATATGTCAGCCAACTGCTTGTTAGTGGGAATGTACTCTAGCTTGATGGTCTTCTTTTCAACATGCTCTCGAATAAAGTGATGCCTGATCTCAATGTGTTTGGTTCTTGAGTGAAATACTGGATTATGAGTGATAGCTATAGCACTTGTATTATCACACAAAATACTGATTTCCTTTGTTTCTTCTCCATAATCCTTCAATTGTTGTTTCATCCATAGGATTTGAGCACAACAACTGCCTGCAGCTGTGTATTCAGCTTCAGCAGTGCTAGTAGCAATTGAATTTTGTTTCTTGCTGAACCAAAAGACAAGTCTTCCACCAATTAATTGGCAGGTACCTGATGTACTTTTTCTATCAATTTTGCACCCGGCAAAGTCAGAGTCTGAATATCCATAGAGGTCAAAACCTCTATTTGTTGGGTACCATAATCCAGAGTTAGGATTGCCTTTTAGATACCTCAATATCTTCTTTGCAGCTAGGAGATGGCTTTCTTTGGGCTTTGATTGAAACCTTGCACATACACCAACTGAGTAGGATATGTCTGGCCTACTAGTGGTGAGATATAACACGGAGCCAATTAAGCCTCTATAAAGTGTAGGATCAACATCTTTGCCATCTTCATCCTGACTTAAACCTTGGGATGTATTCATGGGAATTTTCACAGTGGACTTGTTCTCAACTTTGAACCTTTTCATGAGATCTCTTGTATACTTAGCTTGGTTGATAAAGATACCATTTGGAGTCTGCTTCACTTGTAGTCCCAGAAAATAATTCAACTCTCCCATCATGCTCATTTCAAATTTACTTTGCATGAGAGTTGAAAATTTCTCACATAATGCTTGATTTGAACTTCCAAAGATTATGTCATCAGCATAGATTTGAACAAGCAATATGTGGGGACCTTCTTCAGTTTTGAATAAAGTCTTGTCTACTTTGCCTTTAGTGAATCCATTCTTCACTAAATATTCAGAGAGAGTGTCATACCATGCTCTTGGGGCTTGCTTGAGTCCGTAAAGAGCCTTATGCAATTTGTAGACTTGATCCTTTTCTCTATTGATTTCAAAACCAGGAGGTTGCTCCACATAGACCTCCTCTTCTAGTAGACCATTTAGGAAGGCACTTTTCACATCCATTTGATAGACTGTGAATTGCTTATGAGCAGCACAAGCCAAGAAGATTCTTATAGCTTCCAATCTGGCAACAGGAGCAAAGGTTTCATCAAAATCTATGCCTTCTTCCTGGCAGTAGCCTTTGGCTACCAATCTTGCCTTATTCTTGACTATGGTGCCTTCCTCATCCATTTTGTTCCTGAACACCCATTTAGTTCCTATCACATGTTGATGATAGGGTCTGGGTACAAGCTCCCATACATTGTTTCTCTCAAACTGATTGAGTTCCTCTTGCATGGCTTGTATCCAGTCTGAGTCGAGTAGGGCTTCTTCAACTTTCTTGGGTTCAATGTGAGAGATGAAGCATGAGAATAGTGCTTCTCTCTGAATTGCTGATCTGGTACGAACCCCTGTATTGATATTTATGATTTGGTGAGGAGGATGTTTGCTCAACCATCTAACATTAGATGTGGTTGTTTTGGATTGAATTTGTTGTTCATCATTCTCTTCTTCTTCCTCTTCACTATCATCTGGTAGAGTAGGAAGATTGGGAATGTCATGAGTGCTTGGAAGGTTGTCTTTTGGTGAGTCACCTGCTGGCAGTGGGCTGTCATTTGAGTCAACTGCTAGCAGTTGGTTGCCATTTGAGTCAACTGCTGGCAATTGGCTGCCTTTTGAGTCAACTGCCTTTCCATCCTTTTTAACACTATTATTTGGAAGGCAGCTTGGAGCCTTTCCAGTGTCCCTTGATTTTGATGTCTCACCTTCATCTTTTACTTGAGCAGTGGGGTGGTTTTCAAATACCACATGGATTGATTCTTCTACCTCCAGAGTTCTTTTGTTGAGAATCCGGAATGCCTTGCTAGTTATTGAGTAGCCCAGGAAGATCCCTTCATCAGATTTGGGATCAAATGGCTTGAGATAGTCTTTTCCATTGTTTAGGATAAAGCATTTGGATCCAAACACATGGAAATGACTGACATTAGGCTTCCTTTCTTTCCATAGCTCATATGGTGTCTTCTTGTGAGTCTTATGAATAAGACTTCTATTTTGAGTGTAGCAAACAGTGTTGATTGCTTCTGCCCAAAATCTTTTGGGTAATCCAGCTGCTTCTAAGATTGTCCTTCCTGCTTCCTTGAGTGTTCGGTCTTTCTTTCAGCAACACCATTTTGTTGAGGTGTTCTTGCTGCTGAGGTTTGATGATGGATTCCATTTTCTTCATAGTACTGAATGATGATGGAGTTGAGAAATTCAGTACCTCTATCTGACCTGATCTTCTGGATTGAGAGACTTTTCTCATTTTGAATTAGCCTCATCAATTCAGGCAGTTTCTTCTATGTTTCATTCTTCTTCTTTAGTAATATGGTCCAAGTGTATCTAGAATAATCATCAACTACAACCAGGGTGTACCTTCTACCACTTAAGCTTGTTGGTTCAACTAGTCCAAACAAGTCAAGGTGTAGTAGGCTTAAGGGCCTAGTTGATGATTCCACTTCTTTCGATTTCAATGATACCTTGGTTTGTTTCCCTTTTTGACAAGCATCACAGAGGTGGTCCTTTTTGAAGTTGATTTCAGGGAGTCCTTTCACCAAACCTTTTCTGGACAGTTTGTTGATTGTTTTGAAGTTTAGATGGCTTAATTTGTTGTGCCATTCCCAACTTAAGTTTGAATCTGCCTTTGTCACCAAGCAGATTCCTTCCTTTGCAGAGCTCCAATCAACAATGTACATGTCCTTCTTCCTTCTACTAGTGAGCACAATTTTGTCATTTTTGACATCTCTAATCAAGCAGATGTCTTTGGAGAATGTAACATTATAGCCATTGTCACAGAGCTGGCTTGTGCTTATGAGATTGAACTATAAACCCTTAACATAGGATATGTTTTGGATTGTAAGTCCATTAATTGATAGGTCTCCAGCTCCTTTGGTTTCTCCTTGTTTTTCCACATTCACAAATGTTACTTTGGGTCCTTCCCTTGCGGTATAGTTTGACAGGAGCCGCCTGCTGCCCGTCATGTGCCTGGAGCAGCCTGAATCTATGTACCATGTTTGTATTTCAGCTGCTCCAGCGTTTTCCTGTATGGATTAATGTTGAGCAGTAGCCCACAAGTTAGTGGGCGACTTCCCTTGTACAAGTTTAGGCATCCATGCCCATCTAGAACCATTGAGTTCTAAGCAGATTGGTCTATAGCCATTTGAGGTGTTGTAATCAAAATGAATGGCTATATACTTGTTAATCCTTTTCCTCCTTGAGGTGGGAAGTGGATTATTTATTTGAGGAGCCTGCTTGGTATTTTGGCTGTGGTTGGTCTTATTGATTGGTTGCCAACAGGTTCTTTGGTTTAGATGGTGAGGAGGTGTTGATTTATACAGGTGTTTGGATTTTGGTTTGGGAGCAGGTTGGTTCCTTCTTTTGGGAACATTTGGGGAATGTTTTTTTTTTGTAGGTTAGCTTTCTTGTGTATGATTTGTGGCTTGTAGATGTGCAGTTTTGAGTGAGTCTAGTGGGGGATGAGTAACCAAGACCTCTTCTCTTCCTATTTAGAGTAACTTCAGCAGTAAGGTGAGAGGTTTTACTATTTGTGCTGGAGTTTCTCAGTCTATCATTTTCAGCATTCAAGAGAACATGGTGATTTTGGACTTTTTGGAAATCTTGTAATAAAGATTCCAATGTTATATTGTTAGGTCCGGAATCATTAGAGCTATAGGAAGAGCAGGATGTTACCTCAACATCATTGTAGTGGTTTTTGGCCATCAAGCATCTAGGAGATCAGCTTTCATTATTTTTACTTGAGCTGGTGGAAGGTTCACTGATCCACTTGCTGCTCTCTGCAGTGAGCCAATTGCTGCCTTCTTCAGCCACCTGCCAGGATCCCAGGCATAGAAGTGCTTCCTCTGAGCTTTCATATGAAGAGCTTTCATCACTTGAGCTGCTTTCATCTTCAGATTGGGGTTCCTCCTTTTTCTTTTCACTCACAAAGGCTTGTCTCATGCCTTTGAAGTCCTTCTTGTAACCAGCTTTGGGAGCAGTCCCCTGCTGCCCTTGATATTTCTGGGCTAAGGGCAGAGGGCATTCATTTTGGTAATGTCCTGGTTGTCTACAGTTGTAGCACAAGACAGTTTCCTCGCTGGTTTGAGGTCTCCCTTGTCTCCTGGATGGCAGATTGTATGGTCTTTTTGGAGCAGTTCCCTCCTTCTTCATGAACCTTTTAAACTTCCTTACAAACATAGCAAACTGCTCGTCAGTAAAGAGGTTGTTGAGGGATTTCTAACTGGATCTTGAAGGGCCAGGCTCAGACACTAGAGCTAGTGTCTTGGATTCATCTTCATTTTCTTCTTTTATTTCCTTCATCTCAAATTCATAGGCTTTGAGATCACTGAAGAGCTTATCAGTTGATAAGGTTCTTAGATCTCTGCTATCTCTCATAGCAGTCACCTTCATGTCCCATTTAGAGGGCAGGCCTCTCAAGACTTTAAGGGAAATCTCTTTTTGAGGTAGATCTTTCCCTAGGTCTGAGACCTCTGCTGTGATCTTTAGGAACCTGGATTCCATCTCATGGATGGATTCATTTTGCAGCATTTTGAAGTCCTCAAATTTCTTGAGGGCCATGGTTAGTTTATTGTCCTTCTCCTGTTCATCACCAGCTCCAATTTTTGTGAGCTCATCCCAGACGTCCTTTGCAGTTTCACATTTCCTAATCCTGGGAAATATGGATTCATCAACAGATTTGAAGAGAATATCCTTGGCAATGTTATCAAGGTTATTTCTCTTTCTGACCTCAGTTGTCCATTCTAGTTTGGGCTTAGGAATGTACACATCCTCCTGGTCATCAGTTTTAGATGTGTTGACCTTCATTATCTTGATAGGTCTAGCAGTAATCACTTCCAGCATCTCATCATGTAAGGCACTGAGATGTGCCTTCATCCTGATTCTCCAATCATCAAATTTGTTTAAGTTGAATAGGAGGTTCTTGGCTAGTTGGCTGTCCATTGTTTAGAAAGTGTTTGGGAGGAGAAGTGGCTTTGGATCTTTAGGAACACTCTGCTCTGATACCACTTGATGGTCCCGGATAGGGTAAAAGTCTAGAGGGGGGGGGGGGTGAATAGACTTTTAAATCTTTTTCGACTTTTAAAAGTTTTCCCTCTAAAAGAGTTAATCTATAAACTTTTGAGAGATTTATAGATGCAAAGCGGAAGTCTTTACTCTTTATGTAATGAGTGTTTAGCCACTTTTTAACTTGGAGACTATTTGGCTTAGAATGCTAGCAGTTGGCTTAGCAGTTGGCTAGGTAGCAGAGAACTGCTGAGGCAACTGCTAGACAAGTTCATACTTTATAATGAAAATGATGATGGGATGTTGTTTATGATGATGAAGGCAGTCTGAAAAGATGCTTTAGTAAGAGCAAGGTGAAGTATTACTGGAGCAGTGGTCTCGCCAGTTGGGTAGTACTGAGGGAACTGCTGAGCCACCTGCTTGGGTTATAAGCTGATTTTCAGAGATTCGTTTGAGCAAAACTTCTTGTTGATGATGTTACAAGATTCTGGTGATGTTGAGATAATCAAAGGAAATATGTGTATAAGAGCAGAGGGCTCAGCAGTTGGATGGTCACCAGGGAACTGCTGAGGCACCTGATGTACTTAGATAGTGAATTTCAGAAAACTGATATAATGATCCTTTCAAGTGATGTTGGTGCACATTAAAGGTGTGAGTTTGGTCTCAAAGAGAGTGAGTAATTAAGCAGTAGGATAAGCAGTTGGGTCAATTAAGACAACTGCTTAGGATGCTGCTGGCAAACTACAATCTTTATGTGAGAAGTGTTGGGTGTGTGCTTTGTTGACTGAAATAAAATCAACACACGATATATCCTTGTTCAGAGGTGGTGTAATCCTTCTACGTCCAGTCCCACCCTCTTTCAGATGGATTTCACTAAAGTATTAAGCCCAATACACTTAGTGCCAATCTAGCCTTTACAACAATCAGGCCCAGATTGAAGGTTTTTCACGATGAGTATAGCACCACTCAAAGTTACTCAGTCCTTAGTCTTTTTTCTCTAATGAACTAGTGGGGATCAAAAGGTACTCTATCTATCTACTCACACTGTAGGATCCGAACAACTGTTCTCCTAAGTGTTTACAACAATATGTGATATGTTACAAGAAAGTTCTAACCTCCAACTAGGAACTAAACTTCTATGATTTAGCAATGAAAAGCTTTGTAAACTGGAAGTTTAGTGAAGCATGAGTCCAAGCAGAGAGTAAAGTTTAGAATAGCACTTTCTCTTTTGCTAGATATCTCGTGAATGCTCGTGATAGAAATTCTCTTTTTGAATGCTCAAAGCTTGGTTAGAAACTTTCGTTTCAGCCTATATTTATAAGCATCTCCTTTGAATTAATCTCATCCGTTGGTTAGAATGGATTAATCTCTGACGTTGAAATTCTGGCAAGGACAAATTCTACATTCGTCTTCTTGTGCTGGAACTTTAATTCGGGCTCATCTCTTTGTCTCGCATGATTCAGCCGCTGGAACTTCACTTCAAACTGCAGTCCCATGTGTATGTACATTGCTCCGGACCCCAGTACGTATTTGGCATTAAATGCCAGTCAATGTTTTGTCTCTAATCATCTATTTGATATTTCGAGCTTCTTTTATCTAGAGCGTGACATACGAATAATCTTTGAGTCAAATAGTATTTGCCGGTAGGATTCAAATATCCTATTCAGGTAAATAAAATTTACCATATTGCATTTTTACTTTTCCGGTAATATTTCTTAGACTCAAAAATTGTACATTTAATTTGTCACGTTAATACTTGAACAAAATGAGACACAATGTACACGTGCTAAGTATAGTGGCATCATCAAAATCTTATCAAAATTGGGTACTAACAGTTGTTAATAACTACCATCGATGAATTGGAGATACTCCTCGATTGAGTATTCGAGAGGGGATAAGTTATAGATATGAAAAGGATCAACTAAAATATATCAACACGTGGAAAGTAGCAAAGCCAAGTCCCTTTTATTCTTGAATTAAACACATATAGGTTGTTCATCTTAGTTTCTTAATTAAATTAAATCATTCAAAACCAAAACCCCCCTTTTTAATTACTAGTTTCATAAAAAGAGAATCATTCCTTTTCCCGTGGATACGAACTCTACTACGCTATACTACGTATAAGTGTTTAGTATTGAATTTATTTTGACGTACCGTGACAAAGTGCTCGTCAAATTTGGCGCCGTTGCCGGGGAAAGGCAATTACTTTTCTTTTTATTTTATCTCATAAATATATATATATATATATATATATATATATATATATATATATATAAATTCTTTCTCTTCTATTTTTTGAGCTTACATGAGTTATGAGTATATGGATACCAACACTTCATCCTTAGAGAGTCAAATTTCCTTTTTGACTTCTCTAATAAAGGAATCTATCTTTAACTCAAAAGCTCAAGATGCCAAGACATGCAACATTTGCATGTCTCACAGACATCTTACGGACTTCTGCCCAAAGCTCCAAGAAGAATACCTTGCACAAATTGATGATGTACCTCACATGAGGTATGATCCATTCTCCAACTCTAATATGTCCACGGAGGACATGGTTCGGGCTCTTACTAACAGTGTGACCGCCATGCAACAAAACATGGTGCAATTCCCAAATGAGACCAAGTCTAGCATTTTGAACTTGGAAACTCAAATGAGTCAAATAGTCGGAGTCATGAGTAGGCTTGAAAGCAAAAGATTCAGAAAAACCTCCTTCTCAACTAGAATGTGATCCTAGACAGAAAACTTTTGCAATCACATTGACAAATGAAGAGGAAATGCAAAAGGAGATCCAGAATCCAGAAGAAGTAGAGGAAGAAAAAGACACGGAGCTCCAACTGGTCAAAGAAGAGGATAATCTGAACTTCAAAATTGAAGAGTAAACAAAATTGAAGAATCCTTGTCATCTTTTGAGGTACCCCCATCAATTCTAAAAATTCTGAGGGAAACTCATAAACTTGGAAAGGACAATGACATTTCTGAAATCCTCTTCAAAATTGAGGGATCGAAAAACTTTTCATTGACCACAGTAAACGATAATTTCTTCCCTTTCCTCCCACCGCATGAATCAATGACAATCTGGATATTTGATCCTGGAAAGATTCCCAAATTGAAGAGTCGAAAAGTTGAGCACTCCTATGAACGTCCTAGGAGTGAAAGTGTGAAAAAGATAAACTATCATGATCCAAGTTTGAATGACTGAACACGATGATGGCGTCGTGCCGCGACGTTAAATAAGGCACTTCTTGGGAGGCAACCCATGCAAGGTACATTTACTTGTTTTATTTTATTTTTACACATTTCAAAAAAAACTGGGAAACAAACCTGGCTGGGTACACTACCCAAACTGGTCGGGTATCAGGTCAAAACACTTCACCCACCCTGTCACCCGGGCAGGGCAGAAAATAAAAACGAAAATTTTTGATATACCCGACCGGGTGCTTCATGAAACCCGACCGGGTTATCACAAAGAGGAGCTACTGCCACCCTTGGGAAAAGAAACTCGACCGGGTAAATGGAAAATATCATAACCCGATCCCTGGGATGAAAGACCCGACCGGGTACACTACCCCACCTGGCCGGGTATCTCGATTTTTTGAAAACCAGGCCATTTCTCAAAAAAAAAATGAATCACCCCCTTTGTCTTCCCATTCGAACCACACCCCAAATTTCCTCCATTTCCAAAAGTCAAAAGCTTCATATCTCCTACATCCATCCACCAATTAAACCCATTTCATTCATCTCCTCTTCACCCTTTTCATCTCCACACCCACAAATCACCAACAAAACCTCCCAAAAAGTAACAAAAAAAAAACACATTCATCTCAGGCACAAGCACTAGGGACAGTGCTTTGATTAGCTTGGGGGGAGAGTTTTATGGAATACTCACATTCATACTCTTTATTCTTGTATAAAAAAAATTATAAAAGCTTGTTAAGTTGAAAACCCGAAAGGGCAACTTAAGCAAAAATAAAGCAAAAATAAGAGTGAGTTGTGAGGATTAAAACAAAAAAATGTGGGAAGCTGGGATAAAAACCCGAAAGGGCACCTAGGCAAAATGAGAGAACGAGAGAAAATATTTTCTTTTATTTCTGCAGGATCCTAAGGGTAACGAAAAAAAGGTTGAGGTTGATAAAGAAATATGGAGTTGAAGACCCTCTTTACTGTTATATTTTTGGGGATATACTTTATGTGTTTCTAAAAATACTCGTGGATGTGTGTGTTGATATTCTTGTCATTTTAAGGACTTCTTGGACCGGATTTGATTTACTCGAGACGAGTAAAGGTTTAAGTGTGGGGGTGTTTGATGCACACTAATTAGTAGTGCATAATTACATGTTTTTATGTTTGATTTATGTTGATTGTTTCACGTTTTATTTAGTTTGTAAACATTTATGTGATTTCAGTTGTAATTGTATTTTACTCTTTATTTATAAGTTGTAAAGTATAGTTAGGATTTGTGGTGTTGGAAAGGAAGACTTTGAAGAGAAGAAAACAAGAAATTTGACTGCCCAGGAGTAAAACCCGACCGGGTAAAAACCCCCACCCGGTCGGGTATGATTTAACAGACGAAATTGCCAATAAAATCACTGGACCCGGTCGGGTCCCCTACTTGACCTAGTCGGGTCAGATGTGACCTGGGACAAAACGACGTGCGAAGATCACCAGAACGTGGCGAATTATCTGATTTTGACCGGACCCGGTCGGGTAAGTACTTGACCCGGTCGGGTACCCGGCCAAAGGTGTTGAAAAACACCTATAAATAGCACACTTTTTCTTCTCTAAAAATCATCTCTTCTTATATACTCCTAAGCTCAGTTTAGAATAGCATTTCTTATATTTTATAGCATGTTTAGTCTCCAAATGAGGAGCTAAACTTCCATTTCTTGGTTTTGCTCTTGAACCTTGTTGATTATTAAAGTTGTGAGTTATTTTCTTAACTTCTTCTCTTGATTATTAATTCTTCTCTTAATCTCATTCTATATTAATGTTGGAGGGTTGCTAAGTGACGTTTAGTTAACGTTCCGACATTAATTACTACTAGAAACGATCAACGAACCAATGGTTAATCGTTGGTGGTTTCACAAGTAAGTAACTTCGGTTTATTAATGCATGGTCGTGGTTAATAAACTTAAGAGGGATCAATTTTGTTGGTTAAACCGAGACCGTTGTGTTAAGGTTATCAATCTCAATTGATTTCATCAAGGAGTTAAAAGATTGAATGCTACTATTATATCGGTATACGACGTTGTTCTATATTTGATTAATAGTAAGGGTTGTTAATGAACGGTCGTTGTTAATAACTACCCTCGATGAATTGGAGATACTCCTCGATTGAGTATTCGAGAGGGGATAAGTTATAGATATGACAAGGATCGACTAAAATATATCAACAAGTGGAAAGTAGCAAAGCCAAGTCCCTTTTATTCTTGAATTAAACACATATAGGTTGTTCATCTTAGTTTCTTAATTAAATTAAATCATTCAAAACCAAAACCCCCCTTTTTAATTACTAGTTTCATAAAAAGAGAATCATTCCTTTCCCTGTGGATACGAACTCTACTACGCTATAATACGTATAAGTGTTTAGTATTGAATTTATTTTGACGCACCGTGACAAAGTGCTCGTCAGTAATTAATTAAGGCCATTTAATTAAAGATCATTCGGCCCATCCTAATGTAACAAGGATGTTCGGCCATCCTTCTATAAATAGAATGGGAATGGACTGAACATACTTGAGGGTTTCACAATTAGAATAGCCATATCATTCTCGAAGCTCTCTCTCTCTCTAGAATCTAAGTCTCTAAACATTATGTTTCTGCATATTATTCTCAGTAGAACTAGTAGAATAGAAATTCTCTCTCTAGCTTATTCGTTCAAGTACTGTGTAATTGTTCCTCATTGATTCATCATTCTTAATACACGGTATAAGTTGATGTTGAATTTCTCTTCTACTGTTTAAATTCTTTCTATTATTATTAGTGATAGATTATATATCTAGAGAGAAGGGAGAGCTAGAGAGAGAAGTGCAATAATTCCTTGCAATAAATGATTTGTCAACCCCTACAACTACTCCTAGAGGAAGTATTTATAGGGAAAATATGGGCTGGGCTTCTAATGGGCCGAATACAAAGTGTACATAAATGACTAAGTATAAAATCTTGTTCTAGAGGCTATCTATGGCCGACGAGGGCATGGCCGACGAGGGCAGGCCGATGAGGGCCCGACCGACGAGGTCACCCGGTTCTCAAGGCTTCTGGATCATATTCTGAGTAGAGTTCTTTCTGGCCGATGGAGGTCATCTGGCCGACGAGGTTCCCACCAGGTGATCGTGGTACCTTCTGTTCTTCTGAGTATGTGGGTCCTGGGGCCTAGACCCATATACTCCATCAGGAGTCCCCCACTCTCTAAGCTGAGACGTTGATGAAGTGAAGGAGAGTAGATTTCTGTCCTTTTTTGTTTGGCCGTTGTGTGCTCCTCGATGTGAGCGAAAAGGGCCCTAGTCATGCAGATGATGCGTGTTTTCTGTTTAAGGACTACAAGTGCCTTTGCTTGGTGGAGACGATGAGCGTCCTCTATGATGAGTGGCCGATGAAGATGGTGCTTCCTTATTCCTGACCGTTGATGGTTGAATTTCGTACTTTGGGCCGAGGAGGCCATTGTGGTTATCTCTTGTTTGAAGACGATGGATGTGCTTTTGTTTCCGGGTGGTCGGTGAGGGTGCTGTTTGCTTTCTTTGGCC
Source organism: Cuscuta europaea (assembly GCA_945859875.1). Lineage (NCBI taxonomy): Eukaryota > Viridiplantae > Streptophyta > Magnoliopsida > Solanales > Convolvulaceae > Cuscuta > Cuscuta europaea. The sequence continues at coordinate 13,185,714 of CAMAPE010000054.1, read as the reverse complement.
GTCGTTGGTTGCATTCTGTGCTTTTGGCCGAGGAGGTCCATCTTTTTATTTTTAGGTCTTTGAGCCGGAGCGGTGTGGTGGTAATTTGGTGTCCAAGGAATGTTGGACGATAGTGATCATGGACGATAGTGGTGCATAGATGATGTGGCCTCGTGTACTTGTGCATCTTTTGATTTTCTCATTCCATCTTTGCTTCTTGAGGCCGGGGAAGTCCCCCAGTCCCCCACTGCTTCAGGCCGAAGGGAGAGTGAGGGGTGAAGGAGTGGTTTGAGACCCAGGCCGAAGCGGGATCCTCATGCTGCCCTTGAATCCAATCCTCTGGCGATTTCCTAACCAAGGTAACCCCGTGGGAGAACCCTTGGACGCAGGTCGCTTTCAAAGAGTTATCATCAAGGGTTTTCACGAGGGCCGACGGCTGTTGGGTTATTTTTGCTTGGATTTTGTTGCCGATGTGGGGGCCATTTGTTGGTAATAAGTGTGGCTGACATGGGCGCACCTTGGGGCTTCGTATGCCGTGGTGGTGCTCTAATGTTAGAGTGGTTGGAGTGGTATTGGATCCTTGGGTGCGGCCGTTGAATCCCTTGGCCGTTGTAGGTGCGAGTCTTGGTGCGTGGCACCGCTGGGCTGATTGTACCCGAAGTGGGCTCGGCCCATCTTTGGAACGGTTGCATCCCATTGGTGACCGTTGGTGTGGCCACTGGGGTTGTGCCACGTGTAGTGACCATTGGGGGGGAGGAGTCTATAAATACCCCCCTTTTTCGAAGGAGTTTCCCCATTTGCATTCCGAGCTAATGAAGTGATGCTCAAATTTCTAGAGAGAGAGAGACTTATTCGTGTGTTCTTTCGTTCTTCAAAACTTCAAAGGTGAGTTCATCGAACTTTTCTCCACTTCCTTGCATATTTTGCTTCTTTTAGACCTTGATCCAGTGTTAGTCACGACAACACCTCAGATCTGAAGTAGTCCCCCTTAGAACTGTGATAGCTGTTATAATGAAGACCTTAGACGAAGAGTACTACCCTTACGACGATGAGGCCTCTATTAAGTCCCTTGACTACCGGGTGGTGGAAGAGTGTTGTGAGGAGATTGAGGACTTGAGTCCCTTGAAGACGGGGGGAACAAGAGGACGATGAAGGTGTGGGCGAGGAGGCCGCCTCGTCATCTGAGGGGGAAGACGTAGGGGTCTCCCGCGCCATGGACGGTGCGTCTACTTCAACCGCCATTCCATGCCCGAAACCGGTTTCTGCCGTCAAGGGAACCACCCCGAAGAGGAGGCGCCGGCCGAAGAAAGGCCCAGGTTTCTCCTGTTTGGACCTTAGCAACATCTACCTTATCAAACCGCAGAGTGGTGCGGCTGACTACTTAGTCGCCCAGATGTATGTAGGGCGTTTTGGTAAGGTTAGGGCTCCTAGGCCGACGGACCACGTTCTTAATCCTCCCCCGAGGTATTTTGGGGTGTACCGAATGAGTTTTGCGAAAGGACTTCGATTCCCGCTTCATCCTTTCATCACGGAGTACTTGGATATGGTGGGGCTTCCCCCGACCTTGTTGTCCCCGAATAGTTATTCCTTGATCGTCGGGTTTCTACGGCCGATGGGGGTCCCACCAGGTTATCGTGATACCTTCTGTTCTTCTGAGTATGTGGGTCCTGGGTCCTGGGGCAGTATGGGGGTCCCCTAATATACTCCATTAATTAGTATATTCTACTATTGAAATCTGATCGTACACACGATTTTGATAGGAAATAGGAATGTAGGATCCTAACATTTCACTTCATACATGGAGTTATGGGTCATTCAAATTTGTTTTGTCTATAGGGCTGGTCGCAATATATGGAGGAGCGAAAAAGTCAATTTTTAGCTTTTCAAACTAAAATTCGTACAATCTATCCAAAAAATTGTAAAAAGTCAATTTTGAGCTTTTCAAACAAAAATTTGTACCATCTATCCAAAAATATATACTTCAATCCGTTCTTTTTTAATTGCAAAAATCTATTTTTCACGTTTGCCAACATACATATTTGACGATTAATGTCTTTCATTTCTTATTAGTAAAAAAATTAGATTTTGAAAATTTCAAATGAGAGGAATTTAATAATTTTTTAAAAATGTAATTTACAATGCATTCATAACTAAAATACAGTCAAAGTAGAACATATGAATAATGCATGATAGATAATCGATAATCATATTGTATAAATTAGGAGAGATGAACAAAGAATTGAGAAGGAGATAATGTATAGAATGGATGAAAATTTTGTCTATGACTTCTGGTTTACAAGCCTCCTATAAGAAGTATATATAAGGAAATCCGAGTCTGGGTTTCCAATATGGGCCCAACAGACCCGGTTAGATAAATGGACTAATAGTATAAAAAGCTAATCTAGTACATATAATGAATATGTAAAGTATATAGTACTCCCTCCGTCCCTTAAAACTTTGTCATCTTTCCTTTTTGGGACGTCCCAAAAAACTTTGTCACTTTCCCTTTTAATCAATTATTTTGTGGTTTCTGTTATTTCTCTCTCCTCTGCACAAACTTTAACCACGCAGTTTTTACTTTTTTATTCTCCGTGTCGGTCAACTTTGGCAAAGTTTTAAGAGACGGAGGTAGTAATATAAATGTTGCCTGCTGGTGTACGTGAATCCATGTCCAGACCCAATAGTCGGCATGCCGGGGGTCGAGGTCCATATACTCCATCAATGCAAAAAGTTCAATTTTGTATTTAAAAGAGAACGGAGATAGTATATCTATAAAAGAGCTAAAATGGATGTGCGACACCTTGGATGTCTTGGATGGGGGATTTGTCATATTAACCCATCTCCTAAAAAATGGTATAGAAATGAAATGCTACTCACGGAGGATGACTGATGAGGGGCCTAAGAAATAAAATGAGTATTCCCAATATTAGTATGTATAACTTTTTTTTATTTGCCCTCCAATATTTATAAAAACTATTTCAAGATTAATAACTTTTTATAATCTTCCATATATGTATAAAATTTGAAAATTTTTAAGCCCCAATAACGATGATGACATAAATTATGTCTTGATAGACACATAGCTGCTTTTGAATATATAACTTCATAAGTTTATTTAGTTTTAAATTATATTCTCTAACTAATAAATTTATTCACATTAACGTTTTTTTAGTTCTAGTCAAAATGCACTTGAAAGATCGCGTTGATATGTAATTCACTAATTTGCCATTGCAAATAGTACATAACTCATTAATGGACAAAGATTTTAGTAAATGCACACTTTTTATTAGTTAATCACAACTTAATTTCAACTACATTTTTATATATACATCCAATTCCAAATGGAAATTTATTTATTTTCAATATGTCCATGCAATACTAACTTAATTATTTCCAAATGATCGACTCCTTGCATCTGAATTCTCGACTCCGACGAATTCAATTCCAACCTTCGCTCATCCATCGCGTAGAATTCAAGCTTTCCAGAACTCAATATCGTATGTCCCTTCAAAAAAAAAATTGTTACACATTCACATAATTAGTTAAAGGCTTATTCATGGCCGGTCCTGTCTATTTTTGGGCTTATGGACGAGATAATATCTTGGGCTTATATTCAAGATAAATAATAAATTATACTCCTTACGTCCCTTAAAACTTTACCAAATTGACCGGTACGAGGATTAATAAAGTAAAAGCTGTGTGTTGAGGTTTGTGAAGAGGAGAGAGAATAAACTAGAACCACAAATTCTTTACTTAAAAGGAAAAATGACAAAGTTAGTGGAACATACAAAAAAGAAAGTTGACAAAGTTTTAAGGGACGGAGGGAGTATTTATTAAAAATAATAATTATAATGAACTTATCTAATAAAGGTCATTAAATAAAAACGAAACGCATATTATTATTATTATTAGAATTACTTAAATTACATATTTGGTGAAAAGTAACAACATAAGTATCACATAAAAAGAAAAACATTACTTAAAAATCATTCCCGCAGAACATTGTGAAGCAAAATCATCAATAATTGCTTCATGTAATAAACTTTGTCAAGTATCTCATGCTCAAAGCTTAAAATTACTAACTCATTAAGCCTTTATTGAGACATAGTCGATCGCAGATAATTCATCAAAATCTTCAACTTTGAAAAACATTACTTAAAACGTTTCTCACGGAATTTTCAAGATTCAATTTCTTAACAAAAACAAAATTTTCCATTGATCCCTTCTAACTTAATCTTGTCTTTTCTAATCTTCTTCTCTTTATCCCAACTCGATTGAACAATTTTATCAAGAATAATTTATTGATCGCAGATGGATTGTTTGAAGTCTTAAAAGAAGAAGTTTTTTTGGTCACTGACCGCCGTTTGGGCACCTCGAATGATTGGCTGCAATTCTTGACAAACCGCTGAGGCACTCACTGCTTTGCAATGTTCTTTACTCTTGTTGGTATTGGAATTTGGAAACAACAAATCAATGTGGATGGGCTTTGCGAATTGGGAGTTTTGGACTTGGGAGGTCAAACATAACTTGGTAATTTTGTAATTAAAATGATTATAAAACCTAGAGATCCGAAGAGAATTAAGAGAGGTGTGCCACCTTACATTTATTTTAAAATTTAAACCTTGAGCCAACTAAGTGAGCTTAGAAATTTAAAAAAGAAGCATTCTCACACTACATACAAAGAAATATTTTTGAGACTATTTATTTACCCTATTTTCTTGGGCCTAGGGCGGTCGCCTCTGTTGCACCCCTAGGGCCGCCCCTGGGCTTATTATAAACAGAGACATAAAACTATGTCGCACAATAAAATTTGTCGTTTTAAGCTCCAACACCAGTTTAATCTGGATATAATTATAACTGCATCTATAAATTGTTTATTGAATTCTTTACTGATGTGTTGCACGTACGTGGATGCATATGTTATATGTTTAACTATGTCATTTGATGACAGTGACAATCTAATGAGTTGTTTGACCAACTCGGATTCACATCGGTTAAAAATATGGCTTTTTAGAGCACAAAGTTCGACAAAGTTGGGATCATTTCGTACTAACAAAAACACTAATCATTAGATATATAAATATTGTGTTACGTATTTGTGTTTATATAACATAATTAGAAAGGATCCAAGCAATTGAGGAACGCTAAAAATATTACTGATCAAACTTTTGTAAATATCCAATAAGCAAAAACATTAATTGATAGTTTAGCTGTAAAAATCAAAATTTTCACATTATCAAACACCCAATATTAGTATGTAAGGAGTATTACATTTCATAATATTTGAAGAAAAAGTGAACCATTTTTTAAAAATGATCACAAACTCTTAACCAATAAAGCACGAGCTAAAGGGTCAAATAAACCCTCGAACTAACTTAAAACGTGCAAATCACTTCTTATATAGGAGGCTCTATCCGACCATCGTCATTTGGGGCTGTTCCCGGTGAAATTTTTTGATGAAATTTTTTGAGAATCTTATTCATCAAATCTAGTTTGCTCATACCAAATTTCAGATAAAAATTCATCTGGGAAGACATTCAAATGATTTTCTGCGCAGTTATATAATTAACCATGTACATAGATAGCTAAAAAAATGTCATCAAAAAATTCTTTCCTGGAACCTCCCCAAATGGCGATGAACGGACATAACCTTCTATATAACGGGTGATTTGCCCTTTTTAAGTTAGTTCGAGGGCCTATTTGACCTTTTAGCCTAAATCATAACCATACCTTACTATCTATGTACAAGGTTAATTATATAATAAACATATTAATTTATTTTCATTTTATGAAATCAATTCGGTCGCTTTCCTTCTAGCCAAAGCCTTGAATCTTTTACTCTGATTTCTTACGATTAAAAATAAACAATTAAAATGGGGGTTGGGACGTTATTCACCCAGAAAACAGGAAAATGCATCACTTTAAAATTTCTAATTATATATCGTCGGGGACGCCCCTTTCAGATTTCAAAGCATTGCCTTTTTGACATGGGGTATAGTACGTAGTTCAATCCTACAATCCTAGTTAGTTGTTTCATATTGTAAATTCGAAAATGAAAATGATCTGAATTTTTGGGCATGAAATGAAAATGATCTGAATTTTGCTTCTTTAAACTTGCAGCTGATTTGATTTCGACCTTCAAATCTTCCACTATATATAAAATACATACTATGTATAAATTACTAGATTTTGTACCCCTATATAATATGTTTGCGATAGTTGTTGGCTTGTCAAAAATATTGATCAAAAAGTGGAATCTCCCACCCTAGGAACCCCCACCCTGACCCGACAGGATGGTGGGAAGGTTAGTGGTGACTCAATTAGGAGAGTGACAGATGGTCCATACATCCGTGCACACCAGAGGCCCAGCCTTATTTCAGGTTGTGTGACCTCTACTACCCGGTCATTGTGGGGATTCGAACCTTAATCCATTGATCCAAATCTTCCACCACTCGACCAACTGAACTTCCCGTGCGGGTATGGATGTCAAAAATATAAATGCACACATTGAAAGTATATACTCCCTCCGTCCCGAATTGAATTGCAAACTTTAACCGACACGAGAATTAAGAAATGACAATAAATGATGCTTGTTTTTTACACTTTTGTCCATCTTTCTAAAAGTAGATGCCTTTAAGTTAATGGGGAAAAAGTAAAAGTAAGAGTAAATTTTTCACTTTATTCTTATTTACATACCTAAAATAGAAAGTGGAGAACCATTTTAGGACAACCAAAAAAGGAAATTTTGCAAATCAAATTAGGACGGACGAAGTAAAAGTATAAGAAATGTACTTGTGATGACTGGGATTAGGTCCATCGGGTACTTCTCTTTTCATCACGTTGTTGATAGAGTTGTAAGTGTGATGGTGAAGGTGAAAAGAATAATAACTTCTCATCATCTTCCGAATCATTACAACATCTGGAGGGGGGAGAGGCCCAATAATCATCATGATCATCCTGATTATCTCAATGTCATCTTTGGCTAATTTGTGGTGGTAGTGGTAATTAACCTCAATTCTTACAGATAAAAACAAGAGGAGACCAACAGCCACTAGTAATAAAACCTTATTACTCCAAACGCTTGGCTTGTTGTCCATCTCAGTATCTCCTTTCCTGTGAGAACACACTTTGAATTTTGTGGTTGGAAGAGATTGTGAGAAGAGAGAAATGAGAGAGAAAAGATCATGGGAGAGATAAAATGGTGTGAAATGAAGTGGATTATGAAAGGGTTTTGTAAGAGAGAAGTATTAAAGAAAGAAAAACTCTAGAAATAAGTTTGTAATTGTAAATCGTTTTAAAATTATCTTTACTTGTCATTTAACCGTACATTGTTCACATTCTTACCAATTATGTCAAATCAAAAGAAAAGATAAACAAGAATGGAGTAATATGACATAAAAAATGATTGAATTTGAGAAAATGAAGAAAAAGTCAAGTTATAGCTTCCTTTTTAGCATTAAAGGAGAGGCTGCTTAGCAGACTCCGTGTGTTTATTCTTTCAATTTCTTTTCATTTTTTCTCTTGCCCAACAAGTGAAAGTTTCATTTTTTGAGCTGTTCGCCTCACTAATTAGGATGAATGAATTAGTATCGAGGTAAATCGATACTCTACTTTTATACTATCGTATTAACTAGACAAATGACCTCATGTGAATGATGTGATGCACAATATATATTGATGGAGTTTAATTCAACTACGAGAGCTATATCTAAGAGAGCAGATGAAATTTAGACAGCGTAAGGTGATATTATTATTCCGGAATCCAGTCCTTTGATAGGACGTACATAAGAAGTATTTATAGACCCTAGGTACTTTTTCCGTCCTATAGTGCTACATATTTTTAGTGTGAGAAAACTCACATCATCACGATGGGCCATGCTACACCGATCAAGCTCATCTCCCAGGTCAAGCCAGGAAGACTACCTGGACCGTGGAGGACTCTGATGGCAACTTTGAAAAAATGCTTCACGGCCAAGCACTGTTGAGAAATTCAGTCCCAAACAGGATCTAATCTCACTAAAAATGATAAAATTCATAGAATCAAACAGTAACAACACTAACTGGTTGAGGAGAAACCGAACGTTGATGGTGCCGTAGAAGATGATGAAACCATGACGTTTAGATTCTCTAAGGATACAAACCCCTATTGTGATGAATTAATCAGACTCCTCCTTGGGTCTCTTAATTAATATGGTGTTCTTGAGACCCCTTAGAAGAAGTGGGTCTCTTAATATGGTGTTCTTGAGACCCCTTAGAAGAAACGATGCGTCCATTCTTTCTAATCGTAAGTGTTGGAAAGAAGGATATATTAGTTTGTATAAAAGAGAAACCTATTTGGCCCCTTATGTATTATTTAACGTTAAAACATACTCATCATATGTTAACTATACATAAATACAAGGACCAAATCTGTCATATGACAAACTTAATGGTGAGACATAAATGTCTCCAAAAATATATTAAATTATATAACTGGTCCAAGGGCACTTAAATGGAATATTTTTCAACATTCTCCCACTTGACCTTGAGATCATTTATACAGAAGTAAGTGTTGACCAAGAAAAAATCATCTTACCCTATAATAATCTCAAAGCAAATAAATACAGTCTAACGAGTCAATATAACCCGGGACCACATTAATCATACTTTGACACTACTTCTCACAGAGTATAAGGATTATTATAAGCCAAAATGACATTAAGCTTAGGGTATTATGTTTGTCTATTAAATAACTTTGTGTGCACAATGAAGAATAAACAAAACATAGTTAAGGAGGATTTCTAAATCAAGTACTTGAAATTAATACATAAGATAGCTAATCAGACACTGCACTACAATTTCCTAAACAGGATCTTTGATCAAGCCCATATTAGTGACATGTCTTTGAAAAATACTGGGCGGAAGTCCTTTGGTGAGAGTATCTGCTAGCATATCATTTGTGCTGATGTGTACGATACAAATTTCGTTTTCCTCCACTCTTTCTCGAACGAACAAATATTTTGTATCGAGGAACAATCCTGCTCCACTCGATCTGTTATTGTTTGAGAAGCTCACGGCTGCGTAATTGTCACAATAAATCCTTAGTGGTCTTGAGACGTAATTCACTACTTTGAATCCTTTGATAAGATTCTTTAACAACATTCCATGACATGTTGCGTTGTACACCGCAACATATTCGGCCATCATTGTTGAAGTAGTCGTAAGTCTTTGCTTGTGGCTTTTCCAAGATATTGGCCCACTTTATAGCAAGAAAATGTATCCCGAAGTGGACGTCCTATCATCTTTGCACATAGCAAAATCAGAATCGGAATATCCCACCACTTCTAAATTATTAGACCTTTGATATGTAAGTTTGTACTCCTTAGTTCCTTGAAGATACCGCAAAATTTTCTTAGCGACTTTCCAATCATCTAATACTGGGTTAGATTGATATCTTCCCAACATACCGGATACATATGCAATATCTGGACGGGTACAAACTTGAGCAAACATCAGGCTATTAACTACGGAAGCATAAGAAATGAATTTCATTTGCTCTTTCTCAACCTCAGTTTTTGGCCATTGGAATGACCCAAAAACGTCTCCCTTAACTACTAGAGCAACTGATGGAGAGCATTGTTGCATGTTGAAACGTTCTAAAATGCACTCAATGTATGCCTTTTGGGACAAGCCTAACGTCCTTTGACAAGCACTTTGTCGTAGTGCGTGAAAATAAATTCAATACTAACACTTATACGTAGTATAGTGAAGTAGAGTTCGTATCCACAGGGAAAGGAATAAATCTCTTTTTAAATGAAACTAGTAATTAAAGGGGGGTTTTGGTGTTGAATGATTTAATTTAATTAAAAACTAAGATGAACAACTTATATGTGATTTAATTCAAAGATAAAAAGAACTTGACTTTGCTACTTTCCACTTGTTGATATATTTAGTCGATCCTTGTTTTATCTATAACTTATCCCCTCTCGAATAGTCAATCTAGGAGTATATCCAATTCATCGAGGGTAGTTATTAACAATGACCGTTTATTAACAACCCTTACTATTGATCAAATATAGAACAACATCGTATACCGATTTAATAGTAGCATTTAATCTTTTTAACTCCTTGTTGAAATCAATTGAGATTAATAACCTTAACAAAATGGTTTCGGTTTAACCAACAAAATTAATCCCTCTTAAGTCTATTAACCACGACCGTGCATTAATAAACCGAAGTTACTTACTTGTGAAACCATCAACGATTAACCATCGGTTCATTGATCGTTTCTAGTAATAATTAATGTCAAAGTGTTAACTAATCGTCACTTAGCAACACCCCAACATCAATATAGAAAGAGATTTAGGGAAGAACTAATATTCAAGAAGAGAAGTTAAGAAAATAACTCACAACTTTAATAATCAACAAGCTTCAAGAGCAAAACCAAGAAATGGAAGTTTAGCTCCTCATTTGAAGACTAAACATAGCTAGAAAAATATAAAGAAATGCTATTCTAAACTGAGCTTAAGAGTATGGAAGAAGGGATGATGAAAAGTGAAGAAAAATGCGGTTATTTATAGGTGTTTTCAACACCTATGGCCGGATACCTGGCCGGGTATTTGACATACCCGGCCGAGTATTTGTCAAATCAAACATTTTTCCCATATTTTCGTGTTCTTCTGCACGTCTTTCTGTCTGAAATCACTTCATACCGGACCGGGTATATGGAATTCCTGATCGGGTATTTGATATAATTTCCCAGAAGCTTCCTCTTTCACTTCATACCCGGCCAGGTAAAGGCCATACCCGACCGGATTGTGCACAAAACTCAGGTTTCTTCATCCTTTTTGCTTCCAAATCTATGCTAAACATATAGCCCAACTAGCTACAACTTACAACAAACAATAAAATGCTAGAAATACGATTACAATCAAATGAAAACTAACGACTACAAACTTGCACAAAACTAGTAAATAAACATTACAATCAAGAATAAAAATGTATACTTAGGCACTAAGAACTAGTGCCTATCAAACACCCCCGCACTTGAACTTTTGATCGTCTCGAGTAAAACAAAATCACTCTTCTTTTTGCTTTTATTTTGTTTAAGTTGCCCTTTTGGGGTTTCAAGCTAACAAGCTTTAATTATTTTTAAAAGGGATAAAGAGTGTGAAATGTGAGCATACCAGAATGGTCGTCCCCGGCTAGTCCATGGCACTGTCCCTAGTGCCCGCCTGCATCTCCTCCATCAAAGAATCCACCATGGTCATAGTAGCTGTCATAAAAACCGCCTGTATATCGGTACTCATCCTCGTTAATGTCTGAGCTGCCGCCATAGCCGCCATCTCCACCTCTGAAATCCCTGCCAGCGCCATCACTGCCATCCTGTTCACCTCCTCTGGAACAAGATTCTCCAAAATTACCCCAATGTGAGGGGTCATACCATGTAGGATGTTGGACTGGAGTGGTTATGTGGGAGAAATACACTTGGTGGTCAAAATATGCTAACATAGGGACAAATGCCCGTTTTTTATCTTCCTCCACCCTTTGGTACGCACTATAGAGATCGTCGATGCATGTGTTCATAGCTGCTTGGTTAAGACTGAGTTGTTGTATACCGGCAAACATTTGTTGCTCAAAGGGGGTGTATTGAGGAGGTTGGGGATCGGGTTGTGGTTGTTCTTGTGGTTGTTCGAGACTGGGTGGAGGCTCAAGTTGAGGGATTGCATAAAGATAGTGGTCAGGAGTAGTTCCGGGTAAGCAAAGGTGTCTCCTATCCCCGATTTGATGGTTAAAAATGTTGGGGAGTTCGTCGGAGGGGATTGTAAAATCTTGTGTGGGTGGGGGATTTATGGTCCAATGGTAAAATGTCGTGGTCCCAATAGTGTGGGAGTGACTCAAATCATGTGCAGTGAGTAGAAATTTGAGATTAAAGCAATGCCACTCTTCTACTTCTCTGTTTGCATCATATAACACAAGTATGATGAATTTGCTCCCACTCATTTTGAGGTAAGTGCATTGATCTACTTTGTTTTTAATGAAGCCATTTGATTTCATGACCATCAAACTTGAGCTACCATTGTCGAGATGCTTGCTTGAGCCCATAAATAGACTTCTTGGGTTTACACACTAGATGTTCTTGACCCTTAGAAACATAACCTTCTGGTTGTATCATATAAACATCTTCATGTAAATCTCCATTTAAGAAGGCTGTTTTGACGTCCATTTGATGTAGCTCAAGATCAGAGTGAGCTATTAAAGCCGTAACGACCCTTAGGGAGTCCTTTTGAGAGACGGTTGAAAAGGTCTCTTGATAATCTACACCTTCCTTTCCTTTTGAGTGTATCCCATAGCAACCAACCTTGCCTTGTATCTTTCAATGTTTCCCTTTGGATCTAATTTAATCTTAAAGATCCACTTGTTTCCAACGAGCTTTTGACCCTTTGGTAATTCAGCAAGTTCCGAAACATTGTTCTTCTCCATGGAAAGAAGTTCTTCATTCATGGCTTCTTTCCAATGAGTCGATTGGTCACGATTAATGGCATCAAGGAAAGATATAGGATCTACGACTTTCCCTAAATCAAAATCGGCTTCTTCATTTAAATATATCAAATATTCGTCAAAGTTTGTGGGGCGTCTGAACCTTTGAGATCTCCTTAGAGGTTGCTGATTTTCTGGAATTTCATTAGTAACCGCTGGAGTTGGTTCAACATTGATTGAAGTTTCATTCGCCTCTTGACTTGTTTCATCATTATTATGAGGCGTATGACTTTCACTATGGTTTTCAAGTGAGGAATTAGGTGGAATGGGCAATATAACAAGGAGATTCATTCCAGTACCTTCTTGAAGTTCATCACAAATTTTTGAACCACTACTACTCCCACTAAAGTTAGTATTCTCAAAGAATTCAGCATGTCAGGTCTCGACAATTCGGGTAGTATGAGATGGGTAATAGAACCTATATCCCTTAGATATATCGGGATAACCAATAAAGGAACAACTAATGGTTCTCATGTCAAGTTTCTTCAATTGAGGATTATACACATTTGCCTTAGCCGGACAACCCCACACTTTTAGGTACCATAGACTAGGTTTCCTTCCCGTCCATAGCTCATACAGAGTTTTAGGGACAGATTTAGATGGCACTCTATTCAATATGTGGGTTGCTTTTTTAGGGCCTCGAACCATAAGAATTGAGGAAGATTTGAGTTAGCCAACATACTTCGGACCATATCCATAAGAGTCCTATTCTGCCTTTCGGCAACTCCATTTTGTTGAGGGGTGCCAGGCATGGTATATTGGTTGATGATCCCGTGGTATTTACAAAATTCATAGAAAGAGCCGGGAGCTTGACCAATATCATTGTGTCGGCCATAGAACTCACCACCCCTATCCGATCTCACTACTTTGATCTTTCGATCAAGTCGATTTTCAACTTCAGCTTTATAAGCCTTGAACATATCTAGTGATTCGTATTTTTCCTTAATCAAATATAGGTACATATAGCGCAAGTAATCATCTATGAAAGTAATAAAGGACTTATGACCACTAATGGAATCGAGAAAAGGCCCACAAATATCGGTGTGTATTAATTCTAACAAAACGGTGCTTCGTGTGGCGCCTTTCTTAATTTTCTTAGACAATTTCCCTTTCAAACATTTCACACACTTGTCATAATCTGAGAAGACAAGACTTGGAAGAACGTCATCTTTCACGAGCCTTATCATTCGATCTCGTGATATGTGGCCCAACCTTTGATGCCACAAATTGGACGACGATTCCAATTCTCTCTTTCTCTTGCAAGGATTTTCAGTTATATTCCATAAAATTAGTATCTAAGTATAATTTAAAGAGGTTTCCCTCCATGCTACCAAATCCTATTACATTTGAGTTCAAGCACTTAGTTTCGATACAGACACTAAATTACGAGTAATTTTAGGTACATAAAGAGCATCACGAAGATGAAGAATGAAACCACTCTCTAAAATTAATGAGATAGTTCCAGTGGCCTCCACTTCTAATTCTTCTCCGTTGCCCACCTTAATCACTCTTTGCTTTCTTCCCAATGTCCGGGTTGAATGGAATCCCTACAATGTGTTTGAAACATGAACCATTGAACCAGAGTTAATCCACCAAATATTAAGGGGGACTGATGTGTTCAATGACTCATAAATTACATAAGTGGTTAAGTTACCTTTCTTAGTCAGCCATGCCTTAAACTTAGGGCACTCCCTCTGGTAGTGCCCTTTGAAACAACAAAACTTACAGTAGGGACCGGAGCTCACGTTTGCACATATTTTTGTGACCTTAGAAACATGACCTTTTCCTCCTTGATGATTGCCTTTCATTTTCTTTGAGTTTGTGGTGGTGAGATGAGCAACATCTGGTCTTTCAACTTTAAGGCGCTCTTCTTCTTGAACGCACATAGCAATCAACTCGCTCATTGTCCACTTCTCTTTCTGCGTGTTGTAATTGATCTTGAACGGACCATAAAACGCAGGTAGAGAAGTCATTATGAAATGAACGAGGAAACCTTCGCTGATCTCCATGTCCATACTTTTGAGTTTGTTGGACATATCAGACATTTTCATGATATGCTCACGAATAGCACTCACTCCATCATACTTACTCGCCAACATTTTGAGAATCAAGGTACTAGCATGTGCTTTGAAAGTGCCCTTAAACTGTTCTTCCACATATTCTAGGTAGGTTTTGGCATTTCTGAGTTTAGAATGGCTCCGCGAATAGCTACAGATATGGAATTCTTGATCACCATGAGGCACATTCGGTTGGACCTCTCCCACTGTTCATAAGAACGTTTCTGTTCCACAGTGCTCTCAACGTTAGGAGCATCCGGTGGATCAATTCTCAACGCTTGGTCAAGGTCCAACATGCCAAGTGAGAGTTTTACAGATTCTCTCCATGTTGAAAAGTTTGTACCATTCAGAGGTTCTATCCCATAATTGTATGGGGTAACAGTAGATGCTGAAACAAAAGTTTTAACAGAGGCAATAATAGAAGCTATTTATAATATATAAGGGAATACAATAATGCATGTCAATTATTAGTAAATAAGCCTATTATCAACACCAAATAATAGGAAAAATTCATACCATGTTTAATAACTAACATTGCGTTGGCTAATGCTAACTATCGAACATTATGATATTAAAATTAAAATTAGGCTGCAAATTGTGTCACATGTCACCTTTGGGCAGAAATATAACACATTTGTTTACGCTTAGTTTTCATTACAAAAGTTATCAATCAATGCACCTTTGAGTTTGTTAAAAGAAAACTCATATAATTATTTCATGATTGTTAATGTTGTATCAAATGACATTCCGTTGGGCCAATCATTTCATTTAACACTATGAGAAAAAAACATGCAATTCATATGGTTTGGTCTTTCACATATTCATTAATAAAATTTCAGATTACTAACATATATTTCTAAAGGAGCATTTTGTGCATCTGAACTAAGTTCTAGTTTGCAATTAGTCATATTCTCTACGTTTTGGAATGAATTTATTCATTCTTGAAAACATTTGCAGGTCCAAAACCAAACTAGTACATCGTTTATGTGTTAATATTGATGATCTTAATCAATAATACAAACAAGCAAAAATTAGATGCCACATGCACTGTTAGCAGATTGTACTATGCACTTAAGTTCATACATTCTAGAAAGTTTTGATTATTTTACTTTATCTTTGAACCACCAAAATGCATACAAAAAAGTCAAATCAAAACTAAATTAGAGATGAAGAATTAGCATCATGCTTTTAATGGTGTCAGTACTAATTCATTACACCACGGTTGAAACAACTAAAAGCAAACATAGTGATTCAAATCAAAAACTTAGGTTTAAAAGATGAACAAATCAGGGATCATATATGAAAAGAAAATTGATAGTGTCGGTTAATGTCGGCAGTGAACAAGTCAGAGTTCACGCCACCCATGATCTGCAAATGGCCATCGAGAATAACATTCGCAAGGCAAATCTCACCAAGCCTTTGCTATATGGACCTGAGCTTGAGAAGTAACTCTTGTTCTTCATTTTTGACAAGCCGGTCATGATAGTCTACCTCAACCACGAAGGGGAGAAGCACTTAATGAGAATAGATGAGATTGCCAAGTATTGTGATGGGACCTTAAAGATCATACGCGACAAGCTGAAATCGAAGAAAGATGTGTTGGGTGTGTTTCGAAAAACAAAGAAAATAATTAATGAAAATTAATTAATTAAAATGACTAAGGAAAACAGAAAATTGATAAAACAGAGTTTAGCTAGAGCTCATGCTACACACGATGTCCTTAAAATGTATTTGTCGCCTCCCACGGTGCTAGGAGCGTTGCAACGACCGTCTCCTAGGATACGGTGGCTAACGAAGTAACGTTTGAGCACACAAGTCGTATCTTTGATTCTGATTCTGCCGGAGCAGTTCTTATTCTCAGGTCTCTCGCGCACACAAATCGTGGTTTTTCTTCTCCGTTTTCGGGATTTGATCGGCACCCCCTGCGCGCGAAGAGAGCCTTTCCCCGTAAGAATCTTAACTCCTTCAAGGTGGGTTCCCTTTATAAAGGGGTGAAAATCCCTTGTGTTTTTCGGTGTGGGATAAATCCCTCTAGAAAACCCATCCTTTTCCCAGTTTTTCCATTTTAACGAGTGAACTTCGAGAATCAATTTCTCATTCACCCGTTATCCGTTTTGAGTGTACCATATATCAAATTGTATCCCTTAGCAAGGACAATCCAAAATCACTTTGACCCGACCCAAATAGAAAGCGGACTCCACTCAAAATATTACCCCAAAATGACCATTTAATGCAATTTATTAACACATTTTTCAACAAGATGAAATCCAAAGAACACTTGTCGAGGCATCCAAAGTTGAACTGAAGGAGTTTGATAGAATGAATAAAGTGCTAGATGCGATCAATAAATGATTTGAAAAGAGAAGAATGCTACATCAATACGAGCACGCACTAGCACCTCGCAATAACTACTACAAAAGGCAGAAATGAATAAGAGCTGACATAGGACATCTGATCACAAAGGGGGAGAATGTTAGAGATATTTATATATATATCGTGATCGATGTAATATTTACAGGCCTCTTGTTGTATTTAATAATGGGTAGAATAGCTTAAATTAGCTAAGTGTGCAAAAAGAGGATATGTGCCTCCTAAATGTTAGAGCCCAATCATTGTGACTTACTCATTCCCAAAGGCTATAAATATGCGTTTAGGGAATGGAGTAGGTATGCTTTTCCAAAATATTACACACCAGTGCGGAGCACATATCACCCACGGAAGTTTTATGCTAAATCTTTCTCTTTCTATATGTAAACTTCTTGATCATCAATGGAAAGCTTCATTCTACCTCTTTGAGCTCCATTTTCACATATTTATAGTGTAGAAATAGGGACCCAACATATTGCTTTCAATGTGCATCTTATGTGGATATATAAACACTACTTTATTTAAGTGGTATTTGATAAAAATTACTTATATTAAAAAGAATAGCATTGGAGATACTCTTTGATTTGAATAGAGATTCGAATGTGATGCTATATTTTGACGAGTTTAAGCATCTATGCTATGTTAATAATGTACTTCGTATATTTTAATGCTTTTTCAAGAAAATGACACCAAACGGATCTAGGATGTATCGGTATTTTCTCATATTCAATCATATAATAATTAACATAACTTAATTTGTAGTATCCTAGATTCCTAGATGACGTTGTGCGCCTCCACAAATTTCTTACACGCTTATTAAAACAAAAAATATAAAGGTATCATTAAAGAGAGATGAATTCCAACCAAACAAACTATTTCTTCAAAAGAAATGGGATTTTTTTGAAGGAAACTGGCAGAGTAGAACAAAGGCTAAAGATCGAAGACATCTTTTTACACTAGATGAAAATACATTACAATAATCAGGCTTTTACTTGACAAAAGGCAAAACCAACATTAATGCCTGCATGCACTGATCAATAACAATGGTGAATTGGAGATATATATTTATTCATATATAATAATTTATTATTATTAATATGTCCATGTAAAATATTTGAATATGATGGACTGCATCTGACTTAGTTGTAGATCCGAGCGAACCAGACCTCAGCTAGCTAGCTCCACAGCTCAGGGTTGATTGTAGCTTTTCCAAATTAATGATCAGATGGTACGCCCCTTTAACATAAAATTGTTTGACATTCACATTAGTCAAAGATAAGGCTTTATTAATTACACACAGTTAAACAAAGACACCAAAGTAGGCTTCCCAATCTCGTGTTTTTGCTCCCTAAACCTGATTCCGGTGTAAAACTCCCTTATTTTTGTCATTTCCTCGAAAATAACATCCATGTTTTTAAATTCTAAAAGGAGATTAATTAAAATATAGGGAAAAGTACAGAAAATGTACGTGTGATTGAGTCCGTTTTTAGATAGGGTCATGTGTTTCATTCTCTATCAAAGGAGTTCATGTGTTTGAGTTCCGTTATTACAAGTGGGTCACGTTGTTAAAAACGTCCGAAAAAGACCGTTAAAAATAACTTCGATTTTCAAAGGTGCCAAAAAAATTAAAAGAAAAATACCGAAAGGTGCGCCTCGTCAAGATGACCTCCAAACCACCTTCGCCTTTGGATTTTTCAGATCTGTTTGAATTATTTTTGAAAAATGATTTTGATAGTATCACTTTTCCGATGGAATTTCCGGTGACAAGGGTGGCTGAAAACACAAAAAGAAAGATGGCCTAGCGGTCGTCTTATTGAGGCGCACCTTCCAGTACTTTTTTTTTATTTTTTGGGCACTTTTGAAAATCGTAGTTAATTTTAACGGTCTTTTTCAGACGTTTTTAATGACATGTCCCTCTAGTGATAACGGAATTGAAACACATAAACCACTTTGATAAAGAATGAAACACATGACCCTATCTGAAAACGGGTTCAACCACAAGTACTTTTTTCGTACTTTAATCTAAAATATTCTAAAATATGTGTAGAACTCATTCACGTGGACTAATTATGCACATATAATCTTATTTTTCATAGGAAGAGTCATCGCTACTCTTCATTCAAATTTTCATCTAATTAAATTTTTTTTGACAGGAAACAAACATTTTATATTAAAATCATGCTCACAGTACAATAAGGTAACATGCAAACAATAAACTAACCACCTCTATCCCAAAATTACCAAGAGCCCATAGAATAGTCCATCCCAAAAAGAGCGAGCCTAATAGCTGAAAATGTGAGACCTTCGAGGCTATTAACGGCTGAATCAGCCTGATTGCCTCCAATAAGTAATCTATCAACTAAAGCAAAATAAAGCGTCATTCTACCCCCCTTATTGTTTATCCTAAAAAGAGCAAAATAGAAATAGTAAAATAGTCTGGACTGAAAATAAAAAAACTAGGAATAGTAAACCAGCCTTCCAAACCCTAGTCACATAGTTCATCCACGGTGGTGGTTTGAGAGGAGGACAGATTTTCATCCCTTTAGTTTCTTCCTTCAACACTTCGATCTGCCCGTGAATCGCCGCCTCCTTCTCTTGACCAAGGTACTGCATGAACAAAATCGATTTGAGAACGAGTAGTCTCCACATCCCAATTCGGATTAGTCACACGAACCCAATCGAATTTGGAATTGTTCTTCGCTGCTCCAATCCTCGATTGCGGAATCCGTCCCTGTATCGTCCAACGTCGAGCAAAGAGATTCACCGACCCCCACTTACGCAGACGAGGGTCACAACCCTAGCTGCGGCAGAAGCTACGCAGACAATGGTTAAAACCCTAGCTACGGCTGAATCCAGAGAACTTGCGAGTTGCGAGCGGGTCTACGGCGTATCTCTCCTAGATGATTTCCTCGTTTGTTATCCCGGGCACCTAATGTAGGACCATGATAATTACTATACTATTAAACTCCTATGATTTGTTCATAGCCAATCAAAATATTAATTAAACTTATAACCTCTTTCTAATTAATTAAATTTCTTCCTCTGGAAATTGTAGTCTGAACTTTGCCTGCAGGCCTCTTATGATTTACAAGTGGGCAATCTCACTTCCTAGAATTAGTCTACGTCAAAATCTTGGATAAGCTATCGTATAATGAAGTACTAGATGCATCATAATTATAACCTCGTCTTGGATACTAAAATGATGGGACGACATTATATATAACCCCCCACACACACATCAGACACATACAAGCATGATTTGAATGGTTTGCTTTATAGATTATTAGAAAACTACACTATCATATAGTGTAATAGAATCTTTAGGGTTGCTAAGAATGTTTTTATACCCGGGGTTGGGAGAGGGGTTTAGAAGAAGCATGAGGTAAATAAGTTCGCAACTCTTCACGTGAAGTTACGAACCCAAAACCTCCTATAAAAGAGAGTGAGCTAGCAACTAGTTAAGCTAGACCACTTCCTTGGAGTTGCTACTAGTTGGAAAAATGTGTTAAAATTGCATTAAATGGTCAATTTGTGGAAATATTTTGAGTGGAGTCCACTTTTGATTTGGGTCGGGTCAAAGTGATTTAGGATTACCCTTGTTAAGGGATACAATTCGATATATGGTACACTCAAAACATATAACGGATGAATAAGAATTTTATTCTCGAAGTTCAGTCGTTGAAATGAAAAAACTCGGAAAATGATGGGTTTGTAGTGGGATTTATCCCACAACGGAAAATACAAGGGATTTTCACCCCCTTATAAAGGGAACCTTCTTTGAATGAGTTAAGATTCTTAGGTGGAGATGCTCTCTTCACGCGCAGGGGGCTACCGATCAAATCCGAAAACGGAGAAGAAAAACCGCAACTCGATTGCGCGGACGACCTGACAGAATCGCTCGAGTTCCCTTCGCGACAGAAGGGGGTTCTATTTGTTAGTATATATGTCCTAGCGACAATCACTTTTTAGAGATATATGTACTTGATCACATTCAGTTTTATATATTTGATATATACGGTATTACACATTGATGATTAGGTATTTCGATTGCCAATATCTTATTCATAATTGTGTTCCCTTGGATTTATGTTGTCAATAAGTAAGTGGGAGCTTATATGATATAACATAAGGTCCTAAAATAGCCCCAATCAATGATCATCAAGAATGGGATATTGATGATATGCGATAAGATTGGTATGTGGACTGCATCATACTTTTAGAAAGTATAGTTGATCTCACGACTATGAGTTCCTGTAATTCATGATGGTCACATAGATATTTTAGAGAATATTGGCATACCCATTTGATAAGTTCTATTCATGTGTCTATGGGATTATCGGCGTATAAAGTAGTGTAATAGTCCTCCGACTTGAGGTCAATACGTACTACATGTGCGGAGTGATGTACTTTGACCATGACCAACGCTTGCACTCCAATCGGGGTAGATACGACATGTGTTGGGTGCATCACGAAGCACATGGAGTAGTAGTTGAGCCAAGAAAGGATTCATTCCTCATAATAGATTAAGAGAGAACATTCTACTTCTCATATCTAGATGGATCATAAAGTCATTGGCCAATGCAAAGATATATTCGTTTTGGATATCGAATATGATCGTTATGGATCATCTAGAAAGATTGAGAGACAGAGACTGAGTTATTGGGATAGACACTATATCATGTTCTAGACTTAGTTGAATGTTCACTGAATGAAAGGACCGTATCACTATGAGCTCTATATTACAGGGAGTTTGTATAGTCCTCGCAAACATCCTTATATATTAAGTTTGTCTGGAGAATCGTCTAGGGATTCGCTAAGACCTTAATTTGATTAGTGCTTAATATATAAGGCCCTATGGGTCACACAACAAGTGATTATACCTTCCGATTGAATTGTTAGAAGGAATTAAATATTATTAATTGGATTAAATAATATTTAATTCGTAATACTGAAAATGAATTAAATATTAATTAGATTAAACATATTTAATTCATGAAGCTAAAGGAGAGTTCTATTTGATAGAATTAATTAAGTAAGATAAATTAGATTTATCATACTTAAATAAGATGTATTTATTATTAAATAAAGTAGATATTTTCTTTTGTAATTTGGAATTAAAAGAAAAGTAAATAAAATAAATATTAATATATAATAATTAGAAAGTGGCGTGCAGCCACATCTCAATTATTATTATTATTATTATTATTTTGTTTTGTTTTATCTACTTATTTAATTAATTAGGAGTATTGGTCCTAGTAGGATTAGAACTCATTAATTAGAAAGACTTTCATTGTGATTGAGAAACTAGTTTCGAACTAGTATAAATACATCCTTCTCCTTCATAATTTGAAGACCAGTTTTCAGATTCAGTATTAACAGTTTATTTCCCTGCAAACAGATTTCCTAGCCTTTCTCTTAGGGAGATCTAACCGTTCTTTCGGGAAGGAGAAATCACGTGGATACCAAAGGTCAAGGATTATCACCGCTAGGCTGGAAGATCTGTAAGTTCTAACTCAGATCTGTTATTATTATCATATTCGTTATTTTGTCATAATCAGGGAAGATCTGTTTGGAAAAATTTTAAACTTCCGCTGCCGTACTTTCGAGGTACGTTACATCAATTTCCTAACAGTGGTATCAGAGACAAACTGATTCTAATGACATTATACGAATCTAATGTATTTTGTGATCAAAATATGTAATTGTTATACTCGGTAGTATATATCTTGCCGTAGTTCAATTTTTAAAATTGAAATACAAACTAGGTTTTGAGATACAACTATTATTTCAATAGATTGGCTGCCGTACTTTAGAAGATGCTACAGAGTATTATTTCTCTATTTTTCTTTTTTCTTTTTACGATATCTTGGAATATCTTCTTGGCTATATCGACCATGGTGACCAACGATTGGCGGTCTCTTCGACAAACTCGATTCGAGCAGACCAAATATCGATAAGCTTCAGAGATCTTCAACACTTTTCTCCCAAGAAGCTAGACCACCATTAATGGCGGTTAAAATTAAAGCTTTCTGAATGCTCCCTCTAATTCCGTTGGCAAACATGGAGAGCAGCAGAACAGAGTGTGAAGAGTTTCACAAGCAGTGGAATTTTATTCGATAGGCGTTCCGAAGAAACGGTTTGGCAGGTCTTGCGGGGTTATGTGCGCTGGGGCTGCTACATTCGAAAGGGCTTTGATGGTTCTCTGTTCTAACTTATTTTTGGTTCTCTAGGAGTCTAAGATCTTTTTGTAATCCTTTAAACTATACTCCTAAATTATTTTTAAAAGAAAAGGGTCTGAGGACGTATTGCTGCGATGCATAATGAAGTCTTGATACTTTTTAATTATGATTAAAAGTGCCTTTTTTTCAAATACGGAGTTATAGTTAGGAGTTCAAGTTTGACTTATTAATTTGATTAATAATCTTAGAGATTAAATATGTTTAATTTTTACAATTTTATTTTGACCGAATATTATGTTGTTATTACTATTATTTTATAAGCATGCTTCTACTTTAAGTGTTTGACTATTATATCAGTTTATAAATTAGATTTATATTAGATTTATATTGCATGCTTAATTTATCTGTTTGAGATATATCTCATTGACGTATTATTTGATAATATGTTTTAGCATCTTGATTAAATAAAGAAATTTAATACCCCGCTAAATGTTCCCCATAAATTAAAATTTAAGTCTTATCTAGGATAACGACATCACCCATCATAATTAAATTAGTAGAAATATTTTTTCGTTGAAGAATATTTCACCCAAGTGTTTATTCCATTCGACAAAATATAGAACTAATTTATAGATACATATGTTTGTGATCGTGTGATGGTTTCGACTTACTTAAATTAGCTCGAGTCGCCCAAGCGTCAGTGTTAATTTAGGGATGTCGATCAATTTAAAAATTGATCAACCAAAAGTTGCTTGGACGCAATTGGTCTGGGGACCTACCCATTATATTATTGCAGTGATCAGCCCAAGCTGGGACTGTAATCGAATGAATGAGGATTTTGGCCACTATGATTGTAAAACATTCCATGTTCTTTTTATTGGGGTCAAAGAGCATGTAAAAATAGTGGGAGCTAAATAATTAAAAGTTCATATTATTTAGTTAACTAGATGTGATCATAGGAATTAATATATGATTTTAATTCCATTCTATTTGAACTTCTTTAGGCTTTTAGGTATGTCGAATTTATCATTGAGAAGTATCCTGGATACATGCAAGCTTACTGGACCAAACTTTCTTGACTGGGAAAGAAATGTGCGTTTAGTTCTTAGACAAGAAAATATTGAGTATGTGTTAGACACACCGGTACCCAAGATTCCTGATGCCAACTCTCCTGAGTTTGCCACGTTTGACCTAACTGCTCGAGAGAAACACGTCACTGATGCTAAAACTGTGCAATGTGTTATGTTGGCTGCAATGTCTATGGAGTTGCAAAGGCAACACGATAGGATGAGCGCCTTCGAGATGCTTGAACACTTGAAAAGTCTGTTTGATTCAGAAAGTCAGACTCTAGAGTATGAACTTCTGACAGACATTTTCAAGTGTAGGCTTCAAGAGGGTGGCAACGTGTCTGAGCACGTCCTCAAAATGATTGGCTTAATTGAAAGAGTTGCTACCACCGGAATTAAGTTTGAGGATCGTGTCTCAGCTGCTATCATCCTATATTCGCTTCCGAGTTCATTTACTAACTTCATTGTGAATTATAATTTGAACAAAACGAAAGCGACCATGCCTGAACTCCATAACATGCTCAAGTCTTATGAAGCCTCAACCTCTAAAGGAAAGACTGTTCTTATGGTAAGCTCTAATGCTAAGTCTCGTTCTAAGAACAAGAATAAGCAAAAGAAGAAAGGTAAGGTTGGACCTACTCCTACAGCTCTGAAGCCTAAAGGTGGAGGTCATATGAAGCTAAAGGTTGCAAAGGATGTTTGCCTCTACTGCAAAGAGAAGGGGCATTGGAAGAGAGATTGTGAGCTGTATAAGGCTAATCTAGCCAAAGCACCGGGTGCTTCAAGCTCAGGTATTTTTATCATTAAATAAATATATCTATAACTAACTCTCATTGTTAAAGTATTAGATACAACTTATGGCTTACACATTTGTAAAAATGTGCAGAAGCCTGAGAAGCAGTGTAGCAGTTGGACTGGGTAAAATTGACCTACGCGTGAAGGCTGGAGCAAAAGTTGCTGCTGAACGTGATAGGATCTTATAGTTTAGATTTGCCCAGTGGTTTTAGATTAGAATTAAATAATTGTTATTTTATTCCTTCTATTACCAAGAAGATTATTTCCATTCATATAAAGATTTCTATTTCCATTTTGCTAATAATAATTGTTATTTTCATAAAATGGTGTTGTTGTGGAAATGCTTTTCTTATGAATGGTTAATTATCAATCGACATATTAGATATTAAATGAATAAAATAAAAGGATCTCGATTAAGTAATCAGAAAAATTACTACCTATCTATGACATTGCAAACTTGGTCAAATTAATGAAACAAGAATAGCAACGTTAAATGAATTAGATTATTTAACACCATTTGCTTTTGAATCATATGGAAATTGCGAATCTTGTCTTTCAAGCAACTTGACTAATAATCATTTTCTAGGAAAAAGGATAGCAAGCCAAAGAGTACTTAAGTAAAATTTCTGATTTATTTAAAAGGTCAAAGAATTCGGTCATAATGAACTCCTCCAGAACACCTTGGAAGACTGGCGTTTCTGTAAGGAGAAATAGGGCTTTGTTAGACATGGCTAGATCTATGATGAATTCATTTTCTCTTCCAAACATTCTTTTGAGGGTACATGCTATAAATCTCAATATACATTCTGAATAGCTTGATTAGTGCAAAATGTACTATATGAGTTATAGTATAATAAAGGACATTTTCTTCACATATTAAATATGGGTTGCCCTACATATGTAAAGAAATGTGCACTAATCAAATTGAAAGCTGAAGTAACATAGAGAATGAAGATTTGTTAGATGGTCTGACGAAGGATTCAGTGGGAGAATTTATTTGAAGAATGTCTCTAAGGGGATATCCTTCAGCTAGTGGGAGTAATATAGGAATCACCTCGCACCGGTAAGTGATTCTTATTAAAGATATAAGATGACATGGTTGTCATTCCTTCTGCACCCACTTCTCTTTCTCTGGAAACACTTAAAAGTGTAACACCAGAAAACTCTCTAAGCATTGGATAGTCCGATGAAAGAGAACCTCTTCACGATCAGAATGAACAGTCTGAACAAAACGCAAAACATTCAACTCTGCGGATCTATTAGGATTCATCATGAACTAACTATGTTAGGCTTCCTCATGGAGGATCATGATGATGTTAAGATTCCTGATACGGATGAACCTGAGAAGCAATATTAGATGTTGATTCATAGAGGTGGCGAGAAGCCATAAAATCTAAAATGGACTCGATGTGTATCAATCAAGTATGGAACTTGGTTGACTTGCCTGTTGGGTTAGACCCATTGGATGCAAAATGATTTTTAAGGAGAAAATTAATGCTGAAGGCAAGGTGAGAACATACAAAGCTAGGCTAGTGGCTAAAGGTTATAGTCAAAGAGAAGGAATTGACTATAGTGATACCTATTTGCCAGTTGCAAAACTCAAGTCCATTCGAATTTTGCTTGTGATAGCTGCATAGTATGATTATAAAATTTGACAAATGGATGTCAAAACCCACTTCCTTAATGGAAACCTCAAGGAGGAGGTGTACATGGTACAACCTAAAGGTTTTTGCATCCAAGTCAAATTCTAAATCACTATGTTAATTAGAGAAATCTATTTATAGGCTAAAACGAGCCTCTAGGAGTTGAAATATTGATTTTGATGAAATAGTCAAATCATTTGACCTCATCAAATGAAATGAGAGTGCTTACGTGTCTAGAGTGCGCAACAAGGATAGAGTGGTCTTTATAATCATACATGTTGATAATAGAGAATGATATCCCCTCATTGAAGTCTGTGAAAGAATGGTCACCCAAAATCTTCATGAATATCTTTTTGTCTATGGTAGACAGAAAGAACTAGTAGAATTTAATTATTCTAGCACTAGTTTCATGTATGATAAGAAAGATTGCAAGTCACAGTCAGTATATGTTTTTAGTCTCAATGTAATAGTAGTGCTGAAAGAGTTGCTAGTAAGAAACTACTATAAATTCGACAACTAGAGCCTAGTAAATTGTTGCATTTGATGCAACATAGGTAAGTGTTTAGATACATTAGTTCCTTAAAGAAATTGGGGTAGTTCCTGGCGACAGTTATCCAATAATTGTTATTGTGACTGTACCGGTATATTTGCACAAGCTAAGGAACCAAGATGCAAAGTAAGGAACTAGAAAATACCAGTATGCTATCATGTTTTGATACAAATAGCAAGATGAGAAGTTACAATAGAACGCATTCCCGTAGAGGACAATTTGGCTAGCTCATTCACCGAACCTTTGAGATGCAAGAAACATTGTAGGCTTTTGAAAGTCTAGGTGTTAGACGCATTGGTGATTGGCACTAGGCCAAGTGGGAGATTGTTAGTATATATGTCCTAGCGACAATCACTTTTTAGAGATATATGTACTTGATCACATTCAGTTTTATATATTTGATATATACGGTATTACACATTGATGATTAGGTATTTCGATTGCCAATATCTTATTCATAATTGTGTTCCCTTGGATTTATGTTGTCAATAAGTAAGTGGGAGCTTATATGATATAACATAAGGTCCTAAAATAGCCCCAATCAATGATCATCAAGAATGGGATATTGATGATATGCGATAAGATTGGTATGTGGACTGCATCATACTTTTAGAAAGTATAGTTGATCTCACGACTATGAGTTCCTGTAATTCATGATGGTCACATAGATATTTTAGAGAATATTGGCATACCCACCGAGAAACCATTTGATAAGTTCTATTCATGTGTCTATGGGATTATCGGCGTATAAAGTAGTGTAATAGTCCTCCGACTTGAGGTCAATACGTACTACATGTGCGGAGTGATGTACTTTGACCATGACCAACGCTTGCACTCCAATCGGGGTAGATACGACATGTGTTGGGTGCATCACGAAGCACATGGAGTAGTAGTTGAGCCAAGAAAGGATTCATTCCTCATAATAGATTAAGAGAGAACATTCTACTTCTCATATCTAGATGGATCATAAAGTCATTGGCCAATGCAAAGATATATTCGTTTTGGATATCGAATATGATCGTTATGGATCATCTAGAAAGATTGAGAGACAGAGACTGAGTTATTGGGATAGACACTATATCATGTTCTAGACTTAGTTGAATGTTCGCTGAATGAAAGGACCGTATCACTATGAGCTCTATATTACAGGGAGTTTGTATAGTCCTCGCAAACATCCTTATATATTAAGTTTGTCTAGAGAATCGTCTAGGGATTCGCTAAGACCTTAATTTGATTAGTGCTTAATATATAAGGCCCTATGGGTCACACAACAAGTGATTATACCTTCCGATTGAATTGTTAGAAGGAATTAAATATTATTAATTGGATTAAATAATATTTAATTCGTAATACTGAAAATGAATTAAATATTAATTAGATTAAACATATTTAATTCATGAAGCTAAAGGAGAGTTCTATTTGATAGAATTAATTAAGTAAGATAAATTAGATTTATCATACTTAAATAAGATGTATTTATTATTAAATAAAGTAGATATTTTCTTTTGTAATTTGGAATTAAAAGAAAAGTAAGTAAAATAAATATTAATATATAATAATTAGAAAGTGGCGTGCAGCCACATCTCAATTATTATTATTATTATTTTGTTTTGTTTTATCTACTTATTTAATTAATTAGGAGTATTGGTCCTAGTAGGATTAGAACTCATTAATTAGAAAGACTTTCATTGTGATTGAGAAACTAGTTTCGAACTAGTATAAATACATCCTTCTCCTTCATAATTTGAAGACCAGTGCTCAGATTCAGTATTAACAGTTTATTTCCCTGCAAAGAGATTTCCTAGCCTTTCTCTTAGGGAGATCTAACCGTTCTTTCGGGAAGGAGAAATCACGTGGATACCAAAGGTCAAGGATTATCACCGCTAGGCTGGAAGATCTGTAAGTTCTAACTCAGATCTGTTATTATTATCATATTCGTTATTTTGTCATAATCAGGGAAGATCTGTTTGGAAAAATTTTAAACTTCCGCTGCCGTACTTTCGAGGTACGTTACATCAATTTCCTAACACTATTCTGGTCGCACCAGAACTGCTCCAAGGCTTCTGCTCTGGTCACACTAGATTGAACTGCTCGAAGGCGTTACAACCTTTAAATGTCCAACGTTCTTATCCTTTAATGTTTCTTTAAATAGACAATTTTCGACATATTAATGCCCAATGTGTTGGTCATTTATGTCCAACATTCGGGTGCATTAAAGCTTAGTTAACACACCACAAATCCGTCTCTGTATATACCTAGCAGTGGTTTACTACAACACATCTCACAGTACAGTTAACACAAACGTTTTGAGAAAAATCACACCTCTAGTATTTCGAAATATTCCTAAGTGTTCATACTTGGTTTCCATTCGCTGGAACAATTTGTTGAGTACTCAAACAATTGTTCGTAGTCATCGTATCCTGGGAAATGATTGTTGCAACGCTCTAGCACCTACAGAGGCAACAAATACGTTTTAAGGACATCGTGAGTAGCACGAGCTTTGGTTAATTTATGTTATAATTATTGTACGTTTTTCTTTGGCTATTTTATTTATTAATTAATTTTATTTAATTGATATTTTTTCGTTTTTCCGAGACACACCCAACACTACTAATGTACATGCACACATACATATACATACATACATACATACATTGATATATACATACAAAAGTGTGCAAGTACCTGTTGTGAATGGGGTCAGGTCCATTTGGTATCGCTCTTTTACTCACATAATTGATAGAGTTATGAGTGTGATGACCAAGAGAATAATGTCGTCTCATCGTCTTCCGAATCATTACATTCGAAGGAGGGAGAGGAGAAATCATCATCATGATCATTGCGTCTTCGGTGTCAGCTTCAGTAGACTTGTGGTGTTTGTGATGAGCCAAAATCCCTACTAATACAAGCAAGAGAAAACAAACAACCACTAGTATTAAAACATTATTATTCTTAAGGCTTGGCTTGTTGTCCATCTCTCTATCTCCTTTCCTTTAGGTAAATACTTTGAGTTTCTAGTTTCGGGGAGAAAATAAGAAGAGGGAAATATGAGAGAAGATCCAATAGAGATATATAAAATGGTGAGGAAACAAGTAGATTATAATATAATTTGGAAGAGAGAAGTATTAAAGAAAAAAAAACTTTTAAAAAGAAGTGTCTGTAATTATTTTAAATACTTTTACTTGTCATTCCAACTCTTTCAACTCTAAAAAAGTATTTACCGTACGGTATTAACTTCTTAAAATTATGTTATTTAAAAAGGGTGTTATTCTGGAATAACGAAGTCAATGAATATATCATAAAAAGATCACAATTGAAAAAAATGAAGAAAAAGTCAAGATAGAGCACCCTTTTTAGCACTAAAGCATACAGAGTTTTGTGAGTAGACTCCATCTGTTTTTTCGTTCAATGATTTCCAAGTATTTTCTCTTGCGAAACCAAAGAGTTTTCAATTCTTTGAATTTCACCAAGGATGAAAAAATCAGTATAGATAAATATACTACGTACAAAAGATCGAGTAATCGCTAATGAAGGTAGGAATTTAAAGAAATAACCTAAAGTTATTGAAATAACACGCTAATGATCCACACCCAAAAAAATAATGCTCTTCCTACTGAAGATAGAAACCAATAACCAAGATCTCCAACAAAGCTACATAAATAAGCCGAAGCCAGCCTTCCAAAAAAATCAAGACAAAATATATTGGCGATTGCCTACACCTTTTTAGCCTACACACTTGGCTCGGGTTAACCACTAAACAATCCACACACAGAACTTAAATGGAGAAGCCATATATATATATGAATATTACGGCTAGGGTCATTTAGAAAAAATATATTATTTCGGGTTATGTTTTTATTAGGGAAATTTTCTAAGATATGATTAAAACTCAATGAGTTTTCAAATCTATGACCTAACCAGTTTTTAAACTTTTGTATGACCGTAAATAAAAAAAATCGTTTATATTTAAATATTGAATGACGTAAATACCCTTATTTAGAATATGTGCATTTTGCACTAATGTCGTTAGTGCACGACATTACTGCACGACATAATTGCACGACGTTACTGCACATCCGGTAATAATCATTGCACTTCCACCAAAATTAGTTCTCTTCTCATTCACTTTACAAAATTATTTATAGTTTTTATTTTTTCCTGTTTTAGATTTAATAATTTCATTATTCTACATCTAATTAATGAAATAAATTAATTACTTTTCATGGCGAAAATACTGCTCTGCATTACTGCACTATCGATCATAATTACTGCACAACAAACTTCCTTAATGCATTCATTTACTATCATGTACAACATATATATTGCTATATTCACTATCGATCATAATCACTGAATGTATATAATAAAAGAGTTTAATACATATTAGGAAACAAATATGCCTAATAATATTCTATTACACCCCCTCAAACTGTGTGGGAGATACAACGTGCAGGTTGTCCTTCAAAAATGAAATTGCTTTTTAGATTTCCACGAAACAAGATTCGGCCCCATGAACACCGCAAAACCAGTCGTGGCCCGAGAAGTAGGCTGTAGCCATAATCCATGATCAAGTGTGCCCTGCAAGTATCTAAAAATACGCTTGACTGCAAACAGATGAGTAGTGCGAGGGGCATGCATAAATTGAGACACTAATTGCACAGCATAGGTAATATCAGGTCGTGTCAAAGTTAAATATTGTAATGCACCTACCATACTTCGATACTCAGTGGCATCTCCAAGAAGTTCCCCATCAGTAAGGGATAGTGAAGTACGAGTAGCAAGCGGAGTGCGAACAGACTTAATAGTGTGGAGATGGAAACGAGAAAGAAGATCAGAAACATATTTATGTTGAGAGAGAAATAGACCTTTAGAGGAACGTAGCCTGGACTCCTAGAAAATAGTGAAGATCTCCAAGATCTTTCATAGCAAAATGTTTAGCCACAAGTTGAATGAAGGAGGTAATGACAGCGGAAGAATTACCAGTAATAATTATGTCATTGATAATTTCATATTTCAACACGCATTTGATGTGTGTTGGAGTCGGATTTTGATGGTTTTCCTCGCTTTTAGGCGTCATAAGTGTCATATTTAGCTCAAATCATGTCAGTCAGGTGTTGGAACGAGTTTTGGCATTCTAAAGTTGAGATCAGGTCGTTGAGAGCCCGTAATCGGAGCTTTATGAGTGATCGGGATGAGTAGAGGCATGTTCGAGAAAGAATTCGGAATTTTGAAGGTCACCGGGAGGTTCGCGATGAAGTTTCAATAAAGAAAGAGCTTTTGGATCAATCACGGGAGCAAACGGGGGCATCTTGGAGCAAGAAATAAGGAAACATGAAGAAAAGTGCCACGCTCGCCGAGCGTGGCTGGTACACTCGCCGAGCGAGCGAGGCAGAGAGTTAACAGAGAAATTCCGTATCCACGCTCGCCGAGCGTGGCTGGTACGCTCGCCGAGCGTGGCTGGTACGCTCGCCGAGCGTAATTCCGTGACACGGGCTTGCTCCGCACGCTCGGACGCCACGCCCGCCGAGCGTGGACGCCGAGCGCGGCTACGGGAGTCCTAAATCAGCCCAAATTTGATTGTTTCCTATAAATATCACCCCCTAAACACAATTAAAGGGGGGATGGAAGTTTAGAGAGAGGTTAAGGACGTGATTAGAGAGGTTTGCAGCCAGGTTTTTCAATTCCTTAACATTCTTTGTAAGTTCCTACTTTTTGATTAATGACAATTAATTCTATTTATCCCAATTCTATTGATTCTTCAATTATGAATAGGGAGTAGTTTTAATTAGGGATTTGGGTTGATGAAGGGGTTAATCATGATGTATGGCTAATTTCTTGATGGTTTAATTGCATGAATGTCGTTTAATTTGTGTTTGAATAATTTAATTGATATCTTTTGTAACCTAGAATGGCCACTAGAATTACAATTGCACATAGAATTAATTAAGAGAGATCTAATTTGTTCTAGGACACATTCACACACACTTAATCGTTCGCTAAGAGATTAGTATCGATTAAGGGGCCGTAAGCCGCTCGTTTCGGCAATAATTTAGGATCCAGTCGCATGAGAGATCAGCCTGGTCCCCTAAATTATTGTACTCTACGCCACGAGAGCGGTAAGAACTTAGTATTGATTAGCTAGGCTCAATTAAATTAAATTCATGTAATTAGGCCTGATCTGCCAGAAATCTGATTACCCCGGAATCAATCCCCGTTCCCTTCGTCGTTAATTAGAGAGAACCCAATCTTTTATTTTAATCATTCATTCGTTTTAGTTTAATTTTCTCAATCAACCAAATCTCGCACGACGCATTTCTTTTATTTTTATTTCTTTTTAATCGCTGGATTTAGTTAATCCTTGATTCCCTTTTGTCCGTCCCTGTGGAGACGATACTCGTACTTTCACCACTATTCTACAATCCTATTAAGTGCGAGAAAACTCACATCAGTCATCAACATATAATAATAAATAAATGACATTATTATTCTGGCGGTAAATGAATAAAGAATTATCAGACTTGCTGCACGTAAAATGATGAGACAATAAGAAGCCACTAAAGCGATGAAACCATGCACGTGGAGCATGCTTAAGGCCATAAATGACATTGCGCAATTTGCACAAATGATTAGGAAACATAGGATGAAACAAACCACGTGGCTGACGCATATAAACTTCCTCGGTGAGGTGACCATGTGAAAAGGCATTCTTGACATCCAATTGACGAATGACCCACCCAAAAGAAACAGCTAATGTAAGTACAATACCAACAGTGGTGGGTTTAATAACAGGACTAAAAGTTTCATAAAAATCCACACCTGCCTGTTGGTTAAAACCTTGAGCAACCAAGCGCGCTTTGTGGCGCTCAATAGAACCATCTGAGTTATATTTTGTCTTATAAATCCACTTAGAGACCACAATATTTCTAGTATGATCAAAAGGCACTAAATTCCACGTATAATTAGAAATAAGAGCATTAAATTCCTCAGCCATTGCCGCACGTCAAATTAAATGTTTATTAGCCTCAGGAAAACACGAGGATCAGCTGAAAACAATAGTGTTTAAATTAAAAATTGGTTTCGATTTGAAAATGCCCGACTTCGCTCACGTTTGCATCGGATGAATATTACTTATTGGGGCAGGACCAATATTTGGCTGAGGCGCAACATCCGTGGTGGTGGGAGATATGGGTGAGGCAGTCGGTTGAGATGAGGTAGGTGGTGTTGAAGAAGGAGAAGGTGAAGAGCCATTATCGGTTAGAGGGGAGGGCAGTGAGGGTGGAGAAGGGCATTGTTCGGCTGGGGAAGGGGAAGGGAAGTGGTCGGCTGGGGAAGGGGAAGGGAAGTGGTCGGCTGGGGAAGGGGATGGGATTGGATTACTGGGATTGCCGAGCACGGCTGGAACAAGGGGCTGGGATATTGAAGATGTATGACTAGCATCTGAAAAAGGTAATCGTTGAGATTACCCAAACGACAGGAAACACAATCATGTTCAAAATTAGAAGAACTAGAAATAAGTTTTCTACGATGCAAGAAACGTAAAATAGTTTCACCACAATGTCCTAATCTACGATGCCACACAGGGCCAGGAGAAGTGACTGTGGCAAGAGCCAAAGGTGTAGATGATGTAAGACTGATAGGGTAGAGATGACCATTACGTCGCGCCTGAAGAAGAACTGCCCCCGAAAGTTTGTCCTTAACAAAAAAATAGTTTTTATCAAAAACAGCAACACAGTTGTTATCAGCGCATAGTTTTTGAATAGAAATTAAATTGAATTTAATTTGAGGCACATGAAAAACATTTTTCAATGACAAGGGGCGACTGAAAGTATTTAAAGTAATATCTCCAATATTAGCAATAGGTAAATTAGTGCCATTGGCCACACTAACAGTCATGGAGCCCGAGTAAGGGAATTTATTTGACAGAATACCTTCAGAGGAGGTCATGTGAGCAGAGGCACCGGAGTCCGGATACCACAAAACATCATTGGATTCGCCACTTGGAGTAATCAACGCAGGTGCAGAAGTTTGTGAAAAACGAGACGGACAATGCATAGCAGAGTGACCTGTAGAGAAACAAATTTGACACACAACTGGGGATGAAACAGACCCGAGAATACACTCAGAAGATGGGAAACCTGCAGAAGAACCATGAGTACCAAAAGCATAATTAGCATTAATATTTAAAGTGGACACAACATATTTACCAGATGCGTCATTAGTAGGTCTTGGGACTGGAGCACCCCCTGCAGGTCTCAGCCCGGACTGGCTGGAGTGCAGCGGTGTAGCTAGTGGCACGTAGTACTGCTGCGGTCCGTGTCTGCCGCCTCTGCCGCGACCCCCGCGCCCTCTACCACCTCTGCCACGACTGCCGCGACCCCCGCGCCCTCTGCCACCTCTGCCGCGACTGCCGCGGCCACGTGGCGTTGAAGAACCTGATTGGCCAGTCCCCAATGGAGCAGCAAAAGCTTGGTGAGGGGAGGAATAATCTTGTTGTTGATGCAAAACAGTCTGCTCAGCTTCCATGAGACGCGGGTGAAGGATGTCGAGTGGAAAACTCTCGGGAAATGAGGAGATAGTACCCGTAACAAACTGATACTCAGGGCCAAGCCCCTGGAGTGTGCTTTGTAATAAGTCTTTCTCAGTCACAGGGGAATTAATTGCTGCTAAAGCATTAGCCAGATTTTTAATTTCACGTAAATAGTGATCCATCGATTGATTAGATTTCTTTTTTATATTAGATAATAAGCGTTTAAGCTCCATAGGTCTAGGTAAACTGGCAGACATAAAACGTGATTGCAAACTCTCCCATATACCCATTGAATGTTTAATATCATGAACATCAGTTAATACTTCACGAGATAAAGTAGCAAACAACCAGGAACAGATTGTTTTATCTACTCGAAGCCAA
The DNA here is from genome assembly GCA_945859875.1 of Cuscuta europaea. Classification (NCBI taxonomy): domain Eukaryota; kingdom Viridiplantae; phylum Streptophyta; class Magnoliopsida; order Solanales; family Convolvulaceae; genus Cuscuta; species Cuscuta europaea. Next base: position 13,149,650 of record CAMAPE010000054.1, on the reverse strand, counting down.
TGATAATAGTCAGTATTAACGATTTGATGATTATTAAAATCCAGAGTGTATAAGGGAGGTACCGGAATAGAGCCGTCTAACATACCAAAAAGACCCTGTGACACCAAGAAAGATTCGAATTGAGTGTGCCATGTAAGATAATCTTCAACTGCTTTTAGTTTGATGGTAACAATCTGGCCAACGGTTGCAATTCCATGAGAAACAGTCTGTGCCATGGCTGCCATTGGAGAGCCGAAGAGAGGATTGTCATGCTGGGGTTGGACAACTCTCGGAAAACCAGCGAACGAAGGGCAAAAATAGGGAGAAGCTGGTGGCGGCATGGGGCATGGACTGGCCGGTGGCAGAAGAGGGTGACTCGGCTGCATTGGGAATTGCGACGGCAGTGAGTTGAAGAATGGATATGGAGTTGGCGCAGTGTACGGCGGAAACGGGTATGCTGCCATGAATTCGGGTGTCGGCTATGGCATGGGGATGCTGCCGATCGGACGTGAAATCGTCGCCTGATGTTGCGGCTGAGAGACGACATGATGAAGAGGGGAGGAGGAGTTCGATGCCGTGGTGCCGATGCCCGCCGCGGAGCACGGCGGTGACTGCGGTGGGATATCGGAACTCATGGCGGCGACTTGGATCGGAAAAGAAAATTGGGGTTTTCTTTGGTCTCGTGAAAACCCTAATTTTCTTAGATCGGAAAAGAAAATTAGGGTTTTCTTTGGTATCACGAGACCAAAGAAAACCCTAATTTGCTTTTCCCAACCACGGCGCCGCCAACGTCTCCGACTACACCGCAGTCACCGCCATGCTCCGCGACGGGCATCGGCACCACGGCATCGAACTCCTCCTCCCCTCTTCATCATGTCGTCTCTCAGCCACAACATCAGGCGGCGATTTCACGTCCGATCGGCAGCATCCCCATGCCACAGCCGACGCCCGAATTCGTGGCAGCATACCCGTTTCCGCCGTACACTGCGCCAACGCCATATCCCTTCTTCAACTCACTGCCGTCGCAATTCCCAATGCATCCGAGTCACCCTCTTCTGCCACCGGCCAGTCCACGCCCCACGCCGCCACCAGCTGCTCCCTATTTTGGCCCTTCGTTCGCTGGTTTTCCGGGAGTTGTCCGACCCCAGCATGACAATCCTCTCTTCGGCTCTCCAATGGCAGCCATGGCGCAGACTGTTTCTCATGGAATTGCAAACGTTGGCCAGATTGTTACCATCAAACTCAAAGCAGTTGAAGATTATCTTACATGGCGCACTCAATTCGAATCATTCTTGGTGTCACATGGTCTTTTTGGTGTGTTAGACGGCTCTATTCCGGTACCTCCTTTATACACTCTGGATTTTAATAATCATCAAATCGTTAATACTGACTATTATCATTGGCTTCGAGTAGATCAAACAATCTGTTCCTGGTTGTTTGCTACTTTATCTCGTGAAGTATTAACTGATGTTCATGATATTAAACATTCACTGGGTATATGGGAGCGTTTGCAATCACGTTTTATGTCTGCCAATTTACCTAGAGCTATGGAGCTTAAACGCTTATTATCTAATATAAAAAAGAAATATAATCAATCGATGGATCACTATTTACGTGAAATTAAAAATCTGGCTGATGCTTTAGCAGCAATTAATTCCCCTGTGACTGAGAAAGAATTATTACAAAGCACACTCCAGGGACTTGGCCTTGAGTATCAGTTTGTTACGGGTACTATCTCCTTGTTTCCCGAGAGTTTTCCACCCAACATCCTTCACCCGCGTCTCATAGAAGCTGAGCAGACTGTTTTGCATCAACAACAACATTATTCCTCCCCTCACCAAGCTTTTGTTGCTCCATTGGGGACTGGCCAGTCAGGTTCTTCAACGCCACGTGGCCGCGGGGGTCGCGGCAGAGGTGGCAGAGGGCGCGGGGGGTCGCGGCAGAGGCGGCAGACACGGATCGCAGCAGTACTACGCGCCACCAGCTACACCGCTGCACTCCAGCCAGTCCGAGCCGAGACCTGCAGGAGGTGCTCCAGTCCCAAGACCTCCTAATGACGCATCTGGTAAATCTGTTGTGTCCACTTTAAATATTAATGCTAATTATGCTTTTGGTACTCATGGTCCTTCTGCAGGTTTCCCATCTTCTGAGTGTATTCTCGGGTCTGTTTCATCCCCAGTTGTGTGTCAAATTTGTTTCTCTGCAGGTCACTCTGCTATGCATTGTCTGTCTCGTTTTTCACAAACTTCTGCACCTGCGTTGATTACTCCAAGTGGCGAATCCAATGATGTTTTGTGGTATCCGGACTCCGGTGCCTCTGCTCACATGACCTCCTCTGAAGGTATTCTGTCAAATAAATTCCCTTACTCAGGTTCCATGACTGTTAGTGTGGCCAATGGCACTAATTTACCTATTGCTAATATTGGAGATATTACTTTAAATACTTTCAGTCGCCCCTTGTCATTGAAAAATGTTTTTCATGTGCCTCAAATTAAATTCAATTTAATTTCTATTCAAAAACTATGCGCTGATAACAACTGTGTTGCTGTTTTTGATAAAAACTATTTTTTTGTTAAGGACAAACTTTCGGGGGCAGTTCTTCTTCAGACGCGACGTAATGGTCATCTCTACCCTATCAGTCTTACATCATCTACACCTTTGGCTCTTGCCACAGTCACTTCTCCTGGCCCTGTGTGGCATCGTAGATTAGGACATTGTGGTGAAACTATTTTACGTTTCTTGCATCGTAGAAAACTTATTTCTAGTTCTTCTAATTTGTAACATGATTGTGTTTCCTGTCGTTTGGGTAAATCTCAACGATTACCTTTTTCAGATTCTAGTCATACTTCTTCCTCATTACAATTAATTCATTCTGATGTTTGGCAATCACATGTGTTATCTAATTTAGGTTTTAAATATTATGTGTGTTTTATTGATGATTTTTCTCGATTTACTTGGATATATCCCTTGCGCAATAAAAATGAAGTTTTTACTCAGTTTCGTCTATTTAAACTTTTAGTAGAAAATATGTTTCATTCTAAAATTAAAAATTTTCAGAGTGATGGAGGGGGTGAATTTGTTAATAATAATATGCAGCATTTTTTTGACGAACATGGCATTTATTTTCAAAAATCTTGTCCATATACTCCCCAACAAAACGGTGTTGTTGAACGCAAACATCGTCATCTCTTGGAATTTGCTAGAACTATGCTCATTACTGCCTCTATTCCTAGCACATTTTGGGTTGATGCAATTTTTACTGCTGCATATATTATTAATAGACTACCTACTCCGTCACTTAATGGTGTTTCTCCCTACGACATTCTTTTTCAAAAACCTCCCGACTATAGTTTTTTAAGATTTTTGGGTGTGCCTGTTACCCCAATTTTTCTGCCTCTCCCTCCAATAAACTTTCTCCGCATTCCATACAATGTGTTTTTCTTGGCTATGCATCTGGTTTTAAAGGCTATCGTTGTTTTGGGCCTACATCTGGTAAAGTTTTTATAAGTAGACATGTTCGCTTCCACGAAAATATTTTTCCTTTTGCCACATTGTCCTCTTCTACGAATACCTTTTCTTCGTCCTCCATTCCTCTGGCCCCCGAATACACTCTAACTCACACCATCTCACACAATAATACCAATTGTTCCCCTTCAATATCCCAGCCCCCTGTTCCAGCCGTGCTCGGCAATCTTAGTAATCCAATCCCATCCTCTTCCCCAGCCAACCACTTCCCTTCCCCTTCCCCAGCCGACCACTTCCCTACCCCAATAGGAGTCCTGGACTGAATATATATAATAAAAGAGTTTGATACATATTAGGAAACAAATATGCCTAATAATATTCTATTATCGTACTCAACAATTATTGTCATATTCTCTATCAATGATCATATTTAATGCTCTCAAACCCTAAATTCACTCACCATACAACAACAACATCCAAACCTTAGTCCCAAAAGATATTGGGGTCGGCTAACATGAATCGATACATGATATCACCACCAAAAGGAAAAGAAAGGAAATAAAGAAAAAAGATAGGCTATTATAAAAAGAGATGAATATACATAAAAATGATTAATTAAAAATGATACAAATAATGCTTATATATATATATAAGGATAAAAAACAAGGAAAAAAAATGAGGGAAAAAGATGATACGAGATCACTCCTCTACACGAATACCCGCCCTCCACTTAACTCTCTCCGAAGTCATGCCCTCATCCAACCCCAGAAGAAGCATATCACTTCGAACTCCCCTAACCCATATCTGTTTGGGTCTTCCTTTCCCTCTCTTCTCTGCCTCTTCTCCACACATCTCAACTCGTTTGACAGGTGCATCACTCGGTCTTCTACGCACATGACCAAACCACTGTAGGCGCGACTCCCGCATCTTGTCTTTAATAGGTGCTACTCCAACCCTTTGTCTGATTGTCTCATTCCTCACGCGGGCCTTCCTAGTATGCCCACATATCCAACATAGCATGCGCGGGAGTATCATAACCCAATATTTTCTAAAGCCCAAAATAAAATCCAAAAATCATCCAAAATTGCCCAAGTAAAGAAAGGCTTCTCCTGCCCGTGAGTATCACATCGCCTCTAAGCGCATAAGGCCAATTCCGCTGCTCATTCCCTGAGTCCCAGCGATTGCAAGATTCTGAGTTACACGCGAAGCCCAACAACCCATCACTCCATCGCATCAAGCAAGCGCCGCACAGATGCCGCCCCAATTTGAAAAAGTCAAACAAAACAGTACCCGTACCAACTAAAGGGTCGAGGTTGGAAAGGCGGTCCAATCGACGCAGTAACCCAACGGCCACACGCAAGCTTCACGGCCATCGTTTTCCAGTGAAGCTCCGCCTAGCCACTGCAGCGGTTGATCGGATAAACGAACCCAGCGCACTTCCAGCCTTCCAGGTCTCAACTTTGACAATCCCTGTAGCACGCACCTTCCACAATCCCTGGACGGTGGGTGTTGGCTAGATGGCGGACGGCGGGCCATGGGCGGCAGCGGAAAGGGGTGTGTGGCGGCAAGGGGTGTGCGGCGACAGGAGTGTGTATCTTTGGAGGTGGGAGAATTGAGGCTAGGGCTTGTGAAAAGAGCGAGAGCTTAGGTTTTTATAGATATAACTGAAGAGTAAATTTGTTCACCTCTATTATTTATTTAATTAATTATTACGGATTTAATTAAATTTTATGATTTTTAATATTATTTTGGTAAAAAAGGTAGTTAAGTCATACATTGGGAAAGTGAAGAAGTTTTATCTTACCTGGGGTAATTATATCTTTTTATTATGCCGCATTAATACAATCAAGTTTAGGCTCCATGCACCAATCTACTACTCAAATTCACAATTGCATACAAAAAAAAGTCTTAAGTCTAGACTTTCTGTAACAACATCAAATCATCCTTATATATGTAAAATAAATTCCTATAGAAGCAAATATAATACATAAATTAGGAAAAATGGTAAATACTTTTTTAACTGTACTTTTTAGGTAGAGCATGTCGGTCTTAAACAAAAGAAAAAATTGATAGTAATAATCCCAACTGTTCACGGTCCACTCATAATATTAATCCAAACTATCGATTATTTCAAAATAATCCCAACTTTAGGGACCTTCCGTCAATAATGGTCCGACGTGACCGGCTACCTGTTCAGCCAATTAAAAAAGAAATACCAAATTATAATAATCCAAACTATCATCTGTCGACTTCTGATGGACCCCAAAAAAATCCATAAATAAATAGAAAAAGTAAAAAAGATTATAAAATTTAATTTTACTTAATTAAATTTTTAGGTAGCTTTTAGAATTAAAAAAATATAAAATATATAATTATAGAATATGTAAAAACTTATATGAATTACAAAGTTAAAATTTCATAACATGTAAGATATTTAAAAGGATAGTAAAATGGTCAATATAAATTCTTTAAAGGATAAAAAATTCAAATTAAGTACGAATCCAAATATAAAAAATTCAAGAAAGTAAAAAAGAATAAAATACTAAAAATTATTTTCCAGATATAAAAAATAATTAAAAGCTAGTCATCCTAAAATATTAAATCATTTTAAACTAGTTAAAAATTAATAAAAAAATGAATTGTAAAAGAATTCAAAAACGGTTATTTATCAAAAAATCTGAGAATAAAAATAAAAAATGAAATGTAATTTTTTTTATTTCTAAATTCAACACGTTTTTATATTTCGTTAAACTTTCATTTATAAAATTTAAAATCTGAAATTTAAATAATTATTTCTACTTTTTGTAAAAATAAATTGGGTTGATAGTTGGGATTATTAAAACAAGGGTGAGCATAGTTCATATTATTTATAGAATAAGCTTAATTTCTCTTTAAATTGACCTGTTATAGCTAATAGAATTATTATAGGCTCAGTATTGTACTTTACATTAAACTCTCTCTAATATAAATATATCTGCCAGGGCTCCTCAGGGAGTAACCTTTTCCATTATTTCACATGGTATCAGAGCCCTAAATTTTTCCTCTCTCTCTTCCCTAATACCTAATTTTTTTCCGCTACACGGCTTCCGCAGCCGCAGCCACTCAGCAAAGCGCCGCCGCACTGCTCCGCAGCCTCTCAGCAGAGCGCCGCTGCACGGCTTCCGCAGCCTCTCAGCAAAGCGCCGCCGCACTGCTCCGCAGCCTCTCAGCAGAGCGCCGCCGCACGGCTTCCGCAGCTTCTCAGCAAAGCGCCGCCGCAGGACGCATCTCCGCCGCCGCCGCAGGACGCATCTCCGCCGGACCCATGGAATTCTCCACAGTGGCTCCAACTTCTTCGACCATGGCGCCGGTCACATCAGCCGCCACCGACGCAGCCGCAGTCATCACCAGCGCCGCCACCCCTCTGACCGCGCCGCCGCAGGTGAATCCGTCGCCAGCCTCTTCTTCCTTCATCGCTGAAATTCCCGGTACCTACTCACTGTTTCAGACTCTTCATCCGGGAATTCCGTGGCAGCCATCTGCCATGCCAGCGGCCGCAGGTCTCTACACGCCACCCTTCTCGGCTGGATCCTCGTTTGCCGGTCCCACTTTTGTTGGCTCACCTGGTGTCTCCTCTGTCATCCCTCCCTCTCGCACACCAGCAGCCATCCCGACTGGCTCACTCCTCACAGATCTCGCCCAGAGTATCTCACATGTGGCAACTAATGTCACAAATATTGTAACTACCAAATTATTAGCGGTGGAAGACTACACTACCTGGCGTACACAGTTCGAATCGTTTTTGGTGTCCCAAGCTCTCCTTGGCATGGTTGATGGCTCCATTCAGGTACCCCCTGCTTATTCCATAGATGCTCTTAACCGTCAAACCCACAATCCCGAATTTTCTACTTGGTTAAGAATTGATCAAACCATCCGTTCATGGTTATTTGCAACCCTATCTAGGGATGTTCTTATCGATGTACGTGATTTAAAACATTCATATGAAATTTGGGAACGGTTGGAGTCTCGGTTTATGTCTGCTAGTTTAGCGAGATCTATGGAATTAAAGCGTTTATTTAATCAAATTAAAAAGAAACCTGATCAGTCCATGGATAATTATTTGCGAGAAATTAAAACATTAGCTGATGATCTTGCCACAATCAATTGCCCTGTGCCTCAGCGTGAAATTTTAAAAACCACTATTATGGGTCTAGGACCTGAGTATGAATCTTTATACGCTGCTGTGTCCTTATTTGGACAAAATTTCCCGTTTGAGACTCTCCGTAATCATCTTCTTGAGTTAGAGCAGCGGGTCCTTTATCTCCGCTCCCAGGAGTCCCAGTCCATTCATCAGGCATTTGGCGCGGGTGTTTCATATCCCAGGCAGTCGTCTGGGCAGCAGCCAACCCAGCAGAATTCGGGATCCACCTACCCGGTCGGGCAGCAGACTTACCCGGTCGGGCAGAGTCGGCAGAACGGCGCTCCACAGCGCGGGCGAGGACGTGGGCGCGACAGAGGCCGCGGAGGCAGGGGGCGTGGCCGAGGACAGCAGCAGCAGGCATATTGGTTTCCCCAGGGGCATCCAGTTTATTACCCCGGAGGGGGTGGGCAGCCGAGTACTCCTGCAGGGGGTGTGACATCTACGGGTACTGTTATTTGTAATTCTGCTGTGTCACATTTAAATATTAATGCTTTACCTATCTGTGTCACTAACAGTAGTCATACAGGCTTGCCATCAGACGGAGGTATTCTCGGATCTGTTCCCCATCCTGTTGTCTGTCAAATTTGTTTTTCTACAGGTCATTCAGCCATTAACTATCTTTCTCGTTTCACACAACCAACGTCTCCTGCTCTGTTGACTACTCCCGGTGACACTACTCCTGCTCTATGGTTTCCTGATTCAGGAGCTTCTGCTCATATGACTGCATCTGAAGGTAATTTAGTTAATAAATCTCCCTACACCGGCTATAATTCTGTTAGTGTTGCTAATGGTGCCCATCTTCCCATATGTAATATTGGTGATGTTGCTTTACCTACATCTGGTCGTCCTCTCACCTTAAAATCCGTTTATCATGTGCCTCAGTTAAAATATAATTTAATTTCCATTAAAAGGCTCTGTGCTGATAATAATTGTACTGTAATTTTTGATAAAAATTCTTTCTTGATTAAGGACAAAGCAACGGGGGCAATACTTCTGCAAGCTACTAGTAGTGGACCACTTTATCCTCTCCATCTGCCGTCTGCGTCACCATTAGTTTTTGCTTCCGTTTTAGCTTCTGGCCCTGTGTGGCACCGTAGATTAGGTCACTGTGGTGATAGTACTTTACAGTTTCTTAAGAGAAAACAATTTTTATGTAGTCATACTCCTTTTACTCATGAGTGTGTGGCCTGTCGTTTAGGAAAATCACAACGTTTACCTTTTGTGGATGCTAGTCATAATTCTATTTTTCCTTTGGAGATTATTCATTCTGATGTGTGGCAGTCACCTGTGTATTCAAATTTGGGATTCAAGTATTATGTATGTTTCATTGATGATTTTTCTCGTTATACTTGGATATATCCCATGTGTCACAAAAATGAAGTTTTCATGCACTTTAAAAATTTTAAAGCTTTGGTAGAAAATCTTTTTAATCAGAAAATTAAAATTTTTCAAAGTGATGGGGGAGGTGAATTTGTTAATAATAATATGCAGCAATTTTTCTCTGCTAATGGCATTTACTTTAGAAAATCTTGCCCTGACACACCTCAACAGAATGGGGTTGCTGAGCGCAAGCATCGTCATTTACTTGAGTTAACTAGGACCATGCTTCTTGAAGCTCCGGTTCCGAGTCACTATTGGGTCGATGCCATATTTACTGCTGCATATATTATTAATAGATTACCCTCTCCTACCCTAAATGGTCTTACTCCGTATCAAAAACTGTTTAACCGAGTTCCAGATTACTCCTTTATGCGAGTGTTTGGCTCTGCCTGTTATCCAAATTTTAATGCCACCTCAGCCAATAAATTATCCCCTCGTTCAGTTCAGTGTGTTTTCCTTGGCTATGCATCCGGTTATAAAGGCTATCGTTGTTTGGATCCTTTCACAGGTCGAGTCTATGTAAGCCGTCATGTTAGGTTTCATGAGGACACATATCCTTTTAAAACTCTCTCATCTGCTCCATCCAGGTCTATTTCTACTACAACATCTCCTATGCATCTCACCGATATCACTCTTGACCGACCTCTCCAGCCTGTTCCCACAATTACGGCCGCCCCAGCACCAACCCCATCATCGCCACCTCAGTCACCAAGTATTCCTATCACTCCGTGTGTACCGTCGCCCCATTCCTCCTATCCCACGTCCACAACCAGCCCCCCACCATCCCATCTCTCCTCCCATATTTCGTCTAGCACGCCACAGACAACATCAACCGACACTGTCTCACCTGAAACCACCTCACCTACGTCCACTACGGTAGTTAATCACCATCCCATGCAAACCCGTGCTAAGTCAGGAATTTTTAAGCCTAAAAGCATTTTTAATTTAAGTACAGTTACTATCAATGCAGATTCTACCTGTTTTACTGAGGCAAATAAACAATTAAAATGGCGTGAGGCGATGGCTGATGAATTTAATGCACTCATTAATAATAATACGTGGGACTTGGTGCCCTTTGATAACTCTAAAAATATTGTTGGTTGTAAGTGGATTTATAAAACTAAATATCATTCTGATGGATCCTTAGAGCGCCATAAAGCTCGATTAGTTGCACAGGGTTTTAATCAGCAGGCAGGTATTGATTTCTCTGAAACTTTTAGTCCTGTCGTTAAACCCACCACTGTTCGTATTGTACTTACTCTAGCTATTTCTTTTGGGTGGGGTATACGACAACTTGATGTTAAAAATGCCTTCTTACATGGGAATCTGACAGAAGAAGTTTATATGCGGCAGCCCCGTGGTTTTATTCACCCTCACTTTCATAATCATATATGTCGTCTGCGCAAGGCCAATTATGGCCTTAAGCAAGCTCCACGAGCCTGGTTTCATAGATTTAGTAGCTTTCTTCTACATCATAATTTTTCCTGTAGCAAATCCGACAATTCTTTGTTCATATACCACCAGAATAATACTATTATTTATTTATTACTATATGTGGACGATATTATTATTACTGGCAATTCTGAATTCTCTGTTACCCAATTTATTTCAATTATATCTAAACATTTTGCTATGAAAGACTTGGGTAATCTCCATTATTTTCTGGGTGTTGAGGCCATTCGTTTAGCTAAAGGTTTGTTTCTCTCTCAACATAAATATGTTACTGACCTTCTAGCTCGTTTTCACCTTCATACTGTCAAACCTGTTCGCACCCCGTTAGCTTCCCGTACCACTCTGTCTCTTTCTGATGGTGAGTTATTATCTGATTCTACTGAGTATCGCAGCATGGTTGGTGCATTACAATATTTAACTTTGACACGGCCAGATATTACTTATGCAGTACACTTAGTGTCTCAGTTCATGCATGCTCCTCGTACCACTCATCTTTTTGTAGTCAAAAGAATTTTCAGATACTTGCAGGGAACACGAGATCATGGACTTTGGCTTCAGCAGTCTAATCGGCCAACCTGTATAGTTGCTTACTCCGATGCAGATTGGGCAGGTTGTCCTGATAGTTCTCGGTCTACCACAGGTTTCGCTGTATTTTTGGGCCCTAATTTGGTTTCCTGGAAGGCTAAGAAGCAGCCCACTGTGTCCAAGTCCTCCACAGAAGCGGAATATCGTGCCATTGCTTACACTGTACAAGACACACTACATATCCGCTCAGTCCTGTTCGAACTTGGATGGCCTATCTCCGAGCCGGTACATTTATTATGTGATAATGTATCTGCTTCTTACTTGACTGCAAATCCAGTTCAGCATGCTCGCAGTAAACATATTCAGATTGATTATCATTTTGTTCGCGAACGGGTTACTCATGGAGATCTGATTGTTCAACATGTTCCTACTCATCTACAGCTGGCAGATATTTTTACTAAAAGTCTATGTAGTCAACGTTTTCATTTTTTGAAAGACAACCTGTGCGTTGTATCTCCCGCACAGTTTGAGGGGGTGTAATAGAATATTATAGGCTCAGTATTGTACTTTACATTAAACTCTCTCTAATATAAATATATCTGTCAGGGCTCCTCAGGGAGTAACCTTTTCCATTATTTCACAATAGCAGGTAGTAACCGGTCATGGACCATTATTGACGGATGGTTCATATAGTTGGAATTATACAAAAATAATCCATAATTGGGATTATTATTAGCGGACCGACAATAGTTAAGATTATTATTTTCAATTTTTCCTTAACAAAAAATAATCTAGTATTTTTTTTTAAAGTAATAGGAAAATAAAGAACTTTCAAAGGTGCGTGAAAATTGAAGAAGATGTTAGGAAGGAGTAACAAAGATACTTTTATATCGATCAAGTCGTATCACACCTGTTTTGAGGCTTCAAAGTCTCAAGGATATTCATAAAAAATGATGACACTTCATCCCTCAGAGCTCCCCAACCCCGACCGGACGGTACGTTGGGAGGATGTAAGTTGGACTATAATCACAATATGACTGATAGAGAGTGAGGTTTTGTCCTCGATACTTACAGAGGCCCTATGCATTTTTAGCATAGTAACCTCTCATCGCAGTTGCTGGGATTCGAACTCGAGACCTAACCCTTGTGACACTCCCTCATTACCAGTTGAGTTACGCCCACCGGTCTCTCAACCATACTCATTATTTGCGGGTTCATAGTGTCAAATAACTAACTAAAAATGGTCCGGATAGGTTGGGTCAGCCAGATTGTGCATGCGGGTTGGGACTAGTTCTGTGTGACCCTACAGTAAATTGATAGAAATTTTCATAATAAATAAAGAATTTATTTCAAGGACATCTTTAATCTTTAATTAATGGGAAAACTGTCAATTTGCTCCTCATACTATCACGAAAAGGTCAATTAAGTCTTTATACAATTTAAAAAAATCAATCAAATTCCTAAACTTTTCATAAAAGTTCAATTGAGTCCATTAGCACGTTACCCGCTACGCTAGCACGTTACCCGCTACGCTAGCACGTCACCTGCTGACATGACGCGCACGTGGAAGTCCAGTCAGTGATTTCCTGATGATGTGGTGCACATGTGGGCCGCCATGTGTGCGCCATGTTAGCGGGTGACCTACTGACACGGAAGGTAGCTTGCTAATGGACTCAATTGAACATTTTTCAAAGTTCAAGAATTTGATTGATTTTTTAAAGTACGAGGACTTAATTGACGTTTTAGTGATAGTATAAGAACTAAATTTACCGTTTTCCCTAAATTTAATCTGTAAAAGAAAAGTAAAAACTTGGGTACAGTAGTATTTTGTAGTGTATCATTCTTCTCTAAGGTGTTACCAAGCATGTAGGATTGTAGGCTGTAGGAGTGAATAAAATAATGTAGGGACAAGATCCTTGTGTAATTATTACATTGATAATATAATATGATCGCCTTTTGATGCGGTAATTATCTTATTCATGAGGCATACAAGGAAAAATGGAGGTGTGTTCTTTTCTTGTACACATTTTATGTACACGCTTCCTATCTAACTTGTGTATACAAGTAATTCGTCTAAAAAATAGAATTATTTGTGTACACAAATTAACGTAAAAAATATGTATACAAAATATGTACACCAAATATAACTCAACCTTTAATTTGAGGACCATTTTAGTAGAGTGTTGAATATAATTAATTGACTGTAATTACCAAATGAATCAGATCATACTCTATAGTAGTTATTTCTCATACATTTTTTCTTTACTTTATTAACAAAGTACTTCATATATCTTATATAGAGTATAATTTTCATAATTTCAAGTTTTACTTTCAATAAAGAAGATACCATACAACATAACAGATAGACATAAAGTGCATGATACGTTAGTGATTAATATATAAAATCTGATGAAGACAAATACAAGATGCAATCGTAAGTGATGATGAAACATGTATTGAATTAAATCAAACTTTATGATTTTTGATGTTATTATCGGACATACATAGTTGATAAGATTATTGAAATTTAACAATGAGTATACACTTTATTTTTGCAAATATGTAACAATAAATTTAACGTATATACTAAAAAAGATGATGTATAAATCTAAAATCTTATAAACGCCAATAATATTACGGTACTCTTTATATAATAAATGTGTTAGTGTAACGCAAAGCAATATATTATTGTACAATATGCTCACATCATTGCACCATATGTTTTTATTCTTGTTCCTCTGTTACGCCGTTAAACCCTTGACTCCATTGTATTTAGCCACTTTAATTTGTTCTTTCTCAGAGTAATATAATTTTTCCCATTTAATATTTTCGTATGATTCCATTCAATTTGTAATATTAAATTGATTCTTTGTGTCGCCTTAATGGTAGTTTAAGCTACCTTCATTCCCAAACAAATCCCAAATAATAATAGAAACGGTTGTACCCAGAGTTGGGTTGTAGGAACGTTGTCGAAATCAATTTTCTCCAAGAGTTGGGTTGTAGCAAAATGCAGAATAGTTAAGATACCATTTATGCATTTCAATATGAAATTTACATATGAGTCAAGAGTCCGTTTCGTGACACTGAAATTCGTAGAATAAGCTAATTTTGTTGCAATTTATGAAGTCTTTTTTGAAGTGGCTGGATTGGCTGATTCAGCAGATTTTTGAAAAAACAAATTATTTAAAATATAATATATTAATAAAAGATATTTTTTTATTAAAAATAGCTAAAATTAAGTGGTCCTCTATAGTAACTTCAACCAATTCGGTCATAAAGGTAATTATAACCTTATTTTGATTATTACACAATTTAGTTCGCAAAATAAAACGTTACGTGTTTCGTGAGAAATTTGGTTGATAAGTAGAAAACCCGGTCATGACTAAATGAGCTCCAAATATAACCTTTTAACTAATGGTGCTCATATTGTATACTATTTTTTCATATTTTAGTTTATTTACACTCTTCCACAAGGCGTATTATATTTCCTTGTAGTCTGGGTGTGAGAACAAATATAACTTTGTTTTTTTTTTGAAATAAATATACCTCTGAAGTATATACTCCCTCCGGTCCCAAAGGAAATTCACACTTTGACTTCACACAAATTAAGGAAATAAATTTGACTTTACTATAGAGTACACTGTTGTGACACTGTTTGACACTGTTTTGCACTGTTTTGCACTGTTTTGATGTAGATAATTTGCCAAATAAGGAAGGGAAAAGAAGTGTGAAGTTTATTTTGGGCCTACCCAAAAAGGAAAGTGTGAATTTCATTTGGGACCGGAGGGAGTATGTAGTAGTGCAGATATACACCTGAATTTTTAAAAGTACCCCTAATATTTCTATAAAGGAGAAAATTTATCCTTATTAACTATAAATAATATAGATACACTTTTCTACCTCTGCTTGTCTACATGAATAATTTTTTACTAGAAAAAAAGGGGTCGTCTCTAGGTTTAGCCTAGGTCCTCCGGCGGTGACCTTCCTGGCCATGGTGTCCGACGTTTTTTCCTTCACAGCATGAGCATAATCAGTTGGAACTGTAGAGGATTAGGTAACTTGGCCACCGTGCAAGGCGTGGCAGATATTGTGCAAGGATACCATCTGTCGATTATTTTCCTCATGGAAATGAAAATTCGGTGTCAACGTGCGTAGGGATGGACAGCGAAGGCAGCAGCGGGGGTCGCACCCCAGGATGGAACGGCGAGGTGGATGTGACCATCAAGGCGGTTCAGCAAAACTACGTGGACTGCTTGATTAAAATAGTGGAAGGAGAACCGGCATGGCGGCTTACATGTTATTACGCCTTCCCTGAAACACGACGGTGGAGGGAAGCGTGGGATATGCTACGAGGATTGGCGGAGAACGATTCACTGCCATGGATGGTAATTGGTGATTTTAATGATATTTTATAGGGGAAACTGTCAAATAGATCCTCATACTTTTTCAAAAAAGTCAATTGAGTCCTTTTACTCCTTAAAGCTTCAACGAAGTCCCCAAACTGCTCAAAAATGATCAATTCGTCTGTTTAACCGGGAATCAACAGGTTGATCCAGTTACCCGCTGATGTGGATACCAACATGGAAAAGTTTAAATTCTTTTTCTAATTGTTTTTTTTTTCTACTAAGTCTGATGCTCTCTGTCATTCATTACTTATCCCTTCTCTCTTTCGATCAAGAACCCTAATACGAGGTCGTCTCTTTCATGTGCTAGTGGTGAATGCAATGTCATCTGCATCTTTTTCAAATGCGACAAAAGGAAAAAGCTTTCGAATTGATTACGAGCCTTCGTTGTACTATTACTACGGATTGAAAGCTCCCCTATGTGTAGGACGGGAGTGTGGGAGAATGTTCTACGGGTGCCAGAATTGGAAGGTAATAGTTATATGTTGTTCAATTAGGTATAATTAATTGACTGTAATTGGTCTGCAAATAAGAAGTTTTAGTATTTATTTATGTGTGACATTAAATTTCAGGTTAGGACGTGTGGTTATTTTTTGTGGAAAGATGGAATGCAAATCACTGAAGCAGTTAATGTTGAAAAGAGGAACGAAAATAGAGATGAAGCAAAGGCCATGATCTCAAGAGTAGCTGACCAGTTAAGTGCTATGCAAGGACAAGTTGAAGGTCTTAGAAGGGTCATTGAAAGTGAAGCAAAGGATCTTGAAGGTCTTACAAGAGTCATTGAGAGTGAAGCAAAGGATGCAAAAGTTTTTAGGATGTTGTTTGGGTTTGTTGGAATTGCAGTACTTGCTTTAGCTGCAATGACCTATCTCAATGGCATTAGAAGTTAGTTTTAGTGGTAGGAGGGGTGATTTAGCTATTGTGTTTTGATTTGGACATGAACGGTAAGAAATGAATGTAAGAACCATTACCCATCTAGTTGAAGGCTTATTTGCAAGTACCATTACAACTTTAGTTGAAGTTATCAAACAAATGAATTGGGGTGTTTTGGTCTGTGAAGTTTGAGAGTGCAGATCTGATGTTTTTGAAGTGCAAGTCTGGTTTTTATGGCTTTGTAGTGATGGGGTTAGTCTGTTGTACAACTGGGGTATGCCCCTTTTATTGTGTAACATTTGTTCAGTTTTATAAATATACGGTTCATAAAAAAAACACTAGCATCACATGTGTAATAAAGCCTGCATCACACTTTAATAATTGATGCCTTGTGGGTTCCTTACACAAGGATCACATATTTTCTTTAATCAAGCTAATGTGAAAGGAATAATGTGTGCAAGCATGGGAATTTAACACAGAGGGTTAAACAAAGCTTCAACCAGCCATGGCCTACACAGACCAGTACAAACACACACTTTGAATAAATGCATTAAAAAATAAAGGGGTAAATAAATACATGATCAACTACATATATAACACTTTGAAGGATTAAAAGTTAATAGCATTCACGGCCAACAACTACAACAGTCAATTCATACAACTACAAAACACACGGGCCACTTTCATAGAAGTACAATACACAAGGGCCACACATTACAGTTTTCCGAACAAAAATTAAAGGTCTATCATTTAGGTGCCAAACATTTAGGACCACAAAAGCATACAACACTTCACAGACTGTACAAGGGCCTCTTAATGCACAAAACAACCAAAAATTAAAGGTCTATCATATATTAGTGCATAACACATCCACATCCTGCACTTCACTTCAATTTCTTGAGCAACCTTCACTCATGATTTTCTCACTTCCTTGTCTCGTCTGCAATGATGGAAAATAGTATAACATTAGAATAATACTTGTGGTATTATTAAATATAAATGGTCTTATTACTTACATCTAAAATGGGTTCACTAGTGTTGGAATTAAAGTAAACACCAAATCCTCTTTGTGTTCTGGCCCTACTATTTCTCCCTCTCCCCCTTCCTCTGTGACTCTCCCCTCTTGTTGTGCCTTCACCATCCCCCACTGAATCAGTAGACCTTCCTCTACCTCTACCTCCTCTTCCCCTTGCTTTTGGCCTTATCACAGAAGTCTATCTTTCTTGCGTGGAGGTGTTCTTGTTTGGACATTGAAGCTTTGTTGTGACCTTCGTTCTTACAAATGGAGCAAGTCATTATTCTGCCTTTTCTGCTAACTTGGGTACTGGTAGGTGGTGGCTCAGATTCTTCTCGTACCCTTTTCTTCTTAGGTCTCGCAGTCATTTTCTTGGTCAAGGGAGGCATAATCTCATCATGCTTAGTTGTTGGCCATAATAGCTCCCCATTAATTGGTTGGAGGGTATATGAGTAAGTCCTCCGGTACAGCTCTTTGGAATAGCAATTGTCCACATATGCTTCCGGATCATCTTCCTTATCAAATATTGAACATATGTCATGTGCACAAGAGATTCCACTGAGATCCCATATTCTGCAAAAACAGGTATTTTTTCTCAGGCTCACAGTGAACTGTTGCCTCCCTTTCTTTATTTCGTAGCCATCATCGCCATTGAAGTCAACGTGCCAACCCTGACTTGCTAAAGTGTTCCTGTTTAGATTCTTCATTATAACAAGCCCAAAATTCCCTGCAAAATATCTAATGATAGTATTCTTGAATTGTCTAGAATCTTCAAAAAGCATTTCCAATTTAATAAAAGGGGGCTCTGAGTCTGGATTATATGAATCTTTAGATTGGTCATCATCTACCTCTTCCTCATTAGTGTAGCTTGGAGGATTGAATGAATCATACTCCACATTGTCTTCTTCCCCATCACTGCCCACTCCATCACCATTGCTGCCTCTAACATCTTCTACCCCATAACTGCCCACTCCCTCACCAATGGTGTCTCCATCATTTTGTGTATCACTTTCAGCTGCCCCAATTTTTTATCATTTTTGTGTGTCACACATTGTTTTTGTCACAAATGTGTAATTTCTTGTAGTGCATAAGGGTGTCTTCTCTGATTTCAAACCTTGAATGTTAGCTTCTTTTTCAGCCTCACAATTTACATCTACTTCCACATTCATAATGGTTTCTTCCTCTGATGGAAAACCTTGAATGTTAGCTTCTTTTTCAGCATCACAATTTACATCAACTTCCACATCCATAAGGGTTTCTTCCTCTGTTGTCAAACCTTGGATGTTAGCTTCTATGTCAGCATTGCCTTTTACCTCTTTCTCAACTTCAAGTTTTTCCAATTGAGCTTCAATATCCTCCTGTACTTCACAATTTCTTTCTTCGGTTGGTGGAGGTAAAGACAACACCAATTCATAGTCATCCAATCCGTGCTCCATATAGATGTCACACTTTCCACAACTACAAGTCAGTTGAATGAGCTGAATTGTTGTTTCATCAGTGAACAGGTCGAGAAGCATGTCCATTTGTTCACTTGGTCGTTTGTAGAACAGCCTTTGAGTATTTCCATAACTTCCACTTTTTTTGTATGAAATGTAAGTAACCCAAAAGTAACATAATACAATGTATCAAAACTATCTAAGCTAGCTGATCTAGACAAAAATAGTAGCTACCCTATCACCCCCCCCCCCCCCACCTTGCGGTAGGGGGCGGAGAGAGAATTTTAAAGTCCAACAAAAAACATCACAACTAGCAGAGGACCTGCCCCGACTTAGTATCCAAAAGTATTCCAAAAGAAATTCAGTCCAAACAATTAAGCAAAAAAAAAACAAGCAGCCCAAGCCAAAAAGGCCCGCTGCTGGTACAGACATGCTAAAAGAAAGCATTCCAGCAAAATTTTGGGCGCTCCATACCCTTGAAGGCCCACGGCCCAAATTGCGTCAAGTTAGCAGCATCGTCGCAGCATCCAATGTCAGCTCGAGTGAAGCCCAATCCTCCAAGGGCCACTAGGTTTCCGCAGCAAGCACAGCCAAATCTCCTATCTATCGTAGCGCCGCAGTGGAATAGGCGCGAAGTCCCAGCCTCAATTCAAATTTTGAAAATTCACGGACGTGGTGACAGCCTGTACAGACGTACGCTATCCACCTGTCTATCATCTGTTGTCAACCGTAACCCACTCCTACCAACCACCCCACCTAGTCCCGGCGACCCCAGGCTTTCCGATGGCCGGTGAACGGAGGGATCGAAGAATAGAACCAACAGGAGAAGTAACCATATCCCCCACCACCACCCCACCTTTGTCGGTTTCCGGCGTCACCCAGACGTCAACACCGAAGCAGCAGTGAGAAGCATCGTAAACAAACTGGAATGTAACCAATTCATCTCGTATCTCCCCCTCCACCCCCACTGGGCTCCGGTGTCCAACCCAGCAGCATTGGTGGAAGAAGCAGAGCATCGAGTCAGAAAGAAACCTCTGCTAACTCGTAAACCCATTTTCCACCCCCATCCCCGTCGAGCCCCGGTGACCCCCGATGGCATAGCTAAGATGGTGGAACAACGGTGCATCAACAGTACCCGGAAAACGAACCACAACCCTAATCCAAATTCTAGATCCCAAAGGTTTTCGGTCATCTTCTTAGGCAAAGAGCACCACATAACAAGTAAAAAGTCAACCCTCAAGGCCGAAAAAACTCAGGCGTGTTGTAACACAGGTAGCAAAGCTCGCCTTAGTTCTGGTCATCTTCTTCCGCACAGGTCAACGAACGAAGCACTGTCCCCATTTTTAGGTAAATCCCAGAGGTGACTACTGTTGGTCCCGTTTATACTTGGAACAGTCTAGAGGGGGGGTGAATAGACTGTTCAGGATTTTCAAACTTTTCTCTAAGTCACAAGTGACTTATCAGAGAAGCAGGTCTGATTCTGGTGATAGTGAGGGTCGAGTTCTGGTGGCAGAACTGGACCTGGCAGCGGATTAGGTTCTGTCCGGGTAGCCTCAGGAAAAGCACTAAGGCAAATGCCTTTTTGTTAACTCTTAAAGAAGATCTGCTGAACATAGAGTCCAACTTTTAGACTTGATCAGTTTGAATCTTAAGTGCAGAAAGTAAATGCGTAAAGTAAATGACACCGAGGTTTTTATAGTGGTTCAAGGAACAACTTGTTCCTCTAGTCCACTGTTCCACTAAGCTTGTAAGTTAACAATTACAATGCCTTAGTCCCTAGCACTTAAGAAGCACTCCACATCTTCTTCAAGCCTAGTTGCCACCCGGGATGCAGTCCTTGCTTCCTGATGGCTGGTCTCATTTCACTGAGTCTCTAGAAGTATCCCCACTTCACTACTCTAGCTAGTTTGAGACGTCCCTTCTTTTTCAAGAAGTGTTTGATTGAAAATCAGTTTTCTCCAATGTAGCTTCTTCACAAAGGATGTGTAGATGAGGCTTTCGAAGAGTTAAAGAACTGGAGGAACGATTCTCTCACGTTGGAAAGAAAAGGTATGGAGATTATAATCTTTTCCAACGTTAAGTGTGTTGCTCAAGATGGATGGATGTTGCAGTCTTTGAGCGTTTGAATATTTGTACTTATAGAGATATTTTTCGTTCTTTTTCCAATCCTTCGAAGTGTATCTTATATACTGGGAGCGATCTTCCCATTGGAGTGTAGAAGACAACTTCATTAAATGCTTGTACTGTTGATTTGACCGGTTGGTCCTCGACTTGCTATTTTAGGGGCGAAAGGATATCCGCATGGTCAATCATCAGCTTTAAATATATCTTCGTACGCACTGCATTAATTGAGCATTTAATGCATGTACAGTACCATGTTCCGTTGAAAGACTTCTAGCCGTTAGGGTTTTTCCCATTAGTTTCACGGCCGTTAGAAGTACCTTCGAATTCTGCTAAGTATCTGCAAGTCTGGTGAGGCTCTCTGCTTGAGATTCTGATGCCAACTCTGGTACCCAGCTCTGGTAGCTTCTCTGATGAGCGGCTCTAATAGCAACTCTGATCAGAAAGTCCAAGAGGTCTCTGGACAATCAACTATGCTAATGCTTACAAAGAAAATTCTAAATACAAGATTTCTAAAGGGGTACTTTAAACTTCTAATTAATCTAGCATCATCAAAATCTAATTACAATTATTCCTTACAACTACAAACTCTAGAACCCCAACCCTGGCCCAGCCCGGGAACTGTAACGAAGTAGCGATAGGTAATGGCCGCGAAAAAGACTGCACCTGGACCCCTCAATTGGTGCTGCCACGGAAAATGTCTTTATCCATGGAAGATGAAAAGACCTGCAAGCTTACAGATGCAGCGAGGAAGACAAACAGGTTTCTTTAAATTTTTGGAGTAAAAAGGTCATTGACGAGTGTCCCCATCCACTGTCCTCCGACACTTTGAACATCCCCAACCATTCCGGCGACACGTCCGAGGACGAAGGTGCTCCACTTGCCGGAGAGTTTTCACCCCGGTTGTAAATGAAAAAGGAAAAGACGAGGGCGAGAATGATGGTCAATACCTGAAGCATAAACCGGAAGTAGAACCATCGGACCCTGTACAGTAGCATCAGCCCAAAACGAAGGTTTACCAACCACCTTGAACTTCGGCCGTGGAACTCCAGCCCAAAAACACCAATAACATAACCTTCCAGGTTAACGGACAGTCCCCAAACCACCATTACCCTTCACGCCGGCCATCAAACATGGTCAGTGAGGAAGATGACGGCGGTTCAGGCACTGTCGGCGCTCCTTTCCCACTACGTTGCAGTTAAGTCAACAATCCCCAAGTTAAAGGAGTCCAGCAACTTCCAGCGAACCATATTCACCAGACCAGTAGAATCCTTAAACAAAATCCTCAATAATCCACCAGGGTGGTGAAGATCTATTCCAAAAATGTTAACATAGTACCTGAGAACCACCGAAGCAAAGAGGGCCCCATCGGCGGTGGCCACCGTGAGTGGTGGTGCCGACCCGAGGAAACCATGAGGGGAAGAGTCTAGCCGCGAGTGACTAGAGAGAGACGCTCTCAACTTCTCCCTCTCAGATCTTCAGTTGTCGGTATCTTGCAGATACTTCATTAAATAAGGGAACAAAATCAAATCAGGATCAATTTCAATACATTCTACTTCACCCCCTACGTACCTGGTTTCGGGAACACTGACAAAGTTCCCTCCATGATGAAGTATGGGTTCCACCTTATCAAACATTCTGCACCATCCTGATCACTGAATGGCGTTCACGTAAAGCTTCACTGAGAACTGAGATACACTTCCGATTTACCAAACCCTGAATCGCATATTTTATTGCATTTCAAAATTTTGAATGTTTACAACGACATTAGAAAGCATTAGGGAGGTTAGGGTTTATGTTATAAAATAGTCAACGACGATAAGGGAGCATCAGGGTTTTGGTAAATGACGATTGGTGGAACAATTTCATGATAGGTCATGCATCTTCCATTGAGGTTGCGCTCCAGTTAGTGATCATATGGCCTTATGGGTGAAATTTTGCCCAACTATACATGGAAGAAAACTGAGAAGGTTCAAATTTGAGAATATGTGGTTAAAGGAGGTAGAGTGTCGCACGGTGGTGGCAAATAGTAACGTTGGAGTGCAAGTCGGCATATGTCGGTGAGTGAAAGCATTATTTTTTGTGGGAAAGAATTGCTATGGTGGGAAAAAAGTACCCCTAATTATTAACTATAATTAAAAGCATGTTTCTCTCAATAATTAAAAGCCTGCTAATACTAAGACTAATTAATCAAAGATAATTACAATTAATTTGAACACAATAAATAATGTTCTAACAAGTAAGCATCTCTGTTTTTGTATCCGAGACCAGCAGTCTCATTCTCTATATCATAGTGCTGAAAGGGTGCAGATCTAGAATAAGGTCTAAACCTAGTTCTGTTCTTGGCACTGTACGACTGATATTCCGGTTTGTTTTTAAAATCTTGTCTCTCGATCTCAAGTCGATTAAGATGTTCAATCAACACACCAATGTTCGGAATTTTTGAGAGAAGCTTCTCACTTTGATCAACTTGTTTGTTCATACTATCGAGCTTTAGAGAACAAATAATATTGTCTTGTTCTAAAACCACTTCAATGTATTAAAGCTTCTCATCTAATAACTCTCCCACTTTAGTCTCAAGTCTTAACTTTGCTCGTGTGGTTTCCTCGAGTTTTGATTCAAGCTTAGTGATTTGTGATTTAAGATTCTCGTTTTCGGAAAGATTTTGATAAGCCTCGATAGTTAGTCTTATAAAAAAATTCCGAACTTTGGTTTTGGGCAAAGAATTGATAAGTTCGTATTACAACACGCATTTGATGCGTGTTGAGATCGGCTTTTGATGGTTTTCCTAGCTTTAAGGTGTTATAAGTCTCAATTTTAGCTCAAGTTATGTTTACTAGGCGTCGGTTCGAGTTTTGTGTTGTTTGGAGTCAAAATCATGAAATTAGAGTCTGGCACCGGCGCTTGAGAAGCAATCGGGACGATTCAAGATGAATTCGAGAGAGATTTGAGAGATTTGGTGGTCACCAGGAGGTTCACGATGAAAATTTGATGATAAAAGAGCTTTAGGATTGGCTACGGGATCAAAAGAAGATGAATAGAGCTTGAAAACGGCGTTCAGGATGATCTTCTGTCAATCGTTCAAGCATATCTTTTTGTAGAAACACCTAATGTACACGATTCAAGTTTCATATGCAAGATAACGTCAACAGCTACAAATCATATGAAGACACCATTGCGTGAATCTGAGAGGAGTAAGGTGAAAACAGATGAGGAAGTCAGATAATCTATGTTGAGATTTCAGAATGCGGCCTTCCATCATTTTATTCATATCTTTTGATTGGATGATTCAAATCCAGTTTTTCAAGTTGTTGTGGATATATGACTTCATTATCTACAACTTTCATTAAGGAAGAACTATCAAATTATGCGAATACAACAACCATCCACCGATCCACGGTCGTGCCTGACGAATAGAATAGGCACGACGTGCCTATAGAAGAAACAACCGCCCAGCTAACCTTGCAGGTCAGATCTGTTTATGCATACACACTCAAAGAGGGGAGAACCGCTTGTCCCTCTTAATCCTTAGATTGAGAAGCTCGCTAGACAAAACCGTAAGACTTTACGAGAGAAAAGAATAACCATGTACCATCAGTCTTCATCTGGAACCGCATGGACATCTGGTATCCCTAACACTACTTCTCAACCAGATTTTTATGTCAACACATCACCCAAGTTTCACCACTATTCTAATATAATTTTAAGTGCCAAAGTTTAAGTGTGTGGGGGGGGGGGTGAATTGGGCATTCGGACAGTAGTTGTTACATGAGATTACTAGAGTTACAATGTGCAGGTGTTAGTTGTATATTCATAGGAAAGTCATGTCAAATTTTTTGAAAGTTTTTCTTTAAACTGTGTCTTTGTGAGCTAGCTAGCGTTTTGACTATGCTTTTAGATCTTCTTTGAAGTGTTTGGATTAAATTGCTTGCAATATAATCTAGTTGTTTAGAGGATGAAGGCATTAGTCACCCATTGAATTCATAAATCTTCCATTTTACCCGAATAAGTTCCGTAGGAGAAGCCACTTTGAGCCTGTCCATTTTATTTTGTACCTTTTTATTTGAGCTTTATAGCCAAATGGCATGTTTCCTTACCCGTGAATATTTTTAACAAAGTCTTGATGTTTAGGGAACTAGGGGATTAATTTACTAAGTTTAGGGAGTTTTGGTAGGAGCCACTTTTGGCATTGTTCCTATGCCCCAAATGGGGTAAGAGCAGTCACTTTTTAGGAATTTGATATTTTCGAGAATTGCATTGTAAGCATGGATTTACTTTGATCAATTGAACTTTAATTGCTAATTTTCCTTGGTAAGGCCGAGATTAGAATGAGGTAATGTCTAGTGAAAATTTGAAAAAACTGAAAAAAATAATTAATATAGCTAGACCTCTTACCTTGTGAAAAAGAGAATGAGAGCCCCGGTCAAAAAACGTAAGTGTTCGCACAATAAGTTGAGACTTGGGTATCTTTCGAAAGAAATGGCGTTCTCGTGCCAACATGACAAGGAAAACTAAACCTAATTAAATGAACTTGAAGACTTTTGCAAAATTAGCATTAGTCCTTCGCTTAGTTCAGGTATACGTCAAAGCACCAATGTGCCGCGGCGGTTTAGCTTAGTTGTACACAATGTCTACTCTTTGCATAAGTTTAGATGATAGTTCCTAATTAGTGGCCTATTGAATTCCTTGATCCTAAGAATAGCCCCGAAATTCCTGAATGCATTGAGTCTTTGTTAGGGTGTTCCAAAATCTCAAATAAAGGGACTGTTTATTCACTCACCATTCACCACCACTCTCACAAGTTCTTCTGATCAGTAGCTAGTTTAGGGAAAAAATTAGTGTAGGTTGTCACTACTTTGAGGATGTTGTGAATAATTTTGTCAATTATTTTAGCTACCGTACAAAGATTTAGTTTAGGGAAAAAATTTCTTGGTTTAGTCTGTCTGTTGTGTGAATATCCCTTTAACTACGTGTGCATGCTAATTGTTTTGATTCCATGTGGTGATTATTGTAAGTCATGTTGTTCAGATTGCTTGAGGACAAGCAAAAGCTTAAGTTTGGGGGAATCTGATAAGTTCGTATTACAAAACGCATTTGTTGCATGTTGGGATCGGATTTTGATGCTTTTCCTAGCTTTAAGGTGATATAAGTCTCAATTTTAGCTCAAGTTATGTTTACTATGCGTTGGTTCGAGTTTCGTGTTGTTTGGAATCAAAATCAGGAAATTAGAGTCCGGCACCGGCGCTTGAGAAGCAATCGGGACGAGTCAAGATGAATTTGAGAGATATTTGAGAGCTATAGAGGTCACTGGGAGGTTCACAATGAAGATTTAATGATTAAAGAGCTTTAGGATTGGCTACGGGATCAAAAGAACACGAATAGAGCTTGAAAATGGCGTTCAAGATGACCTTCTGTCATATGTTAAGCATATCTTTTCGTACAAACATCCAATGTACACGATTCAAGTTCCATATGCAAGCTAACTTCACGGGCTACAAATCATATGAAGACACCATTCCGAGAATCTGAGAGGAGCAGGGTGAAAACAGACAAGGAAGTCAGATAATCTCTGTTGAGATTTCAGAATGCGATCTTCCACCATTTTATTCATATCTTTTGATTGGATGATTCAAGTCGAGTTTTACAAGTTGTGGTGGATAGATGACTTCATTACTTACAACTTTAATGAAGGAAGAATTATCAAATTTAGATAAGAAAAGATCCGGGCATGGTCGTGCCTGACGAATAGGCACGGCGTGCCCGTAAAAGAAACAACCGCCCACCTACACGGACGAGGAAAAGGAATTAAGAATTAACTAAATTCAGCGATTAAAATAAATAAAATTAAATGCGAATAAAGAAATTAAACTAATGGTTTGTTTCTAATTAATGACGATACGGAATAGAGATTGATTCTGGGATAATCAGATTTTTGGCTGGTGAGGCTTAATCACATGAAATTAAATTAATTGAGCAACATTGGTAAATATTAAGTTCGAACAGCTCTCGCAGCGTAGAGTACAATAATTTAGGGGATCAGGCTGATCTCTCATTCGAAAGGTATCTAATATTATTTTCAAAACCAGCGAGCGTACAGCCCCTTAATCGTTACTAATCTCTTAGCGAACGATTAAGTGTGTGCGAAGGTGTCCTAGAATAAATTAGATCTCTCTTAATTTATTCTATAAGCAATTATAAACCTAGTTGCAGATCTAGGTTACAAGATATATCAATTAAATCATTCAAACACAGATTAAATATATTCATGTAATTAATCCATCATGAATTTAGCCATACATCATAATTAACCCTTTCATCAATCCCAAATCCCTAATTAAAACTACTCACAACTCATAATTGAAAAATCAATAGAATTGGAATGAACAGAATTAATTATCATTAATTAAAAAATGGGAACTTACAAATAATCCAAGGGAATTGAAGAACAAAGCGGAAAATAGATGAAATTTCGTGCCTAGGTCTCTCTCTAAGCCTCGTCTCCCTCATATGGGGATATAGAGGCCTTATTTATAGAAAGCAGACAAATCTGGGCGAAACTGGGATTTCCAGAGGCAAGCACGATGCCAGGCACGACCGTGCCTCCTTCCGTGCCTGTGGAGAAATGTTGCACGTCATGGCTAGGCACGGCGTGCCTCCCTTGCGAGCACGATCGTGTCTGGCCTCCAGTAGCTGGGCGGTTGTTTCTTCTACAGGCACGACGTGCCTATTCGTCAGGCACGACCGTGGTTGGCTCTTGTCTTCGCTGAATTTGATAATTCTTCCTTCATGAAAGTTGTAGGTAATGACGTCATCTATCCACCACAACTTGCAAAGCTGGATTTTAATCATCCATATCTTTTGAATAAAATGGTGGAAGGTCGCATTCTGAAATCTCAATAGAAATTATCTGACATCCTCGTTAGTTTTCACCTTGCTCCTCTCAGATTCTCGCAATGGTGTCTTCATTTGATTTGTAGCTCTTGAAGTTAGCTTGCATATGGAACTCGAATCGTGTACATTGGATGTTTCTACAAAAAGATATGCTTGAACGATTGACAGAAGGGCATCCTGAACGCAGTTTTCAAGCTCTATTCATCTTCTTTTGATCCCGTAGCCAATCGTAGGGCATCAAAAGCAGCTGAAAGGGGACTTTAATTTCAAAATCTGTCAAGGCAGTTTCCAGGGCAAATAGTAGGGGATGGTTCAATACCAGCAACTTTCAAGACAGTGGACTGATAAAAGGCATGTTCACAAGCCTGAACAAGAGGATTCTCCTAGACAACGAAGGATGGGGGTGGCTGTTCAGTACAGGCAGCCGAGTGGGTTTCTTCAAAGACAACCACACTTTTTTCTCCATTTTCACTAGCATCAGGAAAAACAAAATCACAGAAATCAACATGATTAAGAGGTTCCTTCACAAGTTGAGGTGGAAGAAAAATAACATCAGAGAGCAAAATTAATCCAAAGAAACGGGTATAATATATTCAAAGAAACGCCCAGGACTGTTTAATCCAAAGCCTTTGAAAATCAATGTCAAAAGCAAAATTAATTAGTAGCAAGTGTGATATATGGAGCACCACGGAATAGTTTTGGGAAAACCCTAGGACCTCAAAAGCTTTTCGGATAGCAGTCAAAGCAGGGCGACCATTAGAGAAGGTGTCAACTAGAGAAAAGCTAAAATTGGAGGATAGAACCTGTCATTCATTGTTTGAGAAGGAAATCACAGAATACCCTTTCAATCGTCCAGGAGGTTTGACGAGGAAGACAAGATCTCTGAAGTTGGCAAAGGAGATTCCCTGAGAGCGCAGTCATTGGCTGGGGAGTGATTCCCATACCGCCGCTATGTACCAGGGTTTTTGTGGCGCGACATCGAACTCGTAACCCTCCGCCTGCGGCATTAGTATGCCGCACAGGCGTCGGGAGAGAGGCGATGGCTACGAGAGTCGTAGTGGAAAGGCAGATTGAAATGTAAAGGAAATGTTAAGTTTATGATTTTATTTAAAATATAAATTTAAATAATAAATTGGGCTGGAGTGTCACTATTGTATCTTGACGTAATAGTATCAATAATTACTCATACACAACTGTCATAAATGTTTTTGTGCCACTATAGTATCACTAGCTAAGTGTCAGTGTAAACTGTTTTTTTTAAGTGATTATTTTTCTTCAAAAAAAGTTACCAGATTATTTCCTGTTTAAGACACTCATGCTCTACTTAAAAAGTAGAGTTATAAAGCAACTACCATTTTTCATAATTGATTTATTATATTTGCTTCTATAGGAACTTCTTTTACATAAACATAATTTGATGTTGTTACACAGTTTAGACTTGCAATTTTTTATATGCAATTGTGAATTTGAGTAATAAGTTGGTTGAGCCTAAACTTGACTATATTTGTGCGGCATAATAAAGACCCAACCCGAAGTAATATATTTTTTCTACATGATTCTACCTGGAGTATTTATTTAAATTGTATACATGTGGGTTGTTTAGCAGTTAACATGAGTCAAACGGGTGGGCTAAGAAAATATAGCAAACCCGCCGATGTGCAACCCTAATTTACTCGATCTACTAAAAAACAGTCTTACAATGACACTTTTATAATGACACTTTTATGTAAAATAGCATTATTGATACAGAAGTGTCACTAATATCTAACACAAAAATATCACCATCAAATAATGACACTTTTATTCAATTGGAAGTATATGTATTCCCCTAAACGGGCCGCGCGGCCATGAGCCCGTCATCTAATACTTCTGTAGTACTTACAAAAGTTAACAAGGCCGCATTAGATTATCCACTTGAGAACAAACCATAACACTAGATTTTACTCACGACACCAGCAAATGCCGCAACAGAGGAGTTTCGTCCAAGAGAGCAATGGGCCATCGCCCAAGCTATAGCGGCTCTCCAGGCAGTATATGTGTAATTCCCGTCAACCTACAACATATAGAATACATCTTGAAACCATACACATCTAGGGATTTGAGAGGCTTGTCAAAACTTTTTCTGCTAATATACTTTCTGTGTTCTCCATTTTTAGAGGCATGAACTAGTTGCTTGGTTTTTGTCTAAACTTTTTCAATTTCAAAATAAGAAGAACAAAGTTGCTTTAACATTCCTATAATGTTACTTGACAACAATTGGGAAACTAACAGGTGAACAAAATGAAGAACAATTAGGAATGGTTTTTAACATTCCTTAACCGTAATTAAAACTGATTTTCCTGCACTTAAGAGCAATAGTAACTAATTAATATGACTCAATGTTTAAATCAAAACAGTACTGAAACCCCCTAAGTGTAATGTTTTTCAACTCTCATCTCATTTGCCAGCTTTTAAATTTTTCTTTCACCCTAAATCAAACAGATGGTTATTTTTTGCATCCTATTCTCACTATAAATACATTACAAATAAAATAACTATTTGACCATAACTTTTGAAAAAACTAACACAAATACTATTTATGAAGTGCTTTTTTTATAACTAAGTAACAAACCTAACTAACCTTTGAATTGTGTGCACTATTGGTCAATAATTATGGATTAAAGGGCACAAACTCTAGACTTCTTATATTGTAGTCTTGTAGTGCACCATTACATGCAATGAGTTTGGTCAATCTCTGCAAGTCTGCATTTCGCCTTTTAACCTATTTATTATGTCTGCATTTTGAACATTTTGAGTAAATTTAATTTGCCAGGTAAGGACTCTTCAGACACCTCACATTATCACATATGGAATATGCTTGAGTAAACATCACTTTTCTTTCTCAGGTTCTCACAAATATCTTATTGCCTCTCGGATTTTTATTTAGTTGTTTGTTTTTTGGATTTGCTTGATGCATGCAGTTCTTGAGTTTTGGTTAAGCTTATTTTTTTAAAAAATACAAAGGAACTAAAGAACTCAAAGCTAATCACTTTCATAGTACTCAATTGTATTTGAAGTCAGTGTTACTGGCTTTGTAATGGTCATAGTTGAATAACTTCATTGAAAAAAAACTAATATAAAGGAAATAAACTATATGTGCTTAAAGGTGTTATGTTGGTGTTGCCTACTCACCGACTAGGCATCCTGGTAATGGAGGAGAACTGCAATGCTCAGTCTGATTTTTAATAGAATGCACAAGGAATGAATTTTATATATTGATGTGTTTAGCGGATTAATTAATTTTGAATCATATTGCAGGAAGTCAAGGTGAGATAGTTTTTTCTAGAGTGATATTTAGAACTCTTTCTGTTGGAAGTCAAGGTTAGTTGTTCACCACTTTTTTATTTGGATTATAAAACATACTTGGAGTTCAATACATAGTTCATGAGTGTGTATGTCAACAATACAATATTATTCAATGTAAGCCACTTTCTTCGTGCAATATTAAATGTTGTAGGTGCTGATAACGGAGATAACTGGAGCGTTGGGCACATGCAGCTTCTTTTCTTAGGGAGAGTAATGCTAAAAAGAATCAAACTTCTGTTTGTGGATGAGGCAACCTCATCCGTTGATTCACAAACGGATGGTGTGATTCAGAAGATCATCCGTGAAGACTTCGCTTCCTGTACAATAATCAGCATTGCTCATAGAATACCCACTGTCATGGACTGTGATCGCGTTCTTGTAATAGATGCATACCTAGAATGCAAACTTCAAGTACAATGTAGCTTTAATTTAGGTTTGAAATGAATATTGTACTTAAACGTTCAATCTATGGTTTGAGATTTATTGATTTTGTTATCATTTATGGGTTTATTGAATTGGAATTTCTAAAATATAATTAAATTGGAATTTCAAAATTATATTGTTCTAGAATGCTGAAACAATACAAAAATATAGTGATACCAAAGTGTCACTAACTTATCATTTTGCTTGGATGGAAAACAGAATTACGTGATACCAGGGTGTCATTAGCATATGTGATGTAAAAGCATCGTTGAGCGGTTGTGTCGCATATGTATCACTAATTGGTGATACTATAGTGTCATAATTTAGTGAATTTTTTAGTGACACTTTTTTAGTGTCACTAGCCCCCACCTTCAGCGACACTTTTTTAGTGTCACAGAAGCTTGTTAGTGACACTAATTTGGTGTCACTGTAAGACATTTTTCTAGTAGTAGATCTACTACCCTAAAGTAATAACGACGACATAGTGTCAAACAGTATAAAAAAAATATATTCTACAGTATAATATATACCTTCGATAAAAAAAGGTACTTTGTGAAGTTAAAGGGAAAAAATTATTTCCTTAACGTGTGTGATATTATAACTAGTAGTTTAAATACGCACGGAGGTAATATTTATTTAGTATTTCTATTTTTTCAACCTACTCAACCTAAGTGACATCAATATTACACACATTTAAAATAAACAAAATCATAAAAGTTCAGACAAATTTGAGGTAAATTTAATTATCTGTATACGATAGTATTTACCAATATTTTTATAAAAGTAAATTATTGATATATATATATATATATATATATATATATATGCTGATTTTTTCATCGTTGGTGACGTTAGAAATTCAAAGAATTGAAAACTCTCTCGTATGGAAAAAGAACTTAAAGAAGATATTTGGAAATCATTGTACGAAAAAAGGATGGAGTCTACTCATCACTATCCTTTCCATCCTCTAGTGCTAAAAAGGAAGCTCTATCTTGACTTTTTCTTCATTTCTTCAATTGTGATCTTTTTATGTTATATTCATATACTTCGTTCTTGATTAAAATTCCTTTAATTTACATAAATTTAAAGAAGTTTATACCGTATAATTAATACTTGTTTAAAGATTAAAGAGTTTGAATGACAAGAAAAGGTAATTTAAAACAAATTATACACACTTCTTTCTTGAAGTTTTTTCTCTCTTTAGTACTTGTCGCCTCCAAGATCATTTTATAATCTACTTGTTTCCTCACCATTTTATATATCTCCATTAGATCTTCTCTCTCATATTTCTCTCTACTTATATTTTCCCCAAAACAAGAAACTCAAAGTATTTACATAAAGGCAAGGATATAGAGAGATGGACAACAAGCCAAGTCTCCGGAATAATAATGTTTTAATACAAGTGGTTGTTTGCTTTCTCTTGATTGTATTAGTAGGGATTTTGGCTCATCACAAACACCACAAGTCTACTCAAGCTGACATTGAGGACGCGATGATCATGATGATGATTTCTCCTCTCCCCCCTTCGAATAACGTAATGATTCAGAAGATGTTGAGACATCATTATTCTCTTCGTCATCACACTCATAAGCCTATCAATTATGTGAGTAAAAGAAGTGTACCAAATGGATCTAACCCCATTCACAACCAGAGGTACTTTCAAACTTTTATAAGTACATCCTAATATATTATAGTGATCGAGTATATATATGTAGGTATTTACATCATTCGTAGCAATCCGGTGTAACCAGCTCAGCTGGCCGCAGACTCACGTTCTTTTTCATGAAGTCTAAGGTGTGAAACTTCATGTGGAGAGTTACCCCACATGATCCCCCAAGCCTCCGATCCTGACCCTTAGGATAAATAAAAAGAAATTCTTAGGAACTCCAAAGATTCTATTGCATTATATAAATTTTTAATAATCTATAAAGCAAACCATTAAAATCATGCATATATCATATATATGTGTGTGTTTGGCTATATATATAATGTGCCATCATTTTAGTATCGAAGACGAGATTATAATTATGATGCATCTAGTACTATACGTACTTTCTACTAACACCGGCCTATTGGTTTAACACAACATAGCTGATTCAAGATTTTCACATAGACTACAATTCCCGAAGGAAGAAATTTAATTAGAAAAAGGTTTTAAGTTTAATAAGATGAAAATTTGAATGAAGGGTGGTGATCTGATGACTCTTCGTATGAAAAATATATAAGATTATGCATATAATTAGTCCACGTGAAATTGACAATCTATGAATGGAATATAATAATGCGTTGGAGTTCTACATATATACTCCATATTTTAATTAATCTGGTTTTAGAATTTAAAGATACGGATTTTATTATGTGATACACTAGTTTTAACAATTTATGTCTTTGACTAATGTGAATGTCAAACAATTTTGTCTTGAAGGGGCGCACCCCAACTACTCATCATTAATTGGGAAAAGCTACAATCAACCCTGAACAGTGGAGCTAGCTAGCTGAGGTCGATCTGGTTCGCTCGGATCTACAACCAAGTCGAATCCAGAGTCCATCATATGTAACTATTTTACATGGAGATATGAATAAATATATATATATTGAATAATACGTAGTAATTAATTATTATATATGAATAAATATATATCACCAATTCACCATTATTATTCATCAGTTCAGGCATTAATGCTGGTTTTGCCTTTGTCAAGTAAAAACGTGATTATTGTAGTGTATTTTCATTTGCAATTGTAAAATCTTTAGCCTTTGTTCTACGCTCCCAGTTTCCACAAAAATATTCTCATTTATTTTGAAGGAATAGTTTTTTTAGTTGGAATTTGTAGACCCTCTTCCACGGCACTCATAATGATATTTTTCATACTCCGTATTTTCTTAATAAGCGAACGTGTCAAGTTAAAGTGGAAGAACATTTGTGGACGAACATAACATCATCTAGGATACTACAAATTAAATTCTATTAATGATTATATGATTGGAAATGAGACAATACCCCATAAAGGGATATATCCTAGATCTGTTTGATGTCATTTTCTTGAAAGTAAACAACACATTCACATACCATACATGCTTAAACTGGTCAAAAAATTATTCTTTTGACTAAAAGAAAATTTTATCAAATGCCACATAAATAAAGTACTGTTTATCCATATAAGATGCACGATGTTAAGATTCGTCACTGTGGAGGGCGATGGTCGTGGATTTGGGAAGATGGATTGATGAGTTCGAAATCTCTTGCAGACATGATTTTAGAGAAACTAACTGGCCAGCTCACCTCCTTTCCAGATATGTCGCTGGTCGGTCCCATTTAATCCACTTCACTTCTTGAAATGGGTTTCCTTCTAATATTAATTGGTAGAGCGATCATTGATGATAAATTGGGCCTTCCTTTTTTCGCTTAACTTAATTTTCTCTCGCTGAATGTATTTTATAGGTGTTGGGATCCCTCCTTAATTTGAGAGGTTCTAGAAAATTCTAGAGCTTTCTAGAGATGTATAGAATTTTCAAGAACGTTGCGGAGAATCCTAGAGAAGTCTAGAACTTTCCGAATAGTGTGGAATCCTCTAGAATATTCAGGAGATGTGTGGAACCTTCCGGAATCTTATGGAAGAGTATGGAAGCATATGCAAGGGAATGGAGGGTGTAGAGATTCCTTGGAATTCTCTAGAATATGTAGACATGTGTAGAGCATTCTAGAGAACTACTCTCCACCATTCATTATGGAGGTGAAGTAGTATAAATACGAGTAGGAGCCTCCATTCCTAACTACTCTCCAACATTTTTCTGTACACCGAGATGAGTTTTTTTGTTGATTTATCAGTTGAGAGTTGGTTTATAACGAACTGATCTATAATCTAAAAAATTAAACATCCAGCTAGCCTATTACTTTAAATTAATTTTTTAAACATCCAATTAAAAGTAAAGTTCCTGATCATGTTGATTTATCACTTGTTGATTTTGTTTGCTTGTAGAGCATCAGAATATGGAATACATGAGATAGATAACAATTTCTTTTTCATCACGGAATAGCCACAGGCGACGCTTATAATCTCAGAAAATTTGATATAGATATTTTTTTGGATTGCAGGTGATAGCAGCAAGGTTGTTGGAATCAAAGCATTCCACATCGCATTTATATTTATCCACATGTTTCACATTTAATTGAACTGTGCAAGTTTACTAAACGTTCTTATTTTTGTGTAACAAATGCATGATGGAAAATAATAACAAAACCAAATAAAAGCATTTGCTCCCTGAAGTTTTCTAAATCATCATTTTGCTTCTACCAGATGTTATATTGAATCCTCTTATTTTCTTCAGAACGGAGCTTAAAGGTATATATGTTGGCTACTTATCTACTACTATGCTTTTCACATAACAACGCTATATATTCTTCATCATATTTTTTGCACTTTTTTTGCAGAGAAGTATCTGATATTGTCATTAAAGTTGTTGTTGTTGCTCTAAAAAAAGTTCCAGCTGTGAATGGTACCATTGCTCTAAAAAAGTTCCAATTGTTTTTCATTCAAAAGTGTTATGGATAGTTTTGGTAAACATAAATCGCCAACTATTACATTATGTTTCGCTTACGGCAAGTTTTGGTAAACAACAAAAAAGACAAGCCAGCATGATTCGAGCTCTTAGCACCCTCTTACTCATCATCATCGGATCAGTCTCCCCAAGCTGCCATTATTGCCTTTTTTAGATCTCTATTGAACCCTTTGTCTTAACTAGACCTCCGGTTGGAACTTTTCTTGTTCTTACCATAGGTTTTATCATTCTTCTTTTGTGGGCAGTCCTTTGCCCTGTGTTCAAAGGAACCACAAACAAAACAACCGTAGTTATTAAAAGATTGAGAGTTCTTTTTACCTTGTTTTTTTTGTTTCCTTTGTAGCGTCGGTACATCTTCCCGAACTGCTTCATGAACAGGCTCATCTCATCCTCGGATTCACTTTCGGATTCCTCTTCTTCTTCTCGAGCGTTTAGAGCTATTCCCCTTTCATTTCTTACATTTTTAGCATCGTGCTCTTCTTGTAGCTCTAACTCATATGTCATGAGTGAACCCCTAAGGTCTTCTACGGTCATTGTGGAGAGATCTTTGACTTCCTCTATTGCCATAGTTTTAGGCTTCCATGCAGAGGGTAAACTTCTCATTACTTTCCTTACTTGATCTTCAACGGAAATATCCTTTCTAAGGGTTGAAAGCTCATTTATGATATTAGTAAAATGTGTAATCATATTCTTAATTGACTATTTAGGCTTCATTACGAATAATTCATAATTCCGCATAAATATGTCAATTTTGGATCTTTTTACACATGAGGTGCCTTCATGGGTAACCTCGAGCAAATCCCACACTTGTTTGGAGACTTGCATCCTAGAACCCGATTGTGTTCGGCAGGACCAAGTCCACAAATCAAGTATTTTAGTGCTTGGCATTGTGCTCAAGTTTTTGATAATCATCAGTAGTATACTCAGATTTAGGTTTAGGAACAACATTACCTTCATCGTTGACCTTAGTGATGACATTATTGCCTTCTTCAATTACATTCCATACCGGATAGTTTTCGGCCTTGACAAAGTTCTCCATTCGACTCTTCTAGAATTGATAGTATTTGTCATTGAACAATGGTGGTCGTTGAGCCATGTACCCTTCTTCAAGTCGTTCAACCGTGTTCATTTTTTCGGATCTCTTCCCAAGGCTTTACCCTCTATGTGGTGAAGAGCGGCTCTGATACGAATTGATGAAACGATTAGTAACACAAGAGGGGGTGAATTGTGTGTGTGTGTGGAACCGTGACAATTTTTTGCCAAGTTCTAGTGTGGGTTAAAGGGTAAGACAAAGTAAATGAGTGCACAAGGATTTAACGAGGAAAAATCTCTTGGCTCAAAAGAGATTAAAAACATCGACCTCCCTCGGAGGAATGTTAACAACTTCACTAAAAAGCCTTTGAATGGTTACAAGAGAAACTCTCCTAGTCTACCCTTGAGCCACTCCAACTCCATTCTCTCTAGGAAGAGTTATGCTTCTCTACCTTGCGA
This sequence comes from Cuscuta europaea, assembly GCA_945859875.1. Taxonomy (NCBI): domain Eukaryota; kingdom Viridiplantae; phylum Streptophyta; class Magnoliopsida; order Solanales; family Convolvulaceae; genus Cuscuta; species Cuscuta europaea. Next base: position 13,112,111 of record CAMAPE010000054.1, on the reverse strand, counting down.
GTAGAGAGTCTCTCAGCTTTACAACTAAGCTCTCACCACACATTTGCCAACCCGAGGATGCTACACTTAGTCAATCCTCAAAAACCCCAATACAATATGAAGAAGGAAAAATAGGAACTATATCTAGAACTCTATGTGAGCAGTTTCAGGTTCCTTGGACTCCGGTAGTTCTTTGATGAATTTGTCTCTCAATAGCTGTCTCGATCAAGCACATCTTTCTTTTTTTTTTATCTCGATTTATAGGCTGCTTGGAGATAGACCCGTTGAGGCTTTCCTTCTTTGGATGGGTCATCAAGAATGAGACTTGCCTTGTTATAATTTGAAAAGCCTTCCTTCTTTAAGAGATGCATCTTTCAAAGGCAACAAACTCATATATACGTTGATCACAAATTAATCAAAGACAATTGCATAGGAATAGATACCATCGTATGTTTAAGGAAAACAAATTAGTCACTTAAATACCATGCAACAGATCACAATTAAATCACCACATATTAAGTCATGCAATCATATTCAAGCAAGCAAGGATCCTTTCTATAAAGTATTAAGCTAAACTAATAAGTGGATGCCAAGTCATACATGGAAAGAGAATAAATGATTAATGTTACGTACATAAAGAATATGCATGAAAATATTCTAACTTAAAATAGTGATCTTGACAACTAGGTGGCTTGTTAACATAGGTGGTCACATTAGCAAATTAATTCATACACACCGTACAAGGAAATCAATTATCAATTAATTCATACATCATGTAAGTCAACCGCTCATAAAGAACAGAATTAAGGATAGTTCTGTCTTCCGTTCCTTATCAAAGTAAGAGCGATTCTGTCGATTGTTCTACCTGCACGATTAGTCATAAAAAACCCACATACTCAACGCAAACTCTGAACTCTAAACAATTACCCAATTTTTACTTTTAGTCAGTGGATACCAATTCTGCCGATAGCTGCCGACGTGTACGCAAATGTGTAAATTTAACTTTATGTTTTCGGATCAATTGTGCTTAGTCAATGAAACACAGATCTATGCTTAAGAACTGTTCATCTTCCCGGACAATTTGTACGCCCATCACTCCAAAATCTGAAGAAACTAAAATAAGCACAAATGCACCGAATTGCTTACTTTTCTTCTAGAAATTAAACTTAAAGAACAAACTAATTTGGGAATCAAAACTTTTAATTCATAGTTAAACAGAGATTCGCTTGAGTAACGTCGGAATCTCCATGGTCGAAACCAAATTTTTGACTGGCATCCCTTTTACAGTAGGATTGGAAGACAAATGAAATGAAGGGGACTTCTTCCCTGACATCCTTCTAATAGATTACATATTACGGAGTATTAATCTGTTTCCCTCCAATTTAGTAGAAGAATCAGGGGATGAAGCAAACGAGAATCCAGGCGGCGAAGCAGATAATAGGGAGCACCAGGCCCCAAGTGACACCCAGATGTGTGACGGCGACCGGGATTGGAGCATCCAAGACGACAAAGGTTGACAGGTTTGAGCAAAAGAGGACCAGTCCACATAGGCACTAACACATGGAACTTGTTGTTTACAGGCCGCTAAAAGTAAAATTTGGGATGTTTTTTTAAAGTTGGGGTTGATGGAGTGTTTTAGAAGCTGTTCTCTTCGTCTTAATCTTATTACTTATTCCTTATTCTTATTTTATTCAGATCAGATCAGATCAGATCAGAAAGATTCAGATCAAATCAGATCAGATCAGAAAGATTCAGATCAGATCAGATCAGATCAGATCAGAAGCATTCAGATCAGATCAGAAGCATTCAGATCAGATCAGAAGCATTCAGATCAGATCAGAAGCATTCAGATCAGATCAGAAGCATTCAGATCAGATCAGAAGCATTCAGATCAGATCAGATTAGTTCAGAAATTATTATTACTGTTATTATTACTATTATATAATATTATATATTACTGTTATGTTTTACGGAGTAATTTTTAGTATTGATTTTTTAATAAATGCTAAAATTGAGTACTCTGTACCAATCCATCTAATCTAAATATATAATACTGTCACCATTTGATCGAGAAGAATGAATTGAAGTACAAACATTTATTCAATATCAACTTGCGATTATGGTATCAACTTTCGCACTGCACAACTTTATCCGTCTTTACGAGTTGGATATTCCAATTTCAAGTGCAATCAAATATTTTTATTATTATTAAAAAGGTTATTAATATCACTACTTATTATTATTATTATTATTATTATTATTATTATTATTATTACTACTACTACTACTACTACTATTGTTATTATTATAATTATTATTGTTACGGAGTATTATTTTTATTATACTTATTAAATAATAATAATAGTTATTATTACTATTATAATTATTATTGATGTTATTATTATTATTGTTATTGTTATTGTTATTATTCTTATTATTATATACCAATTTAGAAAGTTAAGATCAGATCAGAAGGATTCAGATCAGATCAGAAACATTCAGATCAGATCAGAAACATTCAGATCAGATCAGAAACATTCATATCAGACCAGACAGATTCAGATCAGATCAGAAACATTCAGATCAGATCAGACAGATTCAGATCAGATCAGATCAGATCAGAAAGATTCAGATCAAATCATATCAGATCAGAAAAATTCAGATCAGATCAGATCAGAACTTAAAAAATTCAGATCAGAAACATTAAGATCATGTGAAGAGAACAACTTCTTATAGTATGAGAGTTCAATTCAATTTTCTGCTGTACTACGGAGGCTTATTTGAAAGATTTCCCGAACTAAAATGATTTTGCCGAAGAATATGTAAAACTAACTCGATCACCAAAGTGCCCCAAACCTTATGCCAAATGGGATAAGGAACAATAGTGGATTGAAGGGATGTAAAAGGGTAGACATGCATTTTATTGGAAGCTTGAGGTAGATCCCCTTGTGATTGTTCTTAATAGAACAAGAACTTTTGTCAAAATCATTGTACAATCATTATCCACACAATTTTTAAACAAATAGTAAATTACATTTTAGATGTGGGACATGATAATTGGAATTTAATTTTAACGGACAGCCATGAGTAGATAAATAATATTGCTAATTTCAAAAATAGAAGTTTAGTACCATCCGCGATTTGAACACGATTTGGCCCAAGAGTATTGGTCATTTGGTCTATTGGTCTAATACTCTAATGGTAAGCCATAGTCTCCAAAGATAATGGCCTAAAGTAGTAAAGGGCTAAAGGCGATTCCTACCTTTAACATTCCTAAATTATTGAGGTCAATTCCTAAATTAGTAAATTACTATTTGAGCATTTGAGGTCAAATTCTAAACTACTAGTACTATATGTGTTCCACTAACACTGGGACATGAAAAAGTGGTGCAATTATTTAAAAAAGTAAGTTTGTGTGGTAGATATTGAATTGATAAATTAAGAATAAAGTAATAGTGATTTACAACCACACAAACTTTATCAAATTTGGTATGAGACAATCCTAGTGAGATAGACCGAAAATAAAAAATGAGACAATCTTAACGGGATGGAGGAAGTAATACGTATTTAAATTTTATTGGGTCAATCTTGTTATATTGATTTGACATATTGTATGCATTAAATGATAAATGATAAATACATGAAATAAATTATTTGATGGTATTAGTAATATTAGTAAAGTAGTTATTTTATTTTATTTGTAATTGTACTTAGAGGTTTTATGTTTTTATGTGTATTCATTCTTTGCAATTTTTATATATGTTTGCATTTAAAAACTTATGTTTGTGAATATTAAAAGAGGTCTTTTAAAAAATATAACTAAAATAAAATATATTTACAAAAATATGACTCATAGTCACTTAAGTGTAAAAGATAATATAAATTACTATGACTAGGTTACTATTATAGTTACTAAGTCACATTTTTGTAAACAATCATAATTTTAGACACTAATATATAATTATTTCATATTAAAACATTTTATTGTGCTCTCTAAATATGTTTTTTCTATACTACATAATATTTTATTCAAATTATCTCATTTTCAATGTGATCTTTTCATAGTAAACATTTTGCTGTCTAGGGCCTCTGAAATGCTAAAGACACCCCTGGCAGCAACATGCCAACAAATACAGACAGTGGCAATCTTTAAGGGAACTTTACAATTAGTCCTATTTAGTGTTTAAAAACTTCTAACTCCTATATACGTTCTCAGCCCTTGTTTTAGTCCTATGTAGATTTATTTCCCTAACATTTAATAGAGCTTTTCCGTTAAACTAATGTTACTTAAATAAGGGTGATGAACAAAAATATAACCTAAGTTACTACAAGTATATTAGAACAATATCATGATCACTACAAGTTACGTTTATTTTAGCTACATATTTGTCTATATTTTCTGTTTAATATCTTCACATCATGCATCAGAGCCCTCTTATATTTCTTTCAATGTGCATCTTATGTGGATAAACATTAAAAACTTCTAATCACTTTGATGGAGTATATGGCCCGGGAACCCCCGGCCCACAGACTCCTACTACTCCATCAAAGGCCCAACAGGCCCAACAGGCCCGAATCACAGCGCCCAGAGTACCAAGCAGTCCGCACAACGCACAGGGGTGCCTTCGGCCCCCTGGCCGAAGGCTCCAAATTATCACAGAGCGGGTTTCTCAAGCAAATTAGGAAACTGGGAGAAAACGGCGAAAACAGTAGCCCTCGGCATTGTGAGCCCTCGGCACCAGGGTGCCATCGGGTGGGAGAGCCCTCGGTTACTGCTCTATAGCCGAAGGCACATCACTCGACAAGATATCTGCCTCACATGCGTACAGATCACCGTACCCCGCACAGACGTCTCATCCAACAGCCGCATTAAATGCGGCCACATGCGGCTGCCAGCGCCAACCAGTTGAGGTGACCCCTCGGCCAATGAGCGCTTGACACGTGTCCCTGCCCGGCATTTATTGCTACTATAAATAGCACCCCATTTCCCCATTTGTAACCACGCTGAAAATGCTCCACATTGATAATACACCCTCTCTCTCTATATTCACTTGCTCTAACTTCTCTCTAAGTTACTCCCCGCGATAACCCTTCGGATATATACCCCCGGGTAGACTATCCATCATTTGGTGCTCTCGTTGAGAGGTTGAACAATCGAGTAAGAAACCCTCCCCCTCGACCAAACACAAAACACTAGCCCTCTATCAAAATGGTGAGGACAACACGTGCCAACTCAAAGAACGTAGAAGACAAGAACCTGCCCCTCGGCGACGTCAACGCCCCCGAAGCCTCTCACAGGGCTCCCGAGGGCGGTGTCATCGCTGGGCTGGAACAGGCGGCTGTCGACCTACGCCTTCAGATCCCACAAAATGCCCCCGATGCCCACCTCGGCATCGAGGCCAAGAAGAAAAACCGGAGCGATGACCAAGTCAGCCCTCCGGTTCTCACCATCGACGTACAATCGGCGCTCTCCGCCTTCATCCAGACGCTCACCCAGAACCCGGGTGCCTTCGGCACCCTGGCTCCAGCTCACCCTCAGATCGGGGAAAATATCATACTTCCCCCTCTGCCACACCCCTTCGGAAATCCCACCCCTCGGGTGCGAAACGACGAAGGGGTGGTGGCCCAAGAAACATCCTCCCAGGAAGTTCAGTCCCGGGACCGCCATAATGACAACAGGGAGAGGCCCCGTACTTCCGCCCTCAACCGGCTCGGAGGAGGGCCAGACCGCCGAGGGGTCCAAGACCGCCTCGGGGGGAAAGCACTCCAAAGGCCCCAGGAAAGCGGGGGATCTGTTTCGAGGGCAGACGAGGAGCGTCCCCCTCGGGACAAGGGCAAGGCACCCCTTCATGCCGATGATGCTCGGCACCAAATCAACCAGGCCCACTCGGCCCGGGTTCGTTCGCAGGGGGCGGAGACCCTCCCGAGGGACCCCCGGGACGAGATTATTGCGGCCCTCCAGCGCCGGCTTGACGAAATGGAGTCCAACAAAGCTCACGCCACCACCTCCACCCCTCACTCAGATCTCAAATACGAGGCCATGATGGCCAAGATGGAGGAGTTACAGAAGAAGGTGGCCGAGGGCTCCAGGGAACCCGTCATCCAGCTCCGGACTCGGACGCCATTTACCCCAAGGGTATTGGCGGCCCGGATCCCGGAGAAATACCGAGGGCAACACATACAGCCCTACAGCGGGAAAACGGACCCCCAGGAACATTACAGCAAGTACCAGAACAGCATGATGATGGTGGGGGCGTCAGACGAATATTTGTGTCGTTGGTTCCTTTCCACCTTAGAGGGGCCAGCATACGAATGGTTCAACAGGCTGCCCGAGGGCTGTATTGATTCATGGCAAGAACTCGCCCAGCGGTTCTTGACACAATTTGCCGGGAGGCGTCGCACAAGGAAGCACTTCTCCCACCTCCTAACAATACGCCAGAAGAAGGATGAGACCCTTCGGGATTTCCTGGAGCGCTGGAGGACGGAGGCCGACAAGGTCGACGGTGCTGATGACGGGACCCTCCTGGCCCTCCTACAAACTGTCCTCCGCACCGGCAACTTTTCAAGGAGCCTCATCATTGAACCCCCTCGCGACTACATAAGGGCCTTGCAGCGGGGGGACCGATATGCTGAGGCCGAGGAGGTGGAGAAGTATCACCAGCATCCGGACCAGCAGCCCCCGAGGGCTGACAGCAAGCACAACCGAGGGCCGGGGGCTCCTCCAAATCGCCCCAAGGCTTTGGGGCCCTCTGATGACCGCCCTCGGCAAGGCCAAGCCAAGCCCGGGGGAGGTTATAGGAGCAACCCTAAGACTTGGGCCCAGCCCATTCTCCTGGACCGCCCTCGGACCCCATTGACGCACCCCGTCAGCATCATCCTCGATTTTGCAGAGGAGAGGGGCCTCGTTGAACGCGATTCTCGCGCACCCCCGAAGGTACACGCTATCAACCCTCAGTTCCCCTACTGTCGCTTCCATCGACACCAAGGGCACATGACCGATGACTGCCATCAACTGAAGACGGCCATCGAGAGATTAATACAAGCAGGGCACCTGTCCCAGTTTGTCCAGAGCCCTCGGCAGGAGGGACCTTCTCATCAGGGACCTCCCCGAGGGCACCATATGAAGGTAAGTGCCTGGGTGAATCCGAACACCATCCCCCTCGGCAAGAAGAGGGAGATCGGAAACTTGGAAGAAGAGGAGGAGGAGTACCCCCACTACCAGGAGAAGAAACGCCACATCCTCATGATCACCGGTGGCAATACAGGGGGCGATTCCACCAGCCAGCGGAAGAAGTGGGCTCAATCGCTTTACGTAGGGGAAGTCACTCATATGCCCCCAGTAAAGCGATTGAGGGAGGAACCCATCACCTTCACCAACGCAGATCTCCCTCCTACTTCTTCTCCTCACAGGGATGCCTTGGTGATTCGGACGGAGATCAACGACACCATCATTCACCGAACTTACGTTGACACGGGCAGCTCCGTCAATGTAATGTATCTCAGTACCTTCAGAGAGCTGCATCTGGAGAGAGGGTCCCTTCGGCCCATCAAAACCCCTCTTGCCGGCTTCACCGGCGACACTATTGATTCTGAGGGGGTAATAACCCTCCCGGTGATCTTCGGCGACCGGCTCCATAGAGCCCAGCTCGAGGTGGAGTTCGTCTTCGTCAACATTGATTGCGCCCACAACATCATCCTCGGCCGGCCGGCCCTCGAGGACCTCGAAGCCATCATCTCCATGAGGCATCTCTGCCTCAAGTTTCCCGCCGAGGGGGGCATTGGCTACTCCCGGGGGAACCAAAAAATTGCTCGTGCCTGTTATCTTCAGGTCACTAAGAAGGTAAGCAAGACGGAATTCCGTGTTGACACCATCACCGGAGCCGTCGACCAAGAGGAAAAAAGGCCGAGGGCTGAACCGGCCGAGGACGTAGAAGACTTTGCGCTCGATCCGGCCCAGCCGGAGAGAGTCGTGAAGATTGGAGCCCAGCTCCCTGAAGATTTGAAGACCGGCATCACCGACGCCCTCCGCGCCCACTCCACTGTCTTTGCATGGGGGCCGGAGGACATGCCGGGAATTAGCCGAAGGGTCATCACCCACCGCCTCTCGGTGGACCCCTCGGCAAAAGCAGTACAGCAGCGAAGGAGACCCCTCTCCGCCGAGAGGAGGGAATTCGTGAAGAAGGAGGTCGCCATGCTCCTCTCAATCAAGCACATCAAGGAGGTGAAATACCCCTCATGGCTAGCAAATGTAGTCCTCACCCAGAAGCCCCCTACCTTCCGCATGTGCGTGGACTACACCGATCTCAACAAAGCATGCCCTATGGATCCATTCCCTCTACCAAACATTGATCAATTGGTGGATGAGACCGCAGGGTGCGAGATCATGTCCTTCCTCGATGCCTTCCGAGGGTACCATCAAATTTTCATGCACGAGGAGGACGCCGAAAAAACTGCCTTCATGACTCCCGAGGGCATCTTCTGCTACCTAGTGATGGCCTTCGGCCTAAAGAACTCGGGGGCCACTTACACCCGGATGGTGGCCCGGGTCTTTCAAGCCGTCCTAGGGCGCACCATGGAGGCTTATGTCGACGACATGATCGTCAAGAGCAAGCAATCTTCCAACCATGCTGACGACCTCCGGGAAATCTTCGCCATCATGCAAAAATTCAACCTTCGGCTAAACCCGAAGAAGTGCACCTTCGGCGTCCACGGGGGCAAATTCTTAGGCTACATGGTGAGCCGAAGGGGTATTGAGGCCAATCCCGAGAAAATCCAGGCCATCATCAACATGGAGCCCCCACGCAATGTGAAGGAAGTTCAACGATTGACGGGCCGCCTGGCAGCCCTCAACCGCTTCCTATCTAAATCGGCGGAAAAATCTCTACCCTTCTTCCAGATCATGAGGAAGACGGCTGGCTTTCTATGGACTCCAGAATGCCAGGGGGCTTTCGACGAGCTCAAAAGATATCTGTCTTCACCTCCTGTGCTCTCCAAACCCAAGGTAGGGGAGACCCTCTACCTCTACCTTGGGGTTAGCCCGGCGGCCATCAGCTCTGTGCTCATCCGGGAGGAAGACGGCATCCAACATGCCATCTTCTATGTTAGCAAGACCCTAAGGGAGGCCGAACTCAGGTACTCCCCTGTGGAAAAAACGGTGTTAGCCATCGTTTGGACTGTCAAGAAGTTGGGCCACTACTTTCAGGCTCACCCGGTTCAGATCCTCACCCATCAACCCCTCGGCGCCCTCATGAGGAGCCCCACCAGCTCCTCCCGCATGGTGAAATGGGCTATCTTCTTGAGCCAGTACAACATTGACATCCGTCCAAGGCCTGCCATCAAGGGCCAAGCCCTAGCGGACTTTGTGACGGAATGTACCGCAAGAGCAGCCACGGACGGGGAGCCCTCGGCTACCTCGGACGACTGGTGGACCCTCTACACTGACGGCTCATCCGCGACCAAAGCATGCGGGGGAGGGGTAGTCCTCATTACTCCCGAGGGCTTCAGGGCCTACTATGCAATCCGCTTCTCCTTCAAAGTCTCCAACAATGAGGCCGAATATGAAGCCCTCCTATGTGGCCTTCGGCTGGCTGCCAACATGAGGGCTCGGCAGATCCACATCAAATGCGACTCCAAGTTGGTCGTTGGCCAAATCTCCGAAGAATATGAGGCCAAGGAAGGAAGAATGAAACAGTACAAGGAAGCGGCCAAGGAGTTGCTTAAGGTATTTGAGGCACACTCTCTCACTCAAATACCGAGGGCTCAGAACTCCGAGGCCGACATATTATCTAAACTCTCGGCAGACTCCCCCGAGCACATCTCCAAGATTGCCAAAATCGAGGAACTCAGCCTCTCAAGCATCCATGCAAGCCCCGTGATGAACATACAACAACGACAGGAGGATTGGATTTCAGATATCACCGCCTTCATCTCCACAGGGCAGCTACCCGAGAATGAGGCCCGCGCTAAACTGGCAAAGCTGAGGGCTCCCAGCTACACCATCGAAGATGGAAGGCTCTACAAACGATCTTACAATGGCACACTACTTCGGTGCCTTCATCCAGATGAAGCCGAGGTCGCAATGGAGGAAGTGCACAGTGGCACTTGCTCAGCTCACCAGGGACCCTTCTCCATGTCCCGAAGGCTCATTCTCCAGGGCTACTTCTGGCCAACCATGGCCAGGGATTGTGCCGACCTTGCCCGGAGGTGCACCGCATGTCAACATTTCCAGAAAGCCCCCGGCAGGCCAGCGGTCAACTATGCCCCCATCAGCACATCTGTCCCATTTTCTCGATGGGGGATAGACCTTGTGGGCCCTCTGCCGAGGGGTACCTCCAACAACAGATACATCATTGTGGCCGTCGACTATTTTACCAAGTGGGTGGAGGCTGAACCCCTCGCCAGCATCACAGAGGCGAAGTGCCGTCACTTCGTCCTCAAGAACATCCTCACAAGGTTTGGCGTCCCCCAGCAGATCATCTCCGACGGAACACAATTTGAGGCAGCCCCCTTCTGTGCCCTTCTGGAGGCATGGGGCATCAAACACACCTTCTCCTCCGTTGCCTACCCTCAAGGCAACGGGCAGGTAGAGAACGCCAACCGGACCTTGCTCGAGGGCCTCAAAAAGAAGCTGGAGGCCGAGGGTGGTGGCTGGGTGGAAGAACTTCACAACATCCTCTGGGCCTACCGCACTACCCCCTCGGCGCGCTACAGGTGAAACACCCTTCTCCCTCTGCTACGGTTTTGAAGCCAAAGCTCCTACGGAAGTCACCCTTCCTACCCGAAGGGTGATCCAATATGACCCCGAGGTCAACGACAGCAACATGGCCCTCGACCTGCACCTCATTTCAGAACGCCGGGAGCAGGCCTTCATCCGGGCAGAAAACTACCGAAGGCAAGTTAAAAGCTACATCGACGCCAAAGTTCGAACCCGGGAATTTCAAGTGGGGGACTATGTCCTCTGGAGGAGGGAAGCCAGCCAACCAACCGAGGGAGGAAAAATGGCACCAAAATTCGAAGGCCCCTACATCATAGCAGCCATCATCAAACCCGGGACTTACAAACTCAAACGCCCCAACGGGAAAGAGGTCCCTAGGCACTGGAATGTACACCATTTAGTTAAATTTTATCAATAATGTAAGAGCGGTCAAGCCCTCATAACTAGTGCATGTACTATCCAATGGCCCAAGGCCTCCAATTTCGAAGATAAAGATACATTCAAGACATCAAGCCCTCATACTGACTACAGGCCCCAGGCCTCACCACAAGAAGAACCCCCTCCGGTACCCAGTGCCGAGGGCGGACACCATCAACACCTACAACAAACAGTAGAAACACCACGTGTTTTCAGTCAAGACCCCTCGGCACCCAGTGCCGAGGGTACTTCCCCACCTTCAACATCAAAAAAGAAAAGATTAGGACACCAAGTGTTCCTACAGAAGACCCTCCGGCACCCGGTGCCGAGGGTACACCTCCATCATCAAACATCGAAACGAAGAAAAAACACCAAGTGTTTCAAAGAAGACCCCTCGGCACCCAGTGCCAGGGATATGCTCTCCTAACAACTTCCAAACATCTATTGGGAAACACCAAGTGTTTCATTTGAAGGCCCTTCGGTACCAAGTACCGAGGGTAGACACCTCCATCAACTGCAACAAAGGAGAACACCAAGTGTCCCTACGGAAGACCCCTCGGTACCAAGTACCGGGGGCTACACGTCGAAACTAACACCAAGTGTTGTTTCTAAAAGCCGTACCCCACGAGGACGCATATACCGAAGGCGCCACCATCGGTGCCGGCGGCACGTAGTGCCCCCGGCCATTTGCAACTAGTGTGCAAATGAAAACCCTTCCTTGAAACGCTTTCCGCGTCACTACCCCCAGGGTATGACAGGCATGAGAAATGCCCAGGATTCGACTTTCAAAAACGGAACGCTATCCGCGTCATCACCCCAAGGGTATGACAGGCACGAGAAATGCCCAGGATTCGACTTCCAAACCGAAACGCTCCCCGCGCCACCACCCCAAGGGTGTGGCAGGCCACAGACTATGCCTAGCGCCGAGGGGACGACTTTCAAAAATGAGGCGCTTTCCGCGCCATCCCCCAAGGGGAGGCAGGTTACGGACCACCATATCTTGTGCCCAGGAAACGTCCCTCGATCCCCTCGGAACTCGGAAGGTTAACCCGAGGGAGGAGAGCCATTGGTGTATTCTGATGGTCTCCTAATAGGCCCAGCCTCACCAAGAAACCAAGTTTCTTGATGCCTTCCCTTCACCACCAACCAAAAAAAAAAGGAAAAAAAAGGGGGGTGAAGGGGAGTAGACTCAGCGAGAAATCAAAGAGTACACTCCGACAATATCACAACATGCCGAGGGCTCCCCACGGGAACACCTCCGGTAATTGAAGACTCCTATTTCCCGAAGGATACTACTCAAAGAAATATCATCAGGAAATGGCTAAGTCCACTACCTGGTCACCTCCGGTCACAAAAACACCGAAGGATGCATTAATACAAAGGGACTGAACTATCCAAGGTCCAATAAACGGTACTTCAAACGACCACCGAAGGCATCTGTTATGCACAAATACCGAGGGCCCTCTCCCCATGACAAGGGTCTAAATCTACAACTTTTAAAGTGTATGCCGAGGGCACACACTCCTCATTGGCTTTCTTCACAACAACAGGAGTCAACATCAATGTATGCTTAGAAAAAATTCTAAGTCCTGAAGGAGCAGCCCCCGGGCACCCGAAGGCTACACAGGGAAGCAGCACTTGAAAAAATTCTAAGTCCCAAAGATTGGCCCCCCGGCCCAACCAATATTACAGCCAAGGGAATATGGTGGCCGAAGGCCATGCAATACAACAACAAAAAAAAGGAGGGTATTATGTCCTAAATGAGTAGCCCCCGGGCATCTCGCAAAGTGATGTAGAATCAGAGGGCAACCATCACCCGAAGGCTCCCAAGGGAGACTTTACACTTAGAATATTTTCTAAGTCCTACATGTTTTCCCTCCCGGTCAGCTACTCATACATCATAGAGGTATGCCACCTCCCGAAGGCTCTCGAGGGAAACTCTACACTTAGAAGATTTTCTAAGTCGTACATATTTCACCCTCATCTCAAGGGACCTAATTGCCGAAGGCTACCTATCAATCGAGAGCTACGGTACACAAGGAAACAACACTCAAGAAAATTTCCTAAGTCCTAAAGAATTGGTCCCCGGCCTATTCAATATTTCAGTTGGGGCTCCACAGTAGCCGAAGGCTACATGACATACTACACTTGCAAAAAATCTCTAAGTCCTAATCCCTACTGAACCCTCGGTCCAACATTTACACATCAGGAAGGGAGGCCATATCCCGAAGGCTCTCAAGGGGAAATCTACACTTAGAAATTTTTTCTAAGTCCTAGGATTTGGGTTACTGCAATCACCCGAAGGCCCTATGGTGTGCTACACTTAGAAAAATTTTCTAAGTCCTAATTGCTGCTGAACCCTCGGTTGCATATCCAGCGGAGGGTGCCCAACTACCGAAGGCTCCCAAGGGCTAGCTACAATCAGATGGTATTCTAAGTCCTAAGACATACATTCAAAGGAACAAGACATACATTCAAAACAAAGACGAAGGCATACATTCAACAATGAACAGATCAGAAGGAAGCGTATCATATACACCAAGCCCGAAGGCAATCATTCAATTACAACACAAAAATAGTCAATGTGATCATTACAGAGTGTGGCCAAAGCCGAGGGGCAACAAAAGTTTCATTACAAGGTTTTTTTTTAAAAAAAAAATTGCTAAGTAATAATCTTCTCGGCGGCTTCAGCCTCGTTGTCACCGGGGGCATCTTCCACGACAGCCTTGGAGGAGACTTCTTCTCCGGCAGCATCTCCCCCGACGGCTCCAACCCCGTCACCCCCCATCATCACAGAATCATAGATTGTTGGCCGCTCTTCACCCGGGGGGAGGGGAACTCTGACATCTGGTTGCAACGGAGGGAGGCCGTATACCGAGGGGTCAAATTGTTCGAGGGATACACCGAAGTGCCTGGCGAGCCTCCGGTATATCAGGTGCTGGGTAAAGAACTCACCCCCCTGATAGTAGGCGTCGCCCCTATCGGTCAGCCAGTCAACCCCGGGGCCTTCTACCCAAGCGTCCACCGAGGCTGCCACCACGGAGGCAACCCACTCCTTATGGCCCTCGGCCCTCCAGCCCTCAGCAAGGAACTCCGCAACTGCCTCCCCTCGGGCCTCGGCCGCAGCTCTCTCCTTAGCAGTTTGGGCTTCATCGGAGGCTTTCTTCGCCGCCTCGGCAGCAGCCCTCTCGGCCTCTGCCTTGCCTTCGGCTATACCATCAGCCTTGGCCTTCTCCGCCGCCGCCTTCGCCTCCCGAAGGGCCTCCTCCAGCTGGGCAGCATGCTTCACTGCCTCGGAGTTCTTACGGATCAGCCCCTCCACCTTCTTATCCTGGGCGGCCTCGTGAAGACGCCTTTCCTCGCGCCTTCGGGCCTGTTCCCCGAGGGCTATGCAGGCCTGCGAACAGTGATCAAAGGAGTTAGATTGTTCCTCAGGAAAAAATAAGACTACACTGACAAGATAAGGAAAAAGGAAGCGGATACTTACAGTGAGCGAGGACTGGAGGATCCTGTTCTCGAGGGCATCGTCATCGTAGGTCTCGAAGACTTCCCTGTCCATCTTCGAGGTGATGCCCCGCAGGAAGGCCTTCGGCTCGGCAGTGCCGTGCATCAACGAAGCGCCGGGGGCAAAGGAGAGCTGACGGATCTCCCGGGGTGATTCAGCCCGGGGGGGATTCACCGGATCCTTCGGGGGGACCGAGGCCAGAGGCTCATCAACGGCGGGCATGTCATCAATGACTATAAGGGGGGCCGCCTCCCCGACAGCACCCACGGCGCCTTTCTGCTTCTTGGTGGGGGGCTCCACCCCTTTGTCGCTCCTCTTCTTCTTAGCGGCCGCCTCGGCCTTCGACCCCCCGGTCCCCACAGCAGCATGGGCGTCCCCGGCGGAAGGCTCTATGGCCTTCGGGAAAAGCGCGTCAACTGGCTTCTGGCTCGAGGGCCCCCTCTCCTTTTGCTGGGTCTTGCCCTTCCTCTTCACGAACAAGGCGTTGGCATTCATCCTGCTACCTGCAAAGAACGACAGCAACAAGTTGAAAGGTTAGAACCGAGGGGTCAAAAACATGACAACAAACATAACAAAAAATCTCTAA
The DNA here is from genome assembly GCA_945859875.1 of Cuscuta europaea. NCBI lineage: Eukaryota > Viridiplantae > Streptophyta > Magnoliopsida > Solanales > Convolvulaceae > Cuscuta > Cuscuta europaea. The sequence continues at coordinate 13,096,910 of CAMAPE010000054.1, read as the reverse complement.
GTACGAAAACGTAAAGCCCCCGGCCACTACCTCCTGCTCCCACGAAGGCTTTATCGTAGAGGGGATATTTCTCGTCGGTCTCCCCAATGAACCGATACCTCAGGAATCCGAGGGCATACAGGTCCTCCTCGAGGGTGCACTCCTTGATGGTTACGTTCTTTTCCCGACCCTCGGGAATCTTTGCAATCTTCAGGCCATCCTTCTCGAGGGCGGCACTCTTGGCCTTCACATGGCGCCGAAAGCGATTCCGCAACTCCCTCGGGAACGGGCTGTCGGCCAGTCTGATGTAGCACCATCGCTCTCTCCACCCCTTGTTGGAAGAAGGGGCCTCAGTGAACAGCTTGAACTGTGCTATCTGTTGTAAGTTCGCATAGCCCTCGGCATTTGTATGTCCCCCCCGGCATAGGTTGAAGCTTTGGAAGAATAACTCCAGGCTCGGTGTAACCTTCCGGAGTTTGCACAGGTTCACAAACCCCGTTATGTACGAGTGGCTGTTGGGAGTCAGTTGGCAGGGGGCCAGGCCGGTGTACCTCAGGTACTCCCGGAGGAATGGATGGAGAGGGAACCGGAGGCCCATTGAGACCGAAAGCACGTGCACGGCTATACATCCCTCGGGGGGCCGCGACAGCACGTCATCGGGACCTGGCTCGACTACCACGGCCGAGGGCCCTACATGCAATTGGGTGATGTAGATGTCTGCCCTGTCAGCTTGGGACTTGATCTCCAGAGCGGCGGTGTCCAGGAAGGAGTAACCCTCCGGTAGATCAACTGGCCCCCCCTGATCGACGGTCTTTGCTTTCTTCTGAGGGGCGGCCTTCGTCTTTCTCTTCTTCATCCCGGGGGCCACCCGGATGGGAACTACGTTCAGCGGCCGGGAGGTACTGGCCTCACCAGCACCCCGAGGGGGAAGGACGGCCACAGTGACCTTCGCCCTCTCCTTCTCCTCCTCCTCTTCAGCAACTTGGACGGCGAGGGCCAACTCTTCATCCTCGGCAGTTCGCTCGAATTCCTCCACCTCGGCCTCAGCCGTCAGATCTTTCTGCACCTCAGTGGCGAGGGCTGCATCACCACAATCCGAGGGCTGACCACTGCTTGACTCCACATCGGAGATGCCTTCGTCCTCCATCGAGGGCGTCCTCGAGATGTCCTGAGAGTCACTCTGGGACGACATTCGCACCCTTGTTCGAGGGCTCGTAGACGGTAGTGTTTCCTAACTTTTCTATCTCCTAAACTAAGGGCACAGTACAGCTATGCTAGAAGGAGAAAGGCAGGGAGCACTGACCTCGAAAGCTGAGTTTTGGACCGAAGGCTGAACTTTCTCTCTCTAGAAAAATTGACACAGCTTCGCTAACAAGTTTATCGCACACGGAGGAATGCCTGGCCTTGGGGTATTTATAGGCGCTGGAATCCGGGCTTGGGCCTGGGTTCCGGGCCTCCGGGTGGACGCCATCATTACTCACCGCGTCTTCGCCCAACCGGTGGCGCCGCCCACGGACAGCCAGCCATCACACGCCACGTGTGCCCCCCCCCCCCCCCCCCAACGGCTATATCCCGTCGTTACATATTCCAACGGCTATATTTCCAACGGCTATATTTTGGAAGCCCCCGGGTTTTCTACTTCACTCCACTTCATCAAAGATAGCCTCCGGGTGCACTCACCCAGAAGTGCCCCCGGGTTGTGCCCCGCACAGCACATTACACACGCCTTTGGGATCACCCCTTCAGATCCCTAGGGCTGCATATCAGGGCACCCCTCGGGGTTTTCCCCTCAGCACTGCAAAACCGGGTAGCCCCCGGGGAGTGCCTCATTGACGGATGGCCCATGGCCCTCGGGTACCTTCATCACCACCTCATCAACAAACAGTGGACCCCCCCGGTAACAGCTTCACTGCTACCCTCATCTGGCAGGCCCTCGATCCCTGGATTGAGGGGCTCCCCTTCGGCGCCACCAGGATATCAACAGCAAGCCTTCGGCTAATCAACACGGGAGCCCTCGGAAGAGAGAGCCTTCGGCATTCCCGCCATTCTCCAATTTTTACCAAGGTTTGACATTTTCGATTCATCATTGGGGGAATTCGGTGCACTCTTTTTCCCTCATTAGGATTTTTTCCCTAAGGGTTTTTCCTAATGAGGTTTTTAACGAGGCATCCCCCCAAAATGAAACGAAAAGCGTCAGCCTTCGGCCCACAACAGCAACGCAACTACTCTACTCCTTTTCACCACTTTACAAGTGCCTCAAGGAGTGAGGGACTGGAGGACCCCTTCGGGAAAATCATTAAATTACAAAATCTGTGAAATTCCAACAAACAACAAAGCAAGCCCTCAAGTCCCGACATGCGGGTAACTGAGGGACTGCCTTCGGCAGGGACATAAAAGCAACAACTCCTCACCAACTTCAGGGATCACGACAGGACAACATCAAAAGGCAAGCACAAATTACTCCTTTTCCCTCAAGTACCTTTCGGCAAAAGGAGTGAGGGACTCCTGATGGAGTATATGGCCCGGGAACCCCCGGCCCACAGACTCCTACTACTCCATCAAAGGCCCAACAGGCCCGAATCACAGCGCCCAGAGTACCAAGCAGTCCGCACAACGCACAGGGGTGCCTTCGGCCCCCTGGCCGAAGGCTCCAAATTATCACAGAGCGGGTTTCTCAAGCAAATTAGGAAACTGGGAGAAAACGGCGAAAACAGTAGCCCTCGGCATTGTGAGCCCTCGGCACCAGGGTGCCATCGGGTGGGAGAGCCCTCGGTTACTGCTCTATAGCCGAAGGCACCTCACTCGACAAGATATCTGCCTCACATGCGTACAGATCACCGTACCCCGCACAGACGTCCCATCCAACAGCCGCATTAAATGCGGCCACATGCGGCTGCCAGCGCCAACCAGTTGAGGTGACCCCTCGGCCAATGAGCGCTTGACACGTGTCCCTGCCCGGCATTTATTTCTACTATAAATAGCACCCCATTTCCCCATTTGTAACCACGCTGAAAACGCTCCACATTGATAATACACCCTCTCTCTCTATATTCACTTGCTCTAACTTCTCTCTAAGTTACTCCCCGCGATAACCCTTCGGATATATACCCCCGGGTAGACTATCCATCACACTTGTTTTAGATCTACGTGGGCATGCTTAGCTATTCTCCCAAAGTGAAAGTGAGACGCTACGCTGCCTAGGGTTTTACGTGGTCGTACATCGGTGTTCTAGGAGTAGTTTTTCGCTGCGGGGCATATTTCTTTCTGAATTTTGGATAACAACATGCAACAGAAAAGCTATGGAGAAGTCCGAAAACATCAATAAGGTTCAATCTGACAACGAGATGAACAAGAAATTGGTCGAGTTTGATGATTTTTAATAGGCTTACGATCATCTGGTCTTGGAGGAAAAAGATGGATGTGGAATGTTTGTGCTAGTGGCAGTCTTGGGATGTATAAATCCATTATTTCCCTCGAAGCTCTCGTATGTTCAACGAAAAGTTTTGCTCATATTTGGGTAAACGGATTTATGTCTGGTCAAGAACTCAGGAGACTTTTTGGATATTATGAGTCTAGTGAAATGGGGAAGAATACTATGACCTTAAGGGTCTTTAAGAACTCTATATTGCTCATTTGGTGGTCAGCGATTCATGTTGCTTTTTTGGAGGTGGTCAGCGATTCATTTTGCTTTTTTGGAGGTGGTCGTCTTAGATCAATGTATGATTGTAGAGCTTTTAGTGAGTCTAGATGGAGTTTTTGGAAGATAGATGGTGGAGTTTTAAGATGTTAGCTGATTTTAACTGTGAACGATTGTGTGAATTAATATATTCTGGTGATTTCCATTCAAAAAATGTGGATAAACATTACTTTATATAAATGGCATTTGATAAAAATTACTTTCAGCTATTATGAGTCTATTGAAATGGAGAAGAATATTGTGACCTTAAGATTCTGTAAAAACTCTATATTGCTCGTTTGGTAGTCAGCGATTCGCGTTGCTTTTTTGGAGGTAGTCATCTCATATCAGTGTTTGAGTGTAGGCTTTTTGTGAGTCCAGCTGGATTTTTTTTGGAAGATAGATGTTGAGGTTTTAAGCTATTAGCTGATTGTAACTGCGAACGATCGTTTGAATTAATATGGTTTGGTGATTTCCTTTCAAAAAAAATGTGGATAAACATTACTTTATTTAAGTGGCATTTGATAAAAATTACTTTCAATTAAAACAATAGTATTGGAGCTCTTCTTTGAATAGAGATTCGAATGTGTTGTATTCTTTTGACTGGTGTAAGCACATATGGTATGTAAATGTGTTGTTTCAAGAAAATGACACCAAACAGATCTAGCTAGATTGTTTCATTTAAAGCATCTCCAATGCTCTTGGAATGTATCATTTCTCCAATGCTCTTGGTGCATTGAGATGAAGTGACAATAAAACGGATATGATCTATTTGATATGTGGGTCAAGCTTTAACTAAAAGGGAGTCTATCAAAATAATACTCTATTGCAAAAGCAACCAAAATTAAATAAGAAAGAGAAAAGTATCATACTAGGTATAGAGGGCGGCATCCAAGGTTCACAAATGGATCTTGTCCTCGACCTTAGTCCATTTTTCAATTGTCATGTCACCTATACTTGGTCTATTTAATTGTGCATTGGAGCTGACACTTGTATTTCGAAAGTGCAATTGATGAGGTGGAACTACAATGGACATCGACATTAGAGATGTCCTTATGGTATTGTCTCATTTCCAATCATATAATCATTGATAGAATTTAATTTGTAGTGTCCTAGATGATGTCTTGCACGTCCACAAATTCTCTTCAATTTCAACTTGAGACGCTTGTTAAGAAAATATAAAGATATCATTGTGAATGTTGTGCAAAAGGAAAAAGAAAATCCAACCAAATAAACTATTCCTTCAAAAGAAATGGGATATTTTTGGTACTGTGGGAGTAGAGCAAAGGCTAAAGATTTTACACCAGATGAAAATACACTACAATAATCACACTTTTACCGATCAAAAGGCAAAACCAACATTAATGCCTGAACTGATCAATAACAATGGTGAATTGGTGATATAAATATTTATTCATATATCAATAATTTATTATTATCAATATGTACGCCATGTATAATATATACGATGAGTAGATTTGTGGAACCCCATATGACTTGAATGTTTTTGTAGGATGGACTGCATTTGACGTAGTTATAGATCCGAGCGAACCAGATCGACCTCAGCTAGCTAGCTCCGTTGCTCAGGGTTGATTGTAGCTTTTCCAAATTAATGATGAGTAGTTGGTGCACCCCTTTAAGACAAAATTGATTGACATCCACATTAGTCAAATGACATAAATTGTTAAAACTAGTGTATCGTATCAGAGAATAAAATCCGTATCTTTAAATTCTAAACCAGATTAATTAAAATATATAGTCCAATGCATATATATTCCATCCATTATTATATTCCATCCATAGATTGTATATATATGTAGAACTCCAATGCATTATTATATTCCATCCATAGATTGTCAATTTCACGTGGACTATTTATATGCATAATCTTATACTCGTATATTTTTCATACGAAGAGTCATCACTACTCTTCATTCAAATTTTCATCTAATTAAACTTAATTAAAACCTGTTTCTCATTAAATTTTTTCCTCCATAAATTTGTAGTCTGAACTTTGCCACTTATTTATAAGTGGGCAATCTCCCTTCCTCGAATTCGTCTACATGAAAATCTTGGATAAGCTACGTCGTGTTAAACCAATAAGTGTTTAAATGCTACAAGAAAGTACTAGATGCATCATAATTTGTCTAATGATGGGACATTATATACAGCCACACACACATACATGCATGATTTTAATGGTTAGCTTTATAGATTATTAATAATTTATATAATGTAGGGAAAATTACTACTAACCCCTAAAGTTAAAGTTATGTCATAATTATTTACATTTTCCAAAATTAATTATTTTTCCTTCAGCTTTGATCATTATCACTATATGCCCACTCATGTTAATATTTTTTAAATTAAATATAATATAACTCTTAAAATCAATGAAAAATGTCTACAAAATTAATTTTAAAGTAAAATATAATTTATTATCATAATTATAAATCATTGTTCTTGATCGTTTTTTTTACTTAAGAAGTATATTAAATTTAGTTTAACAAATATTAACGTGAGGGGGCAACCAGTGAGAATGATAAAAACTCGGGGGTTAAGTAATAGATTTTTTAAAATGCAAGGTTGCATTAATAATTATAACATGACCGGGTTATAGTGATTTTCCCTATAATGTAATAGAACCTTTGGGGTTGCTAAGAATGTTTGTTTTTACCCGAGGTGTCAGGGGAGCTGAGGGGGGTGAGGAAGCTTGAGATAAACATGGCCGCAACTCTCACTATAGAGTTTCAAACTCGAGACCTCTCGCAAGGGAGAATGAGTCGACGACCAGTTGAAGTAGCTAGACCGCTTTCTCGATGTTGCTAGGAATGTAAATGCACACATACATACTACGGAGTATAATATATTACGATGTATATATAAAAGTGTGCAAGTGGGAGGTCTTGAGTTCGAAACTCGCTAGGCACATAAGGGTTTGAAAATCAATGGAGTGAGTTTCAGCTTGATTACTCCAGACCCCCAGCCCCCCTCCCCCAGACCCCCGGAGTAAAAAGAAAAATGAAAAAAAAAAGTGTGCAAGTACCTGTTGTGAAGGGGGTTAGATCCACTTGGTACGTTTCTTTTACTCACATAATTGATAGGTTTATGAGTGTGATGACGAAGATAATACGGTTGTCTCATCGTCTTCCGAATCATTATGTTATTCGAAGGGGGGAGAGGAGAAGTCATCATTGTGATCATCGTGTCCGCAGTGTCAGCTTCAGGTGACTTGTGGTGTTTGTGATTAGCCAAAATCCCTACTAATACAAGCAAGAGAAAACAAACAGCCACTAGTATTAAAACATTATTACTCCGAAGCCTTGGCTTGTTGTCCATTTCTCTATCTCCTTTTCTTTATGTAAATACTTTGAGTTTCTTGTTTGGGGAAGAAAATAAGAAGAGAGTAATATGAAAGAAGATCTAATGAAGATATATAAAATGGTGAGGAAACAAGTACATTTTATATGATTATAAAATGATGAGGAAACAAGTAGATTATAATTAAATGGTGAGAAGATCTAATGGAGATATATAAAATGGCGAGAAGTATTAAAGAGAGAAAAAACTTTTAGAAAAAAGTGTCTATAATTTGTTTTAAATGACCTTTACTTGTCACTCGTACTCTTTAGTCGCCTTTAAATAAACAAGTATTAATTGTACGGTATTAACTTCTTAAAACTTACGGAGTATATAAATTAAAGGGGACGTTAATTAGGAATGGAATATAAATGAATATAAACAAAAAGTCAAGATAGAGCTCCCTTTATAGCACAAGAGGACAGAAAGGTTTGTGAGTAGACTCCATCGTTTTTTCGTTCAATGATTTCCAAATATTTTCTCTTGCCAAACGAGAGCTTTCAATACTTTGAATTTCTATCCTCACCAAGGATGAAAAAATTAGTATAGATAAACATATACTCCCTCCGTTTCAGAATCTTTGACACAATTTGACTTGTCAAGAATTAAGGAAAAAATGTTACTGAGGGGTAAATTTTACTGTAGTGTACACTGTTTGACACTGTTTGAACACTGTTTGACACTGTTTGAACACTGTTTACCAAATAAGGAAATAAGGAAGTGTGTCATTGATTGTGAAACAGCCAAAAAAGGAAAGTGTGTCAAAAATTGTGAAACGGAGGTAGTATATCAGTAATTTACTTTTATGAAAATATTGATATATATAACGATAATGATCTTGTCCAAAAGAAATTGTTTAAAATTATTAAATCTATAAATTTCATAAAGCAAAGATAAAAAGTTGGAGTTCAAATTTACCTCAAACAATATAAATAAGGGAAAGGTACAAATATATCATTGTAGTATGAGTGTGAGAACAAATATATTCCCACACATTTATATATAATGTATCTATAATTGTCTTAACTATGATGATTTTGTTTATTTGAAATATGTGTAATATTGATATCACTTAGGTTGAGTAGGTTGAAAAATAAATATACTAAAGAAATTTTATACCTTCGTGCTTATTTAAACTTCTTGGTTTTAATATCACCCACGCATGTTAAGGAAATAATTTATTTCCTTTGACTTCATGAAATACCTTTTTTATTGAAGGTAAAATTTTATTGTAGAGTATATTTTGTACACTATGTGACACTATGTTGTGGTTATTCTTTTAGGGTAGTAGAGTAAATTAGGGCTCCACAACGACGGGGTAGCTATATTTTCTTATCCTGCTCGCTTGGCTCGGGTTAACTGCTAAACAACCCACATATATACAATTTAAATGGATAACCCGAGTAGGGTCTGTAGAAAAAATATATCACTTTGGTCTTCGGGTTAGGTCTTTACCACGCAGGACTAATACAGTCAAATTTAGGCTCCACCCACTACAAAAAATAACATGGGATTGACAGAGGGGTAAGGATATTTCAAATCCGTGCCAAAAACACTTTGGCACGAGCTATTTGACATGAAAAATCGGTAAGTCCGTGCCAAATTCCGTGTCAATCTCGTTATTTTTTTGAAGTGACCAACCTATTGTAAGTCTAAACTTTGTGTAACAACATCAAATTATCCTTATGTAAAAGAAGTTCCTTTAGAAGCAAATATAATAAATCAATTAGGCAAAATGGTGAATACTTTATAACTCTACTTCTTAAGTAGAGCATGACGGTTTAAATAAGAAATAATGTAGCAAATTATTTTTGTAGAAAAATAATAGAAATATAAAGGGGGTTAGGTCATGAATAATACTAATTAAAAGCATTTGGACAAAAATGAGACCTCTTTTAAAAATTACCAAGAAAGTTATCATGCGTGTGTAGGGCTTTTGCCTTGAATATTACTAAATTAAAGTCAATTTCAAAAAATGTGACCACTTTTATAAAAGGACAAAAATGTGACCAAAGGGTCATATATTTGGAAAAACATTGTCTGTCATATTTTTATGTCACTGTTAAATTTTTATGTCACTGATTCTATGTCACTTTTGAATGTCACTGCCGGTTTTCGTGTCATTTTTAAATGTCACTATTGTTTTCATGTCACTTTTATAGGTCACTTCCACCATCAAACGTGTCACTGTGCCCGTTAACCATGTCACTATGCCGTTATCGGCTACTTTTTCCGGTGAAAATGACATCTACCACCACCGGTGAAACTAGGGGTGGACTCGGGCTGGGCCACCCGGAACCGGACCGGCCCGCTACTGTGCGGGCCCGAACCGGACCGCTACTGTGCGGGCCCGAAACCGGCCCGGTGAACCGGTTGGTTGGCCGGTTCGGGCCACCGGGCCCGGTGGGATCTCGGTTCGGGCTCGGGCCCTTCAAAAGGTGAACCGGCCCGGCCGGTTCGAGCCCGGGCTAGGCCAATTTTATTTTATTTTTTATATTTTGATTTTTTTTAAGTTTTTGGGTTGGGCTGGGTATTTTGGGCCATTTGAGGTGGTTAGGGTTGGTCATGGTGACGGCGGCAACGTGGGTCGCGCCGGCCGGAGGGTCGGGGACGGCGGTACGATCATTCGCTGAGGTGCTGGCAGCTAATAAAGAAATACCATTGAAGGCTCCATTTCGGCATAAAGGTATGCCGGCTGTTCAATTCCCTGAAGACGAGGTGTCAATTCTGGCGGAACAACATAAATTTGCTCTTGTCGGTTCCTTTGTGAGAGGGCGGCCTCAGATGGTTACATTGCGTCATGAATTTGACAAGATTGGATTCAAGGGACCTGTCTCGCTAGGGCTCCTGGATCATAAACATGTTCTCATCCGATTCACGATGGAAGAGGATTTTCAAAGGTGTTGGATGCGTCAATCTTGGGTAATACGGGGTTTTAAAATGAGGATCACTAGGTGGACGCCTGACTTCCATCCGGAAGTAGAATCCCCTATTGTTCCAGTGTGGATTATGTTTGAAGGACTGCCTATACACCTACAAGACAAGAGGGCACTGTTTTCCATCGCAGGCATGGTGGGAAAACCACTTAAGGTGGATGCTGCAACGGCAAACTTGTCTCGGCCTTCTACAGCCAAGGTATGTGTGGAGTTGGATCTGTTACAGGAGATACCTTCGAAGGTTCTAATCATGAATGGGAGTAAAGAATTTATAAAAACAGTGACCTATGAAGAGCTTCCATCCTATTGTGTGAAGTGCAACAAAATAGGACACCACAAAGAGGTGTGTGGTGTTAACAAAAGAAAGGAGGGGCCACAACCAAAACAGGCTACAGGACAGTCAAAGGCCATCATTAAACCAGTGAATCAGGAACATTGGACCCAAGTTGCGCGTAAAAATAAAGGTAAAGAGAAAGTGGAAGTTGAGAGGGACAAGGCTGAAACTTCTAAACAAGGGGAGGAAAGGGTGGAAGAGCAAAAAGCAGAGAATATAAATCAAATTCAAGGCGGTGAAGCTCAGACAGCGCCCAGCGCCAAGGGAGGATGTCTAGAAAACTCTTTGAAGATGGAGGAAGAAGGGGGACTTTCTGGGGGAGGAGAGGAGAAGGGGGAGGTTAATGGAGCGGGTACCTCGGATGGGGATATAATAAGCAAGTTGAATAAGGAGATTGAGTTGACTAATAACCAACCGGTGGATGTGACAAGACTAATTTCATTTGAGGAGGGCTACAGTAGAGAGGAAGATGTGCATCAGATAGTGGATCAAGAAGGGATTGTTTCAGATGGGGACAACACTACTGAAGAAGAGGTTACTAAGGAAGGTTGGAAAAAAGTGTGTAAAGAACTGAAAAATAAGGTCAACCTCATTATACAAAACAAAGGAACCGCTTTGGATGTTATTGCACGTAGGGAAATCAAACAGGCCCAGCCTTCTTATGCGATCAACACCAGATTGGCTGCAAAGAAGCTTTCAAAGGATCCAACTCCAGCTGGTTCCTTATGAAGATTCTTTCATGGAATATGAGAGGACTAGCCTCGTCGTGCCCGAGGCTACGTGACATCATCAGGCATCATAACATTGATATTGATACTATTATTGAACCTATGGTTGGAAAGGATAAGGGAGTTTCCTTTATGCATACATTGGGTTTTTCAAATATTTACATGGCTTCGTCTAACAAAATATGGTTAATGTGGAATAAGCATGCTTTTGATATTATACATAATTCAGAAGAAGACCAGTTTCTGCTTGTTAAGCTTAAATATATTCCTTTGGATTTTGATTTTTTATTTTCACCGGTCTACGGGTTGCATACGAGACCGGAAAAGTGTCGGCTGTGGGCTGGTTTATCGAGTATAGCACAAGGAGCGCACGAAGCTTGGATCATTGGAGGGGATTTTAATGTTGTGGCATCAGTATCGGAATATAAAGGGCGTGCGACTCCACATGTTAATGATATCCTTGATTTTCAAGCTTTTATTGATGAATGTGAGTGACAACAGTTGCCTACTGTGGGGTCGTTTTACACCTGGACTGGGATGCGATCTAATGGCAGAGTGTGGGAAAAGCTAGATAGATTTCTTGCAAACCAGGAGTTTCTTGATAAGTTTGATAATGTTAAAGTTCAACACTGGAGTAAAACCACTTCAGATCACTGCCCGCTTATTCTAATGTGTGACAAGGAGGTTGCCCAAGGTCCGAGACAGTTTCGTTTTCAGCATATGTGGTTTTTACATGAAGACTTCATGAATTTTATTCGGACCAAATGGAATGGTTATCCAACTTCTGGAGGCATGAGGGGCTTTAGTGTAAAACTGAAGTTGTTAAAACAAGATCTGAAGGCTTGGAACAAGGAGGTATTTGGGAATGTTTTTGGGGATTTGAGTAATTTGGAAAAGGAGGCTTTAGAGGCAGAGATGGAGTATGAAGCTAATCCTACACAGAATAATCGAGCTGTGGCCCATGAAAAACAGTCTCTTTTATTGAAAAAACTTAAACAACAGGAGGTTTATTGGAAACAGAAAGCCAATGTTAAGTGGATTCAAAAAGGGGATGCAAATACTAAATTCTTCCATGCTTCGGTTAAGGACAAACTCAGAAGACAGCACATCAATGCTATTAAGAAGAGTGGAGGTGATTGGTGCTATGATAATAAGGAAATGGGTCAGGAGGTTATTGACTATTTCTCAAACTTATATGTAGCGGAACCAACTGATGGTTTTGATCAAGTTCTGAGGAATGTGCCTAAGATACTGGAAGGGAGAGATAACGAAGATCTTATTAAAATGCCAGATGAAATGGAGGTTAAAGAGGCAATCTGGAGCTTGAATCAGGATGTTGCGCCGGGCCCGGATGGATTCGGAGGTAAATTTTATAGGGAGTGCTGGGATGTTATTAAAATTGATGTTGTAATGGCTGTTAAGGAATTTTTCCTGGGATTTCCTACACCAAAGAGCATCGGAAGTGTAAACATGATACTCATTCCAAAGAAGAAAAATCCTTCAACGTTTGGTGATTTTCGCCCAATTTGTCTATCTACATTCATTAGTAAGATTAACACTCGGATTTTGGCAACTAGAATCTCAAGGGTGCTACCTAAGCTTATATCAATTGAACAGTCAGGTTTTATGAAGGGCAGGGAAATAAAAAATCAGGTGCTGGCTGCTTTTGAATTATTACATGGTTTGGATAAGAAGGTTAGGGCTTCAAATATGGTGGTGAAACTTGATATGGCCAAAGCTTTTGACAGAGTGGATTGGTCTTTTCTAGAGGCCATCTTACTTAAGCTGGGGTTTGATGTGAAGTTAAGAAATCTGGTGCTGGAAAATCTGAGAAGCACCCACATTTCGGTTATGGTGAATGGGATCCCTTATGGTTTTTTTAAACCCCATATGGGGGTAAAGCAAGGCGATCCGTTATCCCCTATTCTTTTTATTTTGGTGTCTGAGGCATTCTCGAGAGGGATAAATAGACTTTATCAAAATGGGGGAATTGGCAGTTTTAATATTGGCAGGGGCATACAGGTTTCACACCTAGCATTCGCAGATGACCCAATGATATTCCTAAATGCCTCGGCCAGGTCTGTTAAAAATTTCAAAAAGTTTTTGGAGTCTTATCAAAGGGCTACTGGCCAATTGGTGAACAAAGCAAAGAGTTGCTTTATAGTAGGCAAACATACTTCAGCAGGTAGGGTGTCTAGCATTGAGAATGAACTAGAAATGAAACATGCTAAATTGCCTATTAAATACCTGGGAGTCAGGCTTCACAAAGGAATTACAAGGTTTACACACTGCCACGATATGTTGGAAGCCATTGACTCTAAACTATCAAGCTGGGAAGGTAAGATGTTATCTCAGGGGGGCAGACTGGTTCTAATCAAGCATGTGCTCAATTCTTTACCTATCCATGTGTTAGCAACTACCTCTATTCCTTCTGCAGTTCTTACTATTATGAACAGGAAGATTGCTAACTTTTTCTGGGGGTATAGAGATCACAAACCTAAGCACCATTGGGCCAGGTTTAACAAGTTATGCAAGCCTATTCAGAATGGAGGTCTCGGATTTAGATCCTTAGCTGACATCCAGAAGGTCTCAACCATTAAACTATGGTGGGAGTATCAGCAAGGGCAATCCATTTGGACTGCCTTGATGAAAAGTAGGTATGGCAGTCGAAATTTTGGAGAGGTCAAGCCCACGGATTCTCCAACTTGGAGAAGGCTTTGCCTCATTAATGAGGTGGCTGAGGGTATGGTGGTTAGGAGTCCTAATACTATCTCTTGGAAATTTACAGAAGATGGAAAATTTACATCAAAATCAGCCTACGAAGCTTTGTGGCCTCAGGTAGGGAGAAGCCTTTCCACTACTCAAATCTGGCATCCTAAGCAGGTTCCAAGGATAAGAGTTTTTCTCTGGAGGCTATGGAATGGTTGTCTTCCGTTCCCTAAACAGTTAGCAGCCTTCGCAGTAGTGTATCCATCACGGTGTCCGTTTTGTAAAGTGGTTGGCGTCAGTCAAGATCACATTCTTCATTCCTGCAGGTGGTCTCAGTCCGTGTGGGATTGCTTCACTCAACCTTTATTCACAACAATAAGAATGACAAATTATATCAAAATTGAAGTAATGAGATGGTGGATAAGTAAAAAGGGGAAGACGATGGATGCAGTGTTTATGATGGTCTTACCAGGAGTTATAGCCTGGCACATCTGGAAAACTTACTGGGATGTGGTCATAAAAGAGGAGGAACCGAGATTGGAGAAATTGATTCATCAAATCAGAAGATTTATGTTAGAGTGGTGTCATGCAAACTCTAATCTGCAAGGAAATGATAGACTAAAGAAATTAGGTTTCTTACCTGATTCTTTTGGGAGGAAGAAGCCACAAGTTCGTAGATGGAAGAAACCGGAGGAGGGGGTACAGAAGTTGAACGTGGCGATTCATCGCGGAAATGGTAAATCTGCGGCTGGATTCTTGCTTCGAGACCATGCTGGAATGGTGGTAGCTGCAGAAGGTTTCCCACTCAGCGGCTCAGGGGAAGACGAAGCTGAAGTGATGGAGATAGCGTGTATCTGGACGAAGGCTCTTCAGTTGCCTAAAGTGGTGATGGAAACGGATTTTTCTAGAAACGGACAGGTGGATTGCGGGATTGGGCTGAAGGTTTCGGTTATCCCGGCCCAAGTCAATCATGCGGCGAGACTGGTGGCCCAATTGGGCTTGGAGACCAGATTTGTTTGGCAGGCAAATGGGAATAGTCCAAAACAGCTGAAAGGAGCTATTGCTTTGGATGCTGAGGAATTGCCTTACATTTTCTAATTTTTTTGCTTTACTAAATTGTATGCATTTTCACATTGCTGTGGTTCGGCTTTTGCACACCATGTGTATCTTGATTTGATTATTTATAAAATCTGGTAGATGTTCCCCGGCATCTACCCCACTGATTTTGGTGGTTTGTCTACCGGGTTAAAATATATATATATATAACCGAGGCCCGGACGCGAGGGTTACCCGGGCCGGTTCCGGGCCTCCCATACCTTGAACCGAGACCCGGCCGGTTCAAGGCCCGAACCGGGCCTGGCCTGAACCGAGTCCATCCCTAGGTGAAACCGCCACATTGACACGCCGACTCCGGTCACTTTGCCCCATTCTTCCTCGGCCTCTCACAGCCCCGTCACCAGCCTACCCCGCCCCATCGCCGCTGCCGACCATCACCTTGGACCACCGCCGCCAACCACTACCCCACCCCCGACTTGACTCCCCAGTCCCAGTCACCTCCCCGGCCACTGCCACCGCCCACTGACCAACACCATTGCCAACCAATCTCCATGTCCCTGCCACCGTCGCATTGACCCGGCCGCCAAGGGTGTCACCGCCAGTCACCATCACCAGCCAGCCCCCCTTAGCCCCAACCTCCAACCCCTATCTAGCCCCCACCACAGCTTCCCCAAAACCATGCCCAATCCTTCCCTGCCCCAAGCTCAACCCCCTCCAACAGCCTCATCCCACCACCACAACCCACCCTAGCCCCTGCAACTGCGCCATCCCACTACCACAACCCACCTCCAAGCTCCGGCGGTCGGCACCACGAGACCCGCCCCTTGTCCCACCCCCTATTTCCAGCCCCGATCAACCCCTCCCCTACCCACCTCCGAAAGCCCACCCCCACCCCCTCATGATCCTCTGCCCTGTCCCAGCCCCATCCCACTCCCCCAGATCTAGCTACAGCTTCGGACGACACAACCCCGATGCAACCCTTCTCAGCCCCACCTCCAACATCCCAGCCCGGACCACTCGTCGCTGATCGAAACCTAGTTGCCGCCATCCCCAGATCTGAGCGAGGTGCAGTAATGCGAAGGAGTGGCCACAGAGGCGATGGGAAGCGTTGTGCGGCCATTGTGGCGACATTAGTGGAGGGGGAGGCAGAAAATCGCAGAGGAGAAGAAGAAAAGAAAAAAATTTGCGCAAGTGATAGTGAGACGCAGGGGAAGCGTTGGAGAAGAAAAGATGGGAGACGTGGGAGATTTGCCATGCTCACTTTTTTGTCCATTCAATTTTTGGTCACATTTATGTCTTTTAAAAGCTCATAAGTTATATTCATGTCATTCTTTCAATATAAAGAGGATGCTAGGAAGAAATAGCAAAGGTACCTTTATATAGGTCAAGTCGTGTCACATTGGTTTTGAGGCTCCTACTCTCTCAACCATATTCATTATATGCGGGTTTATAGAAATTTAGCCCATAATTATCACATACGAAGTACGTAATACATGAGATAAGATTGAATGTTCTACTGTATCATTTTTCCTTGTGGTTAATGTTGAGTGTGTTTCGGAAAATAAAGAAAATTAATTAAAATAAATTAATTAAATAAAATGACTAGAGAAAAAAAGAAAGGAGATGAAGCAGAATTAGTCAAAGCTCGTGCTACGCACGATGTCCTTAAAACGTATTTGTTGCCTCCCACAGTGCTAGGAGCGTTGCAACAATCGTTTCCCAGGATACAATGACTATGAACTAGTGTTTGAGCACACAAACAAGAGTTCCAGTGAACGAGAACCAAGTAAGAACACAGAAGGAATTTGCAGAGTAGCTGTAGGTGTTTTTAGCTTAAGAAATTCGTGAGGAATGTATTCTGCGTTGTGACACCGTGTGTTTGTTGCAAAGCACCTGCCAGCCTTTTATAGGAGAATTTGTTGTGTGTTAAATGGGGTGTTAATGGACCTGAATGTTGGACATCAATGACCAGTCCGTTGGACATTGAATCATCCATAAACTGTCCATTTAACGCTGCATTAAAAAACAAGAACGTTGGGCATTTAATGGTTGTAACGGCTTGGAGCAGTTCTGGTGCGCGATCAGAATACCCCCATCAGAGTTGGAGCAACTCTGATGCTACCAGAATTGGAGCAACTCTGATGCCACAAGAATACCTCCACCAGAGTTGGAGCAACTCTGATGCGAAGCCACCAGAGTTGGAGCGTCTCTGGTGCAAAGCCATCAGAGTTCGAGCAACTCTGGTCCGAAGCCATAAGAGGTCGAGCAACTCTGGTCCTGGGAAAAATAAAACGTTACGGGAAGAAACAAAAATTAGACCGTATCTTTGAATGATAGGTTTTCGGACGACATTCGTGTCCGTAGGTCGCCCGCGCACACGAGTCGCGGTTTTTCTTCTCCGTTTCGGGATTTGATCGGCACCCCTCCCCCTGCGCGTAAGAGAGAGCCTTTACCCTTAGGAATCTTAACTCCTTAAAAGAAGCTTCCCTTTATAAGGGGGTGAAAATCCCTTGAGTTTTTCGGTGTGGGATAAAACACACTAGAAACTCATCATTTTCCCAGTTTTTCCATTTCAACGAGTGAACTTCGAGAATCAATTTCTCATTCACCCGTTATCCGTTTTGAGTGTACCATGTATCGAATTGTAGTCCTTAACAAGGACAATCCGAAACCACTTTGACCCGACCCAAATCGGAAGTGGACCCCACTCAAATAATTGCCCCAAAATGACCATTTCATGCAATTTTTAACACATTTTTCCAACAATTCCCCACATTAATGAAAATTGATTTTCGAGACTTAAAAGACACGAAGATAGGAGGACACGTTGTGTTCACCGGATGATCCTTGCATACGGAGAGGTAGGTTTTATCCTTTGAACCTTCCGTTGTAGAGACACGTTTATTTACTGGCTGTCTAGTAGACTCGATGTCCTTGAACTATACTGTTGTCGTGTAAACATTGACTTATCTTTACACAAGAACCTTCCAACTTTGTTCCGTTCTCATGGGTGTGCCCGTTTTGGCCATGGGTCACCATCCTGGTTCTGCAAGTGTTTCTAAAGAACTGAGCCTTTACAGTTCTCCTTTGAAGCGGCCCTCTTCTCTCTCACATAGGTGATTCTTGCACGAGTATCCCGCATACTCTTCCAATGTTATCGAGTAGATCAACATTTTAGAATCATTAAAGCGAACGTTTTTGCTAACCTCATGCGGGAGTCACTGTTTTAACGAGGAGTGGGTAGGAGTCCGGGACCCTTACAGTGACCATCCTTCGCTCTATAATTTAGTTGTCCCTTTTGAACCTAGGACCAACTAGGTTGGGTATCCACTATAGAACATTTCAATTCACGGGCTTTAGTCCCATTCCTCGTGACAACTTCTCCAACAATTCTCTATCCAATGCCTTGGTTAGCGGATCCGCTATGTTATCCTTTGACTTCACGTAGTCAACAGTGATAACACCCGTTGTGAGGAGTTGTTTAATGGTGTTATGTCTACGATGAACGTGTCTAGACTTACCATTGTAGAGATTGCTCTGTGCCCTTCCAATTGCCGCTTGACAATCGCAATGTATGTGATGGAGTATATGGCCCGGGAACCACCGGCCCACAGACTCCTACTACTCCAGTGAAGGCTCAACAGGCCCAGAAGGCCCAACAGGCCCAAATCACGGCGCCCAGAGTACCAAGCAGCCCACAATGCGCACCAGGGGTGCCTTCGGCCCCCTGGCCGAAGGCTCTAACTCTCACAAGAGGGCCAGGATAGCAAAACGAAGTTACTGGGAAAAACGGCAAAAATCAGTAGCCCTCGGCACCTGGAGCCCTCGGCACCAAAGGGGTCCCCAGTACTCGGAGCCCTCGGCTAGTCCTCTACAGCCGAGGGCACCCTGCCCGACATGATATCCGCGCCACATGCGTACAGATCGCCGTGCCCTGTACAACGTCCCATCCAACAGCCGCATTAAATGCGGCCACATGCGGTTGCCAGCGCCAACCAGATGAGGTGACCTCTCGGCCAATAGACGCTTGACACATGTCCCTGTCCAGCATTTATTGCTACTATAAATAGCACCCCATTTCCCCGTTTGTAACCAAGTCACAAGTCATAAACGCTGCATACTTTCTGAATACACTTTCTCTCTCTATACTTACTTGCTCTGACTTCTCTCTTGTTATTCCCCGCAATAACCCCCCGGATAAGCTACCCCCCGGGTACACTGTCCATCATTTGGTGCTCTCGTTGAGAGGTCGAACAATCAAGTAAGAAACCCTCCCCCTTCGCCAAACACTAACCCTCTACCAAAATGGTGAGAACTACACGTGCCAACTCCAAAAACGTAGAAGACAAGAACCTGGCCCTCGGCGACGTCAATGCCCCCGAAGCCTCTCACAGGGCTCCCGAGGGCGGTGTCATCGCTGGGCTGGAACAGGCGGCTGTCGACCTACGCCTTCAGATCCAGCAGAATGCCCCCGATGCCCGCCTCGGCATCGAGGCCAAGAAGAAGAACCGGAGCGATGACCAAGTCAGCCCTCCGGTTCTCACCATCGACGTTCATTCGGCGCTCTCCGCCTTCATCCAGACGCTCACTCAGAACCCGGGTGCCTTCGGCACCCTGGCTCCGGCTCAACCCCAGGTTGGGGAAAACATCATGCTTCCCCCTCTGCCTCACCCCGTCGGAAACCCCATCCCTCGGATTGGGAATGACGAAGGGGTAGTGGCCCAAGATACGGCCTCCCAGGAGGTTCAGTCCCGGGACCGCCACAATGACAACAGAGAAAGGCCCCACACTTCCGCCCTCAACCGGCTCGGAGGGGGGCAAGACCGCCGAGGGGTCCAAGACCGCCTCGGTGGAAAGGCACTCCAAAGGCCCCAGGAAAGCGAAGGGTCTGTCTCGAGGGCAGACGAGGATCGTCCTCCTCGGGACAAAGGCAAGGCACCCCTTCATGCCGACGATGCTCGCCACCAAATCAACCAGGCCCACTCGGCCCGGGTTCGTTCGCAGGGGGCGGAGACCCTCCCGAAGGACCCCCGGGACGAAATTATTGTGGCCCTCCAACGCCGACTTGATGAAATGGAGGCCAACAAAGCTCACGCCACCACCTCCACCCCTCATTCAGACCTCAAATACGAGGCCATGATGGCCAAAATGGAGGAATTGCAGAAGAAGGTAGCCGAGGGCTCCGGGGAACCCATCATCCAGCTCCGGACCCGGACGCCATTTACCCCAAGGGTATTGGCGGCCCGGATCCCGGAAAAATACCAAGGGCAACACATACATCCCTACAATGGGAAGACGGACCCCCAGGAGCACTACAACAAATATCAGAACAGCATGATGATGGTAGGGGCGTCGGACGAATATTTGTGTCGTTGGTTCCTCTCCACCTTAGAGGGGCCGGCATACGAATGGTTCAACCGGTTGCCCGAAGGCTGCATTGATTCGTGGCAAGAACTCGCCCAGCGATTCTTGACGCAATTTGCCGGGAGGCGTCGCACGAGGAAGCACTTCTCTCACCTCCTAACCATACGCCAGAGGAGGGATGAGACCCTTCGGGATTTTCTGGAGCGCTGGAGAACGGAAGCCGACAAAGTCGACGGTGCTGACGACGGGACCCTCATGGCCCTCCTACAAACCGTCCTCCGCATCGGCAATTTTTCAAGGAGCCTCATCATTGAACCCCCCTGCGACTACATAAGGGCCCTGCAGCGGGGGGACCGATATGCTGAGGCCGAGGAGGTGGAAAACTACCACCAGCATCCAGATCAGCAACCCCCGAAGGCTGACAACAAGAACAACCGGGGGCTGGGGGCTCCTCCAAATCAACACAAGGCTTCGGGACCCTCTGATGACCGCCCTCGGCAAGGCCAAGCCAAGCCCGGGGGAGGTTATAAGAACAACCCTAAGACTTGGGCACAGCCCATTCTCCTGGACCGCCCCCGGACACCATTGACGCACCCCGTCAGCATCATCCTTGATTTTGCCGAGGAGAGGGGCCTCGTTGAGCGCGACTCTCGCGCGCCCCCGGAGGTACATGCTATCAACCCTCAGTTCCCCTACTGTTGTTTCCATCGGCATCAGGGGCACAGAACCGATGACTGCCATCAGCTAAAGACGGCCATCGAGAGATTGATACAAGCGGGCCATCTGTCCCAATTTATCCAGAGCCCTCGGCAGGAGGGACCTTCTAATCAGGGACCTCCCCGAGGGCACCACACGAAGGTGAACGCTTGGGTGAACCCGAACACCATCCCCCTCGGCAAGAAGAGGGAGATCGGAAACTTAGAGGAGGAAGAGGAGGAGTACCCCCACTACCAGGAGAAAAAACGTCACATCCTCATGATCACCGGTGGCAATACAGGGGGCGATTCCACCAGCCAGCAGAAAAAGTGGGCTCAATCGCTTTACGTGGGGGAAGTCACTCATATGCCCTTGGTAAAGCCGCTGAGGGAGGAACCCATCACCTTCACCAACGCAGATCTCCCTCCTACTTCTTCTCCTCACAGGGACGCCTTGGTGATTCGGGCTGAAATAAACAACACCATCATTCACCGAACTTACATTGACACGGGCAGCTCCGTCAATGTAATGTACCTCAGCACCTTTAGAGAGCTGCATCTGGAGAGGGGGTCCCTTCGGCCCATTAAGACCCCCCTTGCCGGCTTCACCGGCGATACTATTGATTCCGAGGGGGTAATAACCCTCCCGGTACTCTTCGGCGACGGGCTCCATAGAGCCCAGCTCGAAGTGGAGTTCGTCGTCATCAACATCGACTGCACCCACAACATCATCCTCGGTCGGCCAGCCCTTGAAGATCTTGAGGCCGTCATCTCCATGAGGCACCTCTGCCTCAAGTTCCCGGCTGAGGGGGGAATCGGTTACTCGAGGGGGAACCAAAAGCTTGCCCGCGCCTGCTACCTTCAAGTTACAAAGAAGGTTAGCAAGACGTAGTTCCGCATTGACACCATCACCGGAACTGTGGAAGCGGGAGAAAAAAGGCCGAGGGCTGAACCAGCCGAGGAGGTAGAAGACTTCGCGCTCGATCCGGCCAAGCCGGAGAGAGTCGTGAAGATTGGAGCCAAGCTCCCCGAAGACTTGAAGACCGGCATCGTCAGCGCCCTCCGCGCCTACTCCATTGTCTTTGCATGGGGGCCGGAGGACATGCCGGGAATAAGCCGAAAGGTCATCACCCACCGCCTCTCAGTGGATGTAACACCGTCCCCAAATGTATTTACCTTTAAGCGAATAATTTATTGAAGCTTATGAAGTTTTTAGTGAATTTACGAAGTTGTGAATTTGTATTATATTTTTACGCGTGAATAGTAAAATGCACGTGGGGCCCACATCGGGAGTGGGGACCGCCCGATATTATCGGGGCCACATATTATATTGATCTTGGACTAGATAATATGTATATGGTGGTGGATATCCTAGTTGAGCCATGACAATGGCATAGGGTTGACCGGTTGGTCAAACAGGGCCAAATTATCAGTATCGGCAATCTATCAGATAACAGCCCGAAAAGGGATTTCGGAGACTTCTAAATTAAAGTTGAGGGATGCATATTGATTCTAAGGTCCATTAAGAATTGGGAACAAGTGTTATATTTTATTTGACCCGATAAAATAAAATATACTTAAAACAGTCCGGAAAAATACAACTTTCGGGGCAAATTGCACACTTTGGGACAATTAGGATGACCTCCCACATGGGTGGGGGCCACCCCACGAAATTGTCAACCCTTGAGGGCTGGATGAGTGCCAAATTGGCTGAACAACAATTGAGAGGATGGGGGAGAAACCTTTGACATGTAGTAGACCCCCTCCCTTCACTCATTTGTCTAAATGAGACAAAAACCACTCCTCTCACCTCACCATCTCCACCCACACAATTCAGCACCCTAGGATAGCAAGGAGGGGCTCTGAAACTTCTCATCTCCATAGCCCAAATCCGAACTCAAGCTCAAGGGAGTCCAAGAAGAAAGTTTAAGGAGGAAAAAGCTAGGAAAAAGTGTGAAAATTAAGGTAATGACCTTATCATAACTTTTCCTTTGTTTTTCTTCAAGCATATAAGATATATATCATATGAAAGACCTTTAGTATTGTTCTACATGATTTAAGTGTGGAATAATGGGTTGGAAAGTCATTCTAAGTCCAAAAACGGACTTAGAAGCCAAATCGACCGGTTTGCCGGAAAATAACATTTTATAGGTTATTTGTGTTGATATGGGTTTTGTGATGATAAAGTATTTTTGAGCTTCGCCGGAGTTTCGTCGGAGTTGGTCAAAGTTCGCCGGAGTTGGTCAAAGTTCGCTGGAGTTGGTCAAAGTCCAATCGAGAAACGTAGAACGCGCTTAAGCTTAATTAAGGTGAGGATGACCGACTATGTTACTTATAATCTTTGGGTTAATCTCATGGGATTTCCTAAGTAAATACAAATGTGATGTGCATGGGTTGTTAATGGTAAATAATGCCTAAATAAAACTACTATTGATTAGAAGTATAGTATGCATGATATACAAAATTTATGAATAAATTGTGTATGTTTAGATGTTATGAATATAAGTGTATGATGATTGTACCCACCATGAATTTCATTTGAGATAGTATACTTTGATACCATGAAGGAAAGCTATGAAGGTATAAAAGTGATACTTGATATTAAGGCCAATCATGCATGAAGAAAGAATTATATTGAAATAAATAAATGACTAGCATTGAAATATTAGTTGGAAATGTTAGTTGAGAAATGGATGAATTAGATCCTAAGAATTTGAATTATAAAGAATCGGTGATTATGAGCCGGGCTCAAGACCGATGTAGATAACGGTGATTATGAGCTGGGCTCTAGACCGTAGTAGATGACGGTGATTATGAGCTGGGCTCTAGACCGTAGTAGATGACGGTGATTATGAGCTGGGCTCTAGACCGTAGTAGATGACGGTGATTATGAGCTGGGCTCTAGACCGTAGTAGATAACGGTGATTATGAGCTGGGCTCTAGACCATAGTAAATAATGATGAATTGATACTAAATGAACGGATTAACTATAATGTAATGATGCTCTAGATTGAGGGCCTTAGAGATTTAAACTTCGATTATACTTAGTATAGTTGTCATTGTACTTGTCAAATGCTTCCAAGTACTGACCTCCCCCTTCACGGGGGAGGCCACCTCACAGTTTCAGGTAGAACCTGAAGGTTGCTACTACCAGCCGCTGTTTGGGAAGTTTCCGAGAAGAAGACTTGGTTTGTGCTTCTTCCGTTCTCGTTTTGAAAACAATATGAATAATGCTCATGGATAATATTTTCTTAATAATTACTTTGGGGGCTTGCATGCCTATTTATGCCAAGTGTGGCTTGAACACTTGTATCAATGGTTTCCGCTGCTTTAATAAATGTTTTACATTATGTTTGTTTATGGATGTACTATGTGTGAATGGTATTCAAGACGCCTTGTATAGTATGGATGAGTCGGACTGCGGTTGACTATTCGTACTGTACGGCGGGTTGTTGACGTGTCCGGGTAGGTTCGGGGCGTGACAATTTAAATGGTATCAGAGACTTAGTCCGTAAACATCATAATGAAGCTTCAAAATTTCTTTTTGAAAATGAATTTGAAAAACCATGAGCATAAGTTTTGTACTTATAGAACTTTTGGTACTTGAGTTGCAATGCCTCTAATTGTTAAGATGGTACCCTTAACGATTGGTATGGCGGTGATTTGAGCCGAAGGATGTCTTTAAGTACCCGTCCGTCATTTGACATTCGATACGAGTCTAATGACTCATTCTAATTTCTTTCAGAAATGGAACCAGTTGGAAGGATCACTAGAAGGAACCCGTTGGGCCGTGCACCGGGTGGGTCCGAGCGCGGTAGCCGGGGGTCCTCTAGGGGATCAAGAGGAAGGGGCCGTGGAGGCTAGCGTCAAACCGTGAGCGATGGCCACGTTGATACCGAGAGTGAGACCTATTGGTCCTATGAGGACTCAACCTACCAGCCGGGGACTGAGCCAGTTGAGACCCCGTACGAAGGGAGTGATGATGATGAGAGTGATGAGGAGGAAAGTGGCTCCTTGGCCAGGATCGAAGCACTGCTCCAACAGTCTCATCGGGAGCGCGAAGAAAGGAGGGCACGCCGAAGGCACCGTGCAGGGCAACCTTCGGGCGGGGCTGCAAGAGGGAGGAGCTATTGCGATTCAAGGACCCATGTGGAAGCGCATGGAAGTCGGGGCGATGGAGGTCCAGCCATAAGGATCTCCAAATACATCAAGGAGGCGAGGGACTTGGGGTGCAAACCGTTCGATGGGACGGGAGACATCTCGGTTGCCGCACAGTGGATCAAGAGGCTGAACGAGGCAGCCCTTGACATACAGCTCACCCCCGATTTTAAACTGAGAATCGCGGTAAGGTTACTCGAAGGGTTGGCATCCAAATGGTGGGATGGAACCAAGGGTAAGTATGGCGGCACTGTCACATGGGAGGATTTCCGACAAGAATTCTTTGCCCAGTATTACTCTGACTTCGAAGTAAACGCCAAGGTGAGGGAATACACTCTCCTAACCCAAGGTGGTAACATGACGGTGAAAGAACTTGAGAACAAGTTCAGGGACCTTGCTGATCACATACCGGAATATGCTTGTGATGAAAACCGAATGGTGAATCATTTTTGGGAGGCTTTGGATTTGGAGATACGCGACAGGGCAACTCAATTGCCCAACATGACTTTCAGCCACGTGGTCGCCCAAGGGTTGAAAGGAGAAAAGCAATGGGAGGAGAGGAAGAAGAGAGATGCCGAAGAGGCTAAGAAAAGAAAGTGGGAAAGCCATGGCCCCCAAGGTCCCAACAAGAAGGGGAACCATGGGGGAGGTGGATCGTTCAGGGCACCGGCAGCACCATCCAAGGGAAACCCGGCCACGAGCGGGCACTACTCGGGCTCACAAGCCCCAACGACGCCCAAGTGCAGGAATTGCAACAGGAACCACACCGGTAAGTGTCGTGATCCACCACGGTGCTACCAATGCGGGAGTACAGGGCATATTAAGCCAAACTACCCTCAACTTGGTGGGAACCGTGGGTCAGGACCAAGCGGCGCTACCACGGCAAGTAGGAACCGGGCCGGAGCATCTCATGCCAGTGTGGGCCAGGGGGAGCAAGCACGAGCAATGCGCCGTCCGTGAATCAAGGAAGAACTCAAGCTAGAGTTTATGCGATGACGGAGGCGGACGCACGTGCTAACCCGGACTCCGTGGCGGGTAAGATCTTAAACTCACGATATTACTCCATTGTATGCAATAGGAGTGTTTGTAAGGTGCAAAATTTGTAACCCCGACGGTTTGGTCGGGATTGTGGGGAAAAGGGGAGGAAAAACCCCCGCCCTGGGCGAATGCCACTCGGCATTTGACAAAAGCCGCCCGGCTTTCGTCTTGAAATATTGACAAAATGCTGCGGCGACGAATGCCGGCCGGTTTCCACCAAAAGCCGCCCGACTTTCGTCATCATTTAATCAGGAAAATTCTCGCAACCAAAAACCGTCCGGCTTTTGTAAAGACCGGCCGGCTTTCATAAAGGCCTTACCTGGGAATTTTCTCGCAGCTGAAAGCCGCCCGGCTTTGGCGAAAGCCGCCCGGCTTTGGCGAAAGCCGCCCGGCTTTGGCGAAAGCCGCCCGGCTTTCGTCGGGCCTAGGAATTACTGCGCTGCTGAAACCCGGCCGGGTTTCGTATAAACCGGCCGGCTTCGAAACCATTCCATGAATAAAAACAACGGCGATGAAAACCGCCTGGCTTCCGTAAAAGCCGCCCGGCTTTCGTGATTAAAAACTTGGAATTTTTCTCGCAGTCGAAAACCGGTCGGCTTTCGTGAAAAGCGGCCGGCTTTCACCCGGATTGATCCTAAAACGGTCCTAAAGGTTAGAAACCGGGAAATTTCGGGAGGGTATCGAACGGACCCCACCCGAAACACAACCAACATACTCTACGACTTAAGAAACGAACCTATTTATTAGATAGTGTGTCTTACATTACTTATGAATGTAGGAACACTAAAGATAAACAGGAGAGAAGCAAGGATCCTTATTGATACCGGGGCGTAACGATCATTTGTGAGTGAGGCGTTCGCTAGCGGATTCAACGGACCACTTGTACCGATGACTCAAACCCTATTGGTGTCCACGCCTCTAGGGGATGATATCGAGAGAGAAAGACACTATCCATCGTGTGAGGTGGAGGTGGAGGGACAGAACTTGACGTGTGATTTCGTACCGCTGAGTATGATCGAGTTTGATGCAATCCTCGGGATGGATTGGCTTGAGAAACATCATGCTAGGGTCGATTGCTACACGAAGATTCTTGAACTCGAAGGCGGTGAAGGGTTGACCTTATGCTTCGAGGGAGATAGAGGCAAATCAAACTGTTGTATCATATCCGCCGTGAGAGCAAGGAATATGATGAGAAAGGGGTGCCACGCATACCTAGCGTATGTGGTGGACAAAACCAAAGAAGAGATAGACATCAATGATGTGAGAGTTGTGTGCAAGTATCCGGATGTCTTCCCAAAAGACTTGCCGGGACTTCCACCCGATAGGGAGATTGAGTTCGTGATCGAGGTCGAACCCGGCACCAAACCAATCTCTATACCGCCATACAGAATGGCACCCGCTGAACTTAACGAGTTGAAAACCCAATTGCAAGAGCTATTGGATAACGGTTTCATAAGGCCGAGTCACTCTCCGTGGGGAGCACCGGTCCTTTTCGTGAAAAAGAAGGATGGAACACTTCGTATGTGCATTGACTATCGTCAACTGAACAAGGTCACAATCAAAAATAGGTATCCCTTGCCTAGAATTGATGACTTGTTTGATCAGCTCCGAGGGGCGACAGTGTTTTCGAAGATTGACTTGAGGTCGGGGTACCACCAACTAAAAATAAAGGAAGATGACATACCGAAGAGTCCATTCCGCACAAGGTATGGTCATTTCGAGTTCCTAGTCATGTCGTTCGGGCTAACCAACGCCCCGGCGGCATTCATGGACATGATGAACCGTGTGTTCAGTGAATACTTAGATCAATTCGTGATAGTATTCATTGACGATATTTTGATATACTCCAAGAGTGAGGGGGAGCATGAAGATCATTTGAGACTTGTACTTGAACGGCTAAGGGAAAAACAACTCTTTGCCAAATTCTCTAAATGCGAGTTTTGGCTCAAAGAGATCGGGTTCCTCGGGCATGTCGTGTCAGGTTCGGGCATTGCGGTGGATAAAGCCAAGATAGAAGCCATTATGAATTGGGAGAGACCCAAGAACGTGAAAGAAATATGTAGTTTCCTCGGTTTGGCAGGATATTATCGTAAGTTTGTTGAAAACTTTTCTGTGTTGGCGTCTCCATTGACAAAGCTCACAAAGAAAGGGGCCAAGTTCATATGGGACGACAATTGTGAGAAAGGGTTTCTCGAACTCAAGAAACGGCTTACAGAAGCACCAGTACTCGCTCTACCCACACAAGGGATAGGGTACGACATATACAGTGACGCTAGCATCCAAGGGCTTGGATGTGTTCTAATGCAAAACGGTCGGGTGATTGCCTATGCTTCAAGGCAATTAAAGAAACACGAGGCAAACTACCCTACCCATGATCTAGAGTTGGGAGCGGTAGTGTTTGCACTGAAAATTTGGCGGCATTATCTCTATGGGGAGACATGTCACATTTTCACCGATCATAAAAGCTTGAAGTATGTATTCACTCAAAAAGAGTTGAATATGAGACAAAGGAGATGGATGGAGTTGATCAAGGACTATGACTTGATCATCGACTATCATCCCGGGAAGGCCAATGTAGTAGCCGATGCATTGAGCAGAAAGAGTACATCGGGGACGTTACTCACGTGTCTACGCTCACTAAGGGCACAAGTGGAGGTGTCCACAAGTGGGGTCCTCATTGCTAGATTCGAGGTTAGGCCTACATTGCTGAGTGAGATCAGTAGATGTCAGGCCACTGATGAAGAATGTCGGAAGATCCGTGAATAGATCCTTGAGGGACCTGTTGAGAACTTTCGGGTACGTGATGACGGTCTTTTATTGTTTAAAGGCCGTGTATGCATACCAAGGAATGAGGAGCTCCAAAAGTCTATACTGGAGGAGGCTCATTCTTCGGCGTATGCCATGCATCCAGGAGGTACTAAAATGTACCGAGACTTGAAGGAAAGTTACTGGTGGTCGGGTATGAAGAGGGACATCGCAGAGTACGTGAGTCGGTGCCTTACTTGCCAACAAGTCAAGGCGGAACATCAGCACCCGGCGGGACTTTTACAACCACTTACCATTCCAGAATGGAAGTGGGAGCACGTGACCATGGACTTCGTGGTGGGGCTACCACGAACAGTGAACAACTCTGATGCAGTATGGGTAGTGGTTGATAGGCTCACCAAGAGTGCACACTTTTTGCCTATCAACATTACTTATCCTCTTGAAAGATTGGCAAAGCTATACACGGAGGAGATTGTGAGACTGCATGGAGTTCCGATATCCATTGTCTCGGATAGGGACCCACGTTTCACATCCCGATTTTGGCCAAAATTTCAAGCATCCTTGGGTACGAAGCTAAAGTTTAGCACAGCCTTTCACCCACAGACGGATGGGCAATCCGAGAGGGTGATACAGATTCTGGAAGATATGCTTAGGGCATGTGCTCTGGAGTTCCAAGGGAGTTGGGACAAGCATTTGGCTCTGGTCGAGTTCGCCTATAACAACAGTTATCAGGCGAGTATTGGCATGCCTCCATACGAGGCATTGTATGGGAGGAAATGTAGAACCCCGTTGTGTTGGGACGAGGTTGGCGAAGCCAAGCTCGAGGGGATCGAACTTGTCGAAATCACCAAGGCTAAGGTGAAGGTCATTCAGGAGAGACTCAAGGCTGCCCAAGATCGGCAAAAGATTTATGCTGACAAACGACGCAGGCCATTGGAGTTTGAGGTCGGTGATAAGGTCTTTCTAAGGATTTCTCCTTGGAAAGGTATCATCAGATTTATATCGAGGGGAAAACTTAACCCACGATACATTGGCCCATTTGAAATCCTTGAAAGGATAGGGGCCGTGGCTTACCGTATCAAATTGACGCCAGAACTTGAGAAGATACACGACGTGTTCCATGTATCGATGCTCAAGAAATACGTGCGAGATCCGTCTCATATCCTTGAGAAACCACTGGTAGAGATACGTGAAGACCTACAATATGCGGTGGAACCGGTGAAGATTGTGGGTCAACAGGTAAAGAAACTAAGGAACAAGGAGATTCCTATGGTATAGGTCCTTTGGAGGAGTGATCGAGTCGAAGAAGAAACCTGGGAGACTGAGGTCTCAATGAGGGAGCAGTACCCTTTCCTTTTCGATTAGACACGTGGCTTTCGGGGACGAAATCCCAAATAAAGGGGGGTGAACTTGTAACACCGTCCCCAAATGTATTTACCTTTAAGCGAATAATTTATTGAACCTTATGAAGTTTTTAGTGAATTTACGAAGTTGTGAATTTGTATTATATTTTTACGCGTGAATAGTAAAATGCACGTGGGGCCCACATCGGGAGTGGGGACCGCCCGATATTATCGGGGCCACATATTATATTGATCTTGGACTAGATAATATGTATATGGTGGTGGATATCCTAGTTGAGCCATGACAATGGCATAGGGTTGACCGGTTGGTCAAACGGGGCCAAATTATCAGTATCGGCAATCTATCAGATAACAGCCCGAAAAGGGATTTCGGAGACTTCTAAATTAAAGTTGAGGGATGCATATTGATTCTAAGGTCCATTAAGAATTGGGAACAAGTGTTATATTTTATTTGACCCGATAAAATAAAATATACTTAAAACAGTCCGGAAAAATACAACTTTCGGGGCAAATTGCACACTTTGGGACAATTAGGATGACCTCCCACATGGGTGGGGGCCACCCCACGAAATTGTCAACCCTTGAGGGCTGGATGAGTGCCAAATTGGCTGAACAACAATTGAGAGGATGGGGGAGACACCTTTGACATGTAGTAGACCCCCTCCCTTCACTCATTTGTCTAAATGAGACAAAAACCACTCCTCTCACCTCACCATCTCCACCCACACAATTCAGCACCCTAGGATAGCAAGGAGGGGCTCTGAAACTTCTCATCTCCATAGCCCAAATCCGAACTCAAGCTCAAGGGAGTCCAAGAAGAAAGTTTAAGGAGGAAAAAGCTAGGAAAAAGTGTGAAAATTAAGGTAATGACCTTATCATAACTTTTCCTTTGTTTTTCTTCAAGCATATAAGATATATATCATATGAAAGACCTTTAGTATTGTTCTACATGATTTAAGTGTGGAATAATGGGTTGGAAAGTGATTCTAAGTCCAAAAACAGACTTAGAAGCCAAATCGACCGGTTTGCCGGAAAATAACCTTTTATAGGTTATTTGTGTTGATATGGGTTTTGTGATGATAAAACCTTGTTAGGAACTTGATTTAAAGTATTTTTGAGCTTCGCCGGAGTTTCGTCGGAGTTGGTCAAAGTTCGCCGGAGTTGGTCAAAGTCCAATCGAGAAACGTAGAACGCGCTTAAGCTTAATTAAGGTGAGGATGACCGACTATGTTACTTATAATCTTTGGGTTAATCTCATGGGATTTCCTAAGTAAATACAAATGTGATGTGCATGGGTTGTTAATGGTAAATAATGCCTAAATAAAACTACTATTGATTAGAAGTATAGTATGCATGATATACAAAATTTATGAATAAATTGTGTATGTTTAGATGTTATGAATATAAGTGTATGATGATTGTACCCACCATGAATTTCATTTGAGATAGTATACTTTGATACCATGAAGGAAAGCTATGAAGGTATAAAAGTGATACTTGATATTAAGGCCAATCATGCATGAAGAAAGAATTATATTGAAATAAATAAATGACTAGCATTGAAATATTAGTTGGAAATGTTAGTTGAGAAATGGATGAATTAGATCCTAAGAATTTGAATTATAAAGAATCGGTGATTATGAGCCGGGCTCAAGACCGATGTAGATAACGGTGATTATGAGCTGGGCTCTAGACCGTAGTAGATGACGGTGATTATGAGCTGGGCTCTAGACCGTAGTAGATGACGGTGATTATGAGCTGGGCTCTAGACCGTAGTAGATGACGGTGATTATGAGCTGGGCTCTAGACCGTAGTAGATAACGGTGATTATGAGCTGGGCTCTAGACCGTAGTAAATAATGATGAATTGATACTAAATGAACGGATTAACTATAATGTAATGATGCTCTAGATTGAGGGCCTTAGAGATTTAAACTTCGATTATACTTAGTATAGTTGTCATTGTACTTGTCAAATGCTTCCAAGTACTGACCTCCCCCTTCACGGGGGAGGCCACCTCACAGTTTCAGGTAGAACCTGAAGGTTGCTACTACCAGCCGCTGTTCGGGAAGTTTCCGAGAAGAAGACTAGGTTCGTGCTTCTTCCGTTCTCGTTTTGAAAACAATATGAATAATGCTCATGGATAATATTTTCTGAATAATTACTTTGGGGGCTTGCATGCCTATTTATGCCAAGTGTGGCTTGAACACTTGTATCAATTGTTTCCGCTGCTTTAATAAATGTTTTACATTATGTTTGTTTATGGATGTACTATGTGTGAATGGTATTAAAGACGCCTTGTATAGTATGGATGAGTCGGACTGCGGTTGACTATTCGTACTGTACGGCGGGTTGTTGACGTGTCCGGGTAGGTCCGGGGCGTGACAGTGGACCCCTCGGCCAAACCAGTACAACAGCGAAGGAGACCCCTCTCGGCCGAGAGAAGGGAATTTGTGAAATCATGTCTTTCCTCGACGCATTCCGCGGATACCATCAAATATACATGCACGAGGAAGACGCCGAAAAAACAGCCTTCATGACTCCCGAGGGCATCTTCTGCTACCTAGTGATGGCCTTTGGCCTGAAGAACTCAGGGGCCACTTACACCCGGATGGTGGCCCGAGTCTTTCAGGCCGTCCTAGGGCGCACCATGGAGGCCTAAGTTGATGACATGATCGTCAAAAGCAAACAATCTTCCAGCCATGCCGACGACCTCCGGGAAATCTTCGACATCATGCAAAAGTTCAACCTACGGCTAAACCCGAAGAAGTGCACCTTCGGCGTCCAAGGGGGCAAATTCTTAGGCTACATGGTGAGCCGAAGGGGTATTGAGGCCAATCCCGAGAAGATCCAGGCCATCATCAACATGGAGCCCCCACGCAATGTGAAGGAAGTTCAACGGTTGACGGGCCGCCTGGCAGCCCTTAACCGCTTTCTATCTAAATCAGCGGAGAAGTCTTTACCCTTCTTCTAGATCATGAGGAAGACGGCTGGCTTTCAATGGACTTCAGAATGCCAGGAGGCTTTCGACGAGCTCAAACGATACCTATCTTCACCCCCTGTGCTCTCCAAACCAAAGGTAGGGGAGACCCTCTACCTCTACCTTGGGGTCAGCCCGGCAGCCATCAACTCTGTGCTCATCCGGGAGGAAGGCAGCATCCAACATGCCATCTTCTATGTAAGCAAGACCCTAAGGGAGGCCGAGCCCAGGTACTCCCCTGTGGAAAAAACGGTGTTAGCCATCGTTTGGACCGTCAAGAAGTTGGGCCACTACTTTCAGGCTCACCCGGTTCAGGTCCTCACTCATCAACCCCTCGGCGCCCTCATGAGGAGCCCCACCAGCTCCTACCGCATGGTGAAATGGGCTGTCTTCTTGAGCCAATTCAACATTGACATCCGTCCGAGGCCTGCCATCAAGAGCCAAGCCCTGGTGGACGTTGTGACGGAGTGTACCGCAAGGACAGCCACGGACGGGGAGCCCTCGGCTACCTCGGACGACTGGTGGACCCTCTACACCGACGGCTCTTCCGCGACCAAAGCATGCGGGGGAGGGGTAGTCCTCGTTACTCCCGAGGGCTTCAAGGCCTACTATGAAATCCGTTTCTCCTTCAAGGTCTCCAACAACAAGGCCGAATATGAGGCCCTCCTATGTGGCCTTCGGCTGGCTGCCAACATGAAGGCTCGGCAGATCCATATCAAATGCGACTCCAAGTTGGTCGTTGGCCAAATCTCCGAGGAGTATGAGGCCAAGGAGGGAAGAATGAAACAATACAAAGAGGCGGCCAAGGAGTTGCTTAAGGTATTTGAGGCACACTCTCTCACTCAAATACCGAGGGCTCAGAACTCCGAGGTCGACATACTATCTAAGCTCTCGGCCGACTCCCCCGAGCACATCTCTAAGATTGCTAAAATTGAGGAACTCAGTCTCTCGAGTATCCATGCGAGCCCCGTCATGAACATACAACAACGCCAAGAGGACTGGATCTCAGATATCATCACCTTCATCTCTACAGGGCAGCTACCCGAAAATGAGACCCGCGCTAAACTAGCAAAGCTGAGGGTTCCTAGCTACACCATCGAAGACGGAAGGCTCTACAAACGGTCTTACAACGGCATGCTACTTCGGTGCCTTCATCAAGATGAAGCCGAGGTCGCAATGGAGGAAGTGCACAGTGGCACTTGCTCAGCTCACCAGGGACCCTTCTCCATGTCCCGAAGGCTCATTCTCCACGGCTACTTCTAGCCAACCATGGCCAGGGATTGTGCTGACCTTGCCCGAAGGTGCACCGCATGCCAACATTTCCAGAAAGCCCCCGGCAGGCCAGCGGTCAACTATGCCCCCATCAGCACATCCGTCCCCTTTTCTCGATGGGGGATAGACCTTGTGGGCCCTCTGCCGAGGGGTACCTCCAATAACAGGTACATCATTGTGGCCATCGACTACTTTACCAAGTGGGTGGAGGCTGAGCCCCTCGCTAGCATCACAGAGGCGAAGTGCTGTCACTTCGTCCTCAAGAACATCCTCACAAGGTTTGGCGTCCCCCAGCAGATCATCTCCGACAACGGAACACAATTTGAGGCAGCCCCCTTCTGTGCCCTTCTGGAGGCATGGGGCATCAAACACACCTTCTCCTCCGTTGCCTACTCTCAAGGCAACGGGCAAGTAGAGAACGCCAACTGGACCTTGCTCGAGGGCCTCAGAAAGAAGCTGGAGGCCGAGGGCGCCGGCTGGGTAGAAGAACTCCACAACATCCTTTGGGCCTACCGCACCACCCCTCGGCGAGCAACAGGTGAAACACCCTTCTCCCTCTGCTACGGGTTTGAAGCGAAAGCTCCTACGGAAGTCACGCTTCCTACCCGGAGGGTTATCCAATATGACCCCGAGGTCAACGACAACAACATGGCCCTCGACCTCCACCTCCTTTCAGAACGCCGGGAGCAAGCCTTCATCCGGGCAGAAAACTACCGAAGGCAAGTCAAAGGCTACATCGACGCCAAGGTTCGCACCCGAGAATTCCAAATAGGGGACTATGTCCTCCAGAGGAGGGAAGCCAGTCAACCGACCGAGGGAGGCAAAATGGCACCAAAGTTCGAAGGCCCCTACATCATAGCAGTCATCATCAAACCTGGGACTTACAAGCTCAAACGCCCCAACGGGAAAGAGGTCCCTAGGCACTGGAATGTACACCACTTAGTTAAGTTTTATCAATAATGTAAGAGCGGCCAAGCCCTCATGACTAGTGAATGTACTATCCTATGGCCCAAGGCCTCCAATTTTGAAGAATGAAGACACATTCAAGACACCAAGAACAACCACAAGACACTTATGAGCGGCCAAGCCCTCATACCAACTACAGGCCCAAGACCTCACCACTAGAAGAACCCCCTCCGGCACCAAGTTCCGAGGGCGGACACCACCAACACCTACAACAACAGTGAAAACACCAAGTGTTTCGAACAAGACCCCTCGGTACCAAGTACCGGGGGTACACATCTCCACCATCAACATAAAAAAGAAGAACACCAAGTGTTCCTACAGAAGACCCCTCGGTACCAAGTACCGGGGGGCTACATATCGAAACTAACACCAAGTGTTGTTTCTAAAGTCGTACCCCACGAGGATGCATATACCGAAGGCGCCACCATCGGTGCCGGCGGCACGTAGTGCCCCCGGCCATTTGCAACTAGTGTGCAAATGAAAACCCTTCCTTGAAACGCTTTCCGCGTCACTACCCCCAGGGTATGACAGGCATGAGAAATGCCCAGGATTCGACTTTCAAAAACGGAACGCTTTCCGCGTCATCACCCCAAGGGTATGACAGGCACGAGAAATGCCCAGGATTCGACTTCCAAACCGAAACGCTCCCCGCGCTACCACCCCAAGGGTGTGGCAGGCCACGGACTATGTGTAGCGCCGAGGGGACGACTTTCAAAACGGAAGCGCTTTCCGCGCCATCCCCCAAGGGGAGGCAGGTTACAGACCACCATATCTTGTGCCCAGGAAACGACCCTCGATCCCCTCGGAACTCGGAAGGTTAACCCGAGGGAGGAGAGCCATTGGTGTATTCTGATGGTCTCCTGATAGGCCCAGCCTTACCAAGAAACCAAGTTTCTTGATGCCTTCCCTTCACCACCAACCAAAAAAAAACAGAGGGGGTGAAGGGGAGTAGACTCATCGAGAAATCAGTGAGTACAACACTCCAACAAATCACAACATACCGAGGGCTCCCTACGGGAACACCTCCGGTAACTGAAGGCACCTATTTCCCGAAGGTTACTACTCAATAATACAAAGGGATTGGACTGTCTCAAGTACACTAAACGGCTAAGTTCAATTCAAATAAGTGCCGAGGGCACCTACCATCGGTCATCCATTGCTACCGAGGGGTCCTATCCTGTAAAAGGGGATGCAACTGACTAAGGCAGCTCAACGACCCTTCAAGTGAATGCCGAGGGCACCTATATCCCACCAGCATTCACTACAACATCAATGTCCTACAAATTTTCCTAAGTCCACGCTTTTGAAAAAATGACAACAGCCGGAGGCTCACATATCACCCAACAACCGAGGGCATCTATTACAAATTATCAAAGGCCAACCATGGGGGAATATTCCAAAATGATGTCGCCCTCGGGAAATCTTAATTGGAAAACACTGCTAACCGAAGGCTACACTGGGAAGCAACACTTAGAAAATTTTCTAAGTCCTGAAGATTGAGCCCCCGGCCTGATCAATATTTCAACTGAGGGACCATGATAGCCGAAGGCTACGTGATGCAACAGCACTTAGAAGATTTTCTAAGTCCTACATATTTTTTCCCTCGGTCAACAGCTACTTATACATCAAGGAGAAGGATATCACCCCGGAGGCTTCCGATGGGAAACCACGCTTAGGAATTTTTCTAAGTCCCAAAGATTGGATCCTCAACCTGATCATCAGATAACTAAGGACATGCGGTGGCCGAGGGCTACTTGACACCATGCATTTGGAGGTAAGGCTAAGTCCTAAATATTTGGCCCTCGGCCAAATATCCACGCAACAGGAAGGTTCACCCGATGATTCGAGGGCTCCTATCAAGACCACTCGGGGGCTCAACATCTGACTCCTCACTGACCGAAGGTTCAACATCTACAACACACTTAGAAAATTTTCTAAGTCCTACATATTGGACCCTCGGTCCAATATTCACACATCAGGAAGGAGGCTACCAGCCGAGGGCTTCCAATGGGAGACTACACTTAGAAAATTTTCTAAGTCCTAAGGATTGGGTTCTCAACCTAATCATCTCACAACAATTGAACTACAAACACCCGAAGGCCCTATGGTGTGCTACACTTAGAAAAATTTTCTAAGTCCTAACTATTGTTGGGCCCTCGGTTGTATATCCAGCGAAGGGTGCCCAACTACCGAAGGCTACAACTGTATTCAAACACTTAGAAAAATTTTCTAAGACCTAAGCTCCTCACCTCCGTTCATCTCATAAAGACTACAAAGAACCGGAGGGAAGGATCAGCCGGGGGCCAACAGATGAACAAACACTTGGAAGAATATTTCCTAAGTCCTAAGCATACATTCAAAGGAGCAAAGGCATACATTCAAAATGAAACGAGGGCATACATTCAAGGAAAAACACTCGGAGGAAACGAACTATACAAAAGCCCAAAGGCAAACATTCATGCATTCAGGGAGGAGTTAAAGTATATATGTTACAATATGGCCGAGGCCGAGAGTACACGAATATTCATTACAAACAAAAAGCAAAGGTATTCAAAAGCTACTAAGTACAAGTGTTTTCTTCTGCCGTGGTCTCCTCGGCGGGCTTCGAGGTGACCTCCTCCCCGATGGCGTCCTCGGCATCACCATCGCCGGATCCCCCCATCATCATGGAGTCATGGATCACGGGCCTCTCTTCGCCCGGGGGGAGGGGGTTTCTCACGTCTGGCTGCAAAGGAGGAAGGCCATACGCTGAGGGGTCGAATTCCTCTAGGGAGACTTGGAAGTGTCTGGCCAGCCGCCGATACACAAGGTGCTGAGTGAAGAATTCACCCCCTTGGTAGTAACTATCTCCCTTCTCCGCCATCCAGTCTCCCCTGGGGCCCTTCACCCAGTCATCTACCGATGACTCTATGACCGAGGCCACCCACTGCCGCCTATCTTCGGCTTTCCAGCCCTCGGCCATGAATACGCCGACAGCTTCTTCCCGGGCTTTGGCGATGGCCTCGGCCTTAGCTATCTCCGCCTCCTCGGCAGCTTTCTTGGCTGCCCTCTCAGCCTCCTGTCTGGCTTCCTCCGCTGCAGCTTTGCCCTCAGCAGCCTTCCGGAGATCTTCCTCCAGCATCGCCATCTGCTTCACGGCCTCAGAGTTCTTCAGGACGAGCTCCTTCATCTCCCGGTCCTGCTCCGCCTTCGGCGTTCGCGTGACCCCCTCGGCAGAGGTTGAAGCTCTGAAAAAATAGATCCAGGCTGGGGGTCACCCCTCGGGCCCGGCAGAGGTTCAGAAAGCCCGCCACGTAGGAGTGGCTGTTGGGCGTCAGCTGGCAGGGGACCAAGCCCACATACCGGAGATATTCCCGAAGGAATGGGTGCAGGGGGAACCGGAGCCCCATTGATACCGACAGGATGTGCACAGCAATGCACCCCTCGGGGGCCCGGGAAAGAACGTCGTCTGGGCCCGGCGCCACAACCACAGCCGAGGGCCCCACGTGCAGCTGCGTCACATACATGTCCTCCCTATCAGCTTTCGACCCAATCTCCAGGGCAGCAGTGTTGAGCCAGGAATACCCCTCGGGCACATCTATGGGTTTCCCCTGATCGGCAGCGACAATTTTCTTCTTGGGTGCAGTTTTCTTCTTCTCCGGTTTGTTCCCGGGGGCCACTCTTATCGGCGTCGGGTCTAGGGGTCGAGAGCTCCCTGCTTCACTGGCACCCCGAGGGGGGAGGACGGCCACCGTCACCCTCATCCTCTCTTTTTCTTCTTCCTCCTCTGCAACTTGTACGGCGAGGGCAAGCTCTTCGTCCTCCGCCTCCTGCTCGAAGCCCTCGGCTTCGACTTCAGCCACCAAATCTTTTTGGACTTCCACCGCCATCGCGACATCCTCCTGGGCCGAGGACTCCACGCTCGAGGACTCGACATCCGAGCACGTCTCCATCTCTACCGAAGGGTCCCCCGAGATGTCCTGGGAATCACTCTGGGACGACATTTTGGCTCTGGTTCGAAGGCTCGTAAACGCTAGTGTTTTCTAAAAACTCTATCTCCTAGCCTAAGGGCACAAGGCACAGCTAACTAGAAGGAGAAGAGCAGGGGGAACTGACCTTGAGAACTGAGGATTCAACCGAGGGCAAGTTTCTCTCTCTAGAAAATTTTTGCCAGAGCTTCGCTACACTGAGATCGCACAGCGGAGAATGGCTCTGGCCTTGGGGTATTTATAGGCGCTGGGACCCGGGCTTGGGCCTGGAAACCGGGCCTCCGGTTGGATCGCCATCATTACCGACCGAGTTTTCACCCAATCGGTGACGCCCGCCCACGGGCAGCCAACGGGCACGCACCACGTGGCACCCCCCCAACGGCTATGTCCTGACGTTACATATTCCAACGGCTATATTTCCAACGGCTATATTCTGGGAGCCCCCGGGTTTTTACTTCACTCCACTTCATCAGGGAAAGCCTCCGGGTACACTTACCCAAAGACGCCCCCGGGTCGTGCCCCACACAGTGCATAACAGACGCCTTCGGGATCACTCCTTCAAAAGCCCAAGGCTTCATATCAGGCCACCCCTCGGGGATCCCCCCTCAGTACTGTAAGGGCCGGGTAGCCCCCGGGGAGTATGCCTCATTGACGGATAGCCTACGGCACACAGGTAATGGGAGCCCTCGGATATCCTCATCACCAACTAATCAACAAGCAGGGGACACCCCGGTAACAATTCAATTACTGCCCTCAGCCATCACGCCCTCGATCCCCAGATTGAGGGGCTCCCCTTCGGCACCTCCCGGGACATCAACAACAAGCCTCCGGCTACTTGAAACATGAGCCCTCAGAACAAGGAGCGCCCTCGACATTACCGTTATTCTCCATTTTTGACCAAGGTTTCACATTTTTCGATTAATCGTTGGGGGAATTCGGTGCACTCTTTTTCCCTCATTAGGATTTTTTCCCACAGGGTTTTTCCTAATGAGGTTTTTAACGAGGCATCCCCCCAAAATGAAACGAAAAGCGTCAGCCTTCGGCCCACAACAGCAGCGCAACTACTCTACTCCTTTTCACCACTTTGCAAGTGCCTCAAGGAGTGGGGGACTGGAGGACCCCCTCGGGAAAAATCACAAAATCACAAACATGACCCCTCAAGTCCTGACATGTGGATAACTGAGGGACTGCCCTCGGCAGAATAAACAAACAGCAAACTACCCACAAACTCTACAAACTACAAACGGAAC
The DNA here is from genome assembly GCA_945859875.1 of Cuscuta europaea. Classification (NCBI taxonomy): domain Eukaryota; kingdom Viridiplantae; phylum Streptophyta; class Magnoliopsida; order Solanales; family Convolvulaceae; genus Cuscuta; species Cuscuta europaea. The sequence continues at coordinate 13,056,312 of CAMAPE010000054.1, read as the reverse complement.
AACGGCAGGGGACAAACACAAATTACTCCTTTTCCCTCAAATACCTTTCGGCAAAAGGAGTGAGGGACTCCTGATGGAGTATATGGCCCGGGAACCCCAGGCCCACAGACTCCTACTACTCCAGCGAAGGCCCAACAGGCCCAGAAGGCCCAACAGGCCCAAATCACGGCGCCCAGAGTACCAAGCAGCCCACAATGCGCACCAGGGGTGCCTTCGGCCCCCTGGCCGAAGGCTCTAACTCTCACAGGAGGGCCAGGACAGCAAAACGAAGTTACTGGGAAAAACGGCAGAAATCAGTAGCCCTCGGCACCAAAGGGGTCCCCAGTACTCGGAGCCCTCGGCTAGTCCTCTACAGCCGAGGGCACCCTGCCCGACATGATATCCGCGCCACATGCGTACAGATCGCGGTGCCCTGTACAACGTCCCATCCAACAGCCGCATTAAATGCGGCCACATGCGGTTGCCAGCGCCAACCAGATGAGGTGACCTCTCGGCCAATGGAAGCTTGACACGTGTCCCTGTCCGGCATTTATTGCTACTATAAATAGCACCCCATTTCCCCGTTTGTAACCAAGTCACAAGTCATAAACGCTGCATACTTTCTGAATACACTTTCTCTCTCTATACTTACTTGCTCTGACTTCTCTCTTGTTATTCCCCGCAATAACCCCCCGGATAAGCTACCCCCCGGGTACACTGTCCATCAGTATGCATATTGGAGGGACAGGCTTCTCCCAACATGGAATATCCTCGAGAAAATGGCGTAGCCATTCAGCCTCTTCGGTGCACTTATCCAAGGCTATTAGCTCAGACTCCATCGTGGATCTAGCTATTAACGTTTATTTTGTGTGCTCAAACGATCGTTCGTTAGCCACCGTATCCTGGGAAACGGTCGTTGCAACGCTCCTAGCACCGTGGGAGGCGACGAATACGTTTTAAGGACATCGTGCGTAGCACGAGCTCTGGCTAAAATCTGCTCCATCTTATTTTCTGTTTTCTTTTAGCTATTTTGTTTATTAATTAATTTTATTTAATTAATATTTCTTCGTTTTTTCCGAAACACACCCAACAATATATACATATATACATATATATAGGGAGAAGATCAGTCTATAAGTTTAACTTCGTAGTTTTCAGAAGAGCATTTCTCACTGGATCCTCTCTCTCTCTCTCTCTCTCTCTATATATATATATATATATATATATATATATATATATAGAGAGAGAGAGAGAGAGAGAGAATTTTGGTGATTTGCCTTCTGGGTTAAGAGAGAGAGAGATGCACATTTCCTCCGTAGTGATGCACATTTGTCACGTTACTTTTCAAAAAAGTTTTTAATAAATAATGTGTATATAATACCTTCCGGTCACTTTAAATGTATTTCATTCTCTATAAGTAAAAATAGTTTAAGAGTCGGATAGTGAAACAAATTTAACAATATTTTAAAAAAATTATTTTCATATATTAATAAATAAAATGTAGACCAAGTAGAGCATACAAATAACTATGTTGCAACTAGAAAAAGGAAGATAGTATAATAATATTAACCTTGATGAGCAAGGCAATATGTTTGGTACCTTACAAATTAAATAGGGAGAACTATCAAATAAGCCCTCGAACTTTCATAAAAAGTGCAAATAAGCCCTTTTACAGGAGGCTTTGTTCGGCTGTCGCCATTTGGGGCGGTTCTGGTGGAATTTTTTGATGAATTTTTTTAGCATCTTCTTGATTAAATCTAGTTTATTCATATCAAATTTAAGCTAAAAATTCATTCGAAAAGCTAATCAAATGATTTTCTGAAATATACTGTGTTGTATAACTGCACCGTTATCCTCAAAAATTCAATTGTGCCAATTAAATAATCGCAACACACGATATCTTACCTATGAAATGTCGTCGATCAATTGTAAAGTTGACTTTCTCTACATATAATCTCTCCCCTCCCTCTTACTCAAGCGGTCAACGTTGACTTTGCAAAAGACACCAACTTCTCTGAGGATGGTGATCCACATCAACTTCTGATTTCAATTGCCACATAGAAATTTAATTTAACCTGGCGAATTGTAAATTTTAAAAATTAATGATATGAGAACTACGTATATTTTAAGAAATTTAAACACATTTCATACTTTTTTTCCCTAAATATGAGTACTTGTTATCCTCATGTTCTGAAAATATAGGGAAGTAATACATACAGTATACTACCACTTATGATAGTGTATATTGTTATATTTAAATCCTGATAATGACAAAACATGGTCATAAATTTTTAGAATGACCATAACATTAATACTCTTATTTAGGAAAACAATATATTACTTATATTTCCAAATTACAAAACATTTTTACTTCTATTTCGAAAACATTTTTACTTCTATTTCGAAAACTTTCCGTTCAAAATGGTAAAGCTTACAGGTAGAGGATAAAAATATCAAATAAACCTAGTTGACTAAACTTAATGCATGGAAGAGAAGAAGCAAATTTGAAAGAATAAGACTCCCATAATAATGGGTCTTGGGATATGGATATACTTGTACTACGTATATAATACTCCCTTCATCCCAAATTGATTTACAAAGTCAACATTTTTAGTCAACTAATGTTAAAGTTAAATCTTCCATATTGATACTTAATTCAATTTTTTAATAATTAAAATTTACATATTCAAAAACTATATTAAAATCTCTTCAAAGTTGCAAACTCCAAATTAAAATATAATTAAATATTGATATCCTAAATTGATATCCAAAGTTGCGATATCTCTTCAAAAGCGCAAACTCCAAATAAAATGAAACTATTTGATCAAGAAAAGTCAATTTTATAAATTAATTTCGAACAGAGATAGTATAAATTTTAAGATCCTGCAGCAGTTGACCAAGTCCTCTCGCAGCCGACTTGCTGAATTAAGAGATGAATGGATGTCAAATCCCCCAATTACGCCTTGATTACATGGGATTATGATAAGAACTTCGAAAAGCGAAGTAATATTCCCTCAATAATCCTAAAGGCCGGTATTGAAAACACTTTATTGGTGCGGTAAATTATTATTTCAGCCAAGTTTTTGTATATAACTGATTTAGTTGTATAGTAAGTCAGCATACAAGTTTTTCATTCACATACTCCGTATTATGTTTTTCGTCAATGCATATAGATCGATATTTTATCTTAAGATGTTATTCAAGTTAAGTTTTTGTTAAGATTTGAGATTTCATCTTAAGATGTGAATCTGAACGGAAGAGTAGTTCATGATTTCATATTGTGTTTTATTATTCCATTCCTGTATGGGACATTTACTTTAACACGCCCCCTCGATTCAAACCGGCTAGACTACATCGGGATGTATACATGGGCTGAACAAATCCAGCCTTAACAAGCTATCATTAATTATTTGTGCTAAACAAACAATCTAATCACAATTGAACTTGGCTCTGATACCACTTGTAACATCCTGATCCCGTAGGATCAAGTGTTTTACTCCTAAATTCTCTCCGGACCTCTACTAGTGTCCTCACATACCAACACAACTTTTTACAGCACACTTTGTGCTCACTCGTGCGCGTCATGGAAAACTTATAAGGGTTTCCATCCCAAGACTGCTCATGCGCAAGCACGTTTAATTTGAAGTTCTTAGTGGATGAATATCTCAAAAACATATGCATCTTGTTGGTATGAGTAGTGATATTAATAATTTTAAGTTGATTTCAAGTATTACAATCATCCATTTGTCACCGTCTCACTCAGCACCATGACTCCATGAGCTACCCGCACGATCGATCCATTTCAATTATTAATGCGTGAAAAGGCAGCCATTTCATTATTGCTAATGATTGTTCCTAAATCCTAAGCTAGCGGATTAATTAATACGGCACACAGATGGTCACTCTTGTTAATTAGTTCTTTAAGTTAGCGGATTAGTACCGGCATCCATATATGGTCATAGTAACAAATTATATATTGAGATTCATCATAGTTTTTTAAATTGCACCCATCTCAGAAGGATATCAGTTTAGATTCATATTTTAAAACAACAACTTTTTTATCCTTCTTTTTCACTAATATTCTCAGCCTTCTTCACCTATTTTTCTAGTCTTCTTTGTTTTTTCTTTTACTCTTCACCTAGTATAGTATCCGTGCAATCATGAATATGCACGGGAAAAAGCAGTTGAATATATTTTCTCCCACTATCTAATTAAATATAAAAATAAAAATAACTTCATATGATTCTATATTTTCAAAAAATAAGAATACAATAAGGTAATATCATAAAGTATAAGTCCATACAATAAATATTATGAAAATTTAATTAACACCATTCATTAGAATTTGCTACTTGTTAATTTTCATGATTAAATTAATTTTAAAATTAAACACTAATCTAAAAAATTGAATACAATAAATATTAAAATTAATGAATACTACATATTAGTTATATGAGAACTTGTTACTCGTTAGTTAAATTAGTGCTAACATATGAGAGAAAATTTTAACACTCAATTGTTAGCCGGATTAAATTATACATAAAATCACTACATATGATAAAGAAAAGTTCATTGCTTAATTGTTAGCTCACTTATTTTGTACCTAAAAGAACTATGTATATGAGAATTTCTCTATTCCATTATTAGCAAGTTTTTTTTCTAATCTTCTAATCTAGTACTCCCTCCGGTCCCAAAAGACATTCACTCACGGTTTACGACCATAAAGCAACTCGATCCCTGTTCACGCTCGGATTATTTTTAGCAAATAAAATTTACATATTTAGAAACTAAATTAAAACCGCTACAAAGTCTGATCAAGAAAATTTAAATTTGATATATAAAATAAAACATTAAGAGTGATTTAAGTTGACTAATGAATAGTAAGTGCGAATTTCATTTAGGACCGGAGGGAGTATTACATATGAGAGAGAAAATTCATCCGCTCAATTATTAGCAAGTTTATCTTATTATATCTAAAAACACTACATATGAGAGAGAAATTGTCTCGTTCAATTGTTAGACGGCTTATGTTATATCTAAAAGCACTACTCATAGGAGAGAAAATTTTTCATCTCAATTATTATCTAGACTATCTTATACTTAAAAAGAGAGAAAGTATGAGAGAGAAAAAAACAATTTTCTATCAATTATTACATACTCCCTCCGTCCCAAATTGTTTTTCAAAGTCAATATTTTTTTGTCAATCGATAATAAAAGTCAATCCTCCCTATCAATATTTAACACATATTTTAATAATTAAAATTTACATATTCACAAACTATATTAAAATCTCTTCAAAGTTGCAAACTCCAAATTAGAATATAATACAAAATTGACATCCTAATTAAGTGATAGTATAGAATTGTTATTGTTTATGTTTGTAATTTTAACTAGTTTTATTTGTTGTTGTTTGGGAAATTACACACTCTTGGTGTAATGCTTTATTTTTCCTAGTTGCTTGTAATTTGTTTAGATTCGGAATTTTCTGAGCTTAAACTAGGTAAAGATAATCAAAAGCATCATCATGGGAAGGTCAAGGAAAGTGCAAGGGAACAAGAGAAAGTGAAAATTTTGGAAAATAGTCAAAAACCCGGTCGGGTAAAGCAAAACCCGATCGGGTTTGACTTGACGCGAAGATCAAATCTGATTTAAAGCCAATTAAACGTACAGGGCGAAGATTTGGTAAAGATTTGTCTTTTATCCGATCGGATAAATCAAAAACGTGATCGGGTAGATGTGACTAATGAAGATTCCGGGCAATTACTCAGGAAACCCGATCGGGTAAATAAAAAATCTGGTCGGTTAAATGACTTTGCCACCTCCAAACACCTATAAATACACCCCTTTTCCTCCCCATTTGATCACCGATTCCTATACATTTCTAGGCTCAGTTTAGTTAAGTACTTTCTTTATATTTTTATCATGTTTAGTCTCCAAATGAGGAGCTAAACTCTTCTATCTTAGTTTTGCTACTTTAAAGCTTAATGCATTGTAAGATGTCAGTTATTTTCTTTGATCTTCTTCCTTGAATATTAATTAATTCCTATTCATATTTCTTTTTTTTTATTGGTTTCAATTTTTTTATGAAAGGTAATTGTATTATTCCCACCCAAAAATAACAAAAACATGTGTCACTACCATTCAACCCCCCCCCCCCCCCCCCCCCCCCCAAGAAGGGGAGTGGAGAGAGAGATTTTTTGTTTAGAAGTCAAAAACGGCGCGGGACAGGTCCCGGCTAGTATCAAAAACATCAAAGAAATCTGCTCGTCATCCACTAAGCACAAAGGATCCGAAGCAATGAAGCCCCTTCCTCCAAATAGCTTTGCTCCAGCGGCCCAGTAACTGCCCAGCAGTGTCAAAGCCCGGAAGTAGGCAGTCCAAGCAAAAAAGTCCAATTTGGGTTCAGGGTCCAGGCCAATAAAGGCCCATTGCCCAAGCCCAAAAGTCAAGCCAAATTCCAAGCGGAACAAGAGTTCCGCACTTCCGCACCAGATGCCAGCTGCAGCAGAAGAATCAGCCCAAAGTAGCGGCCCATCATCAGCCCACCGTGGCAAACCCTAATCGCTACAGGTAGCGCCACTTTTGCGCCGCAGCTCAGTTGGCATAATTCAAAATTCAAACCATTGGAACAGTACACTGGCGTGGACAGGTTGGCATGTGGTCCAATCAACGACTGGCTGTCGTTTACTATTCTGCTCGTCGTCCCCGGCAAAGCTCCGGTCAATGCAACAGTCGCCGGCATAAATTTCCCACCTCAACCACGTTTGCACGCAGTCCATAGTCGTCCACCATAGCCCCCCACCACCAACCACCCCACCTGGTCCCCGGAAACTACCAAGTGCAACAGTGGCCGTTGGTAAGAGCAAGTAACACAGCCGGAAAAGGTAATAAAGCCAAAACGTTGCTCCGTCCTCCACCTCCTACCCCCGTTGGACCCCGGCAACCCCCAACGGTGACGGTAGACAGCCTCGGAAGGCGTTTTGACAGTAGCCGAAAACGATAGCATCAGGCGGTATCAACCCCCACGGACGGTGGTTTCCTCTGGCGCAACCTGAAACTTTCAAAAGAGAAAGCCACCCAATAACTCCAAAACCAGAGCTTCAAAACACATAGATCCTGTAGCGCACCAGCCCCTCCGGTCATCGTCTCCGGCTAACCCCACAACCAAACTTCCAATTCGAAAAAACAAACATCCTTAACGATCCTCAGAGCAGTTCTAACAGCTTAACCCAGCCATCTTCCACTCAAACCTTCAATTAGGACTCATTCATCTTCGTCCCAGCCCCCCAAAACCGGCGCCCGAATTTACTAGCAGACCTTCAAGTCGGAATGAGAAGACTCCGGCGAGGTTCCACTGGACAAAAACCAACTCATAACAAACTCCTCGACCTTCCCACAGTACCTAGGTAGCTAGTCCATCACCCCAGTTCGCCGGAAACTCCAGCTCCCCGCCTTCCGTCCCTCCTTCCACCAACATAGTCCGTTAACCAACCCTACATTCATCACCGCCCCCGGCGTTTCCCCATGACTACTAACGAGAGTCTATAACTCGCACAGGCAGTTTCCAGTGAGACATCCACCAAGAAGAAGGAAAAACACCGAGATCAAAGGGGAAGAACAAGCTAACCTTCAAAAACATGACCATCGGCTCCAGCTCTATCCATGTAGCCCAGCCATCTTCCACTCGAACTTTCACTACGGGCTCGTTCATCTTCGTCCCAGCCCCCCAACCGGCGACCAAAGCTACTAGCAGACTTTCATGTTGGGTTTTGCAGAATCCGGTGAGCTACCATCGGACAGACCAGAGCTACAACCGTCCACGAACCATTACCCAAAAATGGGGTTCCAAAAAGCCCAGACCAGACCGACCGGAGCCAGGAGGGCTCCAGCGGTGCGCCTCCGCCGGTGGTGGCGCCGGAAACCATGAGAGGGGGTAAGAGAGCAATCTAGAAATTCTAGTGAGAGATACTCTTCTTCCTATTCATATTTCATATTAATATTTTGAGCATTACTTAAAGGATCAACTAGTTTTGTTTCATATATTAATTATTACTATAATCAATCGATTAATACGTTTGTTATTAATTCAGTTCTTTCAACGGTAGTAAACTTTGATTATTAATGCATGCGTCTCATGGTTAATAATCTAAGGGGAATTAATTATATTGATTAAATCAATAAACCGCTTATGTTGAGGTTATCAATCTAAATCGTTTTCATCTTAGGTTTATTGCTACTATCGGGTTAATATACGGCGCATGTTCTATATTGACTCGATAAGAAGTTTTATTAATGAACGCGTCTCGTTATTAATAACTACCCTCGATGAAATGGAGATACTCGTCGATTGAGTATTTGAGAGGAAGATAGTTAAAGATATAACCGGTATCGACGAACATTTCATTAAGTGGATAAAAGCAAAACCAAGTCATCATCTCTATTAATTAAACTCATACAAGTCATTCATCTTAGTGTTAATCAAATTAAATCAAATCAAACTTAAACCCCCTTTGTTACCAGTTACATAAAAGAAAAGTATTCCTTTCTCTGTGGATACGAACGTTACTACACTATACTATGTATAAGTGTTGTATTGTATTTATTATTTTGACCCACGTCATTACAACGTGCACGTCAAATTTGGCGTCGTTACCGGGGAAAGACAATTATTTTTCTTTTTACTTCTTTCAAGAAAAATCAAAAACAAATTTAATAAACAAAATATAAAGAGTTCTTACTTTTTCTATTTCTCAGCTTTGTGAAGTATATGGTTAAACACCGTTCAATAAACGAAATCACCTATCAAACAAACCCGGAAATAGAGCAAACTTTTGAGCGGTTGAACAGTAAATTTTCAAATACCGACTCGGAGTAATCATCTATCGGAGATTCATCGAACGCTAGCTCTAGCTCTAGCGAATCCAAAGAGTCCTTCCACATGGCTCTCGAGACAAGAACACTAAGAGAGCTCACCGCCCCAAATCTCAACCAAAAATCGTTGTGTATTACATTCCCTACCCTCAAATTAGTCATTCATCTTAGTGTTAATCAAATTAAATCAAATCAAACTTAAACCCCCTTTGTTACCAGTTACATAAAAGAAAAGTATTCCTTTCTCTGTGGATACGAACGTTACTACACTATACTATGTATAAGTGTTGTATTGTATTTATTATTTTGACCCACGTCATGACAAAGTGCACGTCAAATTTGGCGCCGTTACCGGGGAAAGACAATTATTTTTCTTTTTACTTCTTTCAAGAAAAATCAAAAACAAATTTAATAAACAAAATATAAAGAGTTCTTACTTTTTCTATTTCTCAGCTTTGTGAAGTATATGGTTAAACTCCGTTCAATAAACGAAATCACCTATCAAACAAACCCGAAAATAGAGCAAACTTTCGAGCGGTTGAACAGTAAATTTTCAAATACCGACTCGGAGGAATCATCTATCGAAGATTCATCGAACGCTAGCTCTAGCTCTAGTGAATCCGAAGAGTCCTTCCACATGGCTCTCGAGACAAGAACACTAAGAGAGCTCACCGCCCCAAATCTCAACCAAAAATCGTTGTGTATTACATTCCCTACCCTCAATGAGGGTAATACATTCGAGCTACGATTTGGGCTCATTCATCTATTGTCATCCTTCCATGGCCTAAGAGGGGAAGATCCGAACAAGCATTTGTCGGAATTTCACATCGTGTGCACAAGCATGTGCCCCAATGGTGTCACAGAGGAGCAAATCAAACTGAGAGCCTTTCCATTCTCACTCAAGGACACGGCGAAAGATTGACTTTTCTATCTTCCCTCAGGAAGAATAGATACATAGGCGGCCATGAAAAAATGCTTCCTTGAAAGGTACTATCTTACCTCCATCTCCTCGATCTTAAAGAAACAAATCAGCAACATTGAGCAAAAGGAAGATCAGTCCTTGTATGAATTCTGGGAATGATTTAAAAAGTTATGTGCTAGCTGCCCTTATCATGGCTACACAGAGCAAGACCTCATACTCTACTTTTATGATGGTCTTGTTGATGACGATAGAAGAATGGTGAATGCCGCTTGTGGAGGAGGCATTGTTAACAAAATTGCCTCACAAGCAACGAGTTTGATTTCAGAATTGGCCGAGAACTCACGGCAATTTGGCCGCAAATCATCATCTCGAAGAGTTCTTGTGGCAGAATCTAGAACATCTACCTTGGAAAATCAAGTTGCAAACTTGACATCACACATGAAGGAGTTTATCTTGGGTTCAAGAACTCAAGAAGTGAAACCATGTGGCATTTTCACATTGCCCGTACATTCAAGTGATTCCTGCCTAACTCTCCAAAAAGAGCAAGTCAATGCATTGGGTTTCCAAAGACATCAACAAAAGAGGTACGATCCAAACTCTAACACTTACGATCCCGGTGGAGAGATCATCCCAATTTGAGATATGAGAACCATCAACAAAATCAACCCTTTCAACAATCCTTCCCAAATCATCAAGGCCAAAACTCCAACTCTAACATGTCCACAGAAGACATAGTCCGGACTCTTGCTACTAGCATAAGCACCATGCAACAAAACATGGTGCAATTTCAAAACGAAACCAAGTCTAGCATTAAAAACTTCGAAAGCCATGTGAGTCAAATAGCCGGAGCTGTAAGCAGGCTTGTAGCAAAAGATTCGGGAAAGCTCCCTTCTCAAACAGAACAAAATCCAAGGCAACATGTTAATGCGATCATGTTGAGAAGCGGAAAAGAATTGCAAGAAAGAGAGATCCAAAAGAAGGATGAACAGGTGGATGTCTAAGAGGAAAAACAACCAGAAGAGATGACCACAAAGAGTCCACCATTGTCATCATACGAACTACAACCCCCGTTTCCCGAAGCATTGAGGGAGACAAGGCCGCTGAAAAATGACAAAGACATGTACGAGACATTCGTCAAATGTGAGGTAAATATTCCCCTCCACAACTTAATAAAAAGTGTCCATCGATTTGCTAAATTTTAAAAGAATTATGCACAATCAAAAGGAACACATCGCTTACGAGGAAATGAAAAAATTAAAGTTAGTGAACATGTCTCGGCAACTTTTCAAAAGAAACTTCCACAAAAATGCATTGACCCAGGCATGTTCACTATACCGTGGAAGCTAGGTGACACCATTTCTTCTAAGTCCATTTTGGACTTAGGGGCATCAATTAACGTGATCCCCTATACACTTTATAAATCTTTGAACCTTGACCCTTTAAAAGAAACCGGTGTCATAATCCAACTAGCTGATAGGTCGAGTGTTTCTCCAAAAGGAGTAGTGGAAGACGTACTTGTGTCATTAGGTGATCTAGTGTTTCCTGCAGATTTTTATGTACTTGAAATGGAGAATAATAAACATGAAGTCCCCATTTTATTATGGAGACCATTTTTAAAAACCGCTAACTCAAAAATTGATGTTTTTAGCGGGTTTTTAACTATGGAATTTGATGGAAAGAAAATAGAATATAACATTTATAATTCTATTAAACATCACTCTCCTTTTGAGGAAAAAATTGAATCAATCTTTGATATTGGTGAAGCACTAGATCAACCACCGTTAATCAAACCTCCTGAATATAAGTTGAAACTACCTGAAGTTGAGGTGGTAACAAAAATAAAAACTCGGCCTTACTGGAAAAGGCTGAGAAAGAAAAATGAAACAATGCCAAACAAGCCCTTAAAAAATGAAAAAAGGATGTTCATGATCCCACATAAATTGAAAATAAAATAAAAATAAACGTCGTGTCACGACGTTAACTAAGGTGCTTCTTGTGAGCAGTGGCGGACCTATATATGTTCAAAAGTATTCTTGTGAACACCCAAAGAATTTTTTTTGTGTATAAAAATACATATATAAATTTTCTAGAATTTTTTTTATAAATGGATTTGAACACCTAAAATTTGAAAAATAAATTTGAACACCTAAAACTAACATGGTAGATCCGTCACTGCTTGTGAGGCAACCCAAGTAAAATACTTAGGATTTTTACTTTTATTTATTTATTTATTTTCAATTTGAGAGAAAGGTAGGGCACTAACAAAAATGGTTTTTTAAAAAAAGTTTTCGAAAGGCCTGGGAAAAAACCTGGTCGGGTAAACCATAAAACCCGACCGGGTGTATACAAAAAAAACCACTGCCAGCCCTGGGACCGAAACCCGTCCGGGTAAATACTAAAAACTCGCCGGGAAAATAGAAAACACAAAAAAGGAGAAAACCCGAAACCCGATCGGGAATACAAAAAACCCGACCGGGTAAAAAGGCGAAAAACTCACTGCCCAGCGAATTTTCAAAAACCCGTCCGGGTATTTCAAAAACCCGATCTGATAAACAGGTTTTTAACCCAATTTTTTCCCAAAAATCTGTTCGGACCAAACCCCATCTTCCCCAACTTTCAAACTAATCTTCCCCAAGACCCACAGCCATAAAATTCCTTCTTCCAAGTCATCTTAACCCCTCACCGAAATCCATAAAAATCCTCTCCTCATCTCGCTCATCACTCTCATTCCATCAACACCCACTTTCCCTCCCCAAATCCGAAAATCTAGCCCAAATAACTCTCAAATCCCAAATTCTCAATCACAAAGAAGCCATTGGCTACCAAGGGGATGAGGATGGCAAGGAGCACTAGGGACAGTGCTCGGAGTAAGTAGAGGGGAGTCACTCATTTGGTATATACTCATTCATTTTTTACCTTGTAACTTGCATTATTTTCTTCAAAAAAACAAAAAAAAAGAATAAATAAATAAAAGAAAAAATGCTAGTTAGGTTGAAAACTCAAAATTTGGGCAATCCAAGCAAAAGTGGCTAAATGAGTGAGTTGGAAGAAAACGGAAAAAAAAAAGGAGAGGCTAGAATGAAAACCTGAAAAGGCTCCTAGACAGAATGAGAGAATGAGAGGAAATTTTATCTAAGATTATACGGGATCTCATTTCATATGGGAGTTTTTGGGATACAATCAATGAAAAGAACATTTGTTCTTGAAGATCATGAAGACCCTCTTTTCTTTGTATTTTGAGCCCAGATTTACACTCAATCGAGGAGTATCTCCATGTCACTAGTAACACCGATTTAGTGTATTTCGTTAGTCTATGATAATTTGTTGTATTGAAATACATGCATGGTAATTTACCGATATCGTTCCGCTACCGAACACGAACTTTGATAACTTCGTTAAGGTAACGGTATATAAATTTTATAAAGCGAAAGTTTTGGTACGACAAAGGTATGAGAAAGAATATTCGGTATACCGTACCGAACCACCCCTACTAGGCTACTACTACCTATGATTCCTTCTGAATACGCAGGATCGGTCTACGTTCCGCATGGTGTACCGATCCCACTTTAGGCTAGTGTCTTTCCCCTTTCTTTCTTCCTGGAGCAACATTCACTCCTTTTCTTCTTTTTTTTCTTTCTTTATTTTTTCTTTTGTTCAATTCTTTTCTTTTCCCATCAAATTAAAATACTAAATATTTAATGGCAATCATACTTTTTTTATCTTCATCCTAAATTATAATTGAATCTATTTTTTTATTCTTCATCAATGCATAACAAAAAGTTTATTAATCTAAATAAAATAAGTATATTGCATTTCATATTCATACACTATTTTTATTTCTGTAATTTTTTTTATATTCAAATACTTTTTTGGTAATATACTTTTTATATTCATACACTTTTTTGTAATATTTTTTTTTATATTGACACACTTTTTCTATAATTTAATTTTTTTATCACTTTTATATGTTTTAGCTTAGAGGTTTTTAAGACATTGAGTTTGTTTATTTTGATTCTTCAAGTTACTTTTGGTAATATATCATGAAGTTACATCTTTTTATGCTCGAGTTACATCTTAATGTACGAGGGTTACATCTTTTTCTGCGCGAGTTACATCTTAATGTACGCGAGTTACATCTTAATATACGCGAGTTACATCTTAATGTATGCGAGTTACACCACGGAATAAACCCCTCCTATATCATTTTTATAGCCCTAATATCAAAAATAAAATATACGGAGTATTCTCTATTTTAAAAAAGTAATTACGCTATTAGGATCAATTTTTCATTGTTTACATTGAAATCAATGTTTATGATATATATATTATTCACAAACACACAAAAAAATTGTTGAATTTTCCAACAAGTTACATTCTGTATACACCTAAGTTATATTTGTCATCAACGCGAGTTACATTAAAAAATCAACCTTTGCTATTGAAACAAAAAAAAATGATCTTTTTTAAAAAATTATTTTTTTATAGTCATTATATATTAAAAACAAAACATATTCACGGTTTACCTAAAGCAACTGTGCAATTAGACTTTCTTTTTTCATTGTTTACATTGAAATCAATATTGTATTTCTAATACTATGTACGGAGTATTTGACAAGTTACATTTCGAATGCACTTGAATTACATTGATCAATAACGTAAGTTACATATCTTTACACGCGAGTTACATCATTCATACTATTAGAACAAAAAAAATAGTAACAGTTCACGCGTGTACTGTTTACGCGTGTACTGTTCATTCGATTTTTTTAATAAAAAAAATTGTGCAAAGCTAAGAGGAGCACGGTATACCAACTGGGCGGGATCGGAGCCAAGAGGATATTGGGTTATTGATTGAAGGGCTGCAGAAATCTGGCTGCAGTAAGTTGGATCACTGCTACGTTAGTTCCAAGAATGTGCTGCTTGGGCCTTATTTTTGTAATTTGGGCTCCGCCCTCTATAATTAATTTTTGAAGGACTTTTGCGGATGTATATATGGTCAGGAGCTCATGGTCTGTCCCGTCCTATATACTTCACACACCTTAGAATTTCATAAAAGTTTAGACTAGATATTGGAGTACTACTTATACTTCATCCGAAAAAATAAAAGGTGCAGATTAAAACTCTTTCATTTTTAGTACAACTCCAAATTCAAAAAGTCTAATTTTACGGGGTGGGTTTTAAAACTTGTTAAAAATGACAAGTGATAGTTTTTTATTAAAATTTAGTGTTTTTCTGATTAACTCATTCTCCACTTCAAAATTCAGTAGAATGGTTTCATTTGCGTGGTGATCGCTGGGCTGCGTTAGTCTATACCGAGTCATCATCACACGGTGAGCATCATGCTCTACCTCCAAAACGACGTAGTTTTGTACAATTTTTTTAAAAAAATGGTGTGAACAGTACACGCGTGAACAGTATAGCGTGTACAATAACTGCTTTGTTTTCTTTTTGTCCTGATAGCATGAATGATGTAACTTGCGTGTAAGAAAATGTAACTCAAGCTGATAAAAAATGTAACTGCAGGCAAGTCTAAATGTAACCTGTCCAATACGGATTATAAGAAATAAAACATTGATTTCAATGAAAATAAGGAATCTAATTTCTCAATTACTTTACGTAAATAGTGAATATGTTTTGTTTTTAATATTCAGACCATAAATAAAGTTTTTTCTTCTTGAAATCATTTATTTTGCCAAAAAAAATCATTTTTTCAGCCAAAAAAATCATTTTTTGGCAAAAAAAAGTGATTTTTTTGTTTCAATAGCAGGGGATTACTTAAATAGTGAATTTGTTCTGTTTTTTATATCAAGGCCATAATTTTTTTTAAAATCACCTTTTTGCCTAAGAAATCAATTTTTTTGCATTTTTTTGCATAAAACTGATTCTTTTGTTTGAATAGCAGGGCTTTATGATGTGATGTAACTCATGTTATAGAAAATGTAACTCGTGTTGATAGAAAATCTAAATGTAACTTGTGTATAAGAAGATGTAACTCACGCTTAAAAAGATGTAACTTGCGCATAAGAAGATGTAAATCCATAGACTATCAAATACAAAGAATGAAAACAAGGAGTCCAATTGTTCAAATTAATATACGTAAATAGTTAATATGTTTTGTTTTTAGTATTAATTAAGGTCATACAAATGTTTCAAAGAAAAATAATTTTTTGCCAAAAAATCATTTTTTACCAAAAAAAATCATTTTTGTTTGCTAAAAAATGATTTTTTTTTTTGTTTCAATAGTTGGGGTTTATTTTGTGGTGTAATACATGTTATGAAAAAGTGTAACTCGCGTTGATGGAAGATCTAACTTAGATGTATGCAAAATGTAACCTGTTGAGGCAAGTCCAAATCTAACGCGTGCATAGGAAGATATAATTCACGTACAAGAAGATGTAACTCGCGAATAAGAAGATGTAACTCCATATACTACCAAATGTAATTCAAGAAATTGTATATAAGCATATGAAAAATGTAATATAATATCATGTTTTATGAAATATAAACCAAAATAAATAAATTTAATGTTTTAAAACACTAAAAACACATAAAATATAAAAGAGATAAGAAATATTTTTTTTTCGCAAAGAGATAAGAAATATATTATAGAAAAAGTGTATGATTATGAAAAAAAAATTACAAAAAAACACAAAAAATAAATTCGGTAGTGATTTGTATTGAAGAAAAAAAGTAAAAAAAATAGTGTATGGTTATTAATGCAATATACTTATTTTATGTGGTTTAATAATTTTTTTATTAAATTGGTAATGAAAAAAGTTAATTTAGTTGTAATTCAATTAGATAAAAATAAAATCACAATTAAAAAAACACAAAAAATAAATCCAGTAGTGATTTCTATTGAAGAAAAAAAGTAAAAAAATAGTGTATGGTTATTAATGCAATATACTTATTTTATGTGGTTTAATAATTTTTTTTATTAAATTGGTAATGAAAAAAGTTAATTTAGTTGTAATTCAATTAGATAAAAATAAAATCACAATTATATATGTAGTATTTTCATGAAGAGAAGAAAATTAAAGAGTTGAAGTAAATAAAAAAGAAAACTAAAGAGAGAAATAATTTGGTAGGTAGTGCTTGAGTGAAAATTAAAGAGAAAGAATACTAATTTGCGGCCAAAAAATTAGAAACAGTACCGTATGTGATACTGGTATACCGGCCATGAGCATGGTATACCGGTACCACGGTATAATTTGCGGTCGTTATCTGATTTTTATAAGGTAATTCTACAGCTATAAAAAATCATTCTACATGATGATCCCTTTCATTTAAGAAAGTACTGTGTTTCAAAAGTTAACATAATATTGTCCACAATACTATGTGCTAATGTGGTCTCTTATCTTAGGTTGGACCGTTTTGTTAGGGTCTTGGAGGTATATGACAATATACATCATCAAGTTGTGATCTAGAAATGGGACGGTCTTCAGCGTTGGCCTGTTGTTTGCGTCAATACATCAACTTTAAATTTAATACTAGAGAATACGATTAATTAGACTGTTTCAAAACTCCAAAATTAGACTGTCATATTTTAATTTCCAAAATATGACTAATTATTGTCATATTTTGGCAGTACCAGACCTCAAACATGGCAGTATTTTCTAAACATGGCAGTAATTAGTCTTATTTTGGAAATAAAAACATTACAGCCCTATTTTGGAATTTTCAAACTATTTTAGTCCTATTTCGGGAATTTTCCGTTCAATGTAAATATATACTAGTATTTATCTTCTTCAAATTTATAATTGTAATAACATTGAACACTTAGAAACTAAATCGTAAATCGGCCGGTCCACCCGTGGATACATACTCTTCCTTCCGTCAACTTAATACCCTAGCTAGTTGTTATATACTGAACTCTTATTATATTCATATTGAACTTAAATATGTAAATTTTAGATTGTTACATTCGTTTAAAGAATTGAAAATGTTGGAGGTATTGGTCCTACCAAGGTCTCCCTTCCACTTTATTTGCTTAGGCTTGCACCCTATGTTTTACTCCCACTTTAGTACCTTTTACCTTGGTATATTACCTGATCAATAATATACCTGTTGACTCCTTAATTATCTGGCTTTGGCCCCCCCTTGTGTTGTCCGCTGCAGTACCTGCCCCTTGTCTTTGTTCACCCGTGACTCTTCAATAGGCTGGCAGCCTATTATATGTAGTCCTTTTGTTTGCCCATTTGAGAGTGAAGTCTGCAGAACAGTTGAGAGCAGTCTTCCTTCTTCCTCCTTGTTTGAGAGTTCCTTTGTGGTTAGAAGAAGAGAGTAAAGAGAATAGGGGTGTTATAGCCTCCCCTAGAGTGGTGTATGTGAGTATAGTGGAATAGACCTGAGTCGGAGACGGAATACGATCCTAACAGTGGTATCAGAGACTGGTTCGCCGTCTGCCGCCATTCACCGCTGTCGTCCGCCGCTAGCCGTCGATTGGAGCTCGCCGAAGGTCCCTGGAGCTTCGCCTGATCTGGTAGCTGCTGGAGCTCATTGATTGAAGTATGTGGACGTCGCTCGCAGCTCACCGGAATCCCGTTCGCCGCCTGGAGGTTGAAATCGATCTCTGACCGGAGTGTGAAATCATCGCCGAGGTCGTTCGCCGCCGAAGCCACCGAAGCCACCATTCGCCGTCGCCTGAGAGCTATCGACGGTGGTCGCTCGTGACTGGACCCGTCGCTCGCCCTTCGGAGCCACCGCCGGCAGTCTTGTTGTTCGCAGAAGGCTTGTCGCAGACATCCCTGAGGATAGGGACGTAAGGCTGGCCGCTGCACTTGCTGGACTTTGGGCTGGATCTAGGCTTGTTGGGTTGCTACACTGCTGGACCTTCTTTGCTAGTAGGGAGCTGGGCTGCTGATACTAAGCTGACTGGAGCTGCTGTTTTGGACTGGCTAAAGCTGGGCTGCTGACTTGGACCGCTGGAGTTGCCGGAGCAGCTGGACAGCCGGTCAACGCCGGTCAACACCGGTCAACACCAGTCAACGCCGGTCAAACTCACTCAACAGTCCGAAAATCCCAATTTTTTAATTGGGTAGGTAAGGTCGAAACGCTCTCCTAGGGTTTCGCTAAGGTAAATTGGCGTTAAACACCCTAGGTGCACCGAGTGCCTCCGGATTTAATTTATTCCCCCTCCCCGTGGGCCGCCGGTAGATTGTATCCCGGCCGCCAACCCCCCAGGTGCGTTTGCTAAACCCTATCCTTTGTGGTAGATTGTTTAGTTGTGTAAATTGAATTGCAAAGTGTTGTTAATTTCAATTCTTGTGCGTAGGGGTGGTTTATTGGGTGTTAGGGGTAGAATTAATTAATCCTAATTGCTGCCCGAAGTTGTTTATGTGCCAAACTGTCCAAAATTGCTATTTGTTGCATGCTGTCCGTGGTTATTAAAGTGAATACTTTATAGCCCGGGTTGATTTATTTTCTGTCAAATTTGTCTGTTTAGCTTTGTGTTGTTTTGTGGTTGATACCATGGTTGCTAATCAGTATGGTATGCTTCCATTTAATGGAAAACAGATTTTGATATTTGGAAACAGAAAATTAAGTGTGTTTTAATACAACAAAAGGTTTTCAGAGCTGTCACTGGTATTTTCCTTGAATCAGAAGATAAGGCTAAGCAAACTGAAATGAATGAAACTGCTTGCTCTACCATTTACTTGAATCTGTCTGATTCTGTTCTTAAGAAAGTGGGTATTACTGAATCCGCTAATGCTTTGTGGGACAAATTGGATAGTCTCTATACCGATACCTCTTTGCCCGGGAAGTTGTTTTTACTTGAGAAATTCTTTAGGTTTAGGCTTGACCTAACTAAGGATATAGATGAGAACCTGGATGTGTTTAATAAACTGATACAGAATATCAAACAGGCAGGTGATAAACACATAGATGATTATACTCCCATAGTGTTACTTAATGCCATTCCCGACTCTTATAATGATGTTAAGTCCGCTATTAAATATGGTAGGGATGATATTTCGTTAGATATTGTTGTTAATGGTTTAAGGAGTAAGGAATTAGACCCGAAGCATGCTAGGGGTAGTGCTAGTCAGTCCAGGTACTCCGGTGAGGCTATGTTTGTTAGAGGTAGATCTAAGGGTAGGTCTAAGAACTCTAAGCAAAATAGTCAAAGTAAGAACACTAGTCCCCCTGGGAGAAAGAGGAGCAAATCTAGGAAGAGAGTGTGTTACAATTGTGGTAACGATGACCATTTCATTAAGGATTGCCCTAACCCTAAGAAGACCGAGCATGCTAGTGTAGCTGTTGATAGATGTGACCTTGGTGACATTTTGATGGTTTGTGATCATGTTAATTCTGTGAGAAATTCCCTGTCTCAGCATGAATGGTTGATTGACTCTGGTTGTACGTATCACAATTCCCACTATCATATGAATTATGTGATAGTGGCTATGTTTCCTTAGCTGATAATAAGAGATGCAATGTGCTTGGTGTTGGTGATATATGTCTGAAGTTTTCTCGTGGCTTTGTGTTTACCATTAAGAATGTGAGGCATGTCCCTGATTTGTGTCATAACTTGTTTTCTGTTGCTGCTTTGGAGAGTAGTGGTTTATAGGGGAAGTGGGGGAATGGTTGCATGAAACTCTTGAAAAATTCTCTTGTGTTGTTTAAAGTTGAGAAGGTGAATAACCTTTATGTGTGTCATGCTAAACCTTTTGTTGAGTCTGTCAATGTTGTATGTTCTGATAAGGCCTCTTTGTGGCATAATAGGTTAGGACATATGAGCAATAAGGGTTTAGATGTCATGCGTAGGGCTGGTTATTTTGGTAAGGACTCTGTGACTTCTGTTCCTTTCTGTGAATCTTGTGTGTTAGGCAAGCAGCATAGAGTCAGCTTCCCTCCATCCTCTTACCCTAATATGTCTAAGTGTTCGTCTGTGCTTGAATATGTTCATGCCGATGTTTGGGGTCCTGCCAGTGTTCCTACCCACGGGGTAGGAAATATTTCCTTTCTATTATTGATGACTTTTCTAGGAAGGAGTGTGTTTGCCTTTTAGAACACAAGCCTGATGTGTTTGTGAGGTTTAGGGAGTGGAAAATCCTAGTTGAAAACCAAACTGGCAGGAAGGTTAAAACCCTTAGGACCGATAACGGGTTAGAGTTCTGTAATAAGGAGATGGATAAGCTGTGTGTGGATTGTGGGATAAAAAGGCAAAAAAATGTGCCTTATACTCCCCAACAGAATGGGATAGCAGAGAGAATGAATAGGTCTCTGTTGGATAAGGTTAGAAGCATGTTAGCTACCTCTGGTTTGTCTAAGAAATTTTGGGGTGAAGCAGTTACTACTGCTGCCTATTTGGTTAAAAGGTCCCCGTCTGTCCCTCTTGGTGGTAAGTGTCCTGAAGCCGTCTTTACCGGTAAGCCTCTTGATCTGTCTAACCTTCAGGTGTTTGGTTGTGCAGCGTATGCACATCAACATGGTGATAAGTTGGATCCTAGGTCTAAGAAATGTGTCTTCCTAGGTTATCCAGAGGGGGTAAAGGGTTACAGGTTATGGGATAGGAACGAGGTAGGCTTTAAGGTGGTCATTAGCAGAAATGTGGTGTTTAATGAAACTGAGTTTCCTTGCTTGACCGAGTCTGTTTCTAATCCTGAGTCTAGGTCTGATAGTACTCCTAGTGAGGTGGAGTTTGTCCCTGTTGCTGCTAGTCCTTTATCTGTTGATCCTGTTATTACTGATGATATTGTTATGCATGATTCTGATTCCTCTGAGCATGATAGTCCCACCACCTCGAGTGAGGTGGAGCATTTGCATGATACTGAGCATGATTTGCATGATATGGGTGCTGAATCTGATTTTCATGACAACAATAATTTGCATGAGTTGCATGTGGAGCCTAGTAGTGATAATTTGCATGATTATCAACTTACTAGAGATAGGAGTAGAAGGGCTATTAGGAGAACTGCTGATAGTATGCCTGATTATGCTTTCATTGTGCATGATACTTCTATGTTTGCATTTTCTGCATAATCTACCCCCTCTTTTTGAGTAAACCCCTTCGCAACCAACCTAGCCTTAAACCTAACATCACTAGGTTCTTCCTTAACCTTAAACAACCACTTACACTCAACTACCGAACAGTTGGGGGGTCTAGGTACAAGGGTCCAAGTCTGGTTCACTCTCAAAGAGTCCATCTCACTTTTCATGGCACTAATCCATTTCTGAGACTCTTTGGAACCTAAGTCTTCATGGTAGCTCTTTGGAGGAAATAGGAGGAAAGGTTTAATGAAAATATTTTCGCAATTTACTTTTATTTGATAGCTTACTTCAAAAAATAGATACATGTCTAACTATTGTGAATATTACTCCTATGGTCATGAGTCATAACTTTAATTTATTTGATTTTTTACTTTTTTATTTTATAATTTTTCATTTTTCAATTTGGAATTTTTTATTTTTTATTTTTATTTTATTTATTTTTTTTTAATTTTTAAAATTTTTAATTTATAATTTTTAAATTTTTTAATTTTGAAAATTTTTAATTTTTTAATTTTTAAATTTTTTAATCTTTAAATTTTTAAATTTTTAATTTTTTTAATTTTTCAAAACTTTTTGTTTTTTTTACCTTTTTATATTATAACATTTTGTTCATTCACGTAGGAGATGGATAGTTTGTTGTTATCAATACGTTTCATCCGAAATACCCCGATTTGGGGGGTTTAGAATGGGAGGAAGTGGAGGATTTTGAAAGTCTTCCACTTTCCTCCCCTTCCCCCCTATTTCCTTCAACCAAACACACAAGAATCCCCCACTTTCCTTCTCTCCCCTCCAAAACCCTCCAACCAAACAGGGCCTTAGGATGCTATTTTGACCTTTAGATTTTAGACATTGATGTTCTTTCTTGCCCAACTTATCAATGTTTTCTATGATAATCGGCAAATTATACCGTGCAACCGGCGCACCATGAGGATGGTGCGCCCGGTTGCAAAACGACGTTGCCCTCCCTTTTTTTTTACTTTTGTTATTAAAAATGATAATAACTTTTTTATTTTTGATCCGATTTTTATAAAATTTATATCAACATTTTTTATTTTTCATTATCTTTCAAATGAGACCA
Organism: Cuscuta europaea; assembly: GCA_945859875.1. NCBI lineage: Eukaryota > Viridiplantae > Streptophyta > Magnoliopsida > Solanales > Convolvulaceae > Cuscuta > Cuscuta europaea. Next base: position 13,033,468 of record CAMAPE010000054.1, on the reverse strand, counting down.
ATATTGCTAATGTAATTTTAAGAAATTATCGAACTATTATATTAATGAGTATTGGATTATAAGGAAAATCGAATCTGTTTGGGAGATGATAGGTTTGTGAAATAGAAGATCGAATCTGTTTGGGAGTGGATCAGTGGCCTCAGTCACATTTGATAATACAATGAGTTACATCTTTTTATGAGCGAGTTACATCTTTTTATAAGCAAGTTACATCTTTTTATAAGCAAGTTACATCTTTTTATAAGCAAGTTACATCTTTTTAAAAGCGACTTACATATATATAAACACGAGTTGCATTTGACATGCCTGAACGCGACTTACATATATTTACACGTAAAGTTACATATTTTTACACGTAAAGTTACATATTTATACACGCGAGTTACATATTTATACACACGAGTTGCATTTGACCTGTCTGAACGCGAGTTACATATTTTTTTACGTAAAGTTACATATTGTTACACGTAGAGATACATATTTATACACACGAGTTATATTTGGCCTGACTGAACGTGAGTTACATATTTTAACATGTAAAATTACATATTTTACACGCAAATGTTAATATGTTAAAATTACATAGGCAATATTGGTCTCATTTGAAAGATCATGAAAAATAAAAAATGTTGATATAAATTTTATAAAAATCGGATCAAAAATAAAAAAGTTATTACCATTTTTTAAAAACAAAAGGAAAAAAAAAATATAAATCCGTACCCGGTATACGGTGCTCACCGTATACCGGTTGTACGGTATAGGCACTCATGATAATCATGTTTAGCACTAATTTCAGAACAAATTGAACTCAATCAGATCAAAATATGGGCACCGGTCTAACACCCATGCTTACCAGAAATTATACTCCCCCGTCCTACAAAATTAAAGTTTACCAATGATTTTAATAAATATTTAATATTTTGTACTCTTATGAGAATATTTTTCATACAAAGAAACTTTGTATGTCATTTTCATAATATAAATACTTTTGTAAGAGTTTAAAACTGTTAACTAGAAAATCAAACGTGGCAAAACTGTTATGGGAGGGAGCGGTATATCATGCACAATGTTCTTCTAAAAGACGCTAGGCGATAGTCGGGCGCCAGTCCAGCGCCCAGCGCCTAGGCGGCTAGGCGGACGCCTAGTCAGGGACTAGTAGGAGACATAGAAATTGCTTTTTTATTTATGTTTTGCATAAATATGATAAGTAATGTTGTATTTTTTTTTTTTTGTGTGTGTGTGTGTGTATATATATATATATATATATATATATATATTAACAAGCATGAATGACAGAATTATCACATTTAATCATAGGTAGTGATGGATAGTGTACCCGGGGGTAGCTTATCCGAGGGGTTATTACGGAGAATAATAAGAGAGAAGTCGGAGCAAGTAAATATAGAGAGAGAAAGTATATTGTAGAGTGTGGAGCGTTTTCAGCGTGGTTACAAATGGGGAAATGGGGTGCTATTTATAGTAGCAATAAATGTCGGACAGGGACACGTGTCAAGCGTCCATTGGCCGAGAGGTCACCTCAAAGGGGTTGGCGCTGGCAACCGCATGTGGCCGCATTTAATGCGGTTGTTGGATGGGACGTTGTACAGGGTACGGTGATCTGTACGCATGTGGCGCGGATATCATGTCGGGAAAGGTGCCCTCGGCTGTAGGGGACTAGCCGAGGGCTCTGAGTACTGGGGACCCCCTTGGTGCCGAGGGCTCCAGGTGCCGAGGGCTACTGCTTTTCGCCGTTTTCCCAGTAGCTTTGTTTTTGCTGTGTTGGCCCTCCTGTGAGAGTTAGAGCCTTCGGCCAGGGGGCCGAAGGCACCCCTGGTGCGCATTGTGGGCTGCTTGGTACTCTGGGCGCTGTGATTTGGGCCTGTTGGACCTTCTGGGTCTGTTGGGCCTTGATTGGAGTAGTAGGAGTCTGTGGGCAGGGGGTTCCCGAGCCATATACTCCATCAGGAGTCCCTCACTCCTTTTGCCGAAAGGTACTTGAGGGAAAAGGAGTAATTGTGTTAGTCTTCTGCCGTTGTTCCGGTTGTAGTTTGTAGAGTTGTGGGTAGTTTGCTGTTTGTTTATTCTGCTGAGGGCAGTCCCTCAGTTACCCACATGTCGGGACTTGAGGGGTCATGTTTGTGATTTTTGTGATTTTTCCCGAGGGGGTCCTCCAGTCCCCCAGTCCTTGAGGCACTTGCAAAGTGGTGAAAGGAGTAGAGTAGTTGCGTTGTTGTTTTGGGCCGAAGGCTGACGCTTTTCGTTTCATTTTGGGGGGATGCCTCGTTAAAAAACCTCATTAGGAAAAACCCTGTGGGGAAAAATCCTAATGAGGGAAAAAGAGTGCACCGAATTCCCCCAACGATGAATCGAAAATGTGAAACCTTGGTTCAAAATGGAGAATAATGATGATGTCGAAGGCTCTCCTTGTTCTGAGGGCTCATGCGTTGATTAGCCGGAGGCTTGTTGTTGATGTCCTGGGAGGTGCCGAAGGGGGGTCCCTCAATCTGGGGATCGAGGGCGTAGTGAATGATGGTAGTAGTTGAAGTGTTACCGGGGTGTCCCCTGCTTGTTGATTAGTTGATGATGAGGATATCCGAGGGGTCCCGTTACCTGTGTGTCGTAGGCTATCCGTCAATGAGGCATATTCCCCGGGGGCTACCCGGCCCTCAAAGTGCTGAGGGGGGATCCCCGAGGGGTGGCCTGATATGAAGCCTTGGGCTTCTGAAGGAGTGATCCCGAAGGCATCTGTTATGTACTGTGTGGGGCACAACCCGGGAGCGTCTCTGGGTAAGCGTATCCGGGGGCTCTCCTTGATGAAGTGGAGTGAAGCAAAAAGCCCGGGGGCTCCCAGAATATAGCCGTTGGAAATATAGCCGTTGGAATATGTAACTTCAGGATATAGCCGTTGGGGGGGGGGGGGGTTGCCACGTGGTGCGTGCTCGTTGGCTGCCCGTGGGCGGGCGTCACCGATTGGGTCGAAACTCAGTTGGTAATGATGGCAGTCCAACCGGAGGCCCGGTTTCCAGGCCCAAGCCCGGATTCCAGCGCCTATAAATACCCCATGGCCGGCTTCCTTCCCCTTGTGCGAAATCATTATAACGAAGCTCTGCCAAAATTTCTAGAGAGAGAAACAACAGCCCTCGATCAAATTCTTATTCCAAGGTCAGTTCTCCACTCGTACTTCACCTTTTTAGTTAGCTGTCTTTGTGGCCTTAGATTAGGGGTGTAGCTTAGAGCACTTAGCATCTCCGAACCCTCGACTTAGTATAACAATGTCTTCACAAAGCGATTCTCAAGACATCTCGGGGGCGCCCTCGATGGAGGATGAAGTCATCTCGGACGTGGCTACACCCGCTCTGGATAGGCGGGCCCTCATGAAGCTGGACGATGAAGCCCTCGAGTCCAAAATCCTCCGGTCCTCCCTTACCGTAAGTTCTTCTCCTTCCTTTCTTCTTCTTTCTTTTTCCTTTGCATAGTGGCCTATGACTTTTTTGTTGTTGTGTGATCATAGTTTTAACCCCTTACTTTGTTGTTTGCTTAAACAGGCCTGCATAGCCCTCGGCGAACACGCCAGGAGGTTCCACGAGTGGCGCCTCCAGAAGGCGCAGCAGGAGGAGTCCCTCAAGAAGCTTGTTCATGACAATGCCGAGGCCGTGAGGCAGATGGCTCAGCTGGAGAGGGACCTCCAGCAGACGAGGGCGGAAGCAGAAAAAGCGGCCAAGGAAAGGGTGGAGGTGGAGAAGGCGGCTGTCGAGGCTGCAAAGAAGGCTCTTGAAGACGCCGAGGCCGCAAAAGCAGAGGCCACCGCCAGTGCAGTCGCTGCCTTCATGACCGAGGGCTGGAAGGCCGAAGGCCATAAAGACTGGGTGGCCTCGGTCATGGAGAGTTCTGCTGACGGGTGGGTGAAGGGCCCCGGGGCGATGTGGCTAGCCCGAAAGGGTGAAGATTACTATGCCGGGGGGGAGTTCTTCACCGAGGCCTTAATCTACAGGAGGCTCGCACGGCACCTGAAAATAGAGCCAACGGCCTTCGACCCGGCGGCATATGGTCTCCCCCCCTCCAGCCTGATATCAGAGTCCCCCTTCCCGAGGGCGTCGAGAGGCCAGAACTGGAAGATTCAGAACTCCTGAAAGAGGCCGAGGGCGATGAGGCAGAGGCTGATACGGAGGTCATCTCGAAGCCCGCGGAAGAGGCTGCCCCCGGTGTTGACAATATATGATATGTACTTAGTAGTGTTTTGAATGTCTTTTCTGTATGTAATGAACATCTGTATACTGTCGGCCTCGGCCATTCTGTAATTTATACATTCGAATTTCTTTCCTTTGATGAATGAATACATGCCTCTGGGCTTTTGGTATATAATGTGTTTCCCTTTCATTGTCTCTTTAACTGCACACTTTCGCCTTTCCTGAATGTATGCCTCAGCTTCCTTGAATGTATGTTTAGGACTTAGGAAATATTCTTCCAAGTGTGGTGCTTCTTGTAGCCCTCGGCTATTAGAAATCTTTAGTCAGTTGAACCTTTCACCGAGGGCACAATGTTCAGGACTTGGAAATATTTCTAAGTGTTTGTTCATCTGTTGGCCCGCGGCTAAGAAAATTTTTCTAAGTGTTTGAATACAGTTTTAGCCTTCGGTAGTTGGGCACCCGTCGCTGGATATATGACCGAGGGCCCCGCAATAGTTAGGACTTAGAAAATATTTCTAAGTGTAGTCTCACCAAGCCTTCAATCGTGTGACCCCTCGGGCTGCAGGGAGATTCGAGACTTAGAAACTTGTCACCGAGGATAAGAACTTTTAGGACTTAGAAAATTTCTCTAAGTGTAGCTTCACCAGATCCTCAACCGCATGGCCCCTCGGGCAGCATGGAGATTTGACTGAGGGCCAAATATTGTAGGACTTAGAGAATCTTTCTAAGTGTAGTATGTGTGAAGTTGGAGCCCTCGGGTGACTGTGAGGTGTTTTTGGTATGCCCTCGGCTAGCTGATGGCTCCACAAGGGGCAAAGCATTTAGGACTTAGTTTTTTCAAGTATTTCCTGCTGCTGGCCTTCGAGGGAGGACCCTTCGGTTGTAGGTGTTGTATGTTTAGGATAGTTTACTTTGCCTTGTGATGTTGGCTGGAGGCAATAAAAGCCTTCGGTTGTTTGACATATGGTGCCCTTCGGGGATTTTTTTGAGAACATTGTGCCTTCGGTTGTAGGTATAGTCGGAGGCAATCCTTGAGTGGACTTAGCCATTTGTTGATGATGTCTGTTGTGAACGGTATCCTTTGTACTTGTGAACTTCCAAGGTGCCGAAGGTGTTCCCGTGGGGAGCCCTCAGTATGTTTTTGTAAATTTTTGGAGTGATGTACTCATTGATTTGTCGCCGAGTCTACTCCCCTTCACCACCCCCTTTTTTTTTAGTAGTGAAGGGAAGGCTTCAAGAAACTTGGTTTCTTGGTAAGGCTTGGCCTATCGGGAGGTAACAGAATACACCATTAGCTCCCCCCTCGGGTTAACCTTCCGAATTCCGAGGGGATCGAGGGTCGTTTCCTGGGCACAAGATATGGTGGTCTGTAACCTGCCTCCCCTTGGGGGATGGCGCGGAAAGCGCGTCAGTTTTGAAAGTCGTCCCCTCGGCGCTAGACATAGTCCGTGGCCTGCCACACCCTTGGGGTGGTGGCGCGGGGAGCGTTTTGGTTTGGAAGTCGAATCCTGGGCATTTCTCGTGCCTGTCATACCCTTGGGGTGATGACGCGGAAAGCGTTCCGTTTTTGAAAGTCGAATCCTGGGCATTTCTCATGCCTGTCATACCCTTGGGGTGATGACGCGGAAAGCGTTTCAGGGAAGGGTTTTCATTTGCACACTAGTTGCAAATGGCCGGGTGCACTACGTGCTGCCGGCACCGATAGGTGGCGCCTTCGGTATAGGCGTCCTCAAGGGGTACGGCTTAGAAACAACATTTGGTGTTTGTTCCGATGTATGGCCCCCGGCACTTGGTGTTTTTCCTTCACTTGTCGTAGGGGATTGCGGTGTCTACCCTTGGTACTTGGTACCGAGGGGTCTTCTGTGAAAACACTTGGTGTTTCCTCCCATTTGTTGAAGGTGATTGTCTTGTCTACCCTTGGTATTGGGTACCGAGGGGTCTTCTGTGGGAACACTTGGCGTTTCCTCCCATTGGTTGAGAGTTGATAATGGTGTACCCCCCGGCACTTGGTGCCGAGGGGTCTTCTTTTGAGGACGGGTTGGTATCTTGTTGTAGCTGATAATATTGTCTACCCTCGGCACTTGGTGAGGCCTTGGGCCTGGGGGTGGTATGAGGGCTTGGCCCTGGTGATAATCTTGTTCCGTGTTTTCGGTGTCTTCAAAATGCCTTCATTCTTCAGAATTCTTTAGGCCTTGGCTGTAAAATAATACACTCACTAGTTATGAGGGCTTGGCCGCTCTGATGTTATTGATAAAATTTAACTAAGTGATGTACATTCCAGTGCCTAGGGACTTCGGTCCCGTTAGGGCGTTTTAGTTTGTAAGTTCCTGGTTTGATGATGGCTGCCACGATGTAGGGGCCTTCGAATTTTGGTGCCATCTTTCCGCCCTCGGTTGGTTGGCTAGCTTCCCTTCTTCGGAGAACATAGTCCCCCACTTGGAATTCCCGGGAGCGAACCTTGGCGTCAATGTAACTCTTCACCTGCCTTCGGTAGTTTTCTGCGCGTATGAAGGCTTGTTCTCGGCGTTCCGAAATAAGGTGGAGATCGAGGGCCATGTTGGTGTCGTTGGCCTCCGGATCATACTGTGTGACCCTTCGGGTTGGGAGAGTTACTTCAGTGGGGGCTTTGGCTTCAAATCCGTAGCAAAGGGAGAAGGGTGTCTCGCCAGTTGCCCGCCGAGGGGTGGTACGGTAGGCCCATAAGATTTTATGGAGTTCTTCCACCCAACCACCTCCTTCGGCCTCCAGCTTCTTCTTTAGGCCCTCAAGCAGGGTCCTGTTGGTGTTCTCCACTTGACCGTTGCCCTGGGGGTAAGCAACGGATGAAAAGGTGTGTTTGATGCCCCACGCCTCTAGGAGGGCACAGAAGGGGGCTGCCTCAAACTGAGTTCCATTGTCAGAGATGATTTTCTGAGGGACGCCAAACCTGGTGAGGATGTTTTTAAGAACAAAATGACGGCACCTGGCCTCAGTGATGCTGGCGAGGGGCTCCGCTTCCACCCATTTGGTGAAGTAATCGATGGCGACAATGATGTACCTGTTGTTGGAGGTACCCCTCGGCAGAGGGCTCACAAGATCTATGCCCCATCGAGCGAAGGGTATGGATGTGCTAATGGGGGCATAGTTGACCGCTGGCCTGCCGGGGGCTTTCTGGAAATGTTGGCATGCGGGACACCTCCGGGCAAGGTCTGCACAGTCCCGGGCCATCGTAGGCCAGAAGTAGCCCTGGATTATTAGCCTTCGGGACATGGAGAAGGGTCCCTGGTGAGCTGAGCAAGTGCCACTATGTACTTCCTCCATCGCCACTTCAGCTTCATCTTGATGACGGCACCGAAGTAGCGTCCCGTTGTAGGACCTTTTGTAAAGCCTCCCGTTTTCGATAATGTAGCTAGGAGCCCTCAACTTTGCCAGCTTGGCGCGGGCCTTGTCCTCGGGCAGTTGCCCTGTGGTGATGAAGGCAACAATGTCCGAGATCCAGTCCTCCTGTCTTTGTTGTATGCTCATGACGGGGCTAGCATGTATGCTAGAGAGGCTGAGTTCTTCTATTTTGGCGATCTTGGAGATATACTCAGGGGATTCTGCCGAGAGCTTTGATAAAATGTCGGCCTCGGAGTTTTGAGCCCTCGGTATTTGAGTAAGAGAGTGTGCCTCAAATACCTTAAGCAACTCCTTGGCCGCCTCCTTGTATTGCTTCATTCTCTCTTCCTTGGCCTCGTACTCCCCGGAGATTTGGCCGACGACTAACTTGGAGTCGCACTTGACGTGGATTTGTCGGGCCTTCATGTTAGCTGCCAGCCGAAGGCCACAGAGGAGGGCTTCGTATTCGGCTTCATTGTTGGGGACTTTGAAGGAGAAACGGACCGCATAATAGGCCCGGAAGCCCTCGGGTGAGATGAGAACCACCCCTCCCCCGCATGCTTTGATGGCGGAGGAGCCGTCGGTGTAGAGGGTCCACCAATCATCTGAAGGGGCCGAGGGCTCCTCGTCTGTGGCTGCCCTTGCTGTACACTCCGTCACGAAGTCCGCTAGGGCTTGGCCCTTGATGGCGGGCCTAGGACGGATGTCGATGTTGTATTGGCTCAAGAAGACAGCCCATTTTACCATTCGGGAGGAGCTAGTGGGGCTCCTCATCAAGGCGTCGAGGGGTTGGTGAGTGAGGACCTGGACCGGGTGAGCCTGGAAGTAATGGCCCAACTTCTTGACGGTCCACACGATAGCCAACACCGTTTTTTCCACGGGGGAGTACCGGAGCTCCGCCTCCCTGAGGGTCTTGCTAACATAGAAGATGGCATGTTGGATACCATCCTCTTCCCGGATGAGTACAGAGCTGATGGCAGCCGGGCTGACACCCAAGTAGAGGTACAGGATTTCCCCTACCTTGGGTTTAGAGAGCACAGGGGGTGAAGATAAGTATCGTTTCAGCTCCTCGAATGCCCCCTGACATTTTGAAGTCCATTGGAAACCGGCGGTTTTCCTCATGATCTGGAAGAAAGGTAAGGACTTCTCCGCCGATTTTGATAAGAAGCGGTTGAGGGCTGCCAGGCGGTCCGTCAACCGTTGAACCTCCTTCACGTTGCGTGGGGGCTCCATGTTGATGATGGCCTGGATCTTCTCGGGGTTGGCCTCAATACCCCTTCGGCTAACCATGTAGCCCAGGAATTTTCCCCCCTGGACGCCGAAGGTACACTTCTTCGGGTTCAGCCGAAGGCTAAACTTCTGCATGATGGCAAAGATCTCCCTCAGGTCGTCAGCATGGTTTGCTGACTGCTTGCTTTTGACGATCTTATCGTCAACATATGCCTCCATGGTGCGCCCTAGGACAGCCTGAAATACCCTGGCCACCATCCGAGTATAGGTGGCGCCTGAGTTCTTTAGGCCGAAGGCCATGTCAAGGTAGCAGAAGATGCCCTCGGGAGTCATGAAGGCTGTTTTTTCAGCGTCCTCCTCATGCATGTATATTTGATGATATCCGCGGAATGCATCGAGGAATGACATGATTTCACACCCCGCGGTTTCATCCTCTAGTTGATCAATATTGGGCAGAGGAAAGGGGTCCATGGGACATGCCTTGTTGAGATCCGTGTAGTCCACGCACATGCGGAATGAGGGCAGTTTTTGTGCGAGGACTACGTTCGCCAACCATGAGGGGTATTTCACCTCCTTGATGTGCTTGATAGAAAGAAGCATGGCGACCTCCTTCTTCACAAATTCCCTTCTCTCGGCCGAGAGGGGTCTCCTCCGCTGTTGTACTGGTTTGGCTGAAGGGTCCACCGAGAGGCGGTGGGTGATGACCCTTCGGCTGATCCCCGGCATGTCCTCCGGCCCCCATGCAAAAACAATGGAGTAGGCGCGGAGGGCGCTGATGATGCCGGTCTTCAAATATTCGGGGAGCTTGGCTCCAATCTTCACGACTCTCTCCGGCTTGGCCGGATCGAGCGCGAAGTCTTCTACCTTCTCGGCTGGTTCAGCCCTCGGCCTCATTTCTTCCGCTTCCACAGTTCCGGTGATGGTGTCAACGCGGAACTCCGTCTTGCTAACCTTCTTCGTAACTTGAAGGTAGCAAGCGCGGGCGAGCTTTTGGTTTCCCCTTGAGTAGCCGATTCCCCCCTCGGCTGGGAACTTGAGGCAGAGGTGCCTCATGGAGATGACGGCCTCAAGATCTTCGAGGGCTGGCCGGCCGAGGATGATGTTGTGGGCGCAGTCGATGTTGACGAAGACGAACTCCACTTCGAGCTTGGCTCTATGGAGGCCGTCGCCGAAGATGACCGGGAGGGTTATGACCCCCTCGGAATCAATGGTGTCACCGGTAAAACCGGCAAGAGGGGTCTTGATGGGCCGAAGGGACCCCCTCTCCAGATGCAGCTCTCTGAAGGTGCTGAGGTACATTACATTGACGAAGCTGCCCGTGTCAATGTAAGTTCTGTGAATAATGGTGTCGTTGATCTCTGCGCGGATGACGAGGGCATCCCTGTGGGGGGAGGATACCGGGGGGAGATCAGCGTTGGTGAAGATAACGGGTTCTTCCCTCAACCGCTTTACTGGGGGCATATGAGTGACTTCCCCCACGTAGAGTGATTGAGCCCACTTCTTTCGTTGACTTGTGGAGTCACCCCCGGTATTTCCCCCCGTAATCATGAGGATATGGCGTTTCTTTTCTTGGTACCGGGGGTACTCCTCCTCCTCTTCCTCCAGATTTCCAATCTCCCTCTTCTTGCCGAGGGGGATGGTGTTGGGGTTGACCCATGTATTCCCTCTTGCAGTTTGCCCTCGGGGTGGCCCCTGATGAGGGAGGGGGGCCTGTTGCTGAGGGCCCTGGACAAACTGGGACAGATGGCCCGCTTGTATCAATTTCTCGATGGCCGTCTTCAGCTGATGGCAATCATCGGTCATGTGCCCCTGGTGTCGGTGGAAACGACCAGTAGGGGTAGTTTGGATTGATGGAAAATACTTCCGAGGGCGCGCGTGAATCTCGCTCCACAAGGCCCCTTTCTTCAGCAAAATCAAGAATAACGCTGACGGGATGCGTCAATGGTGTCCGAGGGTGCTCCAGGAGGACAGGCTGTGCCCAAGCCCTCGGATTCCCCTTGTAGCCTCCCCCGGGCTTGGCCATGCCGGGGGCGATCACCGGAGGGGGCAGGATCCCTGGGATGATTGCGGGGAGCCCCCGGCCCCCGGTTACCTCTGTCTTCTAGCCGAGGGCGTTGCTGGTCAGGGACATGGTGGCATTTCTCCACCTCCTCGGCCTCGGCGTACCGGTCCCCCCGCTGTAGGGCCCTTATATAATCGCGCGGGGGGGGGGGGGGGGGGGGGTTCGATGATGAGGCTTCTGGAGAAGTTCCCGGGGCGGAGTACTGTTTGTAGGAGGGCCAGGAGGGTCCCATCATCAGCGCCGTCAACTTTATCAGCCTCCGTCCTCCAGCGCTCCAGGAAGTCCCGAAGGGTCTCTTCCTTCTTCTGCCTCACTGTTAGCAAGTGGGAGAAGTGTTTTCTTGTGCGGCGTCTTCCCGCAAATTGCGTCAAGAATCGCTGGGCGAGTTCTTGCCATGAGTCAATACAGCCCTCGGGCAATCGGTTGAACCATTCGTAAGTTGGCCCCTCTAGGGTGGAGAGGAACCAGCGGCACAAATATTCATCCGATGCCCCCACCATCATCATGCTATTTTGATACCTGTTGTAGTGCTCTTGGGGGTCAGTCTTTCCGTCATAGGGCTTGATGATCTGCCCTCGGTATTTCTCCGGGATCCGAGCCGCCAATACCCTTGGGGTAAATGGCGTTCGGGTCCTGATGTGAGTTTTCTCGCACTTAAAAAGATTGTAATATAGCAGTGAAAGTACGAGTATCGTCTCCACAGGGACGGACAAAAGGGAATTAAAGATTAACTAAATTCAGCGATTAAAAAGAAATAAAGTAAAATAAATGCGGTCGTGCGAGATTTGGTTGCTTGAGAAAACTAAAATTGCAAATAAACGATTAAAAGTAAATGATTGGGTTCTTCTTAATTAACAACGAAGGGAACAGCGATTGATTCCGGGGTAATCAGATTTCTGGCAGATCAGGCTTAATTACATGAATTTAATTTAATTGAGCCTAGCTAATCAATACTAAGTTCTTACCGCTCTCGCGGCGTAGAGTACAATAATTTAGGGGACCAGGCTGATCTCTCATGCGACAGGATCCTAAATTATTGCCAAGACGAACGAGGTTACGGCCCCTTAATCGCTACTAATCTCTTAGCGAACGATTAAGTGTGTGTGAATGTGTCCTAGAACAAATTAGATCTCTCTTAATTTATTCTATAAGCAATTGTAATTCTAGTGGCCATTCTAGGTTACAAAAGATATCAATTAAATTATTCAAACACAAATTAAATGGCATTCATGCAATTTACACCATCAAGAACCTAACCATACATCATGATTAACCCCTTCATCAACCCCAAATCCCTAATTAAAACTACTCACAACTCATAGTTGAAGAATCAATAGAATTGTGAAGAATAGAATTAATTGTCATTAATTAAAAAGATGGAACTTACCAATAATCCAAGGGAATTGAAGAACAAGATGGAAAAGTAGAAGAAATTTCGTCCCTAGGGCTCTCTCTAAGCTCCCCCCTTAATTAGGGTTAGAGAGGTGTTATTTATAGGAAACAAAGCAATTCGGGTTGAATTAGGAAACAAGGAAATTCGCACTTAAATTAGGAAACAAAAACGGGGCACGCACGGATTGGGTAAACGTCCGAATTTGACTTTACTTCCTTCACTATAGTTGTAGATAATGAAGTCCTCTATCCACCCTAATTTTCCGAATTGGATTTGAATCATCCAATCAAGAGATATGAATAACATGGTGGAATGTCTCATTCTGAAATCGCAGCAGGGATCATCTGACTTCGTCGTCTGTTTTCACATTCTTCCTATCAGATTCTCGAAAAGGTGTCTTCTCATGATTTGTAGCCCTTGAAGTTGGCTTTCATATGGAACTTGAAACGTGTACATTAGATGTCTCTACAAGGAGATATGCTTGAATGATTAACAGCAGGTCATCCTGATCGTCATTTTCAAGCTCTATTTGTCTTCTTTTGATCCCGTAGCCCATCCTAGAGCTCTTTTATCTTCAACTCTTCATCGTAAACCTCCCGGTGAACTCCAAAGCTCTCAAATCAATCTCTAATGTTTCTCAACTCGTCCTGATTGCTTCTCAAGCGCCGGTGTTGGTGTCTAAAATCCTGATTTTGACTCCAAATGACACAAAACTCGAACCAACGCCCGGTAAACATAATTTGAGTTAAAATTGAGACTTGCAACATCTTAAAGCTAGGAAAACTATCAAAATGCAACCCCAACACGCATCAAATGCATGTTGTAATATGTACTTATCAGATTCCCCCACACTTAAGCTTTTGCTTGTACTCAAGCAAACAGAACAACGGGACTTACGATAATCACCACACAGAATCAAAACAGTTACAGGCACACGTAGCTAAAGGAATATTCACAGAACAGACAATATAAACCTAGAAAATTCTTCCCTAAACTACATCTTTGTACTCAAGCTAACTATTTGACAAAATTATTCACAACATCCTTAAAGTAATGACAGCATACACAAATAAACTAGCTATTGATCAGAAGGACTTGTGAAGGTGATGGTGAATGGTGGATGGTAATAAATAGTCCCTTTCTTTTGAGAGATTGGAAAATTCTAACAAAGACTCAATGCATTCAGGAACTTCAGGACTATTCTTAGGATCAAGGAACTCAGTAGGCCACAATTTAGAAACTATCATCTAAACCTATGCAAAAAGTAGACATGGTGTACAACTAAGCTAAACCGTCGTGGGACATTGGTGCTTTGACGTATACTTGAAGTACGTGAAGGACTAATGCTAATTTTGCAATAGCCTCCAAGTTCATTAATTATGTTTAGTTTTCCTTGTCATGTTGGCACGAGAATGCCATTTCTTTCGAAAGATACCCAAGTCTCATCTTATTGTGAAACACTTACGCTTTTTGACCCGGGCTCCCATTCTCTTTTTCGCAAGGTAAGAGGTCTAGCTATATTAATTTTTTTCACCTTTCGGATTCTTACTTAGACATTACCCCATTCTAATCTCGGCCTCACCAAGGAAAAATAGCAGTTAAAGTTCATTTGTTTTAGAAGTGAATCCATGCCTACAATGCAATCCTCGAAAATATCAAGATCCTAAAAAGTGACTGCTCTTACCCCATTTGGGGCATAAGAACAGTGCCAAAATTGGCTCCTACACAAAATTCCATAAACTTAGCAAATTCATCCCCTAGTTCCCTAAACATGAAGACTACGTCAGAAATATTCACGGATAAGAAAACAGGCCATTTGGCTATGGAGCTCAATTAATTGGGTAGACAAGGAATAGTTAGGCTCAAAATGGCTTCTCCTAAAGGACTTTTTCAGGTGGGATGGAAAATTTATAAATTCATTCAATGGGTGACTAATGCCTTCACCCTTTCAACAACTCGATTATAGTGCAAGCAATTTAAGTCTAAACACTTCAAAGATGTTCTACAAGCATAGTCAAGATGCTAGCCAACTCACAAAGACACAGTTTAAAGAAAAAATTTCAAAAATTTTGACATGACTTTTCTATGAATATACAACTAACACCTGCGCATGCTAACTCTAAAAATCCCATGTAACAACTACTGCCCGAATGCCTAATTCACTCCCCCACACTTAAACTTTGGCATCGCCCTCGATGACCAAAAATGCACTATGCACACAGGGGTAAAGAGGAAAGGGTCACGCGTGCTCAACTTCAACTCAAGTCAACAATTAACACATGCGAGTAAGAGTAATAGGAACTTCCCTAAGGCGCTGGTTGGTGCAGAATTAAACTGAGTCAATGTAAACTGTGGCGCATCATCCAGAAGAGACCTGAGCTACAAAACAAACACAGAAACACAAAAAACACACAAAACAAAAACAAAAAACATGCAGAAAACAAAAGTGCAGAAATAAGTTTGGGTTGCCTCCCAAGAAGCGCTATTTTTAACGTCGTTTGCCCGACGATACCTCGTAAGCTTTCAAATAGCACAGACTGTAGTGGGGCACTAATTTTCAAAGTATCCAGGTTTCTCTCAACAAATGCCCTTAGGTGGCGCAAATTCTTAAACTCTTGAAACCATGTAGGAATCACATGGTCTTCAAAAAACTTATCAGCACAGAACTGGAGGATCAACCTCACTTCCTCCTTGAGTGGACATAAAACATGAGTCAAAAATTTGATTACTCCAGGCTCAAAAGATGTTTTGATGCAAGGATCTGTAGCAACATCAAACTCGAACTGCAACATAGAAAAGTATTTTTCTTCCTCACAATTATACTGAAAATTCACAGCATCTCCTCCGGACTCCATATCACTCCCCATGTGAGCATCCCAACTCTCGGTAACACCGTTCTTATCAATGTCGTCTTGGAAAGTGTTGTTACTCTCCACACAAAAAGGAATATCATCATCAAGGAGTGAATCAAAGAAATCCAAATCTGAACCCACGTAAGATTGAATCGGTGCATGTGTACAAGAGGGGTAATCTTGCTTGTGGAGTGGGACTTCTTCATTATGAACACCATCTACCTCACCCCCACTCTCTTGAAACGTGTAATCATCTTTTCCCAACTCATCTTCAATACCCAAACCTACCTCAGTAGCACCATCATCATGACTGATCTTCTCCTGGCCCTCCTCAGGTGTTGAGACTATTGATAAATCAAACGGCTGGGGAGTTTCTGTATGAAGATCACAGTGATTTGTGATTTCATCACTTACAGCTTGTACCGTTTCGAACCTTTTCCCGTATTCTTGGAAAAATAATTTGACACTATAATCTTCTTCTTCATCATCTTCAACCATAGGTGGGTCTTCAAATGCATTAGGAAGTGTATCATCCATCACACTCACACCTTCGCTGTCTGACTCAATGCCATGATCATCCTTATTGGTCTCCTCAGGTTGGGCTTCTGTGTCGTTAGGATGAGATCTCCCGGGCTCCTCAGATAGGGCATTAAACAGCTGATCCAAGTGATTTTCCATGTTCTGCATCCTTGCATTTGCTTGTTGATTATTTACCTCAGAAGCCTGTATGAATTGCTTGAGTGTTTCTTCCAGGTCAGATAGCTTCTCTGAAATTATCTCTTCCAATTCGTCGTCTGAATCTTGCGGCTCATAGCTCAGCAAAGACGTAGGAGTGATTGAAACATTTGTATTTGTAAGTTGTGGGGAGGACGAAGTGGGGTATGCAGTTGCCCAGTAAGGATGGTCGTATGGAGGAATGGGG
Source organism: Cuscuta europaea (assembly GCA_945859875.1). NCBI lineage: Eukaryota > Viridiplantae > Streptophyta > Magnoliopsida > Solanales > Convolvulaceae > Cuscuta > Cuscuta europaea. Next base: position 13,017,465 of record CAMAPE010000054.1, on the reverse strand, counting down.
CAAAGACATGAATGGTGACCACCTCCACAGAAGTTACAAATGCTATTTTTAGGAAAGCAATCAACCAATTCCTCAGGACTTTTAGTTCGAACGAGAAATTCTAGAATGGAGCCACGTTGTGCCCTTGGATATTGTGGATAAGGATAATGATTAGGAGAATGAGATTGGGAGAATTGCGTATTTGGAAGAGGGTAAGAATAGGAAGATGGAAATTTTTGTGGTGTTGAAGAGTAATATTGGCGAGTTGTGTAGAATTGAGGAGGAAAAGGAGGAGGAGTGTAAGGAGGAGGGTATGACGTATTGTGTGAATATTACATGGAGGTGAATGGGTGCATCTCATGCCTTTTAGAAAAATACCTGAAAGGTTAGTACAGAAAAATCCTACGGAAAACTAAAAAAAATCTAACTAAAAAAAAATCTCGCTGAAATTAATTAACCCTTAAAACCGACACCGTCCCCGGCAACGGCGCCAAAAACTGATGTGAGTTTTCTCGCACTTAAAAAGATTGTAATATAGCAGTGAAAGTACGAGTATCGTCTCCACAGGGACGGACAAAAGGGAATTAAAGATTAACTAAATTCAGCGATTAAAAAGAAATAAAGTAAAATAAATGCGGTCGTGCGAGATTTGGTTGCTTGAGAAAACTAAAATTGCAAATAAACGATTAAAAGTAAATGATTGGGTTCTTCTTAATTAACAACGAAGGGAACAGGGATTGATTCCGGGGTAATCAGATTTCTGGCAGATCAGACTTAATTACATGAATTTAATTTAATTGAGCCTAGCTAATCAATACTAAGTTCTTACCGCTCTCGCGGCGTAGAGTACAATAATTTAGGGGATCAGGTTGATCTCTCATGCGACAGGATCCTAAATTATTGCCAAGACGAACGAGGTTACGGCCCCTTAATCGCTACTAATCTCTTAGCGAACGATTAAGTGTGTGTGAATGTGTCCTAGAACAAATTAGATCTCTCTTAATTTATTCTATAAGCAATTGTAATTCTAGTGGCCATTCTAGGTTACAAAAGATATCAATTAAATTATTCAAACACAAATTAAATGGCATTCATGCAATTTACACCATCAAGAACCTAACCATACATCATGATTAACCCCTTCATCAACCCCAAATCCCTAATTAAAACTACCCACAACTCATAATTGAAGAATCAATAGAATTGCGAAGAATAGAATTAATTGTCATTAATTAAAAAGATGGAACTTACAAATAATCCAAGGGAATTGAAGAACAAGATGGAAAAGTAGAAGAAATTTCGTCCCTAGGGCTCTCTCTAAGCTCCCACCTTAATTAGGGTTAGAGAGGTGTTATTTATAGGAAACAAAGCAATTCGGGTTGAATTAGGAAACAAGGAAATTCGCACTTAAATTAGGAAACAAAAACGGGGCACGCACGGATTGGGTAAAACGTCCGATTTTGACTTTACTTCCTTCACTAAAGTTGTAGATAATGAAGTCCTCTATCCACCCCAATTTTCCTAATTGGATTTGAATCATCCAATCAAGAGATATGAATAACATGGTGGAATGTCTCATTCTGAAATCGCAGCAGGGATCATCTGACTTCGTCGTCTGTTTTCACATTCTTCCTATCAGATTCTCGGAAAGGTGTCTTCTCATGATTTATAGCCCTTGAAGTTGGCTTTCATATGGAACTTGAAACGTGTACATTAGATGTCTCTACAAGGAGATTGCTTGAATGATTAACAGCAGGTCATCCTGATCGTCATTTTCAAGCGCTATTTGTCTTCTTTTGATCCCGTAGCCCATCCTAGAGCTCTTTTATCTTCAACTCTTCATCGTAAACCTCCCGGTGAACTCCAAAGCTCTCAAATCAATCTCTAATGTTTCTCAACTCGTCCCGATTGCTTCTCAAGCGCCGGTGTTGGTGTCTAAAATCCTGATTTTGACTCCAAATGACACAAAACTCGAACCAACGCCCGGTAAACATAACTTGAGTTAAAATTGAGACTTGCAACACCTTAAAGCTAGGAAAACTATCAAAATGCAACCCCAACACGCATCAAATGCATGTTGTAATATGTACTTATCAGGTCCGGAGCTGTATGGTGGGTTCCCCGGAGCCCTCGGCTATCTTCTTCTGCATTTCTTCCATCTTCGCCATCATCGCCTCATACTTGAAGTCCGCATGAGGGGCAGAAGTGGTGGCGTGGGCCTTGGTGGACTCCATCTCGTCAAGCTGGCGCTGGAGGGCCGCAATGATTTTGTCCCGGGGGTCCTTCTGGAGGGCCTCTGCCCCCTGCGAATGGACCCGGGCCGAGTGGCTTGATTGATTTGATGACGTGCGTCGTCGGCATGGAGAGGTGCCTTGCCTTTGTCCTGAGGGGGACGTCTCTCATTGGCCCTGGAGACGGACCCGCCACTTTCTTGAGGTCTTTGGAACGCCCTCCACCCGAGGAGGTCTTGGACCCCTCGGCGGTCTTGCGCCCCTCCGAGCCTTTCGAGGGCGGAGGTCCGGGGGTGCTTCTTGTTCACGTCGTGGCGGTCCCGGGACTGGACTTCCTGGGAGGCCGTATCTTGGGCCACGACCCCCTCGGAGTTCCCCATCCGGAGGACCGGGTTACCGAGGGGTCGTGGATGAGGGGGAGGCATAATATTCTCCCCAACCTGAGGCTGGTGGGGAACCAAAGTGCCGAAGGCACCCGGGTTCTGAGTGAGCGTCTGGATGAAGGCGGAGAACGCCGATTGAACGTCGATGGTGATGACCGGGGGTAATTTGATTTTCGCTCCGGTCCTTTTTCTTGGCCTCGATGCTGAGGCGGGCATCGGGGGCATTTTGCTGAATCTGCTGGCGTAGGTCGACAGTCGTCTGGTCCATCCCGACGATGATGCCGCCCCCGGGAGCCCTGTTGGAGGCTTCGGGGACGTCGACCTCGCCGAGGGCCAGGTTCCTGTCCTCTACATTCTTGGAGTTGGCACGAGTTGTTCTCACCATTTTAGATGGGTGTTTTTGTGTTTGGACGAGGGGGAGGGTTTCTTACTTGATTGTTCGACCTCTCAACGAGAGCACCAAATGATGGATAGTGTACCCGGGGGTAGCTTATCCGAGGGGTTATTACGGAGAATAATAAGAGAGAAGTCAGAGCAAGTAAATATAGAGAGAGAAAGTATATTGTAGAGTGTGGAACGTTTTCAGCGTGGTTACAAATGGGGAAATAGGGTGCTATTTATAGTAGCAATAAATGCCGGACAGGGACACGTGTCAAGCGTCCATTGGCCGAGAGGTCACCTCAACTAGTTGGCGCTGGCAACCGCATGTGGCCGCATTTAATGCGGCTGTTGGATGGGACGTTGTACAGGGTACGGTGATCTGTACGCATGTGGCGCGGATATCATTTCGGGAAAGGTGCCCTCGGCTGTAGGGGACTAGCCGAGGGCTCTGAGTACTGGGGACCTCCTTGGTGCCGAGGGCTCCAGGTGCCGAGGGCTACTGCTTTTCGCCGTTTTCCCAGTAGCTTTGTTTTTGCTGTGTTGGCCCTCCTGTGAGAGTTAGAGCCTTCGGCCAGGGGGCCGAAGGCACCCCTGGTGCGCATTGTGGGCTGCTTGGTACTCTGGGCGCTGTGATTTGGGCCTGTTGGGCCTTCTGGGCCTGTTGGGCCTTGATTGGAGTAGTAGGAGTCTGTGGGTCGGGGGTTCCCGGGCCATATACTCCATCAGGTAGTATATGATAACTACTCAGTTACCTTCATTATGTTATAAATATAAATAATGATAAAATTTGGGTATATGTATAAACATATATAGGTTTATCTTAATTTACAACTTCATTTCTTTATATCCCTGACTAAAGTTAAAATACATATAGCGCTTAGAAATTTAAAATTAAAAAGTAAAGTAATGTTCTGCAAATCTAGACGACCTAGGCACGCGACCAATTAGGCGCTCTAGGTGGGCAACTAGGCGTCATAGACGGCTAACTAATTCACCTAGACGGCTAACCAATTAGTCGGAGTGTCTAAACGAAAACTGAGGCGCCCAACCACCGCCTAGCGCCTAGGTAGGGACTAATCTGATGTCTAGAATGATTTTTAGAACTGAGCTTATCCGTATGTAAATATGTAATGTGGCTCTATTATAACAACCCGTCCAAGTAATTAATGGTCACTTATCAAAGTTGATTGCATTTTTTTATTACAAATTCGAATCAATCATCATCATTGATGAAAGGAATGCATATAAATGGCAAATTAAATAAACAACTCAATGAAATCTATTGCTGTTTATATATGACAATTATCGGATAAGAACCTCACACGATGAAATTAAAGTTGTGCCAAAATTGTCCGTAAGTAGTATAATAATCGGTCTATGTGTCGATCATAAAATTCTTCTCAGTTTGACTTGGATTGAAATTTAAGAAAGTGAGAATAAAGTGAAATTGAAATGTATAATTATTGTTGGATAAGAAAAAGTTAAATGAGTGTTGGTGACACAAAACTTTTCAATAAAAGTAAATGAGTCGTCCAAAACGGTGAGTGAGGAGAATTTTTATGGGACGAGAGTAATATTTCATGCATGCATGTTCATTTAATATCCAACAATGATGGTTATGCTGGTGGGACATGGATATAGCCATGCAAGGCCAGGCAACCAAACAATACCGTAAAGAAGAAAATGGAGTTTGCGGATTTCCTCTAGGACAGGAAATTCATCTATTGGTTGTTTTGTTTGAGAGCTACATGACATGAATGATTGATTTGTTAATTTATTTTTGAGATATCAAGTGAAATAGGATTAAAAAAGTTTGAAAATTCCAAAATAGGTTTGTCATGTTTTTATTCCAAGAATAGGACTAATTACTGTCATGTTTTGGCAGTACCAGATTTCAAACATCTCAGTATTTTCTAAACATGGCAGTAATTATTCCTATTTTGGGAATAAAAAATATGACAGTCCTATTTTGGAATTTTGAAACTGTTTTAGTCCTATTTCGGGAACTTTCCCTTTATTTTTATATCAAGCAGTAGTATAGAGAAAGTGGAAAGGGGAACATTGAAGTGGGAGTACAAGTTTCCATGTATGCAAAATAGTTCACGAGAATGAACTAAATTCTACTTAAGATGTCTATTAAATTCTCGCATTTAATGCATGTATATTCTACTGCTCCCTCTTGTTCTTAATGAAGTTTACACTTTGATTTCACACATATTAAGGAAATAAATTTGACTTTACTGTAGAGTACATTGTTTAACACTGTTTGGCCCTGTTTGACACTGTTTGGCCCTGTTTGACACTGTTTTGCACTGTTTTGCACTGTTTGGTGTAGATTTGTTTGCCAAATAAGGCAATTAAGGAAGTGTAAAGTTTAATATGGAACGGCCCAAAAAAGTAAGTGTAAAAATAATTAAGAACTGGAGGGAGTATTATTTAAAAAATGAAGAAACAATTTAGCTCACTCGGGACTCTCTTATATTGAAGGTCCCGAGTTTGAAACCCCCAATTTAAACTGAGTTAAAATTATCACTTAATTTGTTATCATTCAAACCCCCAATTTCTTAAACTCCCAAATAAGAAATGGGAAGCATAAGCACTTATCAACCTCCTCTCCCTTCCAAAACAAAATTTTCATACTCTGGAATATGATGGTTTGGTCTCTTCTCTATAGTGTATGTACCCATTTTTTATAAACATTAATGATACCCTAGTACAGTTTTTTTTTTGGAATAATGGGAATTAAAAAAGTATTTACGTAAATAGGATCTGGTTAAAACTATTTACGGATATACTGTTGGGCTAACCACAGTTAGACAAAACCGCCAACTCAGATAACGACTTTAAAGTCGCCAAACGAGATGACGACTTATAAGTCGCCAAATCGGTTGGTGCATGACTTTCTGATTAACCCCCCCCCCCCCCCCCCCCCCCCCCCCCGCCTCCAGCAACATTAGCAGAATAGAACCCAAATTCCTAAAACCTTCTGCAGCAGCGAACGACAATCGGCACACTCCGATCGGCGACAACGAACGCATGACATCTTCTCCAATTCAGGATTCCAAAAGTCCATATTCTGTATGGCTATCTCTTCAAGGTAACTCTAAACACCAATTTCATCTCCTAAATCCAAGTTGGGGTTTGTTTATAGATAAGTTTTAGGAATTCAAATGTAAAATTTTTTTTGTTGTTCAAAATGTTTGGTATTAAATTAATATATTTGTGTTGTCAAGTGTAATGATAATGAACAAAAATATTGCTCAAGTATTATTACATTTATTTGTACAATTCATTGTCTTATAATGTTTGAGTATATAATATGTGTATATATGTGTGTGAAGCTTGGGTATATAATGTGTGTATATAAATGTGATTACTTATCATGTATATGTATTGTTTCTAGAATATAAATGTCTCCAACTTCCAAATAGTTTGTTATTGGGGAGGAAAAGACATTGAGGAAGCATGTGGGATACATTATGAAGGGGGTCAACGACGGATTGTTGTTGTTTCTCATGGCGCATGTATGCGAGATTTCATGCAAAAAGTAGATGTAGCTACACATATTCCCCAGAGCAATTCTTTGGAAGTGAAAGTTAAATACCCCCTTCACGGGGATCATACATGCTGATGCCACTTGATGATGAGGAAGTTGTCACAGGAATGTGGATGCTAGTCTTGAACCTGACTATGTCCACAATGGAGATATACATTGAAGAATCAAGTTTAGATGCTACTATGACTCCCTCAACATCAATTCATGTTGTGTCTGGGCATGATGGTGTTAATGGAGCGGCCTCCGCAAATGAGGTTGTTTTGAACATGGTTGTAGAGGAGGATGAGATGTATTTGCACAATGGTGCCTCATTTCTGGATGGTCATGGGAATGGTGATGATGCAGATGAAGACGCGAATGATGATGAAAAGACAGAATCAGATGACGAGGAGGGTGATATTCTGAGCGCATGTATTTCAAGTGATGTATTTGCTGACAAGAGTGATAATGAAGTTCAGGTGTTGTATTTTCCGATATTAGAGAGCTTTGATGTCGCTGCATACTTCAGTTGGGGGAGTGTCACTCTAACTTATCTATATAGGTAGTTGTGTTGAGGTTGTCTGAGTGGGAGCACAGAGGTTGGTTTTTTATTGTTATTACAGATATTTTCACGGGAGTACATTCGCATAGGCCGCCCTTTTAAACTACGATACCGCGGGCTAGATGGACACCCACATCATGACCAGCCTCCACGAGTCCTTGGACCACATCATCAACAGGGTGAGGACCCTTTGACACATAGGTATGATTTAGAACTCTATCTTTATTTTATTGTACCATCTGAATATTTTCATTATTTGGATTTATACTAATATACTATCCTTCGTATCTCATTAGTTGCAACATTGGAATACATACACTATTTAAGTACTTTACTCTGACTAGATTTTATTTATTAATGTTCTTGTTTTTTGCCAAATGCTACTTTATTAAGATAATCGAAGAAGTACAAGCACTAATGAAAGAAGAAAGTTGAAGAAAAAAGATAAAGCTTAAGAAAAAAGAACGCAAATGAAACTAATGAAAGCCCGAAGAAAAGCAATCCAAAAGTTGCCTCCACAAGAACCCATAGCCTTGAACCGATAAACTTTTGCCCCAATGACCCATCGCCCAACAAGCTACCACATGTTTTCCCGCTATCAAAACCACGAGTGATTAACATAGCTTCAGGTAATTTTTATCAACCTTGGCTTGAACACGAGCACTTCTTCCGGGCATTAGCTTTAATCTTAAAGTCCAGCTCGAATCACTTAGCCGTTGAAGCAATTCCTAATCAGAGTCACAAACCGAACACTCGTTATTATCCGAGCTATCAACCAACGTCTTTAGCTTGAGAAGCACCCTTTGAAAAAACAATGATCTTGTTTTGACCCTGAATCGGGAAAGAAACCTGAAGCGGAATAATATAAATAACTCCCTCCTCTTCGTGAACATTCTCGGTGATATCCTCCTCAATGACTCCTTCATCTTCCCTTATGATCATTCCTAATTCACTTCCCAAATAATTCAAGTCTTCTTAAAAAAGTGGATGAAATAGAATCATTCGGACTATAATAATCTGCCATAATCTCAAAATCTTCAAGGCATCTTCCCAGATCCCCTTTGAGCAACTTCTGCTGCTGGTTCAATAAAGAGGAACAAAATTGACTATATCCTTCTCCATGCCAGCCTTCAGGAACAATTATGGTTGTACTATTCGAAGATCTCCTATCCACGATGCCAATGAATCCACCAAATCGATTAGTGTCACAAGAAAGTTGAATTTTACCGGAACCCTCAAACCTCGTGAATGTCCATGACTCTCCATTTTGAAGTTTACAAAACGAATTACATAACCAGTTCAAACCTTCTTCATCAAAAGAGATGGATCGTAATATATTACCCTTGAATTATATTGAGCTAAACGCACATTTGAGGAAATGAAGTCTAAGCAAAACGTTTTGCTTTCAATTTGGAATGATGTACCTCTTGTTGGGTCTAGAACCCTTTGATTTTGTCCAACCGCAGTGTTGTCTGAAAACCTTCCCTGCGGCAGACTCCTCCCCCAACCAGAAAATGAAAAGAAATGTGCCATGTTCAATCCCCTGCTTTATCACCAAATCCTATGTGACTTGCGCCTATTATTTCAGACTCATACCTTTGTCTCCTATAGTCCGATCTTCCATGGAATCGTTGCGAAGAAAAATATTTTTTAAATCCTGTATGAATAAATATTTTTTGAAAAAAATCGTTAAATTCGTCTCATTACTAAGTTTTATAATCTGATTTTTATTTTATTTTTGCTATTACGGAATTAAATATAATGACAATCAAAGTTGTGCATTGGCAAACGTGAAAAAGAGAATGTTACAAGTAAAAAAGAACGGATGAAGTATACTACATGATTTGTTAGATGGCTATTTGCTGATCTTTCTCGCATACCATCGGGTGCTGAGCTTGGCTACTATAGGGATGCATTTGATCGCATGTCTGATGATCAGGTTTGGTGTACATAATATAACATTTATTATCATATGAATGAATAGCAGTAAGAGTAATTTGTTTTCCTTATAAAACAGATTACATGGATGCCATATACATCCCAGATGTTGGAGGAGTTGTGTCACGCCCCGGACCTAGCCGGACACGTCAACAACCCGCCGTACAGTACGAATAGTCAACCGCAGTCCAACTCATCCATACTATACAAGGCGTCATGAATATCATTCACACATAGTACATCCATAAACAAACATAATGTAAAACATGCATTTAAAACAGCGGAAGCATTAGTACAATTGTTCAAGCCACACTTGGCATAACTAGGTGATGGATAGTGTACCCGGGGGGTAGCTTATCCGAGGGGTTATTACGGGGAGTAGTAAGAGAGAAGTAAGAGCAAGTAAATATAGAGAGAGAAAGTATATTATGAAGTGTGGAGCGTTATGACTTGGTTACAAATGGGGAAAAGGGGTGCTATTTATAGTAGCAATAAATGCCGGACAGGGACACGTGTCAAGCATCCATTGGCCGAGAGGTCACCTCATCTGGTTGGCGCTGGCAACCGCATGTGGCCGCATTTAATGCGACTGTTGGATGGGACGTTGCACAGGGTACGGTGATCTGTACGCATGTGGCGCGGATATCATGTCGGGGAAGGTGCCCTCGGCTGTTAGAGGACTAGCCGAGGGCTCTGAGTACCGGGGGACCCCTTGGTGCCGAGGGCTTCAGGTGCCGAGGGCTACTGTTTTCTGCCGTTTTTCCCAGTCTCTTAGTTTGCTTGAGAAACCCGTTCTGTGAGAGTTTAGAGCCTTCGGCCAGGGGGCGAAGGCACCCCTGGTGCGCCTTGCGGGCTACTTGGTACTCTGTGCGCTGTGATTTGGGCCTGTTGGGCCTTTATCTTCAGTTGGTGGTACCCCGACCTCAAGTCAATCTTCGAAAACACCGTCGCTCCTCGGAGCTGATCAAACAAGTCATCAATCCTAGGCAAGGGATACCTATTCTTGATCGTGACCTTGTTCAGGTGACGATAGTCAATGCACATTCGAAGGGTTCCATCTTTCTTTTTCACGAAAAGGACCGGCGCTCCCCACGGAGAGTGACTCGGCCTTATGAAACCGTTATCCAATAGCTCTTGCAATTGGGTTTTCAACTCGTTAAGTTCAGCGGGTGCCATTCTGTATGGCGGTATAGAGATTGGTTTGGTGCCGGGTTCAACCTCGATCACGAACTCAATCTCCCTATCGGGTGGAAGCCCCGGTAAGTCTTTTGGGAAGACATCCGGATACTTGCACACTATTCTCACATCATTGATGTCTACCTCTTCTTTGGTTTTGTCCACAACGTAAGCTAGATATGCGTGGCATCCCTTTCTCATCATATTCCTCTCTCTCACGGCGGATATGATACAACTGTTTGATTTGCCTCTATATTTATGGTTCAGATGGTAGTAGTTCAACGTCCCATCACAACCCGCTCGGTCCTCACCCTCGAAACCGACCTTGTGTATTTACAGGGGAAAGCCGGCCGCTTTTCACGAAAGCCGGCCGGTTTTCGCTCACTTCTGAGCTTGACGTTACGTAAGCCGGCCGGGTTTCGTCTGCGAGAAAAGTTTCCATAAATAAATCACGAAAGTCGGGCGGCTTTCACGAAAGCCGGGCGACTTTCGTCGCCGTCGTTTTATCAAAGAAATAGATTTCAAAGCCGGCCGGTTTCTACGAAACCCGGCCCCGTTTCAGCAGCGCAGGAATTCCCAGGCCCAACGAAAGCCAGGCGGCTTTTACCAAAGCCGGGCGACTTTGAGCGCCGCAGTTTATTCCTGAGTAAATGTTCCAAATGCCGGCCGGTTTCTGTGAAAGCCGGCCGGTTTTTGTTTGCGAGGAAAATTGCTGATTTAATATATACGAAAGCCGGGCGGTTCTTGGTGGAAGCCGGCCTGCATTCGTTGTCGTGGTATTTTGTTCCAATAAATCAAGACGAAAGTCGGGCGACTTTCGTCGATGTTGGGCTGCTTTCGCCCAGGGCGAGGATTCTCCTCCCCTTTTTCTCCCCAAACCCGACCAAACTCGTCGGGGTTATAAATTTACAAGTTCCACACTCCTATTGTTTATAATAGATTAATACGTGAGTTCAAGAATTTACCCGCAACGGAGTCCGGGTTGGCATGAGCATCCGCCTCCGTCATAGCATAGACCCGAGCTTGGGTCCTTCGTTGATTTACGGATGGCGCGTTGCTTGCACTCGCCCCACCATGCCCACCGCTAGCATTTGGTGCTCCGGTTCGGTTCCTGCTCACCGTCGTTCCACTACTTGGTCCGGCCCCCATGGCTCGCCCAAGTTGTGGGCAACTCACCTTCAAATGCCCGACCTCCCCGCATTGATAACACCTCGGGGGGTCGCGGCACTTTCCAAAGTGGTTCTTCTTGCAATTGCTGCACTTCTTCACGCCTGAGCCTTGTGACACAGAGCTTTGCCCGCTCGGGCCTTGATTTCCCCTTACCGGTGGTGCAGGGGTTTTGAAAGATCCGCCTCCCCCGTGGTTCCCCTTCTTGTTAGAACCTTGAGGGCCATGGCTCTCCCATTTTCTTTTCTTTGCATCCTCGGCATTCCTTCGTTTTCTTTCCTCCCACTCCTTCTCCCCCTTCAAGCCTTGTTCGACCACTTCACTAAACGTCATATTAGGCAATTGTGTTGCCCTCTCGCGTATGTCAAGGTCCAAGGCATCCCAGAAATGGTTCACCATACGGTTTTCATCACAAAGATACTCCGGTATGAACTCAGCAAGCTTTCTGAATTTGTGCTCAAGTTCCTTCACCGTACATCCACCTCCTTGGGTCAAATTCGTGTACTCCCTCCTCTTCAAGTTCACCTCGAAGTCGGAGTAGTATTGACTGATGAACTCCTGTCGGAAATTCTCCCAAGTGACGGCCTCGCCGTACTTCCCTTTTGTTCCATCCCACCATGTGGACGCCATGCCTTCTAGTAGCCTCGTGGCTACTCTCAACTTCATGTGGGGTGGTAGTTGCATGTCGAGGGCCGCCTCGTTGAATCTTTTGATCCATTCAGCCGCCACGGAGATGTCCCCCGTTCCATCAAACGGTTTACATCCCAAGTCTCTTGCCTCCTTGAGGTACTTTGAGATCCTTATTATAGGGACCTCAGCATCTCCCCTCCTCGGGATTCTATGATCTCCCTAGGAGTCACGCGGCTTCCTCTCCTTGAAGCCCCTTCCAAAGCACGTCTTGCCCGACGCCTTTGGCGATCTTGGTGGTATTGCCGGAGCAATTCCTCAATCCGTTCGAGAGCTTCATTATCATCGCTCTCGTCACTTGCATCATCGTATTCCCCATCAATTGGGGTCTCCTCCTCGGACTCATAGTGCTCGTCTATGGTTTCCACATGACCGTCACTCACGGTCAGCGAGTGGCCTGCACGGCCTTGTCTCCTAGACACCCTCGATCCTCCCCGACTGCCACGTTGGGATCCTCCCGGTACTTGGCCAGTCGGGTTCCGTCGAGTAACTTTCCCGGTACGTTCCATTTCTGAAAGAAATTTAGAATGAGTCATTAGACTCGTATCAAATGTCAATTGACGGATAGGCACTTAAAGACATCTTTTGGCTCAAATCACCGCCATACCAATTGCTATGGGTACCATCTTAACAATTAGAGACATTGCAACTCAAGTACCAAAAGTTCTATAAGTACAAAACTTCTTATGCTCATGGTTTTCAATTTCATTTTCAAAAAGAATTTTGAAGCTTCATTATGATGTTTACGGACTAAGGCTCTGATACCAATTAAATTGTCACGCCCCGGACCTAGCCGGACACGTCAACAACCCGCCGTACAGTACGAATAGTCAACCGCAGTCCAACTCATCCATACTATACAAGGCGTCATGAATATCATTCACACATAGTACATCCATAAACAAACATAATGTAAAACATGCATTTAAAACAGCGGAAGCATTAATACAATTGTTCAAGCCACACTTGGCATAACTAGGCATACAAGCCCCCAAAGTAATTATTCAGAAAATAGTATCCATGAGCATTAACGTAATTGTTTTTAAAACAGAACGGAAGAAGCACGAACCACGTCTTCTTCCCTTGATCCTCCCGAAGCAACGGGCAATGGTAACAACCTTCAAGTTCTACCTGAAACTGTGAGGTGGCCTCCCCCGTGAAGGAGAGGTCAGTACTTGGAAGCATTTGACAAGTACAATAGCAACTATACTAAGTATAATCAACACTTTAATTTCCAAGACCCTCAAAATAGGGTGATATCATAATATAAATAATAAATTATATTTCCCACTTATTATCTTTATAATAAGTAAATTCATTTATTTGTCGGCACACGGCCCTTCTTATGTATTCCTTTTCATTTATCATTTGCACAACCCAACCCTTGGGTCTTATTATTTCTACGGGACTTGGTACCGCTGTCCGGGACCTCATGAGGCTCCTGGTTCGGACTCCAACATCCCGCCCCTGGACTTATACCCATCATCCCGTAGGAAGGTAAGGTCCTTCGGGGTCCTATCTTATGTGTTACCGCTACCGGAACCTAGTTAGGTCTCCGATTCGGATTCCACCCTAACCCGTGATCACGATGTAAGTCCATGCTATCCAACCCCGCTCTCTAGAGTCGGGAAGGGCCATGGTCCTTACTTATTTCCATAATTCAACCGGCTATCCACAAGGACTACCGAACACACCCGTAGGCCAATCCTATACCTAGGATCAATTTATTACTTACTTTATCTTGGGTATCCCTTAAGGCCTACCCCTAGTATAACTTAGATTTCATACTTTCCTACCTTAAAGCATCTCTTAAGACTACTTAAGGCATAACATTTCACAATCCAACCTTAGGATCAATCTTAACAACATTCCATTTTAATGTCCAACTAGTATCTTAATACTAGTCAAATTAATATCAACAAACCAAGTTCTCAACTCATAGTCATATAGACAATTCCAACTGATTTTCCTTTGAAAATATCATTTATCTCAATATTCAAAATATCACTTTTAATCACTCATATATTCTAATATGAAGAAAAATATATTTCAACATATGTTTCATAATAGATTCCACTTTCAAGTCAACATACTCATAACACATGATCATACACAATTTACTCTTAAATTTGTATATCATGCTCCTTTTTCTTTAGACATTAGTCTTTTCATTCTTAGGCATTATTAAGCATTAATAATCCATAAAAACACGTTTAATTACCTTCGGTAATCTCATGAAATTAACTCACTAATTATAAGCAATATAGTCAGTCATCCTCACCTTATGATGTGTTGAAATAGTTGCCTTTGTTGAGCTCCCCGATTAATCCTCGTTTTAAACCGATAAAAAGGCAAGACTGGACTGCCTGGGCAAAAGCTGGGCGGCTTTCACGAAAGTCGGGAGACGTTCGTCCTTCTGCAACACGAGCAGCTTCCTATACGTGGCGGTTTCCGGCGATTTCGACTCCTATCGATACACCAACTCTTCTAAGTTAATTACCACCATTAAATATCAACATTCTACACTTTTTAAACGTGTAGAACTTCATGTTTACTCCACCATATGATTTCTTGAAAATCATACAACATAAACTAGTTAAAGAAAAATAGTTATGTTCTTACCTTAAGCTCAAGCTATTTCTTGTGGATTTTCCTAGCTTCCCTCTTCCTCCAACTAGAGTTTTGCTTTCCCTTGGGCTTCTCTTGCTTTGTTCTGGCCGAATGACACAAGATAGGGGGGAGGCATCTCCTCTCAATCAATTAGAAGAGATGCCAAGAGTGGGACATGGAGCATGTTCATTTTGTCTCTAGGAGGCTTCCTTCCATTGATTGTGCGTACCAGCACATTAGTTTGTTCCCCTCCTCTTATCACTCAGTCCATCAGCACTCCTAAAAACGTGGGGTGGCTCCCACTTATGTGGGAGGTCATCCCGTTATGTCCCGGTATGTATAATCGGCCCCGAAAGTTGTATTTCTCGGACTGTTTTAATCATATTTTTTTTATCGGGCCAAATAAAATATATCACGCGTCCCTAATACTTATGGGCCTTTAGAATAGATGTACATTCCCCAACATTAATTTAGGAGTCTCCGAAACTCATTTCGGGCTGTTATCCGCTGAATTATCAATACCGGAAATTAGGCCTCGTTTGACCCCCGGTCAACTCCGTGCCTTTCCTATGGCCCAAATAAAATGTCCACAACCATATGGATGTCATCTAGACCGAGATGAATATAATATGTGGTTCGGGAATTATCGGGCGGTCCCCGTCCCCGCCGTGGCCCCCACATGCAATTTACTATTCACGTAAAAGAAATAATGAAATTTAACAATTACGTAAATTCATAAATCATCTCTCAAGGTTTATTACATAATTTACTAAGAGTAAATATGCTCGGGGACGGTACTACAAGTTGCCCCCGGCAAGACGAGAGCATTATGATATATGGCAAACACATGTGTCATTGATATGTTTTGACATTGTTGAACAACATTTACCTGATCGTGTATTGCGTCAGTTTGGCTATGAGCAGGTCATTCCAACAGTTGTGGACACATGGGTGGATCTTCATAAGCTGGATAGGCGTGGGAAGCCTACAGATGTTTGGTTGCTCAAACATGTCTGATATGTCACTATATGGGATAGGTGAGCAGAGCTTGTTGTCGCTGGGATGCCGACATTACATCCATCGGTTTTTTTAAACTACATGAGATGGTATTATACCATCACACGGTTGTTTGTCTCTCTTTCTTTCAGCCTACCTACTCACTATGATTAGCCTAGTTCCATGGGTTTGTGCTTGACGGTAAGTGTGCTACTAACTACTAATGTAATTCATGTTCTTAATTTAACATTTTTTATTTAAAAATAATTATAATTCATGTTTCACATTACAAACACAGGCTCTGCAGAGTATACATGAGCGAGCAACTGGCACAATGAGTGAGCCGCATGACGTGGACACGTACGGTCAGGTTTTATCAGGCATTGCTTTGTTGTGTTCGGATGTGTTGGGGCGAGGGGACTATGACCATCATAAATATTGGATGTTTCTACTGTCTTTTTATATTGTGTTTTTGACCAGGTGCATTGCAATGTTTCTGCCAAATCTTGTTCTGGTTTTCCCCTATTTTTTGTTGTTTCTGATTTTTGCATGTGCTTGGTGACTTATAAGTCACGATTCCGGTTGGCGACTTATAAGTCGTCAAACCGTTTAGCAATTTTGCCTAACCTGGGTTAAGCCAACAGTACACCCGTAAATAATTTTAACCTGACCCTATTTACGTAAATAATTGTTAATTCACATTAATTCGGAAAAAAACTCACCCTAGTAATATTTTCTAATTTTGCCTGATGCATAGGGCAGCATAGTTAATTTAATTAATAACCTTAATTTAATTTGAGAGGACCATATATGATAATGATAGCCAATAAAGGATGGACAACACATTGAAATACATGTACCTCAAAATTAACAAACTTAATGGAAGTCACCAACAAAATTCCAAGTCACGGACACGGCAGATTGAAAGAAAAAATGAGGGCTGGCTAGGAGGAAAAAAAGTAAAAGAGGCACAAGAAGAAAATAGAAAAATAAATGAGTTGGTGGAGAAAAGTAAATTATTGTGGATTTTCCACATTTATGCAATTTGGTTTATTGTAAGGTCAAGAAAAAATTTATCCCAACACTTAAGAGGTGTTTACTTCGTTGCTAAAGTCACAGTAGCAAGACAAGTGAAGTAAACACGCATGCCGCTTAAAAATCCGCTTACTAATCGAAAGAGGTGCTTAAAGTACCGCTTACTAAGCATACCACAACCCCATGTATTAATTAAGCGGAAATTTAAGCTTTTTCAGTTTCCGAATTTACCCCTTGCCCTTATTCTATTGCAACCCACCCCACTCTGTCCCTACTATCCGACACCCTTATCCTATCCTACCTTACTCCTACCCTACCCTACCCCCACACATACCTACCTGACCCCGACCCCGCCTGGCCCTTACGACCCCTACCCTACCCCACCCGAAACCCCTAGGCCCTTACCACCTACCCCAACCCTAGCACATCGGCCCCACCCCGAGAGCCCTTAACCCCCACCCCTATCCTATCCAAACCCCTACCCTACCTTACCCTGACCCCACCCTACACCGACACCCTACCCCAACCCCCAACCTAGGCCCCTTGCCACCTTACCCCAACCTCCTACACCCCACCACAGTGACCCCACCCCGACCCCACCCATATTCTATCATACCTTACTCATACCCTACCTTACCCCGACCCTACCCAAGGGGGTATGGGTACACATATTATATTATATATTTGTGTTCATGAATATTTGTGTGCCTATATATGTATAGGGTTATTTTGGACATTTTAATGTTAAACAATGTTTTAAACCTTTTGAAGTAAACACGATTTTACAACATTGATTATTTTATGCGATGCTTATTAACGCGGATCTTAATAAGCACCGTTTAGTAACCCGTGAAGTAAACATGTCCTTAGAATTTATCTTCTTGAAAGCTAGCCTTCCCGTTATATGAGGTTCGATTCTCGGTTTCATCTTTACTAAAACTACCGACTAAAAATCAGACTGATAAAACTGCAACGGACGGACACCTCTAATTTAAAGTATTCAAAAGAATGCACAATATTTTGTGGTCGAGCCACAAGTTTAGTATTAAGGGGCGAAAGTTTAAACATATACCAAGTGTTATTAAGAGGCAAGAAGTTCATATTCAAATTTATCTCTTATGAGTGTTTTTATTATGCGGGGGAAATAATTTAAATATCTCAAACTTTTAAGAGGCGTGAGATCTATATTCTTAACAAATGTAATTTTATTATTTCTCTGCAAAAGTTTTAAAGAATGAGACTATATTATACATGCCCAATATTTTAGGGGAAGAAACCTCCTCTAAACCCCCTCTAACTTCACCATTTCACCAATATTATCAGTCTATCCACATTCCACAGTGTGTGCACCAAAATTCCCACAAGACTCATTTTCCATTCCCTTATTACCTTATACTTACACCAACAATCATTGATCTCTCACGTGGGAAACTCGACCCACTCTCACCAGACTTTTACTTCACAGTTCACACTATATATAATATAGGTATTTCTATTTCAGCTCATCTTTATTCTTTAATTTTCTCGGGAATTCCCTCTCTTTTTTCTTTATTGGTTTGGTGAGATTCATCAACCCATAATAAACAAATCAGCATATTATATAAAGTATGGGCGACTCCTCTGCTTCTTCATCGTATATACATATGGTAAGTAATTCATAGAATCTTGCAGTTTCATGCCTGTTAATATAAGTCATTACTCTTGTACATGCTCAATAAAGCAGCTTTAAATTGTTGAGCTTTTGTAATCATATATAATAATTGACTGTTTAATCTATCTAACGATTTCACACTACAAAAAACACGGGATTGACAGGGATTTTGGTAGGGATTTGGTAGGGATTTTGGCAAGGATATGCCAAATCTGTGTCAAAAACACTTTGGCACGAGCTATTTGGCACGAAAAATCAGTAAGTCCGTGCCAAATTCATTGTCAATCCCGTATTTTTTTGTAATGTCAGTTTGTTTTTCGTTAACATATATATACTCCTATGTAATACATACAAATATACAATGATACAATTAACTCTTTCATCCATAATAGGAGTATGCCTTAGTTCAGTAGTAGGATTAGCTTTGTGTTCAATTAAACATGCAATATAATTAAGAATTCAAGGCATATGTATAGAGAGGGGACCGGGGGCTGAAGGGGGCCTCGGCCTCTCAAAGAAAATAATTTGATGTCGCGCGTGATGCGTGCGCGTGCACACACAGATATATATATACTCCGTATATATGAATATTAATAATTTACAAAAATAATGTTAAAAATTAGTTTTAATAATTTATAAATATTAATAATTTATAAAAAATGTTAATTAAAATTTATAATCTTAATTCATACCAGTCCCTGTCCTTAATAATAATATAATATATGTTTGGCGCTGGGACTGGGGATAGGTGCACCAGCTAATAGAGCACTGCCTGATTTTGGAGATGAAGAAAGAAGAGTGCATGGAAGTTCTGGCCAAGCGTGCAGGCATCCAACCAATCATTACTTCAACTGGTTAGTTCGTTGATGAAAAATTTATAATCTTAGTTCATTGCTTCGATTAATTTATTTTGTTGAATAACTATTTAATGCGTACATGTACGTATGCCTTATGTTAATCAATCCCTAACTTTGATTCATGCAAGAAGCTGAGTGGTGAAATAATAAGTAATCTGTCAAAAAAGAAAGTTATAACATCGCAAGAGTTTTAGTAGGTTCACACCGTGGGCGGAGCTTAGCGATGGATTTGGGGGGAGGGGCGACCCTCGCTCCCTTGGACTTTCAAAATTTTCTTTTATATATGTAATATTTTTATAAAATTTGCATACTTTAATTAGATATATATGTGTTCGCCCTCTTTGACTTTAGTTTTTAAAATTACGGAGTAATATATAGCCTTACATAATCACTACAAGAAATCTCGCAATTTAGTGGCGGAATATCCGTCGCTAACTCCGCTACAGAAATTCTTGGTGACGGAAATCACTGACGGATCGTCCGCCTGTAAATTCTGGAAGTAATATTGTTTGGTGGCGGATTTTTAAATCTGTCAGTGATTAGAAGTGGACTTTTGTGACGGATGGTTCCGCCAACGATTTTAGTGGCGGAATATTTGTCACTATTGGTCGACGGTAATTAATTTTTATTTACAAAAAAAATATTCTTCATTTATGAATTGCTCTCAATTCAATTATTATTTATGTATGCCTACAAAACACTGTTTATATTAATTTATCAAATCAAAGCATGAAAAGATAAATTTGAACCATTAAATATAAATAAAATCAAATATTGCCAAAAAATAATACTCCGTATATTATACTAGCTTAGATTTTACATTAATTAGATTCCATGTCACTACTAAAGCCCCAACTATGCTAAATCCAAAAAAAACATCCAAGTCACTGTTAGTGTCTAGTATTCAATACTAAATCCAAAAAAGGTATACATATCACCACATTAATGTGGTTTAAAATGTTTAAACCATTTCAAAATTAAAGCTATGCATCTAGTTGGATAAAGAGTCTCCATGTGACTGTTGAGAGCCTTGAGAGGATAAATCTTGTTGTGGAAAGAAGTTTGGGGCATCAATTCCATATGACTTGAAGAACAGAAGCCATGTTTCTTCAAAACTTTAAGGTTGTAACTCGGGATTCTTATTTGTCAAACTTTCGTCCACAAGAGGCATAACCGGTGGAGCCTCATGACCATGCGAAGACAACCATTTTCTCATATGCTCATCCCAAGCAACACAAAAATCATGCAAGCATTTTGATGAAGATCCTTTATGATTTGACTCTAATTGGAGAAGAAACGCTTTGAAATACCTTCCCGTTCCCAAAATTCTTTTCTTGTTGTACCCAACGACATCAAAATACTTGAAATGCAACTCAGAAATTACTGATTTTGCTGCCGCAGAAATTTCAGCTTCTTGTGATTGATGTTCACTTTCAGCTTCATGGAATGTAGTAGACAGCTTGTTAATAACCTCTTGTGCAAACAAAATGATGCAAGTCACTCAAACATTTGATACTCTCTAATAAAAAACATTAGGTACAATGCATGGTATGTTGCACTACCTATTAAACTCATGAATCATCAACATCAAAATCAGAAAAAAGAACTAAAATCATACACTACACAATTAAAAAGAGAACATTGCCGGTATTTTTTTACAATAACGACACAACTCACAATTGCTCAAAAAATCTCAATAGGATGTTTACAGATTTAATACTATAAACTACGTGTAAAGTGGTGACCTAATACAATCTTGAGATCAAATCTTACATAAATAAAGTTAGCAAATAGAGTAATTATTCAAAAGAATTTGATAAGTGTTAAAAATAACCAAACACATCCTCCACTCTTTTCTGAGATATGAATGTACAGTTAGCGTGTGTGTAGGACTGCGTTTGAGGCTTTGAGCAAATTGGATAGTAGCAAGAGGGGAAGCATGGTGATAACTAAGCAAATAAAATATTCACAGTCAGTTGTATTGGCCATTAGAAAACACTCCAAATATATACAATGCATTTACACACACACAAAGCAGGGGTTAAAGTCACAAAAAACAGCCCTTATATATAATGCATTTACACGCTCAGTACACGGGCTAAAAACAGAAAACAATATCCATATATACAATGCATTTACACACTTAATAAGGGGGCTAAAATAGAAAACACTGGCCATATATGTACAATACATTTACAGACTCAATGATGGTATTACAAACCATGTTTATAATTATTTAAGATTTATAAACTTTCTGTTTGAGATTAGGGTTTAGAGCAGATTGTTATATGGTTATACATTTAAATTAAATAAATTAAAATATTTATAAATGTAAAATATAGAGACCCAAGAAGCAGAAAAGTAATTACATACCATAACTTTCGGTTGTGAAGAATAATCAATTAGCTCTCCATTCTCCCTTTTCTTTGGATGGAAGGTCTCACAAAGTTTGACAGGATTTATATGTTCACCGGTAATCCTCAACTAAAACAAATGCAAAAACATCATCCAATGAATCACCTAAAATTTGAGACATATATCAAAATAAATTTTAAAGTCACCTCTTGGGCTGCCACATCAACCGCAGCTCGAGAACCCCCATATTGTTTGCATTTGTCCCCACCGGCAATACGATTTCTCTTACCAACAGCAGATGCCCTCTGAAATTGCGTTGACCTCTTATACTCTTCAACAGCAGCCCAAGTGAAGTCATTCACTGTTAAAGGCCGTTTTTTCCTTCAAGTGTGATAAGGATAACCATTATATTTCAAGTTAATTAAATAAATTGACTAGTAAAAATAAATATCATTCATTATGCTCACCTGATATCACCCATGATATTGGAGTAAGCACGATTCTGTAAATACTTTTCATAACCTTCCTTGATGTCTTTAAGTTTGAACTCAGAAATATTCCAAGTGACTACATCCTATATACAATCAAAGCTTCAATCTTTAAGAATATAGGTGCTTTTGAGTTAAAATAAAGTGTTTAACTCCAGAAAATGTATGACAAAAACACTTGAAAACACTTGAAAACACGTACCATATATAAATATATTCTAAAACAACACATATTACTCACACATACATGGAATTGTTCCCAATATAACTGTTTAGTTTTATCAGGGACCCATTTCCATTGTTGTCCAGCTGGATGAAGATTATACTTGATTTGTTTTGAGACAATTCCTTGAAAATTTAGACTTGTTTTGGTAACAGATATGTTGATTAGACTGCATATAAAGTATACATTATTTATTAGTAATTGTATGGTAGCATTAAAGAATATTGTATACACATAAATAATAGTTAATATTACACTTACTTTCCTGCGGCATTTACACCGACATTGGGTCTTTCAAATTTTGCCACTGACAGAGATTTGAAAGGATCTAATGGCTCTAGATAATCCAAAAAGGAAAGTTGGCTTGTAGTTGGACTTCGTCAGAACTAGATAATCCTGTTGTATTGATAAACATCCTGTAGTAAAAGACCACGCTCACATTTAAATATAAGTACATTCAATATATCACACCACATTAAAAATGACCAAACAATGCTTAGAATAGTATGACTTACTCTCGGAATGGTTGGATTTCTACACAGTTCTGCAACACATATGAGTGAACAGCACTCGATTTGTTTTGGTTCATGTGTCGCCGCGTGCTTGCACCGATTGCTTTTGCCTTTTGTGCAAAAATTGAAGCGCTAGCATCATCATTAATAAAGAAACCACCATCCAATATATGCACACGGCGTTCCTTCGTAACCACTTCCTCCGGGAAATAGTAACTGGCAGATGTACCCATCTCACTTTGCAAATAACCTTCCCTGATTGAGGCCTCAACTCTTGCCTTGTTTTCTATTTTTGTCTTCAAGACTGATCCTAGGAAACTATGTCAATGATAACACTTAAGACAAGGTAAAATTTATAAAAGATTATAGTAACCGAAAGAGAAAAAGTAAAAGACACTAACTTTTCAAAACGATACATCCAACGATACTGTGCAGGTCCGCCCCACAAAGCTTCATCTGATAAATGTACAACAAGATGCTCACTGGGGTCAAAGAATGACGGTGGGAAAATCTTCTCCAACTTGCATAGAATAATGGGAATATCTGCCTTTAGCTTCTCCATGTCAGAAACGGTGATATTCTTTCTTGTTAACTCACGAAAGAATAAGCTAATCTCTGTGATTGCCTCCCAAATCGAAGCAGGTAACATCTCTCTAAAAGCAATCGGAATTAAATGTTGCATAAACACATGACTCTTCATGCCAAACACTTTAAGTTTTTCCATTTCTATGCAACGCCCTAACCGAGAAGCAAAGCCGTCAGGGAACTTCAATGAATCAACCCAATTGCATAACACTGTCATTTGCTCACTTGAAAGAGTAAAAGGAGCCTTGGGGAATTTTCCGTGACTGTCCCTCTCGATACTCGGCCTATGGCAAATTTGTTCCATATCCATTCTCCCTTTAGCATGGTCCTTCAATTTTCCTGGCACCCCCAAATTTGTATAGAACATATTCTCAAAGAAATTCTTCTCTATGTGCATCACGTCGAGATTATGTCGTACAAGCAAATCCTTCCAATACGGAAGATCCCAGAATATACTACGTTTCTTCCATCCAATATCTTTTCCAGCTATTTTATTATGCTCAATACCTCCTAGTTCAGTCACGGGCATCAGGGAACCGACCTCATCATAGCAGTATGAACCATCTCTCGGTAACGGAGGGCCATAGAAGATTGATTTTCCCTTAGTAAAGTTCTCATTATCAAACCGAAATGGATGATCACCTGGTAGGAACTTTCTATGATTATCAAACCAACTATGTTTTTTGCTATGGGATAACCAAAATGCTTCAGTAAACTCAGCACAACATGGACATGCAAATTTTCCCTTTGTACTCCATACAGAAAGCATGGCATATGCGGGAAAATCACTTATTGTCCATAGCAACATAGCTCGCATATTGAAATTTTCCCTTGAGAATGCATCATACGTTACAACCCAACCTCCCACAGTTGTTTCAACTCTTCTATCAATGGTTGAAAATACACATCTATCCCTTTGTTGGATTTTTTGGTCCAGGTACCAATATAGACAAAAATAAAAATTGTTGTTTCATACACATACCTGGTGGCAAGTTGTATGGTGTCACTATGATAGGCCAACAAGAGTATTTCTGACCAAATTGCCCAAATGGTTGGAACCCGTCACTGCATAAACTAAGCCTAACATTTCTCGGGTCTTCAGCAAAATCTGGATGGAGATTGTCAAAATGAATCCACGCCTTTGCATCCGATGGATGCTGCATCACTCCTTCTTCTCTATGGTGAACTTTTTGCCACCTCATTTTCTCCGCGGTACTATCTGATGCATAAAGCCTTTGTAATCTAGGAGTAAGTGGGAAGTACTCCATTCTTGCAAGTGGAATTGGTTTTTTTGTTTGCTTACCGATCCTGTATCTTGCACCACCGCAAAACTTGCACTCCATTAGCTCACTGTCTCCGTTCCAATATATCATGCATCCTTTTGGGCAACAATCAATAGACTGGCTAGTCATTCCCAACAACGATAACTTCCTTTTTATTTCGTTGAAATTTGGTATAGGCCTGTTGGGGATTTTAGTTGGGAAAAATCTACTCACAAATTGAGCAATCCTGTCTGTAGCAGCCTCAGATAGATTCATCTCAGTCTTTATGTTCAACATTTCAGACATTGCGCTCAACTCAGTCATTGGACAACCCTCAAAGCATGGTTGACTCATCATATCTAGCATCTCATACATCTTCTTTGTTGTTGCACTAGGCTCATCACTCACAAGAAAATCGCCTTGATTTTCTGTTGGGAATTCATTCCTCACTGCATCCTCAAACATCGATTTGTATGGATCATATTGGACCTGAGATGCATTACAATGCGAGGAGATAGGTTGATCAAAATAAACCAGACCATTTGAATTGGGTGTCTCTCCATGTGCTGCCCATAAATAATAGTCATCGATAAAACCTTTCTCAAATAGGTGTTGCTTAACAATATCCCAAGTCAACCATTTTCGATTTTTACATTTTCTACAGGGGCATGCAATGACACCACTAGAATATAAAGTTACCGTTGTCTGAATGAACTCATTGACACCTTCCTTGAAATCATCATTTAGACATCCTCGTCTCTCTAATCTTTTGTACATCCATGACCTATTATTACTCATACTGAAATAAAACAACATACATTACATTTTCATTGAATAAACTAAATAAAATAGCAATATAGATATATTATGAATAAAGTATTTCCAAATTTTCTCTTAAGAAATTAATATGAATTAGAATTTAAGTTTCCATCTACATTATACATTTTATTTTTTACTATATTATCTCCAAGTTTTTTATAAATAATACGAACAACATATATCTATTATTGAATTTCATTCAACACATCTAACTTGAACAAGCAATTTCCTATATTTATTTTCTAACAATAATCTTCAATCTTGTAATGAACATAAATATAGTTGAATTGTATTTTTAAGAGAAAATAAGGAAACCAAACAAACAAGGAGAAAATTTCTCTAATATATAAACATATATGCACATGATAAGTTAATTTATAAATTAAAATAACTTTAATTTGAAAAAAAGGTAAGAATTCTAACCTTTTTCGAGTTTGGAGTTGCCGAAGAAAGCATGTCCAGAGAGGTGTGAGGATAAGGATTGTGTGTGGAGTTAGAATGGGTTGGTAGGTAGTATTTATTTTTTTGAATTAGTGGCGGATATTAGTGTCGGTCTAATTTCCGTCATTGTTTACTGATGGTTAATTCTGGCGAAACACCCGCCACTAAATACCGGCGGATGTAACACCCCCATTAAATTCCGACACTAAATACCGTCGGACTCATTTTCGCCATAAAAATCCGCCACTGATTAGCGGAATTCTTGTAGTGAATCTTATATACTTAATTGGAGATTTAAAAGAAAAAACATCTAAACTAATTGACATAAATTGAACAAATAACCAACGGAACAACTCATTGTTAAAGATGTATGGTACTTCATTATTATATACAAATTCCTATTTTTGTAATGTTTAATTATCTTTATTAGATAGTTAGTACTCAATTTTGTAAAATATCAACACTACAAAAAAACTCGCCCTTTGTCACGGATTTTGTCACGGACCTATCCGTGACATCACATTTTCGTGACAAATCCCAATATTCCGTGACAAAGCCCGTGACAATTTTGTCACGGCCGTAATCTGTGACAAAGAGCGAGTTTTTTTGTAGTGCAAACAACATTAAATACCAGACACACTAGTTAAAAAGTTTTCAGATCATGTGAAGTAATTCAAGATATAAATGCTTGTTGAAATTAAGTTAGAGAAGGAGTTTTTTTTACTTCTTACTTTCTAAAAATCATTTATTGCATAGATAATAAACTTTAATTAACTTATGTTAGCACTAATACAAATATAATATGCACCATATATACTCCTGAATTAGCAATATACGGAGTAGTATTTTTCTAAAACAATGGATGGAGAAATTTTTAAATCAATAATATGAAAGGCCAAAATTCGTATGCAAGCAGTGGCGTCGCTGGGCCAGATAAAAATATTCGTCTATAATTTTCATCCATAATTTTCTACAACTAAAATTAATACTCCCTCCGTCCCTAATAACTTTGCCAAGTTTGACTGACACGAGAAATAATAGAGTAAAAATGGTGTGGTTGAGATTTGTGCAGAGGAGAGAGAATGAACTGGAACCACAAATTCTTTACTTAAAAGGGAAAGTGGCAAAGTTAGTGGGACATCCAAAAAAGGAAAGTTGTCAAAGTTATAAAGGACAGAGGGAGTAGATTTTACCAAAATTAGGGATGGGCCGGGGACGAGTTGGCCCTAGGCTCTGCCCATGTATGCAAAGATCACTGATCTAGTCCCTCCGTTCTTAAATATGAATCCTCTTAGGCTTTGGCACGGGTTTTAAAAGTAAAAGAATAGAGGTAGTGTAAAAGGTGTAGTGGGTTGTGGGTAAATGAAAAAGTATGAAAGAGAAAGGGGTAATGATAATAAAAGTGAGGGTATAAAGGTATTTTGATTGAAAAAACTTACCAAAAAGGGAAAGAGAGACAAATAATTAGAAACGTCCCGAAAAGGAATACGAGACAGCTAATAAAGAACGGAGCGAGTATTAAAAATTAGAGGTAATTACCTAAATGGGAGTAAATACATCTTTAATTGCCAAAATAGGACTAAAGTTTAAAAAATCCCAAAATAGGAGTTATTAATTGTAATTGGACAAAAACACCCCTGAAGCTTGGAAAATTCGACCTCCGCCACTGTAATTGTATTTGGCCGCTGCCACTACAAATCCGACCTCCGCCACTGCACATCCGGCCTCCGCCGCTGCAGATCCGGCCAACGACGCCGGTTATGCCAACATTTTATCAAAATGCCATCATAAATTGAGAATGACATCTAAATGGCATTTTAAAAGGAAAACATGAAATTTTTTGAAGAGGATGAATGCCATTTTTATGGCATTTTCAAACGAGATATGGAATTTTTTAACAACCAAATATGAAACAGAGCTTTGGTCATGCAACGAAAAGATGAATCAGGGATACCATTGTAATGGCATTTTCAAAGGAAAATACAAAATTTTTGTAAAATAAGAATGCCATTTTGATGGCATTTTGAGTGTTGAACTTAATATTTTTTACCAATCAAAGAAGAAATCGAGCATCTGCAACGAAATAGAAGAGGGAGAGAACTGGAGAAGAGGGGAGGAAGGAGAGAACCTACCTTCGAAGAAGAGAAGATCTACGACGGCGACAGCGACGGCGGCGGTGATGACTATAACTGGGCAGTGGCGGAGAGCTTCACGTCAGCGGCAGCAGGCTCGACGCTTTGGTTGTTCTAGTGCAAAGGGGAAGGAGAAGAAGGTGTATTGCGCAAGGGGAGATGCGCAGGGGAGAAGGGGGAGAAGATGCGTGGCAGGGGAGAAAAAGAAAAGGAAGAGGGGAAAGGGAAAGAATAGGGGTAAATGGGTAATCCAGTCCCATTTAGGGCAAAAAATATGATTAGTCCTATTTAAGAGTTTCATCAATAATTTAGTCCCTTTTAGGGCAATATTTCTAAAAATTATAACAGGATTGTAATATACGGTTGAGTTTATGATTTGTGCAGTGTGGAATGAGTTGGAAAAAGAGAATAAAGCATTCTTCGAGGCATACTCTCAATCTCTGACCAGAAAAGGACCAGAAAACACTTGGGAAACCATTTCAGATTGCTGCAAAGACTTTGCCAAATGATGATTTCTGCTTCCAGATTATGAATCTTGGGATGCATGGAAGAAGACGGACTACCTCTCCAAAACCGAACCAACACTATATATATATTATCCCTATTCATCCTATTATTGTGGTGTATTATTTATATACATTATACTTAATTAATAAATGCGCTTAATATTGGTGTATAGATAATATTACTCATTACATAATTCAACAGACTGGCTTCCAAGTAATGTTGTAGTCCTAAGCCAAAATTCTTCTCGTGTATATATACGTTCTTATTTTATCTTCTACCTCGGTATCAAAATGTTCTCTACTTTGTTATTTGTGGAGTATTAGCCTTGGTGAATAATATGACATAGTCACCTTAGTTATATGAAAAACGGATCCCTTTCTCGATCATGTGCACATCGGAAAAATGTGTGACAGCATAAGTTCGACTATTATAAATGTTCCCAGAAAGACAAAAGACTGGATCAATATCCGGAAGACATGGTTGAACATCTCAATATTCATAAGTTCGACTATTATAAATGTATTATTTATCTTTCATCAGGGAGTTATGCACCGTCAAAGACTGAGAAACGGAATTTCTGTGAATGCTTATATGGCATAAAGGTGGCTTCAGGGCATTTCTTAGCTCGAACATTAAAAATCTTGTATCATTAAAGAATTTGAAATTAGTTGATTAAATTTAAACTCTCACGATTATCATGTTTTGATGCAACATTTTTTGACGGTTGCTTTACGAAGACCTTTACCAGATTATGTTAGACATGCAATCATTAGGTTGAGTTTCTTTTTCAATGCCATATGCCAAAAATTAATTCATCTCGACAAACTTGATGCATTATAATCTGAAGTGGTTGTTACTTTGTGTCAACTTGAAATGTATTTTCAGTCTTCATTATTTGACATTGTGGTGCATGTTGTTGTGCATTTGATTAGAGAAGTGAAGCTATGTGGTCCGATATTCTTGAGACATGTGTACGGAATGAAGAGACATGTGGGATATTTGAAATCAAAGGTAAAAAATCGTTGTCATCTTGAAGGTAATATAATCAAGGGTGTTGTTAACGAAGAAGTCATGGAGTTTTGTACACCCGATATGATGAATGTTGAATCATTGGGTGTTTCAAAGTAAAGACATGATGATAGAATTGAGGGAAAAGGTATTTTTGGAAAGAAAGTACTAAAGAATGTGGATAGATAATGGAAAAGGCTCATCATCTTTTTTTGCATCATTTAGAAATTGTTTATCCTTTTGTGAAAAAACAATTTCACAAAAAGTGAAAAGTGATTAAAGAACACAACCACACTTTTTCATGTTGGTTTAAACACTTCATTTTTAACGACACAAATTATGCTTATAATGAGGTTGATGAAGATATTAAGTGATTAGCTTATGGTCCTAAACGCGCAATTGATTCGTATGAAGCATATGATATCAATAGCTACACTTTTTATACTCTCCGACAGGGTGTCAAGTTTTTATTACAGAAGAGCGGGGTATCGGTGGTAACATCTTCGGTAGAATATGCAAGTTCAACTGACCAAAAACCGCTTTATGCGAAGATGTTGTATTACGGGAAGATCGAGGATATATGAGAGTTAAAATCCATGAATAGAACATTTTCTGATAGTCCCTATTCATCCAACAATCATATAAAATATAGAGTAGAGAACAAACAACTTTGATTCAATACCAAACAAAGATCTCGAACTACAGCTCAAGGTATCGAATAAAGGTGCGGCTCTCTCTCTCTAAGAATGATATGTGCGTTAATGTGCTTGTCAAAACTTAGGGTTTTCTTAAGTTAGCATCCTTTTATACATAAGGATGTCTAACTTAAGGCTTACAAGTGGGTTAATGGGCTGAAATACATTTGTGGCTCATATTACACATTTAATTAATAACTACACAAATACAAAGATATTTAATTAGATTGGACACCATAAAATATTCCCAATAACCTCCCCCTTGGTGTTCAATCGTGTTGAATCAGCATTGCAGCGCGGATATCTTTGTCTTTGTGTTTATTCAGCAATGTAGAGGAGAGCGTAGATAAAATCTATTGAGTTGCTCCTCTTTTGTTTTGATCTTCAGTGCAGCTCAGCTTCCTTTGTCTTTGTGTTGAACTTGACTTCTTAATAAGACTTTCTAAATAAATCCTTGCAATCTCCCCTTTGATGTCTTCTTGGCAATTTGATCTTTGATGTCGGGGGTTGAGGAATCTTGAAAATCTTTCTTGTAATTCTTGTCTTCCAGAAGTAGCTCTTGATCAGCTTGACTGAAGTCCGAAGGTGCCTCTAGAATGAATATTCCGATGATTTCCAGGCGCGCACGGGATTCATCTTTGGTACACGAGTATCTGACCTTTGTCCCCTCCACAATGTAGTCTTTTTGACTATTTGAAATGAATGCTTTTGAAGAGAACCAATCGGTTGCACAATGGAAAATGATGATTGACTTGTGAGCGTAGCTGACCATTTGATGTGAAGCTGACTTGGCAGTTTTGATGATTTGAGAGAGTGGAGAGTCGTCGTTTTTTGTGGTGGAGGAAGGAAATGTCCGAGAATGATATTTTGAGATTAAACAGCATGCAGACCACTCTCTCCCTCATGACGATCCGATGAATAGGGGCGTCATGCCTTTATTTTATTATTCTGGATAACAAAATAGAAAACCAAAAATAAAGGTTATATGATAAAGACCGGATACACTGAGGTGTTCCGTTAACACAACATCAATGTAAACACTGATGTGTGGCCTGTAAAAATGATAGAAGCATTAAAGCTCTAACAGGACTTACAACTAGTCATTGTGAGGCATCTAAAGTAGATTCACTCTGGTTGTTATGGTGTGATCATAAAGATCAACAAAGACAACATAGCCCATCGGGGTCGTGTAGACGCCCGGTATCATCACTATAGAGATAAACTTTGAAGCGATGGCCTGAACATGTTGGTGATTTCTATGTTGCAACAGCAGGACTTCCTTCCAATCATTGATCTTCATCTATAGTAGATGAGCCCTATGGAAGTTCTCACATGTCATGAAGACCTGCAACTGACTCTAAAAGGTGTTTGTGTCCTAGAAAATTCAAAACATTTGGGAGTGATATAACTAGACACGATGTGATCAATGAATGTTCAGTGGTGTGGGGTTGTGGGCCACTATAGTCAGTATCAGTCGCATTAGAAGGAGACGGTGATAAGATATGAGGTTCCCCGTGAAATATGATTAAACACATGTCTATTGGGAGACAAGTGAGTGGTCTTGGGTAGGGTTGTGCATGCGCCGTTTGGATAAAATGCAGCGACTTCTACCCGGAATCTGAATAAATTTAGTCCTGAACCTATGGGGATTGTCCAAAGTATTTGGGTGATTGGGAGTAATTTTCTCGATTGATAGCACAATAGAGGTAGCAAATTTGACAGTGATTATTGTTCTCTTGCTCACTTGAGCTTTCTGCTTCCTCACTCTCATAGTGTTCACTCAGTTACTCACTCTCGGCTTTGTCCCTTGGGTAGGCTAAGTTGGGTTTAGTAAGCCATTGGGACTTATCTTTCATTTCTCTTTGCTCTTTTGTTTTCTCTCTGTACTCCCCCTCAACTGGAGCACTCAGTAGGATGCCTTTGATGATGATTGGCGCTTGGAAGAGAACTTTGAAAACTCCCCCTCAAAAATTGCATCTTCGAGAGAATCTTTGCATTTTACATTATCTAGCACCAGGAGGAGAAAAATGAAACTCCCCCTCAAAAGTTGCAAGTTGTTGTTTGTTACCCTGGGAATAAAGTAGAAAACTCCTCCTTGTAATGTGCTTTCTTCGTTGTTTGGAACCAGGAGTAGTGAAAAAGAAACACTCCCCCTCAGAATAAGCACTCGTTGTTTGTTCTTAGCACGTGTTGATGTGGAGGTGCATTTGTTGATTTTCAGCTTGGTGGAAAGTATACACGTCATTATTCTCCTTGATAATGTGCACGTGTTGATTGCTCACATCTCGTCTTCATACCCGCCATGTGTGTGGAGCAATCAGATCAGTTACCACACATGACGGACCTTCAAAACAGATTAAGTGTGTTTCGGTACCCACCTCCAGATTGGTCCTTCCTTGTCACCACTGAAAAACTGTTTCAGTTTATGTTTGATTTTTTAGCCTAGGCTAGTTGATTGAGAAGAGTCTGACTTTCTTAATCTCTCAGCTTCAGCCTTAGGAACCCATTGTTGTTTGAGCTTTGGAGCAGGGGAGGTTTTGCCACCAGTGAGTCAATGTTCAGACTAATAGTCTTTTAAAATAGTTTCTTGAGAGAGCCTTCTCAAATGTCTAAGTGAGTAAACTTTGAGGGGATACTTTAAACATGGTACGTGATACTCCCCCTCAACATTCACTTTAGCGGAAGCAGTTTTCTTCGGACTTTTCTGAACATTCCTCTTCTTATCTAGAATGGAGGAGGCAGCTGACTTAAAGGAGCAAACTTTTGTTGATTTGACATTTTTCAGTGTTGAAGCGTTTGAACAGTAGTGATTCTTTACAGATGTCTTCCTTTTAGCATAGAATAGAGCACTCGAACATTGGCTCCTATTCCTTAGACGAGATTCTTCTTCCTTCTTTCTTCTTCTTAACTTCTTTCTTCTTAACTTCTTCTGAACAGTAATGATTAGCCTCAGAGAAGCAAAGGCAGTAGGCCTTCTGTTAACTCACAAGACACGTTCTGCTGAACACAGAGACCAAGTCTTTGGAGTTAATTAGTTCAAACAAAATGAGATAAATAAATGCAGTAAGTAAATGACACCAGGGATTTTTATAGTGGTTCAAGGAACAACTTGTTCCTCTAATCCACTGTTCCACTAAGCTTGTAAAAACGTCCGTTTACAACGCCTTAGTCCTAGCACTTAAGAAGCTCTCCACGTCTTCTTCAAGTGTAGATGTCTCCTAGATGTCTCCTTTCTTTTCCACTCTCCTCTTCGTAGGGTACCTTGTCGGAGAAGGAGGCTCAGAGTGAGAAGTAAAAGTTTCAGGATCATCTTTTGAATTTTCAGCATAGCTTTCAGATGATGGAGGAGGAGATTGTGAGCATGTGCTTGATTGAGACGATGTTCGAAGCAAATATATTTCTTTAAAGATTTGTTCTCTTTCCATTTAAAAAGCCTGGTTTTCTTTAACAAAAGCTTCTTTCATTTCAACAAACTTTCTCACAAGGGGTGAAATGTATGCTGGTTTGGCTACAGGCTCTGAAGTTGAAGGTTCCTCTTTATCTTTCACAGTCTCTTTTGCCGGGTAAAAGGTTGGAATCTCTTCAGGAAGAGTCAACGGGGGCTCTTTTATTTCATAGCTCTTGTTCAAGGCAGCTTAATCAAAAGGAATTTCTGTTTCGGGATTAGCTCTCTTGGCATCTTCTTCATCATTCGTTTCTTTAACACTGATGAAAGACATCAACTTAGTAAGTCCAAGACCCATGTAAGTGATTTCATACAATTGAGCACAGTTCACCTTCTTCAAATTACATGGGTTAGACAGACCGAGTCCTTCTTTAGAATTCTAGAAACGGGTGTCCTTTTGTTGGTTTAAGAAATGGTTTGCTCAGATTGTCCCCTTTTTGCAATCAAGTCCTCAAACTCTTTGATTTTGGTGTAAAAGGAATTCCTCTGATTGAGAATAAAATCTCTATCTCCCTTTGTTGTGTTTCGCTCTATCTTAGTCTGTTCCATCCTTTTGGTCAGATCAGCTATCTTGAGAGTTAGCTTTTCTGTTTCCAAAGTTATTTTCTTGACCTCTTCTTTTGAGTTGTCCAATTGTATGCTAAATGAGGTTTTCTGATCTTGACACTTAACGAATACCTTGTAATTATTGTCTAGTCTCTCCTTTAGTTCCTTAATAAAACATCATCCTTGTTATCAATTTGACAAGTACACGTGCAAGGAGATGAGATGTCCATTGCTGTTGATTGTTGAATGTTGACCCTAGACGTGAGGCTTATTGAATTTTCTGCAATTTTTTGGACCTTGAAATGTAGCTTAGACCAGGTTTGACCTTTGGTTTGGATTTGGAAGAATTTGATCAGATTTGCCTAAGTTTTGACCTTGACATCGGTGATTGACAATGTTTCTCAGAAAGCTGACGATATCTCCCTCAAGAACGGCGAGTGACGGCGCGTGGTTGGGGTTTCTTGGGTAAACCCCTAGGATTCATGTAGATCTTTTCGTTATCTTTCCAACAAGGTATGATTCGCTTAAATCGGATCACCGAGTCAAAAGTTATGACCAAAACGGTGCGAAGATGCTGAAAATCTCGAAATTTGAACTATGAGAGATTTTTCGAGATCCAGATGTCGAGATCCCGATGTCGAGATCTTGATGTCGAGATCTTGATGTCGAGATCTTGATGTCGAGATCCTGGTGTCGAGATCTTGATGTCGAGATCTTGATGTCGAGATCCTAAAATGTCAAAATCCCAAACTTCAAAATCTCAAAATCTAGAAATCTCAAAATGTCGAAATCCCAAAATGTCGAAATCCTCTTTCAATGTTGAGATCCTGAAACTTCGAAATCTGCACAACTTTGAGATTTCCAAAATTTTTAGATTTGTCAAACTTCTAGATTTCCCAAACGTCGAGATTTGCCAAACGTCGAGATTTGCTGAAATGTCGAGATTTCCTAACTTCTTCGCAAAACTTGCGAAAAACTATCAGAACTTTGAAATCTCAAAAATCCCAACAACGGAATTTCACCATTGTTAATCTCAAAAATTGATTGAAAAATTCTAGGAATTGCAGAGTAACATCAAAGCCAGGTTGATCAAACCACAAAATAACAGAAAGTTAGATTTTTGAAAACTTTCTTGAACATCAATGGCAGGTCCGAATTTTGCAGAAACTCTTCAATCGATTTCACGCTCGGCTCTGATACCAATTGATAGTCCCTATTCATCCAACAATCATACAAAATATAGAATAGAGAACAAACAACTTTGATTCAATACCAAACAAAGATCTTGAACTACAGCTCAAGGTATCGAATAAAGGTGCGGCTCTCTCTCTCTAAGAATGATATGTGCGTTAATGTGCTTGTCAAAACTTAGGGTTTTCTTAAGTTAGCATCCTTTTATACATAAGGATGTCTAACTTAAGGCTTACAAGTGGGCTAATGAGCTGAAATACATTTATGGTCCATATTACACACTTAATTAATAACTACACAAATACAAAGATATTTAATTAGATTCGACACCATACAATATTCCCAACATTTTCACTCTTTAAATGTTAATGTGGGAATATCTGAAGAGGTGTTCAGCATGATCAAACAGGAGCCACATTAGTAGATTTTACCCGACCTGGATATTTTTATGATCCATTCATACTTGCATCACAAGAGAAACAAGTATTTATATAGAAGATCCTTCAAATAAACGATGGTGTGTCGTTTTACCTGGCAAGAGAAAGTTAAATGTTAATGATTTTGAAGGTATAGAAGATGATTATGTTGAAGATATGCAATCATTACTTGTAGGCATGCATGTAAATACGCATAGATGGTCTTCAATTTATGGGAAATCATAACGATAGCATAGAAATTCACTTTGAAAGTCAAAGTGATAACATGATACATCACTACAATTGTAAGTTGTCTTAAATACGCATGTTTGATTTTATTTTTCTTAAATATCTACAAATAAAATATGTACTAATTTTATCAATATGTTTCCGGATATGAGTGATGAAGACGGGGATGACTAGCCACGAGTAGGAATCTCATGGAGGTGATCGATATCGGCAGTGGGTGGAGAGCAAGACAGCTTTCTCGAGTAATACCGAAGCCATGAGAAAGAAGAAAGAAAAATTAGTAAGCTAAGTGTATTATTTTTCATTTGTTCCATATAAAAATGAAGTACAAAATGTATATATTTTATGATGTTTAGTAGGATAAAATTCAAGAAGATATTTCTACGGGGACATGGACGCCACACGGACGGCATGATATTCTTTCTTAGATTTTAGAGAAACTCCACTATCCTGGGTGTGTATGCAGTGTTGGAGGCGGCATGGGCCATAAACAAATGTTTCATTGGGAATCAAGGAGTTCACGCAAGATTGGAAGTTTAAGTGATGCTGATTTGAAATAGTTGAAGGGTGAGTTGATGAAAGATGTAGAAAAAGCTTTTATTCAGAGAGTTTTTTAGTCTACCACATTTGAGTCTATGCCTTCACAGGAAGTATATGCAAATACTATGAACTCCATTGCATCAGTTCCACAAAAACATTTCAAGGTAAGTAATAAATCGAATCATATGTATTAATTGATGTATTCGTTATATGTGAAATTCTTTATTTATGCAATTGCTCATTATGTGAATACTAGTATTATTCCCGTGCGATGCACGGGAATAAGATATTACTCATGTGACAAAAGTAAGTTTTGGATATAAATTAGATTGTGGTAAAATGTAACAATATGAATTCTAAATACAATAAAGTATTTAGAAGTAAAGGATTTCCACAATAAAGTATATTTAAAGATGAACGTTATAAGTGGTTTACAACTTTTAAAATAATTCCTTAAATACAACATTGGTTTTTACATTGGTACTTTTTGTCATCTTTGTCACATATAAATATTGTCAAATCATTGGAATTAGTAACACACAAAAGAGCAACATACAACTAACCATGACTGAAAATATGTATTTATAAAACTAATCCAACATTATATAAGGATTGTCCTTAACTCTTGTTTTTTGTCACCGCATCAGACAATGGTAATAGCCTAATACGAAGTATCTATTTAAAAATACTTTGTATTTTGCCAACTTTTCTAATATAATATATATATATATATATATATATATTATATATATATAATATTATATATATATGTGTGTGTGTGTGTAGGGAGCGGTTCCAGTAAGAACGGACTCCCATGAGTGAAATGAGAATGAATCTGGATCATGGGATTGTATTATGAGGAACTGAATTGTGCATTTGATAAAACTGAAATTTGCATTAGATTATATTGAAATGTGCAGAATGAAAATTTAAACTCAAGTGTGCATTAGGTGAAACTGAAATGTGCGGAATAAAAGGTACAAAAATAACATCACACCGTACCTTTTATTATGCACATTTCAGTTTCACATAGTGCACATTTCAATATCACCTAATGCACAATTCAGCTTCACATAATGCCAATGTATCGTACTCTTTGTGTTGCACATTTCAATTTCACCTAATGCACATTATGTTTTCATCTAATGCACACTGAGTTTCACTTAAAGCAAATCTAACGATCCAGATTCATTCTCAATTCTCTCCTAAGATAATGTTCTTATTTGAACCAAAACCTATATATGTATAATGTGTGTGTGTGTGTGTGTGTATATATATATATATATATATATATATATGTGTGTGTGTGTGTGTGTGTGTGTGTGTGTGTGTGTGTACATCTATTCTCCTATTGGAGTACTCCTTCCCATTATTTCACATGGTATCAAGAGCTCTAGGTTTTTAGACACAATTACTATTATTTTGTTTTTTTTCGGCTCCCATGAACCCTAGTACAACCATCGCCGCCTCGGGGTCGATTGTTGTCACATCTACTCAGTCTCTGATCATTTGAGGATGAGCGCGGCTGATATGGCGCATACCACCTTCTTCGCGACGCTGACCACAGTGCTTGCTTCCAACATGCGGTTGAGTTCGACGCCTGCTGCTGCCTACGTCCACACAACCCACCTTCTTTGCGTCGTTGACCACGATGCTTGCTTCCAACGTGTCGCTGCGTTCACCGTCCGCTGCTACATACGTCCATTCTCTAACCGAGTCCAGATCGGCTGCTCACATAGTTGTTCCAGAACGTTATGTCCGTCCGGCTCTCTCCGGTGACCCTGACATGATCCCATCGTCTTCTGTCGGGCTAGTTGGCTGTCGACCAGGATCCTCTCCGAAGCTCACTTCGTTCATTGCTCTTGCTCAAGGTACCTTCAGGAGTCTCCATATCAAGGACAATATTGGCAGCCTATTCTGGCATATATCGGACATCCGGTTGCAGATCTACATCAAGTTTTGCTGTATTTCTTGGTCTTAATATGGTTTCATGGAAATCCAAGAAACAACCTACTTGCTCATGGAGATCTTATTGTCAAATATGTGTCTCCTAGTCTTCAATTGGTGGATATATATACTAAGAGTCTTTTAGTCAACAATTTCATTTTTTTAAAAGACAACATGCGCGTTGTATCTCCCACACAAATAGAGGAAATTGTCTTCTTTGAAACTTGAAAAACGATCTCAAAGGACTTCGTGTCAACGATATTTTTGATATTAAACATCTTTTCACCTACACACAATCCCGTCAAAACTTTTGTTTGAGATGTATTTTGTCGCTCAAAAGTTATTAGTGTATTTTCTATATTAAATGAGGGAATATTAGGCAGTACATTGAGCAGTATATATTAAAAATGGAAATTTATATAAATTGATTTTACCCATCGAAAGGTGTTTCTGACCGTGAAAGTGAACCCTTTTAGCGGCCTTTTTACAATAGTCTCATCTTATCGTTATTCATGAATAATAATGCAACCCCTGCACCACATCTTCATTCGTTGGTCCCTGACCAGTTGATGACCTGCTATTCCAGGTTTTTTCATTTTCTTTGAAAATCAATCAACCATAAATCTCACCTTTCACAAATCTTCTCCAAGCGGTCCCATGTATCATTTTTCTTTTTTCTTCCTAAAATTTTTTCCTTTTTTATCGTCTTGACTCTTTTATTCCCCTTTTTGGTCTTCTTTTTCTTATTTTACTACTTTTCAATTTATTTTATTCTTTTTTTCAATGTTTATGTATTCCATTTCTCCTTT
The DNA here is from genome assembly GCA_945859875.1 of Cuscuta europaea. Classification (NCBI taxonomy): domain Eukaryota; kingdom Viridiplantae; phylum Streptophyta; class Magnoliopsida; order Solanales; family Convolvulaceae; genus Cuscuta; species Cuscuta europaea. The sequence continues at coordinate 12,978,107 of CAMAPE010000054.1, read as the reverse complement.
TTCTTCTTCCCGTTTATTATTTCATTTTCATATTTATATATATTTTTGGATTAGTTTTCTTATAAAAGAACTTTTTCTCACCGTACTAACTTTTAACTTTATTTTCTTTTTACTTACACTTATTTATTTTGTTTTTCCTTTTCTTACCTTTATTTTACCACTAATATATATTTGAGAAATAGCCTCAAAATAGGACTAAATTAATCCCTAAATGCACAAATAAGACTATGTTATTTATCTTTTCAAAATAGGACCAAAATACCGTCTATCTTTTAATTCTACATTTCTACCCTTACCATAACTTAATAGGATAATCATATTTTACATTATAATAAAAAAGATAAATAAAAAAAAAGGTATTTCAATTTATAAAAATATAGTGACAAAATTAAAAGAAAGTTAAAACAATTATTAATGTGCTATCTGGTTTTAATTCCCTTTAAAGTTTTCTTTAAATTATTTTTTTCACTATTTATTATTTTTTTATTTTAAAAAAATTGTATTAATCATTGTCTAAGCAATCATCTCATTTTGCAATTGAAACCTTTGAATGGGGCAGAGGTGGTGTTAACTTCAATTTTCAAAATTGTTTATTTTAATATATTCCTTTTGTTGACAGCTTAATGCAATTTTTTTTTTAAATATTGCTACTATTAGTAATCATCCATTAATATCTAAAAGAAAATTTATCAATTCAGGAGTTCAAAGATAGACGAATTATCAATTCGGAACCTGGAAATGAAATGTATCGATATAGAACACGAATGATAGAAAACTTTCAATTTAGGATCTGAATGTTTGAAAACTATGAATCTGAGATCTAAGTTGTCTTGAATTTTATTATTCTTTTTATTTTAATGATTTTCAGTATTATTTATTTTTATTAAACGAATAAACTTTTGACTTTTGACTTTGCCGGTAGCATTGTTTTTCACGATGCAAGTATGAAACATCTCTCGCAACACCAAAACTGGGGCATCTGTAAATATGCAATCAAGGAATTTAATTAGTTAAAGAAGCGAAGTAAGAGAACTCCTGAAACTCTGATGCAAAAAATAAAAAACACACGGTTGTTAAATTTTTTCTTACCTTCCATTTGTAGCTCGGCAAATATCTAGAGTGCATGTAGGGATATAACTATGAGCTTTTTATAAGGATTACATCTCTGTTAAAATTGAGCCATTATTGCTTGGCCGCCTAATGTCTCTCTCGGCATCATTTTTTTCTTGAGTCATGTGAGTGTTTGGCCGCCCAATGTCTCGATTTCTCTGTTAATTTTTGCCGCCAAGCGACACAACTCTTGACATTATTTACAGTTATAGAGATTAAGGTACACCTTATTAATTTCTAGTCATCATTTTTTTCATCAACTACGAAAAACATTATGAGCCCGTTTGGTGACCCCTTTTTTCGGCTTATCAGGCTTATCAGCCAGTTTTTTCACCAAACACTTAACTTTTGATTTCGCGCGTTGAATTTTGTAATAAGCTGAAAAAGTAAGGTTAGAGTTACGTTTATGGCTGTATTGGCTGAAGTTACTGTAGAGGATCATTTTTTCTATTTTTCATATACTTTTTTGTTTAATTTATTAATAACAAATATTTTAAACATAATTTTTTCATAAATCAGCAAAATCAGCCAATACAACCACTTCAGCCAGAACATCATAAATTTCAACAGAATCAGCCAATTCAGCCAATTTTAATGTTACCAAACAGGCTCTATGACATAATCCTTTTGATAACTTCGATCTAAACTAAATAAATATTTAAAGTGCTACAGTTTTCCAGTCCAAACTTCCCTTCCACTATTTTGTTATTATTATTACGGAGTATTATATACTCCATCCGTCGCATAAAATTCTTCTCACTTTCCTTTTTGGGTCATCCCAAAAAATTCTTCCCACTTACCATTTTTGGACAATTTGTGTGGTTCACATTCATTTCACCTTTTTCTTACATAACCGCAACCATACATTTCCACTTTATTCCATTTTTTTAATCTTTGTGCCAAGTCAAAGTGGGAAGAATTTTATGGGAAGGAGGTAGAATATACTGCGTATAATACATAGCTTGTGATTCATACGGATTAATCTCTTCCCTATTTATTATAGTAAAAATTGTAACACTTGGCTCCTATTTAATGTTGAACTTATGATGCACATTTTTGGGAAGACCAAAAGGCACCTCACAAATCCCAAAACCACCTCATTTGCAGCCACACGTTTTAATTAGCCCTTCTAATTAATCGTTGCTAGCAGTTTTCTAGAGACATCCTAGAAAGTTCAAAAGACTAATTAAAAATTTACAATACATTTATATTTGCACAATTGTTGAACAACAAAAGACATTAAGAAGTTCAATAGTTACATTTAATTCTTCTATGCTGCAATTATTAGTTGCACATACCCCCATTGCATTTTTATGCTACGTTTCTTCCCGTCCATTCTTCCCCAAATCCTCCCCTAGACTTTTCTGTTTTACTATATATATAGATTTGTAGGGTGGGACATCTTGTAAGCTTGCCATTGAGAAACCTCTCTGAATAAAAACTTTTTTTACATCTTTCATCAATTCACCCTTCAACTTCTTCAAACCAGCATCACTTAAACTTCTAATCTTGCGTGAACTCCTTGGCTCCAAATAAAACACTTGTTTATGGTCCATGTCGCCTCCAAATCCGCGTACACGCCCATGATAATCGGGTTCTCTAAAACCTAAGAAAGAATATCATGCCACCCATATGGCATCCATGTCCCCGTAGAAATGTCTTCTTGAATTTTATCCTATTAAACATTGTAAAATATATAAATTTTATACTCATTTTTATATGGAACAAATGAAAAATAATACACTTAGCTTACTAATTTTTCTTTCTTCTTTCTCATGGCTTCGGTATTACTCGGGAAAGCTAACTGCCCTGCTTTGGTCAGACCAGATCTAGCACGAAATCAACTCACGTGTCTAGGGATGTCGTAGGTAAATGTACTCGACATTGTGTAATCAACTTTAGAAATAAGGACAAACTTATCTAGCAATCCTTGTTCTTTCCACTTCGGTGTTGAAAGAGCATATCCTGACCGACCCATATGATGAAGGTAAATGTTCTGTTGGGTAGCCTGCTTTTTATTTTCACTTGATGCGTATTCAAAATTTTAGAAAGCATAGAATGTGCATCATAAAAGGTAACTAAATACAATAACATAGGTTTCAATTATACATCAAATTCTGGAGTCATTGGCCTTGTTTGGTAAATGGTTGTTAGCTGTTGGTGGTAGCTGGTTGTGTCAGCTGTTTCGCAACAGCTGGTTGTGTTAGCTGTTTTGACCGACTGGTTATGTTGGCTGATTATAAATAATTGTTTGGTAAAATTGGTTCTTTCGAAATGGCTGATAGAGTGTAAATTGAACCAGCCAAATGAAGAAGCTGCTCCCCTTAGCTTCTTCCACAATCCATTTTTTCAGCTTTTCAAACTCAACAAACTAATTTTAAAAGCCATTTACCAAACATTATTATTAGCTTCTTTGACTAATCAAACAGTTGAAATGGGTCAAACAAGCTAAAAACTGGCCGATAAGCCATTTGCCAAACATACCCATTGTCCTAGCAGTGAAGTCTTCCCAAACATCTTTTGTCACGGTGCCTTTATAATTGTCAAATGCTTCACCACCGTCATGTCCAAGTGTCCAACTGATCGCGGTTTATAATACAAAGCGCGTCCTCAACTGACTCCTGAAATATTTCAGTGAACATTTTTCATCCTTCTTAAATTGATGTTGTACATGTTATCATAAATAACATATGTATCCTACATTTGTGATTCAAAAATTAAATATTAAAATTACTAACTTTGCATAAGTAACAAATTACATTTATTTTATCTATGTACAGGAATAAATATATTTACCTGAATCTCTTTTCACATTTGCAGTTTTAAACCCTTTCAAACTTGCTTCCAACTTTCAATGTTAATTTTCACGCAAGAACGTGCTATCTTGCAATCTTGCATACAAAAGTTTTAAACTCTTCGGCCCATTCATCAATTGTTGGCTAGTTGTAGCAAAATGGTTGATTTTACTCTTGTCACTTGCTCTCCGCGTACTGCCGATATCACCTCCATGAGATTCCTCTCCGTGGCTAGAGTCATCCTCATTTTCATCACTCATATCGTGCAATATATTGATACAATTAGTACATATTTTTATTTGTAGATATTTAAAAAAACGAATGTGCAAATTTAAGACAACTTACAATTGTAGTAATGTATCATGCTATCACTTTGACTTTTAAAAGTGAGTTTCTATGCCTTCGTTATGATTTCCCACAAATGGAAGATCATATTCATTGTGATCATACGTCACGTTTCTTCCATGCATGCCTACATATAATGATGACATATCTTCAACATAATAATCTTCTCCACCTTTAAAATCATCAACATTTAATTTTCTCTTGCCTGGTAAAACAACACACAATGTCACAATCGTTTAAGTGAAGGATCCCCTATGTAAAATACTTGTTCTACTTGTGATGCAAGTATGAATGGATCGTCACAATATTCAAGTTGGGTAAAATTCAATAATGTGACTCCTATTTGATCATGCTAAACACCTATTCCGATATCGCCCCATTGACATTTGAAGAGTGAAAAAGTTTTGGTCGTGTACAGGGCCGGCCCTGGGCATGCCTGCCCAATCCAACCGCACTGGGCCCCGTTTTTGGAGAGGCCCAAAAAAAAGTTTAGTATTAGACCCAACCCAAATTGAGAAGCCCACTTCATAGTCAACCAACCTGCGCCCCAATTCCTTTAATTTCTTCGCCCAACTCCCTCAATTCCTTCGCCAGTTCGCCCAACTCCCGACTCCATTCGCGGCTATCGCCAACAGGCCAACCACGCGACGACGCAACGGCAAAGCTGCGCCCAAAATCCCCAACGCCCCAACCGGCAATCGTCAGCCGAACCACCACTCGTCCACTCCCACCAGCCACCAGGCGGCACTACGGCAGGCACCAGCCACCAGCCACCAGCGCGGCAGGCGGCAGCGCACGGAAAGATTGGACAAAGCTTTGGAGTCTGGAGTCTGGACAGAAGCCTCAAGCCCTGAACTCGTCCGGTCAGTCTACTTTTTTCAGTTTTTCTGATTCCTTTAGTTTCTAATTCTTGTGAATTTATGACTTATTGAATTGTTTTTTGAATTGGTGAATGATAATATGTTTATTTTCTGATTTTATGATTTCATGTTTGTTGAATTGTTGCACTGTTGTTGTTTGTTGATTTTTTGCAGTTAAAGTAAACCATTATTTGAACTTATAATAAATGTGTAAATGTGTTTAGCAATTAAAATTTAAGAAAGTGGTATAATTATACTAGTATAGTCTTTCATGTTTTCACCCTAATTTTAAACTGAATATTAATTTAAAATTTATAAACATGTACAGGATTACAGGAGAATTTCAATAATTGGTAGTAATTATTATATAAACCGTAAGTTATTAATGACTATTTTTATTTTTATCATTACATTTATTAGTAACTTGTATTTTAAGATAATTTGTTTGTGTTGCAAATTGAAAAAAAAGGCTCAAATTTTAATTTTGCACAGGGTCTCCATTTTCTCGGGACCGGTCCTGGTCGTGTAGTTCAACTCTCATATGTTATTTTTTATTGTTCTTGGGGTTTCTACTAATCATCTCATTGTTTATGTAGACAGATGCAATTTTAATTTATTGTAGTAAAAACGTAATTTATATAGGTAGGTTGAATTACGTTTGCTAGCTTAATTATTAAATTAACTTAGCAAACGTTTTTTATGATATAAATTCTTTTGATTTTTTTATCATTATCATTTTTAGAATTCAACTCCGTCATGATATCATTTTTTTGGTATCATGCCTGTCCCAAGCCAGGATAAAGGAGGAGGGTGTTGTGGTAGGCGTGTGACGGCCAACAATATCACCTAGTCACATCACATGACATGAATCGAAATACGAATATCGCTAATGCTAGGTCGTCACCCGTAAGTGACGTGTCATCCCTCCGCCTGGGGGTGGTGTCAAATATGCAAGGGCGCGCTACACTTGATAGACCTGGGTGTGGTGATAAGAATGCTAAGGTTGCTAGGTCGCCGCCCAGAAACGGCGCGTCATCCCATTGCCCGGGGATGATGTCAAATATGCAAGGGCATGGTGGGGTCCGAGATGGGGCTAAGAACAGAAGGTGGAATGCTAGATTGCGTTTTGGTACATGGAATGTTGGGTCTCTTACAGGCAAATCTCCCGAGGTAGTCGAGGTTATGAGCAGAAGGAATATCAGCATTATGTGTGTGCAAGAAACTAAATGGGTTGGAGAGAAAGCACGCGAGATTAATCCCGGAGGTTTTAAGTTGTGGTATTCGGGGATAGATAAGACTAGAAATGGGGTAGGCATTATTGTGGCGCGTGACTATGTTGAGGATGTGGTAGAAGTCTTCAGGAAGAACGATCGCATCATGAGCACTAAATTGGTGATAGGAGGTGAGATTGTGTCTGTGGTAAGTGCCTATGCACCACAAGTGGGATTGGATGCATCTACAACTCAACAGTTATGGGAAGATCTTGAAGACGTGGTGCGACGAGTTCCAAGGGGAGAGAAGTTGATCATAGGAGGTGACCTCAACGGGCATGTGGGCTCGAGTCGTGATGGCTTTGAGAATATTCATGGCGGACATGGTTTTGGCACTAGGAATGAGGCGGGAAAGAACATTTTGGATTTTGCCTTGACGTGTGAGTTGGCTATAATGAACACTTGGTTTAAGAAAAGAGACTCTTACCTTGTAACCTATAAAAGTGGAGCTAATAGTACCCAAATTGACTACTTCTTAGTACGGACCACTTGGAGAACTAGTTACACTGATTGTAAGATTATTCCAGGTGAGAGTGTTGTTTCTCAGCATAGGATGCTTGTGCTTGACTTTCGAGGTAAGAACCATAGAAGACAAGTTAAACAACAAGTGGAGCCAAAGATAAAGTGGTGGAGGCTTGAGGGAGATCTTCAACAAAGCTTTACACACAAAATGGTCGGTGAAGATGTATGGCATATTGATAATGAAACACATGTGGATGATGTGTGGTTATCAATGGAGTTGACCATTAACAAAGTGGCAAAGGAGGTACTTGGAGAATCTAAAGGATGTCGGCCACCTAAAAAGGACACATCTTGGTGGAATGATGAGGTGAAACAAGCCATAAGGAACAAAAGAGATTGCTACAAAAAGTTGGGGACAAATTGGAGTGATGAGAACATATAAGCATACAGGGAGGCTAAAAGACAAGCAAAGAAAGCCGTAAGGGAAGCACGAGTGAAAGTGGACTCTAAGGAAGGAGAACTAGATATTTATAGACTTGCTCGTCTTCGTGATCGCAGAACTCAAGATATTGCAAAAGTTAAGTGTGTGAAGGATGTTGATCAGAGGATATTAATGGACGACGGAGAGATAAAAGAGAGGTGGAGGTCATACTTTGATACACTATTCAACGGGAACAAAACGCAAGATATCGGCGATTTGTCCATACCAGATTGTATGGTAAACCGTGATTTTGTGAGAAGGATCCAAACAACGGAAGTTAAAGAAGCTCTGAGGAAGATGGGACGGAAAAGAGCAATGGGGCCAGATGGCATACCGATCGAGGCTTGGAGAAGTTTGGGAGAGAGAGGCGTCGAGTGGTTAACAAGTTTCTTCAACATGATTTGGAGAAACAACAAGATGCCAACGAGTTGGAGGAAGAGTACTCTTATCCCCTTATTTAAGAATAAAGGTGGTGTACAAGAATGTGCCAACTATCGAGGGATTAAGCTTATGAGTCACACCATGAAACTTTGGGAGCGAGTGATTGAGCAAAGACTTCGAAGGACTGTGAAGATTTCAGAGAATCAATTCGGTTTTATGCCTGGTCGCTCAACAACTGAGGCCATTCACCTTCTTCGGCAACTTATGGAGAAGTATAGAGATGCTCATAAGGATCTGCATTTGGTGTTCATTGACTTAGAAAAGGCATATGATAGGGTACCTCGAGAAGTTCTTTGGTGGACCTTAAGTAGGAAAGGCATATCACGCAAGTATATCAGCATCATCATGGATATGTATGAGGATTGTACTACAAGTGTTCGTACTAGTGTAAGGAGGACTGAAGAGTTCCCTATTACTATCGGAGTGCACCAAGGATCGGCCTTGAGTCCTTTCTTATTTGCCATAGTCATGGATGAACTTACGAAGTCAATTCAAAACAATATACCGTGGTGCATGATGTTTGCCGACGATATTGTATTGGTTGATGAGACGCAATCAGGTCTTAAAGCAAAGTTGGAAGTATGGCGACAAACATTGGAGAATAAGGGTTTCAAACTATGTCGGAGCAAGACAGAGTACATGGAGTGCAAGTTTGGTGGAGGTAGAAGTAGTGGTAATAGCGGAATTACTCTGGATGGTAAGGAGATACAAGTCAGCGATATGTTCCGTTACTTGGGCTCCATTATTCAGAAGGACGGTGAGTTAGATGGAGATGTATCCCATAGAATCAGAACAGGGTGGATGAAGTGGAAGAGTGCGTCAGGATTTCTATGCGATCGAGGTATGCCGACTAGACTGAAGGGTAAATTTTATAGGATAGCAATTAGACCTGCATTACTGTATGGCGTAGAGTGTTGGGCGGTGAAACAATGTCACATTCAAAAGATGAGTGTGGCAGAGATGCGCATGCTGCGTTGGATGTGTGGGCATACTAGGAAGGACCACGTGAGGAATGAGACAATCAGACAAAGGGTGGGAGTAGCACCTATTGAAGACAAGATGCGGGAGTCGCGCCTACGGTGGTTTGGTCATGTGCGTAGAAGACCAAGTGATGCACATGTTAGGTGAGTTGAGATGTGTGGAGAAGAGGCAAGGAAGAGGAGGAGAGGAAGACCCAAACAGACGTGGGTTAGGGGAGTTCGAAGTGATATGCTTCTTCTGGGGTTGGATGAGGGCATGACTTTGGAGAGAACTAAGTGGAGGGCGGGTATTCACGTGAAGGAGTGATCTTGATAATCTTTTTCCCTCATCTTTTTTTCCTAGTTTTTTTTATCCATATATATATAAGCATTATTTGCAACCTTTTTATTTTATCATTTTTATATATATTCATCTTTTTTTATATTATCTTTTCATAATAGCTTATCTTTTTATCTTTATTCCTTCTTTTCCTTTTGATTGTAATATCATGTATCGATTCATGTTAGCCGACCCCAATATCTTTTGGGACTATGATGTTGTTGTTGTTTGTATTTTTTAGAATTCTAAAATGTAAATCGATGAGCAACACATATTTCCATAATAAAGGAAAGACCAGACAGGGAGTTATGAACATTGAACATTTGTCTACAATATAATAGTGCAAAATCAGCCTAACAATTAATAGCACGTGAGTGTAGAGCTGAAAACGAAAAGCTTAACAAGTTACAAAAGTTGGGACTCAAAATTATACCTTTGAAAAAAAGTTTTAAAAAATTTAATTGGTTAGAATGTTTACCTTTCACGGATCGAGCTTACATGATATTGATATGCATGACTATTCAACTTTTGTCAAGAGTGGATATAAAAATTGGAACATCTTCACATTGGTTCTACACCTTCATCACCTTACAAGGGAAAGGATTTGAGGAACCCATTGATCATAGGGGTGATTCGGGCCAGGCCTACGCCCGGGCGGGCCGCCGATTCTGAATAGGTGGGCCCGGGACCGACCCGGGTAGCCACCTTGATTATTGCCCACTTTTAATACATCACTATAGATTATTGCCCATCTCTGATCCTTCCATCCAAATTTCCAACACTACTCCAGTAACTTCATAAATATTGAACCCATTGGTACAATTGGTGCAATACTCAACGGACCGAAAGTGGAATTTATTCTTTTAAGTAATCATTTATTGTCTAGTCCTATTATAATTATGGGCCTATAAAAACAATTCCATACTCCAAAGAAACCTAGCGTACACCAGTTTTTAAACTATTACGTAAAATAAATTATATATATATGCATGCCTAATAATGTTCGGAGCATTAAATTTTTAAAAGATTTGAACATTTATAGAAAGAAAAACGCTCCCTAATTACCAGTAAACCCTTTGTTCTGTATTCTCCATTTTCTTCGTTTGTTCATCATTTCTTGACTGCTCCGCTCACAGACGATCGCACAGTCAGATAGGCGTTATTACCAGTAAATCCTTCTTGCTCCTCTTTCCTTGGAAATTCGATTCTTTTATGTCCTGTACAAGATTTCGTAATCTGTTATTCTTGCGCAGATTATAGTACCATACTGAGTCATCAAAAGAGAAGGAGAGCTAGACAATTTTGGAAGAAGTGAAGCCTTTTCACTTTCTGGAAGACTTTTTTTTTTGAATTATGGTTAGTTCTTTTGATTTACTTTTTCTGGAGACCTTGCGTTCTTGAATTTTGGGGTTTGGTTATAGTGAATTCTTGATTATTATGTTTCCCTTTTGCACCTCGACTTTGGTGTATTTTTGCATGCAGTAGCATTTATTATGTTAACAGTATGATTTCTGATACTTATTGTAGGGATCGAAATGGAATGATTTTTCTTTCCTCTTTCTTTCTATCTTTCTTCCTTTTTTGTTTGTTTTAGCTACCCCTGTTATTGGTCTCGGACCTCTATGATGGTTCTTTTGAGACTTTTAAACTGCTGAACGGAATGAAATTTCTGTGCTTATCCTATGCTTTTAGCTCTTCCAATCAAAGTGTTTTTTTGTTTGTCAATTTCGGCAACTGTATTTGTCTGCTCTCAGCCTCTAAGTAATTTAGCCAGAAGTTGATCACTTTCTTGTTTAGCTATTAATATTGTTTCTTTGTATATACGTTCATTTGTGTCTTCATTTATCACAGCTATGTCACATATACAATCATATATCAAGTGAGTACTAAGGTGTAGTTTGTCTGACTGGATCACTGAAAAGTCTGGAATAACATGTAACGTAACTAAATGTATTGTTCTAATGTGAATTTACATTAAACAGAAATTAGATTACATTATGTTCATGCAATTTAAATTCTAAAATCTTTTTCTGGGTTGTGCAGTGCACATAGTTGGCTGAATAGTTAATTTGAAAGATGAAATCCAAGCAAAGTGTGATTGCAAGGCTGATAGGTTTTGATGAGGCACTTCCTCCACAGCCTTTCTGTGAACAAAGAATCTCAAGAAGGATTCTGTCAGAAGATTATATTCAAAAAACGGCTTCTATTGGTTTGTGGGAGAATAGTTCATTTTCAGTTCAGAAGAATAGTGATAGTTTATTAGAATATGATCAGCTTCTAGAAGCTCGGACACATTCAGATCTTTGTAAGCCATCCGGAAAAACTATTGAAGTAAGACATAGTTCTGTGCGGCATCCTAAAAGTGACATGCAACGTCCCAAAGAGAGCCAAAAACATTATGCTAAACTTGGAGATAAAAGAATTGTTATTCCAGAGAAGAAGAGTGCATCTAGATTCTACAAGTTCAAACTTGGTCTTTCAAGATCTTTAAGTGAAAGTCCTGATTCTGTGAGGAAAACAGCGTGTTTAATGGCTAATCCAACCAATCATAGCATTGGGAATTCAATTTCGGAGTTTGATAACATTCGTTCTGAATCAAGTGCTTATGCTTTGTCTACTACAGATGTTTTCTCCTCTAACAATGCGGAAGCTTCATTTAGACAGGTTTGCATTTTGTGACAAGAGATATTTGATTGTATCCCAAGTTATGAAAATTATTGTTTCATAATTATATATGTACTGCTTCCTACAAAGATTTGCTTTATTTGACTTTTTGGTAGCAGATGTTAAGCTTAGACAAATGTTTTGGATCGGTATATTTTACTCAAAACTATAAATTTGTACTTATGTGAGAGTTTTTTTAACAAGTAGTACAATTTTTATATTATAAATACTTTTACACGGAGTATAAAATTATGTTATTGGTCAATGTTTAACATTTTTGGCTAAAAGGTCAAATATGACAAATCCTTGCTGGGTGGAGATGGTGATATGACGAAACCGAAACATTGTAGTCGTCAGATTGGTCAAATATGATGAAACCGAAACATTTTTGGTTTCGGTTTCTCTTAATTGTAGTGGTCAGCCTTTTTACCTGATCCGCAGAGTTTTTTTTTTTTTTTTGAGAAAGTCTTTGGAAGTATCATATGAATGTGAAGTACTCCTACACCCTCTCCCAACTAGATGCATATGTATTGCACAAATATCGTTAATTCAACACTTCTACATGCTATCTTGTTTACAGTGAGATTTTTAGCTATTTACTAATCTTATTGAGTTTGTGGCTACGGTTACTATATTGTTCTCAAATACATCATAATTATTTTTCACTACAGACATGTGTTGATATTTGATAATGTAGGATTCATTCATGTATTGCATAAAGAAATATAAACTTTTTCAGCAATAAGGTACTCTGCATTCTTAGCTTATATTACTGCCCATGCCTATGCAGGAATCATTTAATGGATCCCCTGCAAACGTAATGGTTTCTTTGAAAGATACCATAATTGACCAAAATTCTCCTAAGGAACCAAATCAAAGAAGCCCAAATTCAGTTCTCGATCCACACTTTAAGGGGATGAAACTTCCAAAATCTGAATGCTTTGACAGTCCTGTTTTAGATTTACATAGTAAGTGAAACCAGCCCTTCTATATTAATTTTATATGGCCAGTGTATAACATCTTCTTTGCTTATTTAGGCTCTGTTTGCTTAGAATTACTTTCGTAGAGATTGTTTTTTATTTATTTTTTAGTTCCCGGCGGCATTTTCTTGTGTGTCCATCAAAATGTTTGCCATAGATTTATTAGGGTATATTTGAATCTCAGAAAATGCCAAGGAAATTTCTTTTCTTGTTTTTTTGCTATAATATCAGAAAATAGGAAGTTCATGCAATTCTCGACGCGATTTTCACTTGGTACAGGGGTAAGGTTCCGTACATTCGACCCCTTACCCACTGTAGGTGGGAGCCTTTGCGGCACTGGGGTAAAGATGATGATGACGACGCTGATGATGATATCAGAAAATGGGGAGGAGTTTAAAAACGATTTAAAAGTTTGAAGCGTTTTACATATGTAGATTTATAGTTTCTGTGTAATAGAAAGGAATAAATAAACCGAGTTTGGAAAATATAAACAATGACTTTGTTAGGCTCCAACTCTCCTATATTTTATTCTCCATTTTTCCTTTTTTAGCATTTCCAAGCTCTACGCAGACCCTTGGACTTTCCTGAAATGGAGTTCCCATATTATAAGTAAGAAGTCATTTTCCTGAAACAGGTTTATGTTTTATATTTTGTGGGTTAAATATTATTACATATGTTATGCATAAATCAATTTATTTTTCATGAAGCATTTCCCACAAGTAACACTTCTGGAAACAAACCAGGCTTTAGCACCGCTATCCCCTGGTCTAATGCAATTTCTATAAATTTTGCTAGGTGTGGTAGAGCAGCTTCAGCTTCTTGAAAATAATTCAGAGGAAACATACTCTGAAGCATCTGAAATGGCCCTTTCAGTTGCTGAAAGTACAGAAAAAAGGGAATCATTTTATTCTTCTCAAGAACAGCTCGGGTTATTTAGCAGTGAAGAAAGTAGAGACTTCTCTTACCTAGTAGACATTTTGGATGAGGCACGTCTGAACTTTGAAGTGGACTTAGAAACATGTGATTCTTTGGCATTCCCTATAAACCCATTACTATTTGAGGCCTTAGAGATGAAATATGGTAAGCAGGTGTCTTGGTCTAAGCCTGAAAGGAGGCTTTTATTTGACCGTATAAATTCGGGATTGAGTCATATTTTGAATTCTTTTATGGATATCCATATTGCGTCAAAGTCCTTGAAGATGAGCTTCTATCCAACATTGAGAAGAAGCGAAGTCGAGGAAGAATTGTGGGTGTTGCTGGTTAGTGAAGAAAAGGAAGCAAGAAAGGACATGTCTGAGAAGGGACTCGGGGTAGAAAGGAATTGGTTGAAAATGGAAAGAGAGATAAGTGTTATTTGTGAGGAATTGGAGAATTGCTTGTTCATCGAGCTAGCATCAGAATTCTTTTGCGTTTGATAGTTAGATTTTTTTATTGTTTTTTCTTTCTACATTTACATCCATTTTTTCAGGTAAGATGCAACATTGAATTGCGGTTTTGATCATTACATGCTATAAGATGAATACATTTGTATAGGGATAGACTTGGAATAAAAGAACAATTACGCTTTCTTATTATATGTTGAAGAACAAAAACACAAATACATTTGTATAGGGATACATTTGGTTTCATTCCTAGTCTTAGGCTATCTTAAAAACAGAACTGAAAGTGGTATAATCTTATATTCTTTTATTATGGGAGAAATAACAAATGGAAGCTTTGTGGACATCTTTGATTCGAATTAGTTATTGTTTAATCTGTCTTTAAAAATATCCTTCAATAAAAGTTGGCTTCTCTCATTTAATACTGAGGTCTTTCAGCTCCATGTTCTCTCATGTGTTTTTCACTCTTCATTTGGAGTTCTTCCTTACCAACATATATTTGTTTTTCATTGTTCTTCAAAACTAGTTTGCAACTTTGCCAACCACAACTTTTTCATTGTTCAGCCTTCTTAATGGAATTTTAGAACGTAAAGGATCTTGAAAAGAGAGAATTTCAAATTAAGCTTATATTTTTCGGTGGTTAGACTTTGTTGCAGTGGAACAAGATGGGGTACGAACCCCATCTTGTTCCTTAGTTCACTCTTGACAAGCTTCAATGCTAAAAGAACACGTCGGGCACTCGTGGTTGCTATTGACAAGATCAAAGCAAACTTCACAAACTTATAAATAGCACCATAAGTCTTGGACTTTTTTACTGTCATAAGTTTATTTGAAAAGTATGCTATCCCTGCTAATCTTGAAAATGAGGATGTAATTGCATATCCTTAATAAAGTTAGCAAATTGATGAATGTCGTCATCCTCAACTACTTCCCATCATCAAAACCCACAAAGTTAGAGGCATGACTTAAACATGCAACAACATGATATAACTCAATATTTTCCACATCAAATCTAGCAAGCATTAAACTCCTTTAGTTACAAATCTCATCATAATCATCAGTACCCCAGTGCCGCAAAGGTTCCCACCTACGCTAGGGTAAGGGGAGGTCGGATGTACGCAGTCTTACCCCTATACTAAAGCACAAATACCGTTTCCGGATGACCCATACTGAAAATCGCATCGAGAATTGCATGGATTGACTGCTACTTCATAACAAAGAAGCGCGGACGGTTTAGTGAGTCATTTTGCTTTATTTCATCATATTTCCAAGCCAAAAAATAGTGAGTCTTTGACTCCATTGAAAATGATAGAAAAAAGTTACATTTGTTGTACTATAAAAAAGTCTTGTAATGTTGCAAATTTATAACAAAAGAAGTTCGATGGTAGAACCTTTTTGAATGGCCATCTGTTGCCTCTCATCATTTGGAGTCTTCCTTGACATATCTTAACGTTTTTGCAACTAGTTCGTCACTCACAACACATCCATTAGTGATGAACTAGTTGCAAAGAGGAATTACTGACGAATTAGTGCAGATCACTTAACAATTCCTTGTTAATAAAAAAACATCATCAGTCATTATTTCAAAGACACTACTTACAGGAACAAACAAAGTCATCAAACCAATAAAGTCCTCTAGTGCAACGTCTAGCATGTATCACTACCCTTGCAAGAGCTTACTGTTGATTCAAACTTGTCCCAAATTGTACCAAACGTAACACAACTATCTCAAGCAAATAGGCATGTGTTTGTCCCAAAACAACTCTCGTCTTTTGTTAGATCATCCAATTATATTGGCATCACTATTAATCAGATCTAAAAAGTATCACATTAATTCGATATTTCACACTAGCAACAAGAGCCAATTGGAACTGGTGATTGAAACAATACACATAGAAGCAGAGATATTCTCCTTTTGAATAAATATTTTGAACTTATTAAGCCCGCCACTCATATTACTTGTTCCATCATACACTTGACCTCGAATCTTGAACAAACTCAATTCATTAGAGGACAATATATCGAAAAGAGCCTCCTAACAAATAACAAATAGAGCATTATTCTATGACATGCAATGTCAAGAAAGCTTTTGACAACACAACCAGCATTATCAATAAACCACACAATAAGAGTCACTTAAACTTATCTAAACAATCACCCAACTCATCAAATAACACACCAAATACATCATTTCTAATTCACTACCAATATTAGAAGTGCTGGGCGTGGCAGCGCCCAGCACCATCGTGGCAGAGGATCTGGAGGTAGAGCCCTTGAGGAGAATTGACTAATCAAGGTATTTAAGGGTTTGAGGATTGGACTTTGGAGTGTGGAGGACAAAGCGGCAATGCAAAGTCACTTACTAGATTTCAATTTTGTAAACCATCCAAAATGACATCATTTTGATTAAAAATTTGAAGTTTTTCTTGAACTATATGAGGTCCACCCCTGGTTGTATGATCTCCCCCTACCTATTATTTTCGTACTCAAATCTCAAAGGATATGCCCTTGAAAGAAACAAATCATACTTATAGGAAGGAAAGGTTGAAGACTGGGAAAAGAATGCACCAAGCATGCGGATAATGATGTTTTTAATGGGACTAAGATTTTCTACTTTAGTCTTGTGACTCTTGTCTGATCTAGTCTATTTAAATCTAGTGTAGCCTGGTCTGGTCTATTGATGCATAGTTTGATTCTCAATATTTGCGTGAAATCAAGATCAAGGTGATTGATGATTCCCTCACTGCCATAAATTCTCCAGTTCCCTTGGATGATCTCCTTCAATGCACTATCTTGGGATTAGGTCCAGAATATGAATCTCTCGTCACCACAGTCAGCCTGGAGGTCTCGCTTTTGACAACCTGCGCACCAAGCTGGTAACGCATGCACAGTGAATCCTTCACCTTCGCAATCAGGGTCAAGCTATGCTTTCTCTCTTCATCACCGCTATTTCTTTGCTGAAACACCATTTTCCAAACACCCCCTATATATACCAGACTACTTGTTTAGAATATATGTTCTGAATATTATTTCATCTTATTATACCATCTATAACTCTATATCTTCTCATTAACATTTCATAATTTCATTGTATAAAAACTTCATATAATCTAACTCATTTAATAGTTTCATACACTATGCCTTCTGCTTTAATATGTAGTTATGTAATCTTTATCATTTTGTATTGACATTGTTGTTTATAGGATATGGAAGGTGGAACTTCAAGTGCCGCCCTTGGTCCTGAAAATGTAAAATCAGCACAAACAGATCCCGCTTGGTGTTTTCTTTTTGTGAACCGACTTTATTTTGGTGAATCATGACTTTGTTTTTAAGAAACATGAGTTTTTAATGCATTAAGTTAAATATGATGTTGAATATGTCATGTTTGGTCATTCTAGAATAGTATACATAATATTTTATAAATAATGTGCTTGGCATGAGTAAGGCGAGCACTTTTTGCACCTTGCGCCTCAGGCGATATGAGTACTCTAGCGCCGTGAGTGCGTCTCAGGCGATATGAGTACTCTAGCACCGTGAGTGCGCCTCAGCGACTTTGACTACCTTGGTTTGGAGAGCAGGAGAGCACACATCCCCATAAGAGATTGGTGCATTTTTTAGATAGAATCTGCACCTTACTAAGCTAAACAATGCTAGTCAACATAACGACCACAATTATATAATTGTAGAAAGAAAAACCAAACACATAACGAGAGAAAAACAAACCCCGAAGCAATAATTACACAAAAGTAGGCTCCCAAATCACACACCATATTTATATTAAACTATTCTTAATATAAATTCCTTTATGCAACCAACCATAATCAAATTAAAAGGAGAACTGGAGAAAGTTTAAAAAATATTACCTGGACAAGTTTGAAGCAGTTTGGAGAAGATTGAAGAGGATGGAGGTTTGGAAGAAAATCTTTGTTTTCTCTTTTCTGGCTTTTCCTTGGTGAAGCATTGCACCTTTAGAACTTCACACAATTTTTCCGTCATATACCACTGATTTACCCTCAAAAGGAATTTCTATCGAGAGAACATTTTGCTGAGTAAACATATTTAGCAGGCTTTTGAAATCAGAAGCTGAAGTTTAGGGTGGGTTTTCTTAGAATTTTAAATCAGCTTCACAATTAATAGAGACATTTGGATTGGAGAAGGTTCCTTTCTTCTTTTTACCTCAATCTCTAATCTGTATCTTTGGCAATCCACTAATCTCCATTGGACATTTGGACTATTGAATATGCTCAAAAGAGATCTAAATGATCTCAACAGTCAAGAAAAGTACCGCACACAGACAGCACCCTAACCCCGACCAACACTGCCACCGCCACTCCTCTTCATATTTGAGGCAGCATTAATTGTCCACTTGGTTGAAACCTTTCTCTAGTAGCTACTGTCCATGTTTCTCAGATATATATAAAAGATACATTTCAGATTCAAAGAAGATAGACATTCCAGTACTTTACCAGTAGTCATTACAAGAACACTCTCCTCCTTTGAAATGATGGAACCTATTCCTATCCCTTACAATGATTTCTCGATCGTAGAGTTTCGATACTAGCTTGCTAGCTCTGTGACAGTCTCTACAAACTCTCAGGTTTTTAGTGATCCGAATAATTTCACCAGGTTTAGTCTTCAACAATCCAAACCCAATTGCCAATTTCTCACTATGGTAGTTCGTTGTTGGGTTTCCCATTTCCTCCTCTTCACTGATACCAAGTAACACACCATCTGTTTCATCAGGTACATAGCCTTCAGATCTAATTCTGTTGAGCATTTCATTAACTTTAGCATATATTTCCTGGGCTTGAGGATGAGTTATTCCTCCTGCAATGAACTCATCAACCAGACCTCCCTCCACTTCAATCATCGAGTAGCCTGGAGACTTTTTCACCCCTCTGTCATTCATCAACTTTCTCACTTCAGCAACATCTTCCCATCTACCAGCATTGGCATATAGATTAGCCAGCAAAATGTAGCGGCCACTATTGTGAGGATCCAACTCAATCACTGTCCGACCGAACTGCTCACCTAAATCGATGTCATTGTGGATTGTACATGCACCAAGAAGGGCACCCATGACACCTACATTTGGACTGCTCATAGAAGGCATTTGCTCTATAACTCTGCTTGCTTCCTTTAGTAATCCGGCTCTTCCGAACATATCAACCAAACATCCATAATGCTCAACCCTGGGCTCAATCTTGTAGGTTTTGTTCATATAATCAAAGTAAAACTTCCCTTCTTCAATCAAACCTGAATGAGAACATGCACTGAGTACGTTCACAAAGGTAACATAATCAGGAACCACCCCCTTCCTTTCCATTACTTTGAAAAGATCAATTGCTTCCTTTCCTCTACCATGCACTGCAAACCCTCCAATCATGCAATTCCAAGAAGATATCCCTTTCCTTGGCAGAACATTAAAAAAATTAAATGCCTTACCTAAACATCCACACTTGCAGTACATATCAATGATCTTTGTAGCCAACTTGGAGTCATCCACGACGTTAATGTTGCTTTTATTAATGTGTTCCACGATCCATTCCCCTTGCTTTAAAGCTCCTAGTCCTCCACAGGCTGACAAAATGCTTGCAGCAACAAACTTATCAGCCGGCACACCCTCAGCTCGCATTCTCTCAAATAAAGCAAATGCCTCATGAAATCTGTCATTCTTGACATATGCTGAAATCATGGCATTCCAACAAACAGAGTTCTTCTTTATCTCTGGTATTGACTCAAAAACACTTGAAGCTTCGTCAACATGCCCCCACTGTGCATACCCACTTATCAATGTTGTACATGCAACATCATCTTTGCAAGGCAACCCATCAAACACCTTCCTGGCTTCTCCCATGCAGTTGAAATTTCCATACATATGAATCAGATTATTCTGAGAAAATCCATCAGACCCAAAACCAAACTTTATCACATGACCGTGTATCTGCTTTCCTTCTCCAGTCATATTGGAGAGAGACCAGCATCGGATTAGCGGAGGGAAAGTGAAGCTATTAGGCCAGACTGAGGTCGTCAACATCTGGGAGTAAAAAACAATTGCACTTTTAGGAAGCCCTCTTTTTAAGTACCCTCTGATAATAGTGTTATATATGAAGGTGTCTGGTTCAGGCAGAGTGTCAAACACTTTAAGGGCATAGTTTAAGTCTCCTGATTCAGAAATAGCACAGAACTTGATAACTCTGCCCATTGCATTGTTATCACTTGAAAGACCAAGCTTTATGGTTTGTGCATGGACCTCATTAAGCTCCGCCATTGTTGAGCATGATTCGACTTCCTTATAGGGCATTGATTTGGAGGTAATGGTAGTGGCTGCGGGTGGTAAAGTGTTGGAGACGGAGTGAAGCACCGTCGCCATATATAATCTCGTCTCCCTGTTTTAATGGGTAATTTATGTAATATCACTGTTTGATCCCGACAAAAAACTAACTTCACCTATTGAGCTAGGAATAAAAGGTTAAAGTTAAAAACAGCAGCTCCTTGGAAGAAGAAGATGTGAGGCCGACCAACTTCCTAGACAGATAAACAGATTGCGAGATGGGAGTTGTTGAAGAAATCTTATGTGAAGTCTTTTTGCCTCGAGGCTGTGGATGAGTGGATGACTCTGGTACTAACATCTTGATAATTAATGGCCGCAGGAGTTACTGGTTCTGGTGTGATTAATTGAGGAAAGGCATCAACTTTAGAGTTTAGATATCTTTAATCTTTATAACCCATGATGCAGTAGAGTTTACTCATTAATCCTCACATCTTATGTGACCCAATAACCCTACGGACCCACAATTATAGTTCATACTCCCTCCGTCCCAATTTGTTTTGCAAAATTTCCTATTTTGGTTGTCCCAAAATAGTTTTCAACTTTCTATTTTAGGTAAGTAAATAAGAATAAAGTGACAAATTTACCCTTACTTTTACTTTTTTCTCATTAACTTAAAGACATCTACTTTTAGAAAGATGGACAAAAGTGTAAAAAGCAAGCATCATTTATTGCAATTCCTTAATCCTTGTGCCGGTCAAAGTTTGCAATTCAATTCAGGACGGAAGGAGTATGAAATTTTTAAGAAAAAATTGTCAAATAAATTCTCGTGCTTTCAAAAAAAAGTCAATGATGTTTCTTGAATCAATCAAGTTCCATAAAATCACCAAATCCCCTATTTGAGCCGTAAGCATCCGGTGGCTCAATTACCCGGTGATGTGGATGTCCAAGTGCCATTTTTTACTTTTTTTATATTCTTTCCTTTCTTTTTTTCTTTTTTTCTTTTTTGTTTCTCCTTCTTTCTCTTTCTTTTTCCTTTTTTGTTTCTTTCTTCTCTCCTGAAAAAAGAAAAGAGAAACAGGGGAAAACGGAAAAAATTGCCACATTGGACATCCAAGTCAGCAATAACCCGCACTACTTGTTGCCAACTGGCTAAATAGCTAATTTGATCATTTTTAACATTTTGTGGACTTGATTGATTTACTAAAAAGAACAAGGACTCAGTTGACTCTTTCGTAAAAGTAGATTAATTTATTTGACAATTTTCTCAATTTTGTATTGGAACGAAATTTTCTATTTTAATCTGATTTTATTACTTTGATCTGATCTAATTTGATAGATGTTTAGTTTCTTGTATTTTGTATTTATCTAAATCTTATCTTATTTGATCGCTTTGGTATAATCTAGTTTGTGATTAAATATAATCTAAATAAAAACATCCTGATTCGGATCAAGATGGATCTGAGTTTGAGTCACGTCGTTATGTTTCGAGTACAGTTAATTCATGTAATCATGTGTCATCCCTCTACAAATTAAAAGATGTCACATAAATTCGTTCAATAATATAGTAGAAATAATTTGATTATGTTTGAATATAGGTTTGTTTACATGACCTCATATTTATATCCGATCATTTAAATGCGTATAACTTATGGGAAGGCATGTAACTGTATTAAATGAGTACTCCTTCTGTGACAAAAATGTTTCTATTTCAAAGGTAGGTAGTTCAGAAGCTCGTTCCGTGACTCTATTTTTCGGCTTATCACACTTATCAACCAACTTTTAACCAAACACATAATTTTGGATTTTGCGTTCTGAATTGTGTAATAATAAGAAAAAGTATGGTTGAAGTTATTTTAACAGCTTTATTGGATGAAGTTACTCGAATGACTATTTTAGAATTTTTTTCATATGATTTTTTCTTTATTTTATTAGTGAAATATATTTTAAATATAATTTTTTCATAAATCAACCAATAAAGCCACTTCAACCAGAATTTCGTGAATTTCAGCAGGATCAGCCGATTCAACAAATTTCACTGTTACCAAATAGACTCTAAGAATAGTGAAAGAGAATACCGGGGTATAAATTATTGAAGGTGTGATGGGAAGATAGTTGAATAATTTGATGGAATGAAGGATAAATCCAAAAAAATAGTTGCAATATTGATTTAATTTTAAAATTGTTGAGGGTATGATGGGAAGATTTAGAAATTAGAAGACTTTTTAGTGATTTTGGGTGAGAGTTTTTGCCTTCGTTTTTAATGGACTTCAAGTCTAAAAAATGACGAGGGCTATCGTGTGGAGGGCCTCTCTTCATCACTGCTATATCATCACCAGAGGCCGCACTATCAGAGTTATCATCTGAAGACCCACTAGAAGAATTGGTGGAACGATCATCTTCAGAACCAGTAGTAGAGGGGGCATCTTCGGCAACATTCTCTGCAACGGTGTCAGTACCCATGGTATCGGCCAAAGTAGCATTCATCTCTGAATCCCGACCCGGTTCAACAATTGAAGGCTCGGAAGATCCAGACCTCGTCGACATTTATACCGAACCAAAAAACAGAAATATAAAGAAGATAGAGGACCGACGATTACCTGAGCGAAGAACAAAATTAGGCATTTGGGGAGAAGGCAGATTGCTTGAACGAAGATAAAGAATTCGGAAACCCTGGGGTAAAGGCCCAAAAACCACCTTTATACTAAGAGGCGCCGAATCACGGACCAATCTGAGGGGGCACGTAGCGAGAAACATTTCAGAGGACACGTGTCGAACAGATGCGAAATGACGGGTAATCATGACGATTTTATGGGGAACATAAGCAACTGCCGTCAAAGAAGCTTGAACCGTCACATCAGGAGCAGGCACACCAGTAAGGGGTCCTGCACGGGTTACTCTGAACGGCGGAAAGATTGTTGTACTTCCTTATGTCCCAAGCACGCTCGGAACATAAGGGAGTGGGGGACTTGTGATAGGATATTGAGGTCCGGCCCAATATGATGGCCCAAAATATCCTTAAAAGCCAAGGCACCAAGGAAAGCCCAGAGGTCATAGATCCTGAACGGGAGTTCGGCTCATTCTTAAGGCCCGAAATACAAAGGACAGTCCAGAAGAAACCGTTCGGGCCCAACGGTCTGCTTAAAGGCAAGGCCCGTTCGGCACCACCCGAACGGGATGTAACCGACTGCAGTTAATGCTGGATCATGGGGATCTCAAGTGGCTTGGAAAGCAACCAATCATATAAGGATGCTCCATGTTTCCATATAGTATAAATAGCAGTTGTTAAATCATTGTAAAGGGTTGGATTTCATTAACTCACAAACTTATATCGTATCACAGCTCTCGTATTAGTCTTTGAATCACAATTACCATTCGGTCATTTCTGTGTAATCATTGTTATCATATTAATACAAGTTGAGTTATTTAGATAGTTAAATCAGATTTTATATTTCCTTTTATACACATTATTGTAGCAACTTAACCCAAGATCCAAGGTTAGTGTTGGACCTTCAGGTCATTCGGGATTAAACCACAACAATAATAATAAAAATAATAATTAGGGGCGTGCACTATCCGGTTTTAACCGGAAAACCGGACCGAACCAGACCGGGAAAACCGGAAACGGATCGAATTGGAATGATATCCAGTTCGGTTCGGTTCGGTTCGGTCCGGTCCGGTTTTGAACCGGTGCACACCCCTAATAATAATAATAATAATAATAATAATAATAATAAAATATGGTCTGGTCTAGTCTGGTCTGGTCTGTTTTAATCTGGTTTGCTCTGGTCTGATCTGTTTTGGTCTGGTCTGGGACGAATTACAGTCCAAGTAAAAACAACCCTAGCCTTCTTTCATCTTCATAACTACTTATCTTTATGGAATGTCTCCTCTCTATCTGTCAGATTTGGATTATAGTCCAATTTACATCCTCTCAATGTACGGTCCGATCAGGATTGAGGCCCTCAGGGATGGAGGGACGGGGCGTCATCTTTATTTTTCCTTTATGGAATGTTCATATCTACGAGCAACATAACAATGTCAAAGAAATTTGTGTTGGGACTTTATATTTTTTGATTGTAACTTTATGTATTGTGTACAACTCACTTCCAAAGTTTGGAAAAATTTATTATTTGAAAAAGTATTGAAGAAAAAGTTTTGTCAAATCAAAGCCAAAATTAGTTGAAAGTAACTTTATGTATTGTGTAGAGGAGAAGATAGCTCCAAAGCTGAAGAAACGAAAGTGGATCAAGAAGCAATAAAGGGTCCA
The DNA here is from genome assembly GCA_945859875.1 of Cuscuta europaea. Lineage (NCBI taxonomy): Eukaryota > Viridiplantae > Streptophyta > Magnoliopsida > Solanales > Convolvulaceae > Cuscuta > Cuscuta europaea. The sequence goes on along the minus strand of CAMAPE010000054.1, from coordinate 12,953,479 downwards.
CAACCAGAACTAGAAGTGGGTTTTTATTGTCATTAAATAGTTGTTATTATTCCGCAATTAACAATGTATTTGAATAATACTTTAGTGCAGGGCCGTTAATGGCAGAATCTAGGATTATGCAGAAGAGTATTCTGACTATGCAAACAGTTCCTTCATTTTCTATTTCAGTAGTTCCAATTATTTTCCATTTTCTATTTACCACAAGAACAACAAGCTGCATCATCTAAATTTATGGTCCTCTTTCATATATATCATAAATATTTATAAATGTATACATTCAAGAAACGCCCTGCTTTGATGTTAATTTGCTTTTATATATAAATAAATAGCTAAAAAAACTAACTAGAATCAGGAATAAGCCAAAAGGGAGGTGGTGTGAACTTCTGCAGATGAAAATCAAGAAAATGCTCGAAAGTATTATCCTTCAAACAGAATACTCCCATATCATGGCCTCCATACGAGTAATCCTCATCGACCCTGTCCCAATAATCATCTGTGAAGTAAATACAGTCAGGTTTGCGGTTCGGATGATCCGACCCGAGCAGAGAAACCGAATGGTTCCCTCCCAGAAACACCACCCGACCGTTCAAGGTTTTCACTGGCTCCCATGTTTCTGTCCACATGTCCAGCTTATAAACACGGAAGCCCATTGTTCTGTAAGGACAGATCATCATATCCCCGTCTTCATACATAGCTTCCTCATATACAACTTTACCTTCCTCAGTAACAAACTCTCCAATGTGTCTAACCACAAAGAACATCTCTCCAGATTTGAAAGGGATTATATACCACTTTCTTGCGTAAAGATCTGCTGGGAATTCTTCCCTGTCATCAAACAACCCTCTGGGAAGTGGCGGATGGATGACTCCCGTTTTCTTTAAAGAAGAAGAATCCCATCTTTCAACTGATAATCTTTTCCCCAAAGCATACATCATACCATTCAAACAAGTGATGTCATAGCAGGGCCCACATTGGCCTCCTAAGTTCCTCCAATCCTTGTCCCCATTCCTGCAATATGCAACTTTATCATCTTCTCCATATAAAACAAAGACCACGAAATCTTTGTTTGTGCTAGGATTTGCGGAAAGGACAGCTTTCTTGATTGAAAGAAGGGGTCTTTTGTCTTCCATGGGAGTGAAAACTCGTGCAGCAGAAGAACCTTTGTATTCGACGGTCAGGTGTTCTTCTTCTTGGCCGGAGAAAGAATGAGTCTTGATGGAGGTGATGTGGGGAAAAGTGCTTTTCTTTGGGAGTTGGATTTTGGTTTGATCGAAGGGGTTCAGAAGAAAAGGTTCTGAGGTGGTTTCGTCCAAGAGGATGAGCCATCCATAGGAGGAACCTATGGGAATGGTTTTCTTCAAGTTCTGGCGGAGTACATTGTTATGCATGAATGAGGTTGTCTCCTCCAATGGAAGCAATAGAACTGGAGAAGAAGAACAGGCCAATGGTGCCATATTTTTATGATGGATTGACTAGGAAGAAGTTGTACGGGCGCGAATGCTGTATTTGTTAGGGACGGAGGGTTTATATAAGGTTAAGGAAAAAGAATTCAATTAGGATAGAGATAAGTCGTGGGGCTATTAATTGCAATCAAGGGAATCGGGGAAAAGCATAGATACGGAATGCATCTCTAACTGCGGGTTTCCTAATAATGTACGTAGTACCGCTGACTACCGCGCAAGAGCTTTTATTAGTACGGAGTAGAAAATAATTGGAAACATTCCCACACCGGTAACTTTAAAAATATTCACTTCCTTATTTGGTAGAGTTAATTATCAAAATAGGACTAAAAGTCATTCACTTTTCACAAATAGGACCAAAAAATAAACTATGTTTGCATATAACTAATTATGTGTACCTTGGACAATTATACCCTTATAGCTATTAAAATGTTTTAATTCCTAATAAAATAAAATAAAATAATAAAAATTCGTAAAAAATACTAAAAAATTAAGAAAAACATTTCGATATTAAAAATTTAATTAATTTTTTTTTCAAAAAATTAAAAAAATTAAAAAAAAATTAAAAAAAAATAAAAACTCAAAAAAAAATCGCCGCCATCTCTGCTGCCTCTGCACCACCACCTCCAGTCACCAGGGAAAAAAAATGTCAAGTTCATTACGAATGCCATATTTATGGCAGAAAAAAATGAAAATGTTGCCATTCGAAAAGAGAAATATGCCACTTTTTTGGCATTTTCAGAAAAAAATGGCATTTTTCTGGGAAAATGGCATTTTTTTCATCGGCCGGAGGTGGTGGTGCTGGGAGGTAGTACAGGCAGTGGGAAAGGCATCCATATTTTTTTAAATTTTTTTTACGGAGTTTTACTATTTTTTATTAATTTTTTTAAAAATAAAATTATTTAAAAAAAAAAAGTTTTTGAATTTTTTATTTTATAAAAATTTTATAAAATTTTTAATTATATTTCTACGAATTTTTGAATTTTTTTCGAATTTATTATGAATTAAGCATTTAATTATGGCTTTTGACTATTTTTAATTCATATTTAATGGAAGGATAAGAATGGAATGCAAAAATAGGTATGTTTCCAATAGGACTCATATGGTCCTATTTTGGAATAAAAACATAGCAAGTCCTATTTTAGGTTTTTGCCATAGTTTTAATCCTATTTGAACTAATTTCTATATTTGGTATATAACTCGGAACCGGTGCCATCTCCAAACTCACGCAGCCACCAGATGCACACATAGCGAACTAATTTTGGAGGGTCTCCATGCAATTGGACCCCAACAATCCCAGTCCAACTTTTGAGCAACTTCTTATGTTTAAATTTATTTTGTTGAGTGAGAAATTTATTCTTTAGAAATTGTTTTAAATATGAGCAAAAATGTTTTTCACTTTTTAATTTTAAACTAGGAGTATTATGTTTTTTTAAATACATCAATATCTTTATTGTTGCACCATGAATTAATAAGAATTACTCCTTACTAGATACGAAGTTATTAATAGTAATAATCTCAACTATTGATTATTTCAAAATAATCCTAAATTTAAGGGTCTTCCGCTAAAAATGATGTTAGAACCCCACTTAGTGAAAGGCATATGCATACTAAATAAATTACTCACATTTTATCTTAGAAATGATGTTAGAACCCCATTTAGTGAAAGGCATATGCATACTAAATAAATTACTCACATTTTATCTTAGAATTTTGTTTAAATAATGTTTGATTGTAAGAATGTTTTTACCTTTTTGGTCAAGATTATTACTCCCTCTAGTACTTATTAAAATTCCCAGTTTGACTTCACACATATTAAGAAAATGAATTTGACTTTACTATGGAGTGCACTGTTTGGCACTGTTTGGACACTGTTTGGCACTATTTTGCATTGTTTTGTTTCCTAAAATGGAAGTGTGAATTTAAATAAGAGACATCCAAAAAAGAAGTGAGAAGTTTAATAAGAACGGGAGAGAGTAGTTTAATTTTATGGAGAGAGATACAGAGTCAACGCGATAGAAAGAAGGAAAGACCACTGGTAGAACGTGGACTCCTAGCCTTCTTTCATCTTCATATCTACAAGCAACATAACAATGTCAAAGAAATTTGTGTTGAGACTTGTCTTCTTCAGAACAAAAACATTTAGTTTTGTTCCAAAAATTAGACAGCAAAAATGGAATTGGCGATGGGTTTGAAGAGCGGGTTCACAATATTGGGGTGTGTAATTACAGCAACGGTCATCTACACCGTCATCAGCGACGGTCTTCCTTTCCGCATCGAACTCCTTACTCCGTATGTTCTCTTCTCTCCTCATTTTTTTATTCAGACTAGATTGAAATTTGGTTTTTCCAGAATTGTCTTTGTAGCTGGTGTGAAGTCAAAAAATAAAGACGCCTGTTTCTAACACCTGAAATGTTTACATTGTAACCTATGATTTTTAACAACTAATATTTGTTTAAACCTATTTTCATATAGGTCTCCATTTTTTGTTTTTCATACCCTTTTGCTGATAGAACATAATAAAGTTTTCCTGAAAACCTATTTTCATAAGCTTTTTGCATATAAAACTTTGAAGCTTTTCTTATAAAACTTAAATTTTGCTCTTCTTCAGACGAAACAAGTTCTTTCCAAACCCCTTTGCAGGAAATTTTATCAAACGAAATTTGGTTCTGATTAATCTATTTCGACAATAATTGACTAAAGTTATTAAGATAGCAGAAAAAATTGATCAATTTTTAAAAGTAATTGATTGTACGTGTAATCCATTATTGGAATAATCTATTTTTTTTACTATCACAGTAATGATTTATTGTCTTAATGAAAATTATTTTAAGTTAATAAATATGATACCTTCACACCCTATAGATATCTCTGTATTAAAAATAATGAGTAGAAAATAGAAATGGAATAATTTTGTGAAGGAAAATAAATATGGTGATTTGGTCACCCATTTATGAACAAAATACATTTAGTTAATATAAACTCTTAAGTGGGGGGGGGGGGGGGGGGGGGAGTATGCTGCATAAAATTCTTTCTTATGATGACAGTCTGCCAAAGAACTTAGAAGGTGTCGTAGAGGGTATATGGTTCATGATGTGCGTGTGGCGTAAAATAATTTTATTTTTATCGAAATTGAAAACATAAATCTTTTATTTTAGTTTCAAATATATACGGAGTATGTTTTTTGCAATTCTGCGGTTGGGGTCTCTGTTTGGGACTTTGGGTCAATGGGTCCTGTTAAAAGAGATGGCAGATGCTGAAATAATTTTATATATACTATGTGCAACGAATGAATGGTTTGGAAGAGAATAGTTCCTTACATGTTTGGATTTTTATAGGTGGATGGCTGTAACATTGATTGATTTTTACATCAACACCTTTGCAATTGGGGTATGAAAGACCAGAGCCATCTTCTACTTCTTTTAAGTTATTACTACGTATTATTATTTTAGATCATTGTGTGTTTCTGGTTGGAAAAATATTAAAAATCCATTTATACTTTCTAGGATTTGGACTTGTAATGTGGACACGAATACACAACACTATTAAGACTTTGGGTGGTTAATAATTACACAATACTATTGCTTTTATACTTGGTCGGTGTGCAATAAATATTTGAACACGCCCTTTTACTGAAATAGATTTGGATAATTTGAGGTAGATAAATGAGTCCAACAGATACTTAGTGGGTTAACTAAATCTTGTGTGCCTAACAAACAAGCTGCAATTGGATCAGACTCTCATTTAGTTCATTTAGTTTAATCAAACTGGAAGCTTGACTGGTCTATAACAATTACTTCAACAAACACCGATAGGCCTTAACCCGTGTCTACAAAAAAAAAACTATTATCAGGCTTGGGTTGTGTACAAGGAAACAAGCTGGACCTTTGCTGTTCTCTGGGTTGCTCTACTTATATGCTGGGGAAGGTATAGTTTATAAATAGGTGTAATTGGTCAAGTTATAAATAAATGAATATAAAATGGCTCACTAAACTGTCTGCGCTTCTTTGTTATGGAGCAGCAGTCAGTCCATGCAATTTTGGACGCGATTTTCACTATGGGTCATCTGGAAACAGTCTCTCTGTGCTTTAGTACAGGGGTAAGACTGCGTACATCCGACCCCCCCTTACCCCACCGTAGGTGGGAGCCTTTGCGGCACTGGGGTAAATGAAAATGATGAAAATGATTTAACAATGGTTTAACCTTCTCATTCTTCTCTTTACAGCATTACAACATGCAGCTATATTGTCTTGCAGCTCCTTAAACTCTCACCTAAAGAATCAATGCAAGATCCAATTTACTATGTTTTGCTACGCCGTGGGAAAACGTGAGTTTTAACAATGATATATATGGAATGTATCAACAAATGTGGAATTTATGAAATTACGAAGGAGTTATTCAAGTTCCATTGTTTATTTGCTATCGGAATGTGAGTAGGGATATATCCAAGTTTCAAGTTTTACTCCCCAGTAAGGAGTAAGTTGTAAAAATATATCCACTCTGTTTGCAATTGTTCTTCGCATTTGTTTCTTTACACAGGAAATCAGAATGTGAAATTATGTGGTTATGATTTGTTTAGAAAGTAGATAAGTAATATCAAAACACAATTCTTCCATTAAAAGGAAATTGGGAAGTAGCAAGAGCATTTAAACATGGATGGGGTGTGAATAGGTCTTCTCCTTAAAACAATTCTTTTAGGGAGGGTTTCTTCTGGGCTTTTGGAGGTTTTCCCGAAGCTCTTGTATGTCTTTTGTGCCTTTATTTTTTTCTGTTCTTTACTCGCTATGAAACAATCACCTGATGTGGTGTTACTGCTGACTAAGGAAAAAGAAATATGTATTTTGTTGCATATACCCCTTTCACATATAAAAGGAGGCCTTTTTAAAAAACTCTTTTTGCTAAGAAATGCTATTGCATCAAAATGACTTCGAAGAGCATTGCATTAACAAAATTTACAAGTTGTACGTTGCCACATAAGACTTTTTATAGATGGCTAGAAGGAATATATTTTAATATTTCCATGAGCTTTAATGTTTTGAATTTATCAATTTACACATTGCTCACTACTGCTCTGGGATTAAGGCTTGGATGTTGTTGTACACGTTGCTCACTACTGCTCTGGTATTATTCATTTATATATGTATTTATTTAGGAACAGAGCAGAAAGTAATAAAAAGTTCCCTGTTGGAATTGCAAAAGCTGTGTTCATTGCTTTGGGCTGTCTAATGTTAGGAGCATTGATCTACACCATTGTCACAGATGGATCTCCCTTTCGCAGAGAATTATACACACCGTAAGCAGTTTCCATACCATCCCCTATATGTTAACTATCAACTACTACAATAACTGTCATGTTAAGGCTATATCTATGACACTCATCATAAACTTGTTACATCATCCTTGATACTTTCTCTATCTAAATCTGTTTAATGTCTACTAATATATCTGTGCAGGTGGGTATCTGCAACATTAGTTGATTTATACATTAGTATTGTGGTTCTTTCGGTACGTATATATTTTATAGAGGTTTAAAGTCATTTAAGGTTTCTTGGTACAATGTATTGTGGTACAAATGTATTGAACTAGTAATGAAATAAAAATGCAATGTAATGGAATCTCCGTCCCTTTGATATGCTCAGTTATTTATGCAATGACAAGTAATGGCCATAAGATTATGATGTATTGTTTAAAGTCACTTAATCAACAGGTCTGGGTTTCATACAAAGAGTCGAGTTGGATAAGTGCTGCTTCTTGGATAGTTTTACTAGCATGTTTGGGAAGGTATTACTCTCCCCTCGTTTTTAAGATATCTAGTTCTTCATTACTCAATCCACCGTGATGCATGTCATGGCAGCTAGCATTTCATGGGGTTCCAAAATGCCGCCAATCTTATTTTCTGACATTCAATTCACTTACAAGCTGTTATATGTTTTGGGGCTTCAACAGCTTTAGCACGTGTATCTACGTTGTTGTACAGCTATTCCGCCTCTCTTCTCAAGATCCTGTCTACTATATTCTTTTCAAAGGTCGTAACAGGCAAGTCAAACTTGTTCCAGCGAAAGTAGAAGTATTAGAAACTGAACATGATATTCTGATAAGAGTAAAAACATCATCTAGTTGAATTTATAGTAATGTTTAAAGTGTATTTATACAAATATGCGGCGTTATAAGTTTATAGGTGTTTGAGGCTTACATAAGTGGGGGTATCGAATAGCGGTGGGAACCCTAAAATATTTTCTTGTTGTCATTATGGTAGGGCAGAAGATTAGAAGAAGGCAATGAAGAAACATTGAAAGAAGGCATAAGCGTGGAAGATACCTAGCTAGCGCTCTTGAGCTGATTTGGTAATGGAAATCCATACTCTTCTGGCTTTCCACTCAAATACCATTCAATGTTCTAATTTGGATTTTCAAATTTGGAATAATTTCACAGCTGGTTGCCAGGAAACGTCAATACTCAAATTATACATCAAAATTGGGGTATCCTTTATCAATTAACATTGTTAATTGAAATAATTAACATTACTATTTACTAGGCTAGAGAATGAAATCATCCACGAAACAGTATAGTACTATAGTTTGCTTCACTGTCCCAACCGTGAGTGTGTGACTCTCTGTAACGATATTCAATGTGAATCACTTGCACCTAGGGGTAGATTCGGGCCGGGGCCGGGCCGGGCTTAGGCCCGGTCGGGCCGTCGGTTCTAGAATAGTGGGCCCGGGACCGGCCCGAGGGTTGGACGGGTCCGGTTCGGGCCGGGCCACCCGCCCGGGTCACGGGTCGGGCCACCCGCCGGGCCGGGCCGGGCCGGGTAATTTTTTTTTTAAATTTATATTTTATACTTTATAGTTTTATACAAGTATTAAAAAACAAACTTCAAGTGCATTTATTTGAAATGAAATAGGAACTACATTTGAAAATTAAATAGGAACTATAATTGTTTTTAATCGGAATCTCCGGCATAAGTAGAGCCACCCTCTGTAGATTCATCCATAAAGTGTTGGGATGGAGTGATGTCAATTTCTTGAGCTCTATGTGCTGCTTTCAACCAATCGTGGTAGCATATAAGCATCTCAAGAGATTCAGCGCTCAACCTCGTTCTGGTTTGTGTTAGAACATTGCCGGCCGAACTAAATTCTTGTTCCACGGCAACCGTTGAAACCGGCATTGATAGCACTTGCTTAGCCATCTTTGCTAAAACCGGGAACATTCTTTCTTTTCCCTTCCACCAGTTTAGTACGTCAAAATCATCATCTTCTTCAAAATCAACATCATAAGTTAAATACAAAGAAATCTCATTAATTGTGCTTTGTTGTGTAGCGGGAGTTGATTTTGTTTTTTTAATAAGATTGGCAAATGTAGATTCGAAAATTGATTTTCCTTTAGATGATGTTTGTGTCGGGGGAGGGGGCGCATTGCCATATTGTGCATGAAGCTCATTGAATAATGCATAAAATATATCACTAATCTCGTTGTATTCTGTTTTTGGATCAATTGGGTTGTCCTCATACATTGGCAATGGACCAAAAAAAGCAGCATAATAATAATTCAAACATTCTTCTAAAGAACCAAGTCTAAAACGAGGATCGAGAACAAATGCAATACCATAAATATGCGGAATATGTGAATAATATTTTAAAAACTTTTCCTTCATAAAACCAGCAAAATAATTCACATAATCAGCATTCTCAAAATTTGAAAAAGCACCGGCGAGATTAACAGCTTCACGAATAAATTGGTTTGAGGTAGGTTTATAAACATGACTAAAAGTTTCAGTTGCATTATTAAAATATATCAAAGCATTACAAATTTTTTCACAGGTGTCGATCTCAGCCGAGTTTATAATATAGTTATCATATTGTTTCATAAAAGCAGGAAAATGTTGTTTATATCTAAGAAGAACTCCAATTAACTTATAGGTACTATTCCAACGAATAGACAAATCTTTTGGAAAAGCCACATATCTCTCACCTCTTTCTATCAAATAATCATGCCATTTTTTCCTAAGGTGTCCATTACCCCAAATACGTCTAATCCCCCCCTTGACTACCTCCAACGATGCTCCCAACGCTTTTAGACCATCTTGCACACATAAATTTAGAACATGACATGCACATCGTTGATGAAAAAATCTACCCATCAAAGAAGTAGAACCACACAATTCACGCAATCTAGGAATAGCAGCAGTATTATTAGTAGCATTATCAAAACCAATAGCAAACACCTTATCAATTAAATTATACTCAATTAAAATACGTTCAATCAAAATATAAATATGTTCAGCGGTGTGACGATCATTAAATTCACGGAAAGCAAGAACACGTTTATGCATATGCCAATCATTATCAATATAATGTACAGTCAGACCCAAATAATGTAAATTATGATAAGTATCCTCCCATATGTCAGAACATACAGTAACACGTCCATCAAAGTTTGCAAAATAATTTTGTAACCTTACCTTTTCCGCACAATAAAGCCTTGAAATTTCTTTCTTAACCGTTTTGCGACTATAACCTCTATATTGCGGATTTAAACAAGTTTGTGCATAATCACGAAAAGCAAGACTTTCAGAAAACAAATAAGGCAAATTTTCTTCAACAAGTAAGTTAGCCATACCTGTCAAATTTTGTGCATCATTGTATGAGAAATTACCAAAAGCTTGTTGGTTATTTGCAAACCTTGATATTTGCGTTTGCTTCCCCGTTCCGCCACCTAATTTTGCATACTCCACCGGGTGTTTGGACTTAAGGTGTCTTGTGGCGGATCCGTATCCGCCGGAAATCCCCAAGCTATAGTTTTTCTTGCACCAATTGCAAGTTGCGGTCCAATTCCCGGTGTTCGGGTCCTTCCACTTAGAAAAATTATTAGCCATTAATTCAGATTTACTTTTTTTTGTACCTGTTTGGGATGAGGCTGCTTGGTCGGCGTCATGGCTGCCGCCACCCTCCTCCTCCTCGTCGTCGTGGCTCTCCGGAATTGCTTCCTCCACATCGTCGTCCTCGTCCTCGAGCTCTTCTTCGTCAATGGTCCTCGGTTGGTCTTGAAAAAAGCGAGAATTATGTCGGTGCAATTCTTGTTCTAGTTGTTCGTCGGTCATCGCATCCCCATCCCTCCTTACGTAACCCGTATCAAAATCATCTTGACTTTGAGATGAAGAGCCGAGATGTGATTTACCTTTGCGGGATCTCTTCCTCGCAAGCTCGTTCGTTCGGTTGCGCTCGAGGTTACCCATATCAACCGAATATCAAGGACGATCCATCTAAAAAATGTAGCAATTAATAAAAAATTGTAAAAAACTAATTAAGTATTTATCTAACTATTAATTCGAGTTATAGCAAATTAAGTAGTGAATTAACTAGTTTTGTGTACAACATATTTTTTAAACTAGAGTCAAATGTAGCAATTAATAAAAAATTGTAAAAAACTAATTAAGTATTTATCTAACTATTAATTCGAGTTATAGCAAATTAAGTAGTGAATTAACTAGTTTTGTGTACAACATTATTTTTAAACTAGAGTCAAATGTAGCAATTAATAAAAAATTGTAAAAAACTAATTAAGTATTTATCTAACTATTAATTCGAGTTATAGCAAATTAAGTAGTGAATTAACTAGTTTTGTGTACAACATATTTTATAAACTAGAGTCAAATGTAGCAATTAATAAAAAATTGTAAAATAATAATTAACTATTTATCTAACTATTAATTCGAGTTATAGCAAATTAAGTAGTGAATTAACTAGTTTTGTGTACAACATATTTTTTAATAAAAAATTGTAATTCCAACTATATTAATAAAAAATCGTAATTCCAACTATATTAATAAAAAATCGTAATTCCAACTATACTAATTAACTAGTAATTAAACAAGTGTAAATAATAGAATAATTTCGTACCTCTTTCGGACTTTCGGTCTTTCGGATGGGAGTAATAGAATGACTTCAAATTAATTAGATATAATTCCAACTATATTAATAGATATAATAAATATATAAGTGATATATAATTAGATAACAAATATAAGTAATATAATACTATTTATATCTATTTATAATTTATATAAGTAGATAATTAATATAAACTATAAATAATAAATATAATATATTGGAGAATGGAGAATAAGAGAATTAGAGAGTAGAGAGTTAAGAATAGGATTTAGGAAGAATTGGAGAAGAGATATGAAAAAATGTTTAAGATTAGGAGTATTTATAGGTTTTTTTACCCCCCCCCCCCACCCCCCACCACCCAACCCCCCCCGGACCCCCCCAATAACCCACCCAACGGCTATATAGCCGTTTGGGTTGTCCCCAGCCCCACCCCCAACGGCTAGTAGGAGCCCAACCCAAAAAAACTTTTTTTTTTAAAAAATTGATCGAACCGGACCCGGGGCCGGGTCACAAAAAAGCTGAACCGAGCCCGCCCCGCCCCTTCCCCCCGGTTCGGGCCCAGACCCGGTCCCGGACCGCCCGACCGGGCCGGTCCCGGGCCCGCACAGTACCGGGCCGGGCCGGGTCACGGGCCGGGTGCAATTCCAGTATATAAGTTTGCAATAAATAAATCAAGTACTTTGTGGTCTAATAAATCATTGTGGTCCTACCAAAGAAGATGTTACAAGTTTAAGCTTTATCTCAATGAAGAATGTCTACATTTATTGTTAGACCATATATTATACGAAGTAATAAATTAGCAGTACATTTCAATTTCTTTGCAAAAAAAGGATGACACCCCATCTCTGAGGGCCCCCCAACCCCGACCGGACGATACGTTGGGAGGATGTAAATTGGACTATAATATCAATCTGACAGATCAAGAGTGGGGTTCTGTCCCCGGTACTTACAGAGGCCCTATGCATTTTGACATAGTAACCCCTCATCGCAGTTGACGGGATTCGAACCCAGGACCTAATCTTTGTGGCACTCCCTCGCTACCAGTTGAGCTACGCCCACCGGTCAATTTCTTTGCAATACATTCCAGCTCTGTGGTGATGCTTCTGCCCTCCAAACCCTTGCTAGGCATTGGTGGATTGCTCCTCATGCCTCATTAACTCTAAGGAAACTGAGTTTACATATAAAGTTAAATAAATTTCCTCCAAAGCAAGTGTGTACCTAGAGAAAATTGCTTTTGGTAGAATCAAAGCATAGCATTCTTTCAAAAATAGGACTATATGTTTGGTTTTCCTTAAATAAGACTAATCATTTCATTTCTACTCATAATTTATTTAATCAATTAATTGCCCTCCTAGTTCCCTTGCACAACGAACGTCGGTCCGTTGGTGCTGGATCAATCTGTCGTGTTGATGGCTGGGAATACGGTGATAGAGAGCAGGAACTCAGCTGGCCGCGGACCGTTTAATTATTTTTAGTCTTTTATATTTTTCCTGATTTGTTTCCTAATTGGAGTTAATTAGGATATCTATTATTTTGTTTCCTATTTGGAATTAGTAGAAGGGTATTTAAACACTAATTAGGGTTCACTCTGGTTTATTACTACTTTTGTCCCCTAATATTGGGATGGAAGGGAATGGTGTGATTTTTAAAAAAAGTAGTAGGGAAAATCACACTTTTACTCCTTGAAATAGTCACTATATTGAAATGTCAGATTCATATTTCTGAGATTGTAATTGTCACCCCTCAGTTGTCCAAATTGATGTCAATGTCGTCCTTTGAGGGGTGAAATGTACTCTTCGCCCACATTGTACATTTCATCCCTCAAAGGACCACATTTATAATAATTTGGACAATTGAGGGGTGCCATTTACAAATTGGGGAACACGGGTCCAACATTTCAATATGGTGACTATTTCAGGGACTAAAAGTGTGATTTTCTCAAACTAGAATTATATGGTTGATAATGAGTTGATAAAGTGGGAATCAAGTAGGAATGAATTAGAGTCACACAAATGTTACCAAATATGGTACTACCTTCGTCCCGTTGGAAGGTTCCCATAGCAAAACGGTACGGTTATTTAAGCAATAATTAAATAAAGTACTTCAAGTATAATTTGAGAAATAATTTTAATAGGTATATATTATAATGTAGTTAGTATTGATAACTGTGATGTTATAAATGTATAATTTTTAATAGTTAATAATTAATTTGTTACTTAAGATTGTTAATTCTTTCCTAAAACGGAAATGAGAACCTTCTAATGGGATGTCCAAAAAAGGAAAGTGAGAACCTTCTAATGGGACGGAGAGAGTATGAGACAATAATACAGGCCTACAGGGACATCCAAAAATGAAAAAATGGGACTAAAATTGGATTTTAGCCTGATGGCTTTGGGCAATGGGTTCTCTTGTTGATTATTTGACAAGATCAACTGCCGAGCGTTTGATGGAGGTGGAGGCCGAATAGGTCTTGATGAACCAGAAATTGGATGTGCAGGGTGTTCAATTGGTGAAGATGGCAGCCTCCTTGGTTGCAATCTCGAAGGCACTCATGCCGCCACCATAAAAAGGGCCGTTATCGACGTCTGCTTCACGGGATGAGACCGTTACATCCTCGTTTGAGCCAGAGTAGCAAGACCAATTTGACGCTCAGCTACCCTCGTTTGACGGGGATGATCCCATCGACTGGATTGCTAGGTCTGCGCAGTAATTTGAATTTAATTGTACCCCATCGGAAAGGAAGGTGACAGTAACTGTGGTTGCGATGGAAAGGGCAACCATGTATTGGTTGACCTGGTTAAGGGTGCGGTTACTTCAGGTCATTTTTAAAAGAAAAACAATTGAAATAACCAGGTGCGGTTACTTCAGGTCATTTTTAAAAGAAAAACAATTGAAAGATGTAAAAAAATTTAACCATGAGATCTTAATTTTAACATTTGAAAATATTCAAGAAACAATTTAGGTCTAAAAATCTTGAACAGTTGAAACTTCAGATTTTTTTTTTTCAAATTTATATATCCAATATATTTTTTTATAAAAATTGAAATACAAATAAAAATGTTAACATATACTTCAAATAAAATTGGGATTATAATTTTGCATGGGACCCTGCATTCCTTTCACACCCAAGCTAATGCTGCTTTGTCATTTCCACTCCAGGCCTCCAGGGGTGCCCCCAAGCGACTATGGTACCATGGTATACGGTGGTTTGCAACTGTTTTTGGGGTAAAAAAAAGCTCAAAAATAGCTTTTCCACTCCACAATTACGGTCAGTCTTAGGTTGCTTGTAACTCTGGGCTGAAAAAAGTTATTTTTAAACTTTTCACTCTAAAAACAGTTGTAATCAAAGTATAGAAAATTGGGTCGGGGTACCTTTGTGTGAGTGAAAGGAAAGAAATAGGTGTGGATAGACTAAATGTAAAATCTTATTTTTGTTTAAAGTGTTGTAACATTTTAATTTGTAGTCCAATTTTTATTAAAAAAAAATGTACCAAAATTCTTAATTTTTTATAATCTTTAATATGACACCATTATTGCATATATAAAGTTTAAAAAATAATGAAATTTTTAGATCTGAAAATATTAGACTCAAAAATTTCTAAAATATATTCTCATGGATAGTGTACCCGTGGGGTAGCTTATCCGAGGGGTTATTATGGGGAGTAATAAGAGAGAAGTCAGAGCAAGTAAATATAGAGAGAGAAAGTATATTATAAGTGTGGAGCGTTTTCAGCGTGGTTACAAATGGGAAAATGGGGTGCTATGTATAGTAGCAATAAATGCCGCACAGGGACACGTGTCAAACGCCCATTGGCCGAGAGGTCACCTCAACTGGTTGGCGCTGGCAGCCGCATGTGGCCGCATTTAATGCGGCTGTTGGATGGGACGTTGTACAGGGTACGGTGATCTGTACGCATGTGGCGCGGATATTATGTCAGGAGAGGTGCCCTCGGCTGCAGAGGACTAGCCGAGGGCTCTGAGTGCTGGGGACCCCCTGGGTGCCGAGGGCTCCAGGTGCCGAGGGCTACTGTTTTCTGCCGTTTTTCTCCCAGTTTCTTAGTTTGCTTGAAAACCCATTCTGCGAGAGTTTTGAGCCTTCGGCCAGGGGGGCGAAGGCTACCCAGTGTGCGCTGTGGGCTGCTAAGTGCTTGGGGCGCCGTAATGTGGGGTCTGCTGTGTTTCCTGGGCCGGTTGGGCCTTTATTGGTGTAGTAGGAGTCTGTGGGCCGGGGGTTCCCGGGCCATATACTCCATCAGGAGTCCCTCACTCCTTTTGCCGAAAGGTACTTGAGGGGAAAGGAGTAATTTGTGCTTGTCCTCTGCCGTTGTTTCGTCGTAATCTCTGAGGTTGGTGAGGAGTTTGTTGCTTTCATGTCCCTGCCGAAGGCAGTCCCTCAGTTACCCACATGTCGGGACTTGAGGGATTGCTTTGTCGTTTGTTAGGATTTTCACCATTTTGTAATTTAATGATTTTCCCGGGGGGGTCCTCCAGTCCCCCACTCCTTGAGGCACTTGTAAAGTGGTGAAAAGGAGTGAAGTGGTTGCGTTGCTGTTGCGGGCCGAAGGCTGACGCTTTTCGTTTCATTTTGGGGGGATGCCTCGTTAAAAACCTCATTAGGAAAAACCCTGTGGGAAAAAATCCTAATGAGGGAAAAAGAGTGCACCGAATTCCCCCAACGATGAATCGAAAATGTGAAACCTTGGTCCAAAATGGAGAATAACGGTAATGCCGAAGGCTCTCCTTGTTCTGAGGGCTCATGTGTTGAGTAGCCGGAGGCTTGTCGTTGATGTCATGGGAGGTGCCGAAGGGGAGCCCCTCAATCTGGGGATCGAGGGCGTGATGGATGAGGGCAGTAGTTGAATTGTTATCGGGGTGTCCCCTGCTTGTTGATTAGTTGGTGATGAGGATATCCGAGGGCTCCCATTACCTGTGTGCCGTAGGCTATCCGTCAATGAGGCATACTCCCCGGGGGCTACCCGGCTCTTACAGTGCTGAGGGGGAATCCCCGAGGGGTGGCCTGATATGAAGCCTTGGGCTTCTGAAGGAGTGATCCCGAAGACGACTGTTATGTACTGTGTGGGGCATAACCCGGGGGCGTCTCTGGGTAAGTGTACCCGGAGGCTCTCCTTGATGAAGTGGAGTGAAGTAAGAAAACCCGGGGGCTCCCAGAATATAGCCGTTGGAAATATAGTCGTTGGAATATGTAACGTCAGGATATAGCCGTTGGGGGGGTGCCACGTGGTGCGTGCCCGTTGGCTGCCCGTGGGCGGGCGTCACCGATTGGGTGAAAACTCGGTCGGTAATGATGGCGATCCAACCGGAGGCCCGGTTTCCAGGCCCAAGCCCGGATCCCAGCGCCTATAAATACCCCAAGGCCAGAGCCATTCTCCGTTGTGCGATCTCAGTGTAGCGAAGCTCTGGCAAAAATTTTCTAGAGAGAGAAACTCGCCCTCGGTTGAATCCTCTGTTCTCAAGGTCAGTTCCCCCCTGCCCTTCTCCTTCTAGTTAGCTGTCTTGTGCCCTTAGGCTAGGAGATAGAGTTTTTAGAAAACACTAGCGTCTACGAGCCTTCGAACCAGAGCGAGAATGTCGTCCCAGAGTGATTCTCAAGATATCTCGGGGGCGCCCTCGATGGAGGATGAAGTCCTCTCGGATGCGGAGTCCTCAAACGAACAGTCCTCGACCCAGGAGGATGTTGCGATGGCAGTAGAAGTGCAGAAGGAGCTGTTGGCTGAAGTTGAAGCCGAGGGCTTCGAGCAGGAGGTGGAAGACGAAGAGCTGGCTCTCGCCATGCAGGTTGTAGAGGAGGAGGAAGCAAAGGAGAGGACGAGGGTGACTGTGGCCGTCCTTCCCCCTCGGGGTGCCGGTGAGGCCAGCACCTCTCGGCCGCTGAACGCGGTTCCCATCCGGGTGGCCCCCGGAAAGAAGAAGGCCAAGGTAGCTGCTCCCAAGAAGAAGGGCAGCGTCGCAGATCAAGGGAAGCCCCTCGATATGCCCGAGGGGTACTCCTACCTGAACACCGCCGTCTTGGAAATAAGGTCGAAGGTTGATGCGGCAGACATCTACGTCACTCAGCTTCACGTGGGCCCCTCGGCCATCGTGGTGACACCGGGTCCAGATGACGTCCTCTCCCGGGCTCCCGAGGGCTGTATCGCGGTGCACGTTCTCTCGGTGTCCATGGGGCTCCGCTTCCCCCTGCACCCTTTCCTCCGGGAGTACCTCCGGTTCGTGGGTCTGGTCCCCTGCCAGCTGACCCCGAACAGCCATTCCTACATTACTGGCTTCCTCCAGCTCTGCAAGTCCCGGGGGGTGACGCCTAGCCTGGACCTCTTCTTCCAGAGCTTCAATCTGTGCCGGGGGGGGCATGCGAATGCCGAGGGCTTCGCAAACTTGCAGCAGGTGGCAATGTTCAAGCTCTTCACTGAGGCGCCCTCCTCGAACGAGGGGTGGAAGGACCGGTGGTGCTACGTGAAGCTGACCGAGAGCCCCTTCCCGAGGGAGTTGCGTGACCGTTTCAGGAGGCACGAGAAGAGGAGGAGCGCCGCCCTCGAGAAAGACGGCAGGATTCTGGCCATGATCCCGGAGGGCCGGGACAAGAATATCACCATTAAGGAGTGCACCAAAGAGGGAGATCTCTACACCCTCGGGTTCCGGAGGTATCGCTTCCTGGGGGAAACAGATGAGAAGTTCCCGGTGTTTGAGGGAGCCTCCGGAGGTAGTGGCTGAGGGCACTCTCACCTTCATATCTTAACACATAGTTCATTTGCTTGTTTGTTTCTCTTTATGCCATCTGTTAGTGACCCCTCGATTTTAACCCCACATTGTTTTTGCAGGTGTCAATATGGATCTCAATGCCTTCGCCAACCTCAAAAAGCAGAAGGTGAAGGTCCCGGGCCAGAAGGAGCCCGTAAAGCAGAAGCCCCTCGGGGAGATGAAGAAGGGCGGTGAGCCCTCGGGGGAGGCCGCAAAACGGAAGGCCGCCGGCAAGGCCCCAATCCCCGAGGGGAAGAAGCAGAAAAAGGGGGACGCCGGGAAGAAGGCTCCCCTGGTGGTGGTGGTGGACGAGCATTCCGCCTCCGAGCCCAGTGCTCCGACTGCTCCTTGCCCGCCCTCGGGTAAAGGTGGCGAGGTAAGCTTGCCTCGGGAGGATATACAGTTCTCCCTGCCGAAGGGGTCTGCCATTACGCATGGCACAGTGGACCCCCGGGAATTTCTGGGCGGGGCTACACCCGCTCTGGACAGGCGGGCTCTCGGGAAGCTGGATGATGAAGCCCTCGAGTCCAAAATCCTCCGGTCCTCTCTTACCGTAAGTTCTCCTCCTTCCTCTCTTCTTCTTTCTTTTTCCTTAGCATCGTGGCCCATGACTTTATCTGTTTGTGTGATCATAATTTTAACCCCTTGCTTTGTTGTTTGTTTAAACAGGCTTGCATAGCCCTCGGCGAACACGCCAGGAGGTTCGACGAGTGGCGCCTCCAGAGGGCGCAACAGGAGTCCCTCAAGAAGCTTATTCATGATAATGTCGAGGCCGTGAGGCAGATGGCTCAACTGGAGAGGGACCTCCAGCCGGCGAGGGCGGAAGCAGAGAGAGCGGCCAGAGAGAGTGGAGATGGAGAAGGCGGCTGCCGAGGCTGCGAAGAAGGCCCTTGAAGACGCCGAGGCCGCCAAAGCAGAGGCCGCCGCTGCTGCAGTTGCTGCCTTCATGACCGAGGGCTGGAAGGCCGAAGGCCATAAAGACTAGGTGGCCTCGGTCATGGAGAGTTCTGCCGAGGGGTGGGTGAAGGGACCCGGGGCGATGTGGCTAGCCCGAAAGGGTGAAGATTACTACGCCGGGGGGAGTTCTTCACCCAGGCCCTAATCTACAAGAGGCTCGCCCGGCACCTGAAGATAGAGCCAACGGCCTTCGACCCGTCGGCATACGGTCTCCCCCCCCCCTCCAGCCTGATATCAGAGTCCCCCTTCCCGAGGGCGTCGAGAGGCCGGAACTGGAAGATTCAGAACTCCTGAAGGAGGCCGGGGGCGATGAAGCAGAGGCTGATGCGGAGGTCATCTCGAAGCCTGCGGAAGAGGCTGCCCCCGGTGTTGACAATATGTGATATGTAATTGTAGTGTTTTGAATTCCTTTGTTTTTTGTTTGTAATGAATATTCGTGTACTCTCGGCCTCGGCCATATTGTAACATCTATATTTTGGCTCCTCCCTGAATGCATGAATGTTTGCCTTCGGGCTTTTTGTATAGTTCGTTTCCTCCGAGTGTTTTTCCTTGAATGTATGCCTTCGTCTCGTTTTGAATTTATACCTTTGCTCCTTTGAATGTATCCTTAGGACTTAGGAAATATTCTTCCAAGTGTTTGTCCATCTGTTAGCCCCCGGCTGATCCTTCCCTCCGGTTCTTTGTAGTCTTTATGAGATAAACAGAGGTGAGGAGCTTAGGTCTTAGAAAATTTTTCTAAGTGTTTGAATACAGTTGTAGCCTTCGGTAGTTGGACACCCTTCGCTGGATATACAACCGAGGGCTCAGCAATAGTTAGGACTTAGAAATTTTTTTCTAAGTGTAGTTTCACCAAGCCTTCAATCGTGTGACCCCTCGGGTTGCAGGGAGATTCGGGACTTAGAAACTTGTCACCGAGGGTAAGATCTTTTGGGACTTAGAAATTTTTCTAGGTGTAGCACGTATGTAGCAGGAGCCCTCGGTCAGCATGGAGATTCGACCGAGGGTCAAAGTATGTAGGACTTAGAAATTTTTTCTAAGTATAGCTTCACCAAGTCTTCAACCGCATGTCCCCTCGGGTAGCATGGAGATTTGACCGAGGGCCAAAATATGTAGGATTTAGAAAAATTTTCTAAGTGTAGCACACCATAGGGCCTTCGGGTGTTTGTAGTTCAATCGCTGTGTGATGATTAGGTTGAGAACCCAATCTTTAGGACTTAGAAAAATTTCTAGGTGTAGTCTCCCATTGGAAGCCCTCGGCTGGCAGCCTCCTTCCTGATGTGTGAATATTTGACCGAGGGCCAAATATGTAGGACTTAGAAAATTCTATAAGTGTTGTTGCATCACGTAGCCTTCGCCTATCATGGTTCCTCTAGTTGAAATATTGATCAGGCTGGGGGCTCAATCTTCAGGACTTAGAAAAATTTCTAAGCGTTGCTTCCTTGTGTAGCCTTCGGTTAGTAGTGTTTTCTACTTAAGATTTCCTGAGGGCGACATTATTTTGGAATAATCCCCCTTGGTTGGGCTTTGATGATTTGTAATAGTTGCCTTCGGTCGTTGGGTGATATGTGAGCCTCCGGCTGTTGTCATTTTTTCAAAAGTGTGGACTTAGGAAAATTTGTAGGATATTGATGTTGTAGTGAATGCTGGTGGGATATAGGTGCCCTCGGCATTCATTTGAAGGGTTCTTGAGCTGCCTTAGTCAGTTGCATCCCCTTTTACAGGATAGGACCCCTCGGTACAATGGATGACCGATGGTAGGTGCCCTCGGCACTTATTTGAAGTGAACTTAGCCATTTAGTGTACTTGAGACAGTCCCATCCCTTTGTATTGTTGAGCAGTAACCTTCGGGAAATAGGAGCCTTCAGTTACCGGAGGTGTTCCCGTAGGGAGCCCTCGGTATGTTGTGATTTGTTGGAGTGTTGTACTCACTGATTTCTCGATGAGTCTACTCCCCTTCACCCTTTTTTTTTTGGTTGGTGGTGAAGGGAAGGCATCAAGAAACTTGGTTTCTTGGTAAGGCTGGGCCTATCAGGAGACCATCAGAATACACCAATGGCTCTCCTCCCTCGGGTTAACCTTCCGAGTTCCGAGGGGATCGAGGGTCGTTTCCTGGGCACAAGATATGGTGGTCTGTAACCTGCCTCCCCTTGGGGGATGGCGCGGAAAGCGCCTCATTTTTGAAAGTCGTCCCCTCGGCGCTAGACATAGTCTGTGGCCTGCCACACCCTTGGGGTGGTAGCGCGGGGAGCGTTTCGGTTTGGAAGTCGAATCCTGGGCATTTCTCGTGCCTGTCATACCCTTGGGGTGATGACGCGGAAAGCGTTCCGTTTTTGAAAGTCGAATCCTGGGCATTTCTCATGCCTGTCATACCCTGGGGGTAGTGACGCGGAAAGCGTTTCAAGGAAGGGTTTTCATTTGCACACTAGTTGCAAATGGCCGGGGGCACTACGTGCCGCCGACACCGATGGTGGCGCCTTCGGTATATGCATCCTCGTGGGGTACGGCTTTTAGAAACAACACTTGGTGTTAGTTTCGTTATGTAGCCCCCGATACTTGGTACCGAGGGGTCTTCTGTAGGAACTCTTAGTGTTCTTCTTCTATTTGACGTTGATGGGTGAGATGTGTGACCGCTGGCCTGCCGGGGGCTTTCTGGAAATGTTAGCATGCGGTGCACCTTCGGGCAAGGTCAGCACAATCCCTGGCCATGGTCGGCCAGAAGTAGCCCTGGAGAATGAGCCTTCGGGACATGGAAAAAGGTCCCTGGTCAGCTGAGCAAGTGCCACTGTTCACCTCCTCCATTGCGACCTCGGCTTCATCTTGATGAAGGCACCGAAGTAGCGTGCCGTTGTAAGACCGTTTGTAGAGCCTTCCGTCTTCGATGGTGTAGCTAGGAGCCCTCAGCTTTGCTAGTTTAGCGCGGGTCTCATCTTCGGGTAGCTGCCCGGCTGAGATGAAGGTGATGATATCTGAGATCCAGTCATCTTGGCGTTGTTGTATGTTCATGACGGGGCTCGCATGGATACTCGAGAGACTGAGTTCCTCAATTTTAGCAATCTTAGAGATGTGCTCGGGGGAGTCGGCCGAGAGCTTAGATAGTATGTCGGCCTCGGAATTCTGAGCCCTCGGTATTTGAGTGAGAGAGTGTGCCTCAAATACCTTAAGCAACTCCTTGGCCGCCTCCTTGTACTGTTTCATTCTTCCCTCCTTGGCCTCATACTCCTCGGAGATTTGGCCAACGACCAACTTGGAGTCGCATTTGATATGGATCTGCCGAGCCTTCATGATGGCAGCCAGCCGAAGGCCACATAGGAGGGCTTCATACTCGGCCTCGTTGTTGGAGACTTTGAAGGAGAAGCGGATTGCATAGTAGGCTTTGAAGCCCTCGGGAGTAATGAGGACTACCCCTCCCCCGCATTCTTTGGTTGCGGAGGAGCCGTCGGTGTAGAGGGTCCACCAGTCGTCCGAGGTAGCCGAGGGCTCCCCGTCTGTGGCCGCCCTTGCGGTACACTCCGTCACAAAGTCTGCCAGGGCTTGGCCCTTGATGGCAGGCCTCGGACGGATGTCAATGTTGTACTGGCTCAGGAAGATAGCCCACTTCACCATGCGGGATGAACTGGTGGGGCTCCTCATGAGGGCGCCGAGGGGTTGATGAGTGAGGACATGAACCGGGTGAGCATGAAAGTAGTGGCCCAACTTCTTGACGGTCCAAACGATGGCTAACACCGTTTTTTCCACAGGAGAGTACCTGAGCTCGGCCTCCCTTAGGGTCTTGCTTACATAGAAGATGGCATGTTGGATGCCGTCTTCCTCCCGGATGAGCACGGAGCTGATGGCTGCCGGGCTGACCCCAAGGTAGAGATAGAGCGTCTCCCCTACCTTTGGTTTGGAGAGCACAGAGGGTGAAGATAGATATCATTTGAGCTCGTCGAAAGCCCCCTGGCATTCTGGAGTCCATTGAAAGCCAGTCGTCTTCCTCATGATCTGGAAGAAGGGTAGAGACTTCTCCGCTGATTTAGATAGAAAGCGGTTGAGGGCTGCCACGTGGCCCGTCAACCGTTGAACTTCCTTCACATTGCGTGGGGGCTCCATGTTGATGATGGCCTGGATC
Organism: Cuscuta europaea; assembly: GCA_945859875.1. Classification (NCBI taxonomy): domain Eukaryota; kingdom Viridiplantae; phylum Streptophyta; class Magnoliopsida; order Solanales; family Convolvulaceae; genus Cuscuta; species Cuscuta europaea. The sequence continues at coordinate 12,930,311 of CAMAPE010000054.1, read as the reverse complement.
TTCTCGGGATTGGCCTCAATACCCCTTCGGCTCACCATGTAGCCTAAGAATTTGCCCCCTTGGACGCCGAAGGTGCACTTCTTCGGGTTTAGCCGAAGGTTGAACTTTTGCATGATGGCGAAGATTTCCCGGAGGTCGTCGGCATGGCTGGAAGATTGTTTGCTCTTGAGGATCATGTCGTCAACATAGGCTTCCATGGTGCGCCCTAGGACGGCCTGAAAGACTCGGGCCACCATCCGGGTGTAAGTGGCCCCTGAGTTCTTTAGGCCGAAGGCCATCACTAGGTAGCAGAAGATGCCCTCGGGAGTCATGAAGGCTGTCTTTTCGGCGTCTTCCTCATGCATGAAGATCTGATGATACCCGCGGAATGCATCGAGGAATGACATGATTTCACACCCCGCGGTCTCATCTACAAGTTGATCGATATTGGGAAAAGGAAAAGGGTCCATAGGGCATGCCTTGTTGAGATCCGTGTAGTCCACGCACATGCGGAAGGTAGGAGGCTTCTGTGCGAGGACTACATTCACCAGCCATGAGGGGTATTTTACCTCCTTGATGTGCTTAATAGAGAGGAGCATGGCGACCTCCTTCTTCACAAATTCCCTCCTTTCGGCGGAGAGGGGTCTTCTTCGTTGCTGTACTGCTTTTGCCGAGGGGTCCACCGAGAGGCGGTGGGTGATGACCCTTCGGCTTATTCCCGGCATGTCCTCCGGCCCCCATGCAAAGACAGTGGAGTAGGCGCGGAGGGCGTCGGTGATACCGGTCTTCAGATCTTCAGGGAGCTGGGCTCCAATCTTCACGACTCTCTCCGGCTTGGCCGGATCGAGCGCAAAGTCTTCTACGTCCTCGGCTGGTTCAGCCCTCGGCCTCTTTTCTTCTTCGTCGATGGTTCCGGTGATGGTGTCAACACGGAACTCCGTCTTACTTACTTTCTTCGTGACTTGAAGATAGCAAGCGCGGGCAATTTTCTGATTCCCCCGGGAGTAGCCAATGCCCCCCTCGGCGGGGAACTTGAGGCAGAGGTGCCTCATGGAGATTACGGCCTCGAGGTCCTCGAGGGCTGGCCGGCCGAGGATGATGTTGTGGGCGCAGTCGATGTTGACGACGACGAACTCCAATTCGAGTTGGGTTCTATGGAGCCCGTCGCCGAAGATTACCGAGAGGGTTATTACCCCCTCGAAGTCAATAGTATCGCCGGTGAAGCCGGCAAGAGGGGTCTTAATGGGCCGAAGGGACCCCCTCTCCAGATGCAGCTCTCTAAAGGTGCTGAGGTACATTACATTGACGGAGCTGCCCGTGTCAATGTAAGTTCGGTGAATGATGGTGTTGTTTATTTCAGTCCGAATCACCAAGGCATCCCTGTGAGGAGAAGAAGTAGGAGGGAGATCTGCGTTGGTGAAGGTGATGGGTTCCTCCCTCAGCCGCTTTACCGGGGGCATATGGGTGACTTCCCCCACATAAAGCGATTGAGCCCACTTTTTCCGCTGATCGGTGGAATCGCCCCCTGTATTGCCACCGGTGATCATGAGGATGTGACATTTTTCTCCTGGTAGTGGGGGTACTCCTCCTCTTCCTCCTCCAAGTTTCCGATCTCCCTCTTCTTGCCGAGGGGTATGGTGTTCGGGTTCACCCAAGCGTTCACCTTCGTGTGGTGCCCTCGGGGAGGTCCCTGATGAGAAGGTCCCTCCTGCCGAGGGCTCTGGATAAACTGGGACAGATGGCCCGCTTGTATCAATCTCTCGATGGCCGTCTTTAGCTGATGGCAGTCATCGGTTCTGTGCCCCTGATGCCGATGGAAACGACAGTAGGGGAACTGAGGGTTGATAGCATGTACCTCCGAGGGTGCGCGAGAATCACGCTCAACGAGGCCCCTCTCCTCGGCAAAATCAAGGATGATGCTGACGGGGTGCGTCAATGGTGTCCGGGGGCGGTCCAGGAGAATGGGTTGTGCCCAAGTCTTAGGGTTGCTCTTATAACCTCCCCCGGGCTTGGCTTGGCCTTGCCGAGGGCGGTCATCAGAGGGTCCTGAAGCCTTGGGATGATTTGGAGGAGCCCCCGGCCCTCGGTTGTTCTTGTTGTCAGCCTTCGGGGGCTGCTGATCTGGATACTGGTGGTATTTCTCCACCTCCTCGGCCTCAGCATATCGGTCCCCCCGCTGCAGGGCCCTTATGTAGTCGCGGGGGGGGGGGGGGGTTCAATGATGAGGCTCCTTGAAAAGTTGCCGGTGCGGAGGACGGTTTGTAGGAGGGCCAGGAGGGTCCCGTCGTCAGCACCGTCGACTTTGTCGGCTTCCGTTCTCCAGCGCTCCAGGAAGTCCCGAAGGGTCTCATCCCTCCTTTGGCGTATGGTTAGGAGGTGGGAGAAGTGCTTCCTCGTGCGACGCCTCCCGACAAATTGCGTCAAGAATCGCTGGGCGAGTTCTTGCCACGAATCAATGCAGCCTTCGGGCAACCGGTTGAACCATTCGTATGCCGGCCCCTCTAAGGTGGAGAGGAACCAACGACACAAATATTCGTCTGACGCCCCTACCATCATCATGTTGTTCTGATATTTGCTGTAGTGCTCCTGGGGGTCCGTCCTCCCGTTGTAGGGCTGTATGTGTTGCCCTCGGTATTTTTCCGGGATCCGGGCCGCCAATACCTTGGGGTGAATGGCGTCCGGGTCCGGAGCTGGATAATGGGTTCCCCGGAGCCCTCGACTACCTTCTTCTGCAATTCCTCCATTTTGGCCATCATGGCCTCGTATTTGAGGTCTGAATGAGGGGTGGAGGTGGTGGCGTGAGCTTTGTTGGCCTCCATTTCATCAAGTCGGCGTTGGAGGGCCGCAATAATTTCGTCCCGGGGGTCCTTCGGGAGGGTCTCCGCCCCCTGCGAACGAACCCGGGCCGAGTGGGCCTAGTTGATTTGGTGACGAGCATCGTCGGCATGAAGGGGTGCCTTGCCTTTGTCCCGAGGAGGACGCTCCTCGTCTGCCCTCGAGACAGACCCTCCGCTTTCCTGGGGCCTTGGGAGTGCCTTTCCTCCGAGGCGGTCTTGGACCCCTCGGCGGTCTTGCCCCCCTCCGAGCCGGTTGAGGGCGGAAGTGCGGGGCCTTTCTCTGTTTTCATTGTGGCGGTCCCGGGACTGAACTTCTTGGGAGGCCGTATCTTGGGCCACTACCTCTTCGTCATTCCTAACCCGAGGGATGGGGTTTCCGAAGGGGTGCGGCAGAGGGGGAAGTATGATGTTTTCCCCAACCTGGGGTTGAGCCGGAGCCAGGGTGCTGAAGGCACCCGGGTTCTGAGTGAGTGTCTGGATGAAGGCGGAGAGCGCCGAATGAACGTCGATAGTGAGGACCGGAGGGCTGACTTGGTCATCGCTCCGGTTCTTCTTCTTGGCCTCGATGCCGAGGCGGGCATCGGGGGCATTCTGCTGGATCTGAAGGTGTAGGTCGACAGCCGCCTGTTCCAGCCCAGCGATGACACCGCCCTCGGGAGCCCTGTGAGAGGCTTCGGGGGCGTTGACGTCGCCGAGGGCCAGGTTCTTGTCCTCTACGTTTTTGGAGTTGGCACGTGTAGTTCTAACCATTTTGGTAGAGGGCTGGTGTTTGGCGAAGGGGGAGGGTTTCTTACTTGATTGTTCGACCTCTCAACGAGAGCACCAAATGATGGATAGTGTACCCGTGGGGTAGCTTATCCGAGGGGTTATTATGGGGAGTAATAAGAGAGAAGTCAAAGCAAGTAAATATAGAGAGAGAAAGTATATTATAAGTGTGGAGCGTTTTCAGCGTGGTTACAAATGGGGAAATGGGGTGCTATTTATAGTAGCAATAAATGCCGGACATGGACACGTGTCAAACGCCCATTGGCCGAGAGGTCACCTCAACTGGTTGGCGCTGGCAGCCGCATGTGGCCGCATTTAATGCGGCTGTTGGATGGGACGTTGTACAGGGTACGGTGATCTGTACGCATGTGGCGCGGATATTATGTCGGGAGAGGTGCCCTCGGCTGCAGAGGACTAGCCGAGGGCTCTGAGTGCCGGGGACCCCCTGGGTGCCGAGGGCTCCAGGTGCCGAGGGCTACTGTTTTCTGCCGTTTTTCTCCCAGTTTCTTAGTTTGCTTGAAAACCCATTCTGCGAGAGTTTTGAGCCTTCGGCCAGGGAGCCGAAGGCTACCCAGTGTGCGTTGTGGGCTGCTAAGTGTTTGGGGCGCCGTAATTTGGGGCCTGCTGTGCTTCCTGGGCCGGTTGGGCCTTTATTGGTGTAGTAGGAGTCTGTGGGCCGGGGGTTCCCGGACCATATACTCCATCAGATTCAAATAATAAAATTAAGATCTCATTGTTAATTTTCTCTTTTACATTTTCAGTTTTTTTTAAATAGTTCTTTTGTTTAATGATTATAATAATTTAGTTTGATAAATAGAGAATATGATCGATAACAATTTAATTTATAAAATTATGCATTACGAAATAATCCAGTCGCCTAATATGATTGGTAAACTTGAGATAAGGATAGATACTAAAACCTGGTTCAAGAAACACCCTGATTCAAAATTAAAGTCCTATTAAGATCAAGGTCGACTAATATAACTCAGAGGACTTAAATTTTGATTAGTCGTACTATTTAAGATATTAAGAACTTTAGGTGTTTCTTTTTCGTTTTATAGTAATTAGATCAGTTGTTTATTATTAGTACCCTCAATTTAAAGAATCAGACTTGGGGTACACACTTTGTGTACACACTCTTACACACTCGTGTCTGTGAGTCATTTTTATGTCTATCCCAGACAAAACGTATTTGTCACATGAGTGGAACACACATAAAAAAAAAGTCTTCACAGACATGAGTATGTAAGAGTGTGTACCAATAGATTTTTTCCAATTTAAACTAATTGGAGCAGTCTGTTCACTCTAACCTCTAGTCAAAGTCAAGCGCAATCCGTTGATTATTGTATAGTTGATCTCATGAAATCAACACAATTATTGGCAAGGACTTTTTTGGAGTCTAATACGTGAATATACCAAAGGAGTAGTATATCATATCCTCTTCCTTTTGACCCTGAATGCTACTTGCTATGTGTTGACTATTGTCAATGATGTGCATTCGTAGATGATCGAGGCATCACACTTGAAGACCCCATCCCTGAAAATCCATCAAAATCGATCGGACAGTCTTCTGAAAGTGTAAATTGAGCTTTAATCTTACTCTAATTGAAAAAAAGTGAAGTTTCTTTTCAAATCATTGCTTGGAGTTGAACTTGAGAGCTCTCCCTTGTATCACTCTCTTCTTTGATATGAAGAGCCCTACCCTATATGCTAAAGGTACTTCTAGATGGTGGCCCCTTAATCACCAAAGAAAATAGCATGCCCTAAAGACTAGGCAAAGGGTTATCATGCACTATAAACCCTGATCGATTGATCCAATAAAAGGTGGAATCTCCCATCCCAAGAGTCCCTCACCCCGACCCGACAGGATGATGGGAATGTTAGTCACGGTGAATGTATAGATCAAGGTTTTGATCATTATAAAGGCCCCACAAGAGAACGAAGAGTGGCATGTCCCATGCTCATATATAGTAGTACAACATCATGTAGCTAGTGACATTTAAACTCTCCTACTCCTAACCCCTAGTGCTCCGTATTTTGCTAGTTGAAGCTAATGAATAAAGACCATTTAAACGTTACCATTGGATTCTACCAAAGGTCGTCTTGGTTCAGAAAAAAAATGGAGTTTGTTAGGTTGTAGCTATGTCTGTAGATGTTCATAAGTAACTTTTACATTTTGTGTTGATTTTGAGTTTTTTCAATTGTGATCTGTTGAGACTAATTCGGTTAATACGGAGTATATATTAATACATCGAAGTATTATTATTGTGGAATTTGGTTCATATTACTCTTTTTTAGTTACTTTTGTTGTGGAATTAATTAGTGTAGTGATATTGCATTTTTCATAATTTTAGTGGAGTAACTTGTGTGTTACCGACTTACCGCAATAAGGTCATGATGTTAAAGGTGTGATGCCATAGAGAGCCCGGGTATGACACTTATCCTAGAAGAATAAACATACAAGTATAAATGGTAGCCCCTTATCTGTAGGTGTATCGTGTCTTATCACTCTTGTACGTATGTTTTAGAAACAATTGTTATTTTAGAAATATATATACCTGATCACATTAAACTTTTATGCTATACGTATGTTATAGTCTAAAAATGTTACACTTTTATCATTAATTCTTCTAAATGTATATATTATTCATATTTGTGTTCCTTTAGAATTACATCAACACTAGATATGTGAGAGGTTGAGTAATATAACAAAGCGAAATGATATTTGTACACACTCTTATACACACTTTTGTACACATCTATGTCTGTGAAAGCTTTTTTTTTTTGTCTGTGAACATCGATTCACAGACAATGTTTTGCACAAACAAAATATTGTCTGTGAACCGGATTCACAGACAAAAAAAACTTCACAAACATAATGTGTATAAAATGTGTACAATGGTGTGTACATCAAGAATCGTTGTATAACAAAAGGTACGTCCTAGAATGATCCCACTAATGATCATCGAGATTGAGGTACCAATCATTCGCAATAAATTGACATGTGTTTCATCGTGCTTGCATCATATTTTTAGGTGTAATTAATTTCAGAATTCTAGTCATTCATAAAGGTCAAACGATTATTTAGTACTCTACCCGTTCCTAAATAAACTTCCAATTTTTCTTTTTCGTTCATTTCAATTAAAACTTCCACTTTTCCTTTTTAGTAAAGAATTTGTGGTTCACAACATTTCTTACACATTTCTCTCCCCTCTGCACAATTCTCCACCACAAAATACTCGCTATCTTAAACTGTGTGCCAAATCTATTTGGAAGTTTTAATAGGAAAGTAGAATATTTGTTATATTCAAATAGAAATTCTTTGTGCATTTTGACCATGACCAATGATGCTTGCACGTCACATCACGAAGCACAGAGAAATAATAGTTGGTCCAACAAAATGATGCATTTCTCATTATAAATTTTGAAAAAATACTTTACTTTTTCATATCTAGATTGGTGGCAAAGTCATTTTGTTCGAATCATTGCGGACCAAAGAGTAAGTTTGAATCTATAGAAATAATTCAAAGTCATAAAAGTTATACATCCAAATATATGGTAACTAAGCTACATCACAAGTTCACAACTACAATTCCAGCACATACGTACTACATCAATAAAATACATGCACCATATATTACTAATTTTATCAATTTCTTACAATAAATACGACTTTGATCTTGAAAGTCAATCCTAAAATATGAAATCATTACAATTAGTTGCAAACCAAACAAATTCAATATGATTTATAAAGCTATACCCTGTCAATGTCTTTTGTTAAAAATGCACAATAAAACAGTCCATCCAACTCATGTTGCAAAATTATTTAAAGATGCTTATACAAAATTAAGATATTTTTATAATATCTTTGAAAAGTGTATTTATTAACAATCCATCATATAATATACTACCTCCATCCCAAAAAACTTTGTCATTTCAAACAATTTGAACATTGATTTTGATTAGTATAATATTATGGAGATTATAAATTTTATATTTTTATGAAATTACTTTTAACAACGAACATTTTCATATAATTTTTATATTATAAATAATTCTCAATAAAAAAATATAATCAGTCAAAATTTTAAAAATGTCAAAGTTTTTTAGGACGGAGGTAGCACGTAGCATAATCATATCATATGTGTTAAGTGTTAAGATATCCCCACTTTGTAGCTATAAGCTATCCCATCGCAAAGCACAAAGAATAAGTGGTCATGTACTCAATAATATACTCCCTCCGTCCCATATTTAACTCCAGTTTTGACCGGGCACGAGTTTTAAGATAGTGGATTTGTGTGGTGGAGAGTTATGCAGAGGAGAGAGAAATGTGTAAGAATGATTGCGAACCACATATTCTTTACCAAAAAGGGAAAAAGAAGATAAATTTGGGACGGATCGAAAAGGAAAAAATGAAGATAATTCCGGGACGGAGGGAGTACTACGTACTACGTATCAAGTACTTCATCGTCCTACTTTTCAATATTTTCTTTTTGGAAAGAAATATGTGGTGAACAATATTTTACTTTATTATACTCAAATCTAAACTTTTACTAATATGCGTGCCAAGTCAAAGTAGAACACATAAAATAAGACAGGTGTAGTAAATGAAAGGTAAATAATATATCAAATAATATATCAAGTAAATGAACAACTCTTGATGAACATGAGATTAATTAATAAAACATGTTTTAATAAACCCTGCTTATTAACATGTGAAGTAAACATGTCTTAGCATCTGCACTGTGTATTTACACATTACTCCTAGTGACCAAGTTAGTTTAAGAGCTCGTTTGGTACCATTGTTTTTTGACTTATCATGCTTATCAGCCAATAGTTTCATCAAACACGTACACTTTGATTTCATGCGTTGAATTGTGTAATACTACATACTACGTAATAAGAAAAAGTAAGGTTGTAATTACATTTCTGCTTGTATTGGCTGAAGTTACTATAGAGGATCATTTTAACTATTTTTTCATATAATTTTTTCTTTATTTTATTAATAAAATATATTTTAAATATAATTTTTTCATAAATCAGCAGAATCGACCAATGCAGTCATTTCAACCAGAACTTCATAAATTTCAACAGAATCAACCTGTTTTGCTATTACCAAACGGCTCTAAGACTCCAAAAAATCCTTTGGCAATATTCGTTGATTTCATGAAATCAACTACACAATAATCAACGGATTGCGCATGACTTTGACTAGAGTCTAGAGCGAACAGACTGCTCCAATTTGTTCAAAATGAGCGTCCTATAATAAACAACTGATCTAATTTTATAAAACACCTGAAATTCTAAATATCTTAATTAGTACGACTAATCTAATCCAAATCACTATTCATATTGCTCGACTGAATTATATCTCAATACGTAATTTTATAAACCAAATTGCCATCATATTCAAATTCAGTTTTTGCAATTTAAAAGAACTCTTAATGTAGTTTATAAAATACCATAAAATGAATGCCAAAATATGAACCGTATATTTTCTTATATTAAATACGAAGTAGTAATTTGCTTCTTATTTTATACGTAGTACTAGTATAAGTTTATATATTCTTTACATATACGGAATATAAGATTACTTTTCTATGAATCAACCTAAATTATCATAATCATTAGACAAAAGATATACGCCGTATTGTTGTACAAATTACAATATACTTATACAGAGTATATTCCAACATACATGGACAGTAAGTAAATACTCCGTAATTTTAAGTCAAGCAAGTGGACCCATTAGCCGGAAGACCAGAGTACATCATTGTAAAAACTCAATTCCGACTTTCTGAATGATTCGTTGAGAGTTTCAAAAGTTGAAGAGAGAAAATTTAAATTTATTTAACTCAATTTATATTCTTTTACTTTAGGGGAAATAAAAAATTAGAGTCAAGTATGACACGAGAAACATTGTTCTTGCTGCGGCCCTTGGTCAAAATGTAGGAGAATATTGGGAGGTACACACTTGCTTCGGAGGAACTTTCTTTAATTTTCTTCTCTCTCTTTATATATAAACTCAATTTCCTGACAGCAAATACAACAAACACTAACCAAAATTCACAACATCCTCCATTGAAGATTTCTTGTTCGCATTGAGAGAGAGATGACACTGCCCACAACACCTCGTAGGATGAAAGCAGCAATCTTCGCCTCATCCAAAACCAACTCTTCTCACCCTTCTTCTTCATCTTCAACCCATTCTTCCCCATCTCAAACACCTTCCCACACGCTATCAGAATCAATGATGGAGGAAACCATTGATAATGCTGAGGTGATCATTAAGAAATGGGATCCAAAAGGATCCTACTCCCACGAAAAACTATTTCAAGAAAACAAAAACGAAGCCCGGGAATTCATCAAGTGCATCAAGGAGTTGAGAAGAGTGATGCACTTGCTGGTTTCAAATCGTTCGGATTCTGGGAAGCTAGCTCGAGCACAGAACTCGATGCATCTGGCCATGGAGAGACTTCAGAAGGAGTTTTTTCAGATACTGTTGGCGAATAGGGAGCGTCTGCATCCCGAATCAGTGTCCACCATATCCTCTTGCATCTCAACATCACTTTCATCTGATTCCGAAAAAGAAGATAGCTTTTGCTTGTCAGACAATGACATTCATGTGGCTATGAGTGACTTAAGGCAGATCGGTCACTGTATGGTCAGCTCGGGATACGCCAAAGAATGTGTCAATATATTTGAACTCAGGAGAAAGTCAGTTGTGGAGGAAGGGCTGTATAACCTTGGAATAAGGCGGTATAGCTCATCATCCCGCCACATCAGCAAGACGGGCTGGAACATTGTAGAGGATCAGATCAAGAACTGGTTAAGCGCTGTAAGATTTGCAGTTAGGTCCCTCTTCAATGGCGAGAGGCTTCTCTGTGACTACGTCTTTTCTGCATCAGAAACAATAAGAGAGGCATGTTTCACGCATATAGCAAAAGACGATGCTATTAACCTATTCAGATTCCCAGAACTTGTTGTTGCAGGGAAGAGCAAGATATCCCCAGATCAAGTCTTCGTCCTAATGGACATATATGAAGAGATCTCAGAGCTCTTTCCCGAGATTGAGTCAATCTTCTCATATGAATCAGTCTCAGAAGTCAGGCAGCAAGCTCTCTCCTCTCTTCAAAAAGTAGGACTATTAGTGCAAACCCTAATTTCTGATTTTGAGAAATCCGTGCAGAAGGATTCATCAAAAAAGCCAATCCACGGAGGAGGGATACATCCATTGACCCGTTCCGTGATGGATTTCGTCTCATCAATGGGAGACTACTCCGGAACCTTTCAAGACATAATTGGTGAGGTATCAGTATCAACACGAATTGATAGGATCATCCTCACACTTCTGTGCAAACTTGACACCAAATCCAGGCTCTACAATGACGTTGCTCTATCTTACCTTTTCCTAGCGAACAACTTCCGGTTCGTCACGGAGCGGATAAGGTCAAGCTCCCTCCTCGAGTGTCTCCTAGGTGATGAATCACTGTCGAATCTGGACAGGAAGGTGAACTCATATATAGCAAACTACAAAGCTATGGCGTGGGGAAAAGTGATTTCATCGCTTCCAGACAGTTCGGATCCATCACTTTCAATTGAGGAAATAGATGCGCATTTCAGAGAATTCAGTGTCGCCTTTGAAGAGGCATACCGGAAACAGAGAGCGTATGCGGTTCCCGACGGGAAGCTCCGAGATGAAATAAAATTGGCAGTGGCTAGAGAATTTGTAGCATATAAGGAATTCTACGATGCATACCTGGATTTGCTGAGCAGTGAAAAGAACATGGAGGCTCTGGTGAGGTATTCTCCTGATAATTTGGGAAACTACTTGTCAGATTTGTTCCATGGAACATCCATGTCCGGCATTTCACCGCCATCATCATCAAGGTCTCGTGCATCGCGGTTTCTTCCCTAATCCCAGGAAGTCAGCAAAATCTTCACCAAGCGTTATTGTTTCTTGTAAATGAGAATGTATAAAATACAAATGCATTATTCCGCTAATCAGGCTCCACGCACATGTGACTTATAGTTATTACTGTACGGGGAATAATTAGAGAGAAGTCAGAACAAGTAAGTAGAGAGAGTATATTAGAAATGTATTCAGCGTATTTGCTTCTTTTTTTACAAATGGGGAAATGAGGTGCTATTTATAGTAGCAATAAATACCAGATAGGGACACGTGTCAAGCATCCATTGGCTGAGGGGTCACCTCAACTGGTTGGCGCTGTCAATCGCATGTGGCCACATTTAATGCGGCTGTTGGTTGGGACGTCGTACTTGGTACGGTGATCCCTGCGCATGTGGAGCGTATATTATGTCGGAAAAGGTGCCCTCGGCTGTAGATGATTAGTCTAGGGCTCTGAGTACCGGGGACCTCCTTAGTGCCGAGTGCTCTAGGTGCCGAGGGCTACTGATTTTCGTCGTTTTCTCCCAGTAACTTTGTTTTCTTGATTTGGCCATCCTGTGAGAATTGGAGCCTTCGGCCAGGGGGCCGAAGGCACCCCTAGTATGCCACGTGGGTTGCTTAGTACTTGGGGCGCCGTGATTTAGACCTGCTGTGCTTCCTGGGCCTATTGGGCCTCCATTAGAATAGTAGGAATCTATGGGTCGGGGGTTCCTGAGCCATATACTTCATCAACTAACAAATTCAATTTTAGGAAAATTCTATTTACAGCCCATATTATACTAAAGACATCCACTTAAACAGCTCAATTATCTGATATATCCTTTTCCTAGCGAATAGCGTGCCATGCAGCAAGGAGCTTGGAGACGATTGCAGTCCCGACATGCGTCTGTGGTCGCTGCAAAGCTTGATTAAGACAAAGGTGAGGGCTCCGATGGCGGAAATGTTAAGCAAATATTGTATGTTGCCATATCATGCTGCGTCCAAGTCATCAAATTCACCTGTAGAGGTATATTGAAGCTTGGGGCATTGAGATTCCTATGTATCTTAGCATCATGTATTCACAATTATGGCTTGAGAATTGAAAATTTTGTTGAAATTCAATGGAAGATATTAGAATTTCGGATTTGATTGGAAGATTTTAGGATCCGGATCCGAATTGAAATCTGATTTGAAGATTTAAGATATCATCTGTGTGTCATTAGGAGATGTCGCTATGTGTAGTGGCTAATGAATTCCAAACAAAATTCAGACGAAAAGTCAAAAAACAACGTCAAACTATTAAGGTATAATAATATGAAATAAAATTTAGTATGAAAATAAGTGTGTGTAACTAATAAAAAGATGGTTGTGAATAGAATTGCCATTTTTGCAACTCAATAGTTTTTATACAAAAAAATCATTTATGTTGCCTTAAATATGATTCCAAAGACTTATTAATTACAATATTACATCCTTGCAAAGAATCATCAATGCAATTTATGCAGCTTTATTTTTAATCTAATTCCCAAACACTCACCGTTTAAAACAAGAGTTGACATCAATTGCATAATTTTACTCTAAATTCTAAAAATCGCTTTAGGCATCCGACTAGTCCTCACCTAGGCGCTAGGCGGTGGCCGGACGTCTCGATTTTAGTCTAAGCATTCCGACTAATTGATTTGAAGCCTAGGAAAATTAGTCGGCTGCCTATGGCACCTAGTTGCCCGCCCAGAGTGCTTAATCGACCGCCTAGGCGTCTAGATTTGTTGAACATTTTATTTTTCTTTTTTTATTTTGTATTCTGAGATAATGTACCTTTAACTTTAACAACGCATATGAAGAAAACTAATAGTTGTAGATTAAGATAAAAACTATACATGATTATATATAATCATAAGTGGTATTATTATTATTTAATAATGTTTATTACATATTGATGTTATTTGAGTAGGTATTTTATGTTATTAAAAGTGACAACTTTATCATTCATGCATGTTAATGTGTATGTGTGCATATATATATTTTATACAAAAACAAACACAACATTACTAATCATATCTATGCAAAAATATTGATAAAACTATAATTTTCATGTCTCCGACTAGTCATCGCCTAGGCGTCCGCCTAGCCGCTTAGGCGTTGGGCTGGCGGCTGGCGTCCGACTAGCGCCTAACACCTTTTAGAACATTGTTGTAAACTATTAACTTCTATTTTTATAATTTGTAAAAGCCTTATAGTGGAATTAAAACAAAGTGAAACTAATGTATACTCCCTGCGTCCCAAACGAGTCTCCATACTACTTACAGAAATGGAGTAGTTTGTATTGAGGAGCACTACACCAATGAAAAGAGAAAAGTGGGATAGGAAATTTCAATTCAATGATTATAATAGTGTATGTGTACAAACTATTACTATATGCTGCGTACGTTTTCTAAAAAGAGTCTTGTTTGACTTTCAAATAAAAAAGAGTCTTGTTTGTTATACTGATATGAATACTACAGACATGGTTTTTTGGGGGTAGAGGAAGTATTACTTTCAACTAAGAACCTATTATATGGGGTTATAGAGGGGGGAACAGAGATGTTTTTGTTTGAACAAAGGGCGCATCATTCTGCTGGACGAGGAAGATTCTGCCAGCCTGTGCAAACTTGGAGAACAGTTTTAAGGGAATCTGAGGGCATTTCCAATGTCCAGTTAGGGTAAAATTCACTTGGATGGAAACATTGGTGACCTGCTCCAGATAATAATAATCCTTGGGCACCATTCAGAAATAGATCACCATCTGATATGATTATCCCTGATTCTGCCACCTCTTTGTCTGCTGCCTAAATCATCAAAATACCATAGCTGATGAAATTAGTCATATAACACAAATTTTATGTGTATTAGAAGTTATGTGCATCAGGATACTCATCAGCAAACAAGTGATATGAAGAATGAAAAAACTTTAAAGAACGGTGAGGGGAACATTTGGTGATAATCATTGGTAAACTCAGTTCCCAGTAGAATGACCAAGTTGACAGTTAAAGTGTTGTGACATTGTAATACATCTCCACACATTTATTATTTCAAGTAAGAATCCTTTTCTAGCACGGAATGTTATAGAGCCTTTATTTGAAACCATTTACCAATTGCAGATTGTATTCATCAAAGAATAGACAAACTAGAAAATGTGTGCATGCAATAAAAGGACACTCCATCACTATCGATTTCCTTCTGTTTCTGACGCAAAGAGCATACATAAAAACTTCACATACATGCGTACACACATTGTTATATTACTTGTATGATATGTTGGTCTTTATGTGTAACATTGCATATTTATATCATTTTAAATTTTGATATGCATACAGCCATACACCTTTTCCATCATTTGCAATGTAGCCAAAGATTCATTATTTTTTGGCTTGAGATTATGATGGAATAAAGCAAAATGACTCACTAAACTGTCTGCGCTTCTTTGTTATGAAGCAGCAGTCAGTCCATGCAATTTTGGACTCGATTTTCACTATGGGTCATCCGGAAACAGTCTCTCTGTGCTTTAGTATAGGGGTAAGACTGCGTACATCCGACCCCCTTACCCCACCGTAGCCGTCCGTAGGTGGGAGCCTTTGCGGCACTGGGGTAAATGAAAATGATACAGCCATACACCATATAATCTGTAGTGTTGTTTCATTCAGGTGTTGTGATTTATAAAAACTGCTATAAGCAAAATGCAATATCCCATTTTTTAGAAATAAAAAACATTATCAGGACAACTGATTTCAATAAATTCAGTCAAGCTCAAACACCAAATGATCTTAACTGTTCATCATCCAATAAAGCCAAGATCAAGCACACCAAAGATGACATACATTACATGAATGAATTCATTACAACCCTACAGGCCGACAAATAACATAAGGTCGTTTTAAAATTAATGTATACTCCCTGTATCCCAAAAGAAGTCTAGTTTAAAGAACTTTTTGTTGCGAAAAGACAAAAAAAAAGAGTCCGGTTTCAAAAGCCAACTTTAATTTTGAAGTGGGATTCTTATAAAGCATGGTAGCAAGCGGTTTTAATCAATTATTCCAAACAGTCTTGGAAAAAAGTTTTAGGGTATAAGTCACCATTCATAAGTTTTAAAAGTTTGTAAATCGATTGTTGGCAAAAAAAAATTGTACCGTTTTATTTTCAATTACAAGGGCGTATCTTTTTTTCAATTGTGAGCGTAGATTCATTTGATACTGTAAATTAATGTGCAGCAGAGTAACAGTTAGGGTAGAGCTACCTTCTCTGTGTAGTATTCAAAAGCCTTTTTCTTCTCTCCAGCTTCATAAATATTACATTGAGAATAAACCTGCAACCAACCACACATTTGTTATCGATTTTCAACATTCACTAGCCATTTTATGCAGCAACTAAACTCACCAGTGATTCTACACTGGCACATACAGCATATAAACCCCAATTTCTTGTGTAGTTGTTGTAAAGGTGTACTTTACCAAACCTAACACGAGGTTGCCTTTGTTTTGTGCAATCAAAAAAACAGTGGTGGATGGTAACTCTTATGCATCTATCGTTGACGTGAGAGGGATCTGCACCGATAAGCATTGTTTTATTGTGATCTGTGAAATAACATCTGCAAGGAAAAAGTCTTCATTAGTCATTGCCTCCATACAAACAAGTCATGTGTTTAGAAAACGTTGGACGACCTAGACACGGTTATGTCTGTGCTTTGTCTTGTTATGTCTATTAGGCCATCATCATAATCACGAAGTGAACAGCGATCAATCCATATGTGCTTCGAATTTGGTTTTATTTGAATGCCATCCACATCATGACCCCTGCCGCCTTGAAACTCCAAGTTGCATACAATTACATGTTCACAGGCTTTTAGGCGTAAGCCTTTCCCAGTGAGCTTCACCCTTTGTCCACGCCCATCAATGGTCTTATAAGATGACACACTCAGGTACGATAAGAGATTAATGACACCTGAAACTTCAAAGACGATCCAAAGTGGCTCTGTCTTACGGCATCCATCACGAAGTGATCCTGGACCATCATCTACAAAAAATAATGATGTAAGTCATACTGAAGCCCCAAGTAGATAACTTCGTATGAAAGACAACCCAATCCCACCAGCCAGCCATCACACAAATGAGCTGTTAAGAAAAAGAACCATTTTGAACAGGTTACTTGTTCCCATTCCATTTAAAAGCGCCATTATTAAGCTCCAAACTATAAGCAGTTTTAGAGGCAATGCAGCTTCACTTAAGACTTTTTGCAAACACATGGGATACAAAATCTATCAACAAATTGGAATGGCATATGTTCATCTTCACAGAACCCGAACTCGAATTCTGTACCGAACAAGCAACCATAAAATTTGATTTCCATGTATACTTCATTTCTCAAGCATCATTAGCAGATTATTTATTACAACAAAAACACAATTGTTTAATACATACCCTCACAAGCTACAGCCTACAGATAAATTACAAAGCATTTAGCGACGCATTTTT
This sequence comes from Cuscuta europaea, assembly GCA_945859875.1. Classification (NCBI taxonomy): domain Eukaryota; kingdom Viridiplantae; phylum Streptophyta; class Magnoliopsida; order Solanales; family Convolvulaceae; genus Cuscuta; species Cuscuta europaea. The sequence continues at coordinate 12,913,338 of CAMAPE010000054.1, read as the reverse complement.
GTTATTAATATTACTCATCCGCCATCACAATTCACAAATACGTAGTATGTGTTAAGGTAGGTTGCCGGTATACAATTTACTACAGTTTTTTCCAAACAAACATAAATTACAGATAAAATCAGAAAATGAAAAACTATACATCGAGAATTCGAGATGGGAAGATGGAACCAACCGGCTAATGTCGTAACACGATAAAGCTGACCGTTGAGGCCGCCTATGGAGGACCTTCCAAATCCTTCGGCTCGACCGGCCATAGATCGGAGGGTAAAGTCGACGTCAGCATATGGTAATGCCGCCATGGCGGTTGTCTCAGCGAATCTCTGTTTCTTCGATGGTAACCGGACGTTAACACGGCAGATACCATAAAGTGGTGGATTGTTTTGTTTCTTCTACGGCTCCACTCATACATTAATGTTGCACAATTCTCATAATACCGTTCATAGCTTCTTTATCGGCAGTTTCACGTGAGGATGATGGGTGAGGACTAAGGGGGCATCCGCATTTCCAAATTATTTAGGGTGTTTTTAAGTCCACTCTCATCTAATCAATTGAAAGCCGTTCATCCTTTTATCCGGTCTAATCAAAATATATTTTACTTAAAAATAAGAATATTACTAAAATAAGTCATATTTACGTAAAAATGATTATTTATTACTATAATGTGGTGTTGTGGTAACTTAAGCTCAAAACTTGAAAATGAATTACTATGATTTCATTACTACTCTAGTAACTAGTCATTTTTTTTGTAAATCATCTTTATTTTGGTCATATTTATGTAATTATTTCTATATTTAACTCTAATCGATATTCTTTAATAAAAATACTCCTTATGTCACATTCAAATGTTCTTGTCCACTATTCACATGATCAACTTAAATCTTTTTTAATCTTTTGTTTATATATCAAATTTACATTTATATCAGGTTTTATAGCGATTTTAATATAGTTTCTGAATATTTAAATTTTATTTACTAAAAATAATTGGAGTGTGATGGATAAAAGTTGTATCCAAACATATAATTTAGGAGAGATCGAGCTAATGGAGAATGAAATGAATAGTGTAAATCTGTATAAAAAAATGGTTGGGGTTACAAGGTCTCCCATAATTAGTTTATATAGAGAAATAGCGGGTCAGACTACTAATATAGGCCCGATAGGTCCAACTACGTAAAAGACTCGTCTAGTATATGTACAAATTAATATGTGAATTTTATAATAATATAAGTGGTGTCCGCTAAGCGTGTGTGGGCCGCTGTATAGGCCCAATAGTAATGAAATGGGAGTCCCAATATTCAGGAGATGAGCTTCTTGGTCATGCTTCGGAGAGTGAGAAGAGGGTCCCAATTTCGACGATTGGGGATTTATGGGACTCACACGCAAATCAAGACATCTGCAATAAGGCTTGCTTGATCACAAAGGAAAATTGTTTGCCCACACAAAACCTCAACACTCAAAAAAAAAATAACACAAAAAGACATCAATGCTCGCATCCAATGAGGACTAGATCCCAATCTCATGTATGTGGGATTTTGATAATTCATGCTCCTTAGTGGTTTTATGGGAAGGGTCTCATCTTGTTTGTTGGTTTATCTTCTTCTTCTTTTTTGTTGCTTCATCTTTTCTTTGTTCTTTCTTTGTACTTATATATTTATCATTAATAAAGTTTCTTTTTAGCAAAAAAAGGAATGAAATGGGAGTCCAAGTCTATATAGGGGGTGTTTGGAACTGATTCTGCTTCTGCTTCTTTTTTAAAGCAGAAGCAGAATCAGAATCAGTTTTCAGAAGTTGGTACCCCCCAGCTTCTAAAAAAACTGATTCTAGGAGTAAATTAGAGCACCAGAATCACTTCTTCATTTTCACCCAAACACTCCAACTTCTGCTTCTGCTCCCTGAAGGAGCAGAAGCAGTTTTAAGAATCAGATCCAAACACCCCCATAATCTATCGGCAGTTCATCACTCCTTGAGATGAGAGTACTATAGGCAAAAGGGAGTAGAACTACGTGTTTATCTGTTATCGACTGACGGAATACACTTTGTCTCTCCCGAGGTGCCCCTCAGTGTTAATGTCATATGAAAGATTATAAAAAAATAGGAATTTTGATACTCGTATATTTTTTATTAAATTTGGAGCACAAATAAAAATGTTGCAACACTTTAAATAATATTGATATTTATATTTTGTATGGATTCTATTTCTTTTCATTCTCTACACGCAATCTGAATGTCTTAATGTGATTAGCTTCTTTTTTTTCCTATTTGAAATGCCCCTTTCCGAATTTCGCAATCCCACATTTCCTAAGAGTGTGTTTGGGAGTTTGAGGGTGGGGGGGGGGGGGGGGGGGGGCTTTGAAGGGAAGTAGAGAGAAGGGAAGGGGAGGGAGATGGAAGGGATTCACTCCTCTTGTTTGGAAGTTACAAATTTCAAAAGTGAAGGGTTTTTGGACTTGAGGGGTTTCAGCGGCAGAGAATGGAGCGAGTAACAAAGCATAAAATTTTTTATGCGAAAACTGTAGTAGTTTTAGAGGATAAATATGTCATTTGTGTAGTTAGACTTTTGAAAACCTTCTAATCGGGGGAATAAAAAAACCCAGGTTTTGGAGGGTTTATAAGCATTTTTTAACACCCCCAAAATCTTTCCCTCATATTATTTGAACTCTCAAACACAAATAGGAGGGTTTATTTCCCTCACATGTTTTCCTCTCCCCTCTAAAACCCAACTCCCAAATACACCTTAAAACAAATTCCCGTTTTTTGCATTGCTTGTTCGATTTTCCCGTGTTCTAAGAAAACACTTTGGATTAAAAGCTACTCTGTATATTTCATTCATTTAGCTACACAAATGTTATTATGTTTGACACTAAGAGTATGTTTGGGAGTTTGGAGAGAACGGAAGGAGAAGACTTTGAAGGTATGTTGTTGAAGGGGGAAGGGAGAGGAGGGTGAGGAAGCCCTTCTTTGCATTTGGAAGTAATAAATTTGGAAGAAGAGAATTTTTGAATGAATTACAATTAAAATCTCTTTGAGATAGGACAAATTCAAATAATTGAACTGATATTTGTTTTAAATTGAGCTTAAATTACCATTTCGTTAATTATCCTTCAAAACTCTACAAATTGTGGGAACTCAAAACTTGAGCATTTAAAGGGCTTTAGAGGGTCACAAAAGCCCTCCAAAATCATCCCCTCCAATTTTATAAACTCTCAAACATGAAAAGAAGGGTCATAAACCCCCTTAAACATTCCCTTCGCCTCCAAAACTCAACTCTCAAACACACCCTAAGCGTGTTTTTTATTTGATTTTAATTTTACATTTCGGCCTGATCTGAATTAATACATTTCTGTCTCGATTAGTATGAATAAGTCTAGTATAGTAAGAAATAATTACACATTTATGATAAAAATAAAGATTGTTCGAAAAATGTGACTAATGACTAGAGTAGTAATGAAGTAATAATAACTTGTGTTCAATTTTTAAACTTAAGTTGCTATTACACTACATTACTACATTGTAGTAACTATTAATCATATTCGTGTAAATATGTTGATGGATAGTGTACCCGGGGGGTAGCTTATCCGAGGGGTTATCACGGAGAATAATAAGAGAGAAGTCAGAGCAAGTAAGTATAGAGAGAGAAAGTATATTTAGAAAGTATGCAGCGTTTTCAGCGTGTTATGACTTGGTTACTAATGGGGAAATGGGGTGCTATTTATAGTAGCAATAAATGCCAGACAGGGACACGTGTCAAGCGTCTATTGGCCGAGAGGTCATCTCAATTGGTTGGCGCTGGCAACCGCATGTGGCCGCATTTAATGCGGCTGTTGGATGGGACGTTGTACAGGGTACGGTGATCCATACGCATGTGGAGCGGATATTATGTCGGAAGAGGCGCCCTTGACAGTAGATGACTAGCCGAGGGCTCTGAGTACCGGGGACCCCCTTAGTGCCGAGGGCTCTAGTTGCCGAGGGATACTAATTTTCGCCGTTTTTCCCAGTAACATTGTTTTCCTGTCTTGGCCCTCTTGTGAGAGTTAGAGCCTTCGGCCAGGGGGCCGAAGGCACCCCTGGTGCGCATTGTGGGCTGCTTGGTACTCTGGGCATTGTGATTTGGGCCTGTTGTGCTTTCTGGGCCTGTTGGGCCTTTATTGGAGTAGTAGGAGTCTGTGGGCCGGGGGTTCCCGGGCCATATACTCCATCAGGAGTCCCTCACTCCTTTTGCCAAAAGGTACTTGAGGGAAAAGGAGTAATTGTGTTTGTCCTCTGTCGTTGTTTCGTTTTTAGTTTGTAGAGTTGTGGGTAGTTTGCTGTTTGTTTATCTTGCCGAGGGCAGTCCCTCAGTTACCCACATGTCGGGACTTGAGGGGTCATGTTTGTGATTTTCGTGATTTTTCCCGAGGGGGTCCTCCGGTCCCCCACTCCTTGAGGCACTTGCAAAGTGGTGAAAAGGAGTAGAGTAGTTGCGTTGCTATTTTGGACCGAAGGCTGACGCTTTTCGTTTCATTTTGGGGGGATGCCTCGTTAAAAGCCTCATTAGGAAAAACCCTGTGGGAAAAAATCCTAATGAGGGAAAAAGAGTGCACCGAATTCCCCCAACGATGAATCAAAAATGTGAAACCTTGGTTCGAAATGGAGAATAATGCTGATGCCGAAGGCTTTCCTTGTTCTGAGGGCTCATGCGTTGATTAGCCGGAGGCTTGTTGTTGATGTCCTGGGAGGTGCCGAAGGGGGGTCCCTCTATCCGGGGATCGAGGGCGTAATGAATGCGAGTAGTGGTTGAAGTGTTACCGGGGTGTCCCCTGTTTGTTGATTAGTTGGTGAGGAGGGTATCCGAGGGCTCCCGTTACCTGTGTGCCGTAGATTACCTGTTAATGAGGCGTACTCCCCGGGGGCTACCCGGCCCTCAAAGTGCTGAGGGGGATCCCCGAGGGGTGGCCTGATATGAAGCCTTGGGCTTCTGAAGGAGTGATCCCGAAGGCATCTGTTATGTAGTGTGTGGGGCACAAACCGGGAGCGTCTCTGGGTAAGTATACCCGGAGGCTCTCCTTGATGAAGTGGAGCGAAGTAAAAAGCCCAGGGGCTAATTTCTTGGTTGATGAAGGAGTGGTCTGTCAAGTGTAGCCGGGAGCTCCCAGAATATAGCCGTTGGAGATATAGCCGTTGGAATATCTAACGTCAGGATATAGCCGTTGGGGGGAGTTGCCACGTGGTGTGTGCTCGTTGGCTGTCCGTGGGCGGGCGTCACCGATTGGGCGAAACCATGGTTTGTAATGATGGCAGTCCAACCGGAGGCCCGGTTTCCAGGCCCAAGCCCGGATCCTTTTGCCTATAAATACCCCATGGCCGGACACCACTCTCCCTGTGCGATTACTTGTTAGCGAAGCTCTGCCGGATTTTTTCTAGAGAGAGAAACACTGCCCTCGATCTAACTCCCGCTTTAAGGTTAGTTCCCCCATCTGTTCTTCTCCCTCCTTACCTAGCTGTAGCGGCCTTAGATCTAGGACTGTAACTTAGAACACTTAGTGTTTTCGAGCCCTCGAACCAATGGAAAGATGTCCTCTCAAAGCGATTCCCAGGACATATCGAGGGATCCCTCGATGGAAGAGGAGAGCTTCTCGGACGCGGGGTCCTCAAGTGAGCAGCCTTCGGCACAGGAGGATGTCGCGATGGCGGTAGAAGTGCAGAAGGAGTTGGTGGCCGAAGTCGAAGCCGAGGGCTTCGAGCAAGAGGCGGAGGATGAAGAGCTTGCCCTCGCCGTACAAGTTGCAGAGGAGGAGGAAGAAAAGGAGAGGATGAAGGTGACAGTGGCCGTCCTTCCCCCTCGGGGTGCTGGTGAGGCAGGGAGCTCTCGGCCCCTCAACCCGACGCCGATAAGAGTGGCCCCCGGGAAAAAATCGGAGAAGAAGAAAACCGCTCCTAAGAAGAAATGCGTTGCTGCCGATCAGGGAAAGCCCATAGATGTGCCCGAGGGGTACTCCTGGCTGAATACTGCTGCCCTGGAGATAGGGTCGAAGGCTGATAGGGAAGACATGTACGTGACTCAACTGCACGTGGGGCCTTCGGCTGTGGTGGTGGCGCCGGGCCCTGATGATGTGCTTTCCCGGGCTCCCGAGGGTTGCATCGCTGTGCACATCCTTTCGGTGTCAATGGGGCTCTGGTTCCCCCTGCACCCATTCCTTCGGGAGTATCTCCGGTATGTGGGCTTGGTCCCCTGCCAGTTGACGCCCAACAGCCACTCCTACGTGGCGGGCTTCCTGAACCTCTGCCGGGCCCGAGGGGTGACCCCCAGCCTGGACTTGTTTTTCCAGAGCTTCAACCTCTGCCGAGGGGGTCACGCGAACGCCGAGGGCTTCGCCAATCTGCAATAGGTGGCTCGGTGGAAATTATTCACAGAAGCGCCCTCGTCCAACCAAGGCTGGAAGGAGCGGTGGTGCTACGTTAGAATTGCCGAGAGCCCTTTTCCGATGGAACTTAGGGATCGCTTCCGTCGGCATCCGAAGGTCGGAAGTGCTGCTCTGGAGAAGGATGGCTTGATAATAGCCAAGATCCCGGAGGGTCACACGAAGCAAGTGTCCATTAAGGACTTCACAGCTGACAAGGAGCTTTTCGCCCTCGGCTTCCGCAGATATCGCTTCCTCGGCGAAACATACGAGAAGTATCCTGTGCTGGCAGGAGGTAGTCTCCGAGGGCTTCCTTTTCATGTACTTAGGATTTTTCCCCCCTTTCCCTTTTTTTGCTCTTTTTCCCTTCGGTCTAACCCCTTTGTTTTTGTTGGCAGGTATTAACATGGACGCTGGTAAACTCTTCGCCCTGAAGAAGAAGAAGGGCAAGACCCAAGCCCAGAAGAAGGACCCTTCGGTCCAACCGCCTATGGGAGCCTTCTTCCAAAAAGAGACTCCGGAGCCCTCTGCTGCGGAGGGAGTTGTCGGGGTGGCGGAGGGGGCCACCAAAAAGAAAAAGGGGAGCAAGGTGGGGAGCAAGGTGGTTGAGCCCCCGGCTAAGAAGCAGAGGGGTGCGGGGGGAATCGTCGACCAGGATGCCCCCTTGGTGATCATTGAGGATCGCCCTTCTCCGGATCCCCCGGTTGATGCTGCGGTGACAGCCCAAGCCAAATCTCCCTTGAGAAGCCCCCCTCGGGAGATCTTGCAGCTTTCCTTGGCCCCGGGGGCTTCCGTCCTACATGGCTCAGCGGAGCCGAAAGCTTTCTTGAGGGGGATGACCTCGTTAATGGACAAGGCTGCCCTCTCAACCTATGATGACGAGGCCCTCGAGAACAGGATCCTTCGGTCTTCATTAACTGTAAGTTTGTTCCTTCAGGTTTTGTGTTTTAACTTTTAATGCTCTTTCCATGTTAATCTGACCCCTCCTCCCGTTGGTTATCAGGCTTGCGTAGCCCTCGGGGAGCACGCACAGATGCTTGAGCAATGGCGCCTCCGGAAGGCGGAGCAGGATCGGGAGATGAAGGAGCTCATCCTGAAGAACTCCGATGCTGTAAAGCAGATGGCCATGCTGGAGGAAGATCTCCGGAAAGCTGAGAGGGCCAAAGCTGCAGCGGAGGAAGCCGGGCTTGAGGCCGAGAGGGCAGCTAGGAAAGCCACCGAGGAGGCGGAGCTTGCTAAGGTCGAGGCCGTCGCCAAAGCCCGGGAAGAAGCTGTTGCCGCATTCATGGCCGAGGGCTAGAAAGCCGAAGATAGGCGGCAGTGGGTGGCCTCGGTTGTGGAGTCATCGGTAGATGACTGGGTGAAGGGCCCCGGGGAGACTGGATGGCGGAAAGGGGAGATAGCTATTACCAAGGGGGTGAATTCTTCACCCAACACCTTGTGTACCGGAGGCTAGCCAGGCACTTCCAAGTCTCCCTCGAGGAATTCGACCCCTCGGCGTATGGCCTTCCTCCTCTGCAGCCAGATGTGAGAAACCCCCTCCCCCCGGGCGAAGAGAGGCTTGTGATCCATGACTCCATGATGATGGGGGGATCCGGCGATGGTGATACCGAGGACGCCATCGGGGAGGAGGTCACCTCGAAGCCCGTCGAGGAGGCAGCAGCTGAAGAGAACACTTGTAGTTAATAGCTTTTCGAACACTTTTCCTTCTTGTTTGTAATATTTGTGTACTCTCGGCCTCGGCCATATTGTAATATATACATTTGAATTTCCTCTCTTTGACGAATGAATGCTTGCCTTCGGGCTTTGTGTATATGACTTGTCCTCTTTAATTCATTTCTTCTCGAATGTATGCTGTCGTTTTCTTTTGAATGTATGCCTTCGCCCTTCTTTGAATGTATGCCTTCGCTTTTCTGAATGTATGTTTAGGACTTAGAATATATTCTCCCAAGTGTAGTGCTTCTTGTAGCCCTCGGCTACTAGTAATCTTTAGTCAGTTGAACCTTTCACCGAGGGCGCAATGTTCAGAACTTAGGAATATTTCTAAGTGTTTGTTCATCTGTTGGCCCCCGGCTAATCCTTCCCTCCGGTTCTATGTAGCCTTCATGAGATGACCGGAGGCGAGGTGTTCAGGACTTAGAAAATCTCTAAGTGTTTGGATATTGTGTAGCCTTCGGTACGTGGATACCCCTCGCTGATTGGATGCATGACCGAGGGCCCAGGAATAGTTAGGACTTAGAATATTTTTCTAAGTATACTTTTGCCAAGTCCTCATCCGTATGGCCCTCGGGCTGTAGGGAGATTTGACCGAGGGTAAGAACTTTTGGGACTTAGAAATTTTTCTAAGTGTAGTATGTATGAAGTAGGAGCCCTCGGGCAACATGGAGATTTGACCGAGGGTCAAAATATGTAGGACTTAGAATTTTTTTCTAAGTATAGCTTCACCAAGTCTTCAACCGCATGGCCCCTCGGGCAGCATGGAGATTTGACCGAGGGCCAAAATATGTAGGACTTAGAAAATTTTTCTAAGTGTAGCTTCACCAAATCTTCAACCGCGTGGCCCCTCGGGCAGCATGGAGATTTGACCGAGGGCCAAAATATGTAGGACTTAGGAAATTTCCTAAGTGTAGTATGTGTGAAGTAGGAATCCTCGGGTGACCGTGAGGGCCTTGTCTCAGATATGCCTTCGGTTGACTGGCGGCTCCACAAGGGGCAAAGCTTTTACGACTTAGGTTTTTTTAAGTATTTCCTGCTGCTGGCCTTCGGGGGGACCCTTCGGTTGTAGGCGTTGTAGGTTTGGGATAGTTCCCTTTGCGTTGTGATGTTGGCTTGTGGCAATAAAAGCCTTAGGTTGTTTGTTATATCTCCTCGGCTTGTAGTGAGGTGCCGGAGGTGATTCTTGATTTGATTTGGCCACCATTTGATAGCTTTGTCATAAAGTAGCCTTCGGTAACGTTTTTGAGCTGTTGTTGGCTGAGTTTGCCATGTTTTGTAGTATTTGAACCTTCGGTTTTAAGTATAACCGGAGGCAATCCTTGAGCGGACTTAGCCATTTGTTGATGATGTCCGTTGTGAATGGTATCCTTTGTACTTGTGAACTTTCAGGTACCGGAGGCGTTCCCTTGGGGAGCCCTCGGTATGTTTCTGTGAATTGTTGGTGTGATGTACTCATTGATTTCTCGCCGAGTCTACTCCCCTTCACCACCCCATTTTTTTGAGTAGTGAAGGGAAGGCATATGGAAACTTGGTTTCTTTGTAAGGCTTGGCCTATCGGGAGGTAACAGAATACACCATTAGCTCCCCCCTCGGGTTAACCTTCCGAGTTCCGAGGGGATTGAGGGTTGTTTCCTGGGCACAAGATATGGTGGTTTGGAGCCTGCCTCCCCTTGGAGGATGGCGCGGAAAGTGCCTCAGTTTTGAAAGTCGTCCCCTCGGCGCTAGACATAATTCGTGGCCTGCCACACCCTTGGGGTGGTGGCGGGGGGAGCGTTTCGGTTTGGAAGTCGAATCCTGTGCATTTCTCGTGCCTGTCATACCCTTGGGGTGATGACGCGGAAAGCGTTCCGTTTTGAAAGTCGAATCCTGGGCATTTCTCATGCCTGTCATACCCTTGGGGTGATGACGCGAAAAGCGTTTCAGGGAAGGGTTTTCATTTGCACACTGGTTGCAAATGGCCGGGTGCACTACGTGCTGCCGGCACCGAGAGGTGGCGCCTTCGGTATAGGCGTCCTCGAGGGGAACGGCTTAGAAACAACACTTGGTGTTTGTTCCGGTTTGCGGCCCCCGGCACTTGGTACCGAGGGGTCTTCTGTGAAAACACTTGGTGTTTTTCCTTCACTTGTCGTAGGGCACTGTGGTGTCTACCCTCGGTACTTGGTACAGAGGGGTCTTCTGTGGAAACAATTGGTGTTTCGTCCCATTTGTTGAAGGTGTTGTGTTGTTTTCCCTCGGTACTTGGTACCGAGGGGTCTTCTGTGAAACACTTGGTGTTTCTCCCCATCCGTTGAAAGTTGATAGTGGTGTGTCCCCCCGGCACCAGGTGCCGAGGGGTCTTCTTTTGAGGACAGGTGGTACTTATTGTAGGTGATAGTATTGTCGGCCCTCGACACTTGGTGCCGAGGGTTCTTCCGTTGTGGTAAGGCATTGGGCCTGGGGGCTTGGCCCTTGTAATAATCTTGTTCCATGTTCTCGGTTTCTTCGAAATGTCTTCATTCTTCAGAATTTTTAGGCCTTGGGCCGGAAAATAATACATTCACTAGTTATGAGGGCTTGGCCGCTCTGATGTTATTGATAAAATTTAACTAAGTGATGTACATTCCAGTGCCTAGGGACTTCAGTCCCGTTAGGGCATTTTAGCTTGTAAGTTCCGGGTTTGATGATGGCTGCCACGATGTAGGGGCCCTCGAACTTTGGCGCCATTTTTCCACCCTCGGTTGGTTGGCTAGCTTCCCTTCTTCGGAGAACATAGTCCCCCACTTGGAATTCCCGGGAGCGAACCTTGGCATCAATGTAACTTTTCACCTGCCTTCGGTAGTTTTCTGCGCGTATGAAGGCTTGCTTTCAGCGTTCTGAAATAAGGTGGAGATCGAGGGCCATATTGGCGTCGTTGGCCTCTGGATCATACTGTGTGGCCCTTCGGGTTGGGAGAGTTACCTCAGTGGGGGCTTTGGCTTCAAATCCGTAGCAAAGGGAGAAGGGTGTCTCGCCAGTTGCCCGTCGAGGGGTGGTACGGTAGGCCCATAAGATGTTGTGGAGCTCTTCCACCCAACCACTCCATTCGGCCTCCAGCTTCTTCTTTAGGCCCTCAAGCAGGGTCCTGTTGGCGTTCTCCACCTGACCGTTGCCCTGAGGGTAGGCAACAGATGAGAAGGTGTGTTTGATGCCCCATGCCTCTAGGAGGGCACAGAAGGGGGCTGCCTCAAACTGAGTCCCATTGTCGGAGATGATTTGCTGAGGGACGCCAAACCTTGTGAGGATGTTCTTGAGAACAAAGTGACGGCACCTGGCCTCGGTGATGCTGGCAAGGGGCTCCGCTTCCACCCATTTGGTGAAGTAATCGATGGCGACAATGATGTACCTGTTGTTGGAGGTACCCCTTGGCAGAGGGCCCACAAGGTCTATGCCCCATCGAGCGAAAGGTATGGATGTGCTGATGGGGGCATAGTTGACCGCTGGCCTGCTAGGGGCTTTCTGGAAGTGCTGGCATGCGGGACACCTCCGGGCAAGGTCCGCACAAACCCGGGCCATCGTAGGCCAGAAGTAGCCCTGGATTATCAGCCTTCGGGACATGGAGAAGGGTCCCTGGTGAGCTGAGCAAGTCCCACTGTGCACTTCCTTCATTGCTACTTCGGCTTCATCTTGATGAAGGCACCGAAGTAATGTCCCGTTGTATGATCTTTTGTAAAGCCTTCCGTCCTCGATAACGTAGCTGGGAGCCCCCAGTTTTGTCAGTTTGGCGCGGGCCTCCTCCTCAGGTAGTTGCCCTGTGGTGATGAAGGCAGCAATGTCTGAGATCCAGTCCTCCTGTCTTTGTTGTATGTTCATGACGGGGCTAGCATGTATGCTGGAGAGGCTGAGTTCTTCCACCTTGGCAATCTTCGAGATATGCTCAGGGGATTCTGCCGAGAGCTTTGATAGAATGTCGGCCTCAGAATTTTGAGCCCTCGGTATTTGAGTAAGAGAGTGTGCCTCAAATACCTTAAGCAATTCCTTGGCCGCCTCCTTGTATTGCTTCATTCTCCCTTCCTTGGCTTCGTACTCTCCGGAGATTTGTCGGGCCTCCATGTTAGCTGCCAGCCAAAGGCCACAGAGGAGGGCTTCGTATTCGGCTTCATTGTTGGAGACTTTGAAGGAGAAACAGACTGCATAATAGGCCCGGAAACCCTCGGGTGAGATGAGAACCACCCCTCCTCCACATGCCTTGATGGCGGAGGAGCCGTTGGTGTAGAGGATCCACCAATCATCTGAAGGGGCCGAGGGCTCCTCGTCCGTGGCTGCCCTTGCCGTACACCCCGTCACGAAGTCCGCTAGGGCTTGGCCCTTGATGGCGGGCCTAGGACGGATGTCGATGATGTATTGGCTCAAGAAGACATCCCATTTTACCATTCGGGAGGAGCTAGTGGGGTTCCTCATCAAGGCGCCGAGGGGTTGGTGAGTGAGGACCTGGACCGGGTGAGCCTGAAGTAATGGCCCAACTTCTTGACGGTCCACACGATAGCCAATACTCTTTTTTCCACGGGGGAGTACCGGAGTTCCGCCTCCCTGAGGGTCTTGCTAACATAGAAAATGGCATGTTGGATGCCATCTTCTTCCCGGATGAGTACTGAGCTGATGGCAGCCGGGCTAACACCCAAGTAGAGGTACAGGATATCCCCTACCTTGGGTTTAGAGAGCACAGGGGGTGAAGATAAGTACCGTTTCAACTCCTCGAATGCCCCCTGACATTCTGAAGTCCACTGGAAACCGGCGGTTTTCCTCATGATCTAGAAGAAGGGTAAGGACTTCTCCGCCGATTTTGATAAGAAGCGATTGAGGGCTGCCAGGCGGCCCGTCAATCATTGGACCTCCTTTACGTTGCGTGGGGGCTCCATGTTGATAATGGCCTGAATTTTCTCTGGGTTGGCCTCGATACCCCTTCGGCTCACCATGTAGCCCAAGAACTTGCCACCCTGGACGCCGAAGGTGCACTTCTTTGGGTTCAGCCGAAGGCTAAACTTCTGCATGATGGCGAAGATCTCCCTCAGGTCGTCAGCATGGCTTGCTGATTGCTTGCTCTTGACGATCATGTCGTCAACATATGCCTCCATTGTGCGCCCTAGGATGGCTTGGAATACCCTGGCCACCATCCGAGTATAGGTGGCACCTGAGTTCTTTAGGCCGAAGGCCATGACGAGGTAGCAGAAGATGCCCTCGGGAGTCATGAAGGCTGTTTTTTCGGCGTCTTCCTCATGCATGTATATTTGATGATATCCGCGGAATGCGTGTTGTTGAGATCCGTGTAGTCCATGCACATGCGGAATGAGGGTGGTTTCTGTGCGAGGACCACGTTTGCCAGCCATGAGGGGTACTTTACCTCCTTGATGTGCCTGATAGAGAGGAGCATGGCGACCTCCTTCTTCACAAATTCCCTTCTCTCGGCCGAGAGGGGTCTCCTTCGCTGCTGTACTGGTTTGGCCGAAGCGTCCACCGAGAGGCGGTGGGTGATGACCCTTCGGCTGATCCCCGGCATGTCCTCCGGCCCCCATGCAAAAACAATGGAGTAGGCTCGGAGGGCGCTGATGATGCCGGTCTTCAAATATTCGGGGAGCTTGGCTCCAATCTTCACGACTCTCTCCGGCTTGGCCGGATCGAGCGCGTAGTCTTTTACCTCCTCGGCTGGTTCAGCCCTCGGCCTCCTTTCTTCCGCTTCCACAGTTCCGTTGATGGTCACAACGCGGAACTCCGTCTTGCTAAACTTCTTTGTAACTTGAAGGTAGCAAGCGCGGGCAAGCTTTTGGTTCCCCCTTGAGTAACCAATCCCCCCTTCGGCTGGGAACTTGAGGCAGATGTGCCTCATGGAGATGACGGCCTCGAGATCCTCGAGGGCTGGCCGGCCGAGGATGATGTTGTGGGCGCAGTCGATGTTGACGACGACGAACTCCACTTTGAGCTTGGCTCTATGGAGGCCGTCGCCGAAGATGACCGGGAGGGTTATGACCCCCTTGGAATCAATGGTGTCGCCGGTGAAACCGGCAAGAGGGGTCTTGATGGGCCGAAGGGACCCCTTCTCCAGATGCAGCTCTCTGAAGGTGCTGAGGTACATCACATTGACGGAGCTGCCCGTGTCAATGTAAGTTCTGTGAATAATAGTGTCGCTGATCTCTGTGCGGATGACGAGGGCATCCCTGTGGGGGGAGGATACTGGGGGGAGATCAGCGTTAGTGAAGACAATGGGTTCCTCCCTCAGCCGCTTTACTGGGGGCATATGAGTGACTTCCCCCACGTAAAGTGATTGAGCCCACTTCTTTCGTTGACTTGTAGAGTCACCCCCGGTATTTCCCCCCGTGATCATGAGGATGTGGCGTTTCTTTTCTTGGTACCGGGGGTACTCCTCCTCCTCTTACTCCAGATTTCCAATCTCCCTCTTCTTGCCGAGGGGGATGGTGTTGGGGTCGACCCATGCATTCGCTCTCGCAGTTTGCCCTCGGGGTGGCCCTCTGATGAGGGGGGGTCTATTGCTGAGGGCCCTGGACAAACCGGGACAGATGGCCCGCTTGTATCAATCTCTCGATGGCCGTCTTCAGCTGATGGCAATCATCGGTCATGTGCCCCTGGTGTCGGTGGAAATGACAGTAGGGGTAGTTTGGATTGATTGCAAATACTTCCGAGGGCGCGCGTGAATCTCGCTCCACGAGGCCCCTTTTTTCAGCAAAATCAAGAATAACGCTGACGGGATGCGTCAATGGTGTCCGAGGGTGCTCCAGGAGGACAGGCTGTGCCCAAGCCCTCGGGTTCCCCTTATAGCCTCCCCCGGGCTTGGCTTGGCCATGCCGGGGGCGATCACTGGAGGGGGCAGAATCCCTGGGATGATTGCGGGGAGCCCCCGGCCCCCGGTTACCTTTGTCTTCTGGCCGAGGGCATTGCTGATCCGGGACATGGTGGCATTTCTCCACCTCCTCGGCCTCGGCGTACCGGTCCCCCCGCTGTAGGGCCCTTATATAATCGCGGGGGGGGGGGGGGGGGGTTCGATGATGAGGCTCCTTGTGTCACGCCCCGGACCTACCCGGACACGTCAACAACCCGCCGTACAGTACGAATAGTCAACCGCAGTCCGACTCATCCATACTATACAAGGCGTCTTGTATACCATTCACACATAGCACATCCATAAACAAACATAATGTAAAACATTTGTTAAAGCAGCGGAAACAATTGATACAAGTGTTCAAGCCACACTTGGCATAATTAGGCATGCAAGCCCCCAAAGTAATTATTCAGAAAATATTATCCATGAGCATTATTCATATTGTTTTCAAAACGAGAACGGAAGAAGCACGAACCAAGTCTTCTTCTCAGAAACTTCCCGAACAGCGGCTGGTAGTAGCAACCTTCAAGTTCTACCTGAAACTGTGAGGTGGCCTCCCCCATGAAGAGGAGGTCAGTACTTGGAAGCATTTGACAAGTACAATGACAACTATACTAAGTATAATCGAAGTTTAAATCTCTAAGGCCCTCAATCTAGAGCATCATTACATTATAGTTAATCCGTTCATTTAGTATCAATTCATCATTATTTACTACGGTCTAGAGCCCATCTCATAATCACCGTTATCTACTACGGTCTAGAGCCCCGCTCATAATCACCGTCATCTACTACGGTCTAGAGCCCAACTCATAATCACCGTCATCTACTACGGTCTAGAGCCCAGCTCATAATCACCGTCATCTACTACGGTCTAGAGCCCAGCTCATAATCACCGTTATCTACATCGGTCTTGAGCCCGGCTCATAATCACTGATTCTTTATAATTCAAATTCTTAGGATCTAATTCATCCATTTCTCAGCTAACATTTCCAACTAATATTTCAATGCTAGTTATTTATTTATTTCAATATAATTCTTTCTTCATGCATGATTTGCCTTAATATCAAGTATCACTTTCATACCTTCATGGCTTCTCCTCATGGTATCAAGTATACTATCTCAAATGAAATTCATGGTTGGTACAACCATCATACACACATAATCATAACATCTAAACATACACAATTTATTCATAAATTTGTGTATCATGCATACTATACTTAAAATCAATAGTAGTTTTATTTAGGCATTAATAACCATTAACAACCCATGCACATCACATTTGTATTCACTTAGGAAATTCCATGAAATTAACCCAAAGATTATAAGTAACATAGTCGGTCATCCTCACCATAATTAAGCTTAAGCGCGTTCTATGCTTCTCGATTGAACTTTGACTAATTCCGGTGAACTTTGACCAACTCCGGCGAACTTTGACCAACTCCGGCGAACTTTGACCAACTCCGGCGAACTTTGACCAACTCCGACGAAACTCCGGCGAAGCTCGAAAATACTTTAAATCAAGTTCCTTAATTTTCACACTTTTTCCTAGCTTTTTCCTTCTTAAACTTTCTTCTTGGACTCCCTTGAGCTTGAGTTCGGATTTGGGGCTATGGAGATGAAGTTGTAGAGGTTCCTTCCTCCTTTCCCTTGCTGCTGGCCGAACTAGTGAGGAGGGGGATGGGTAGGAATGCCCCTTTGTCTCCTTTTGGGCAATGAGTGAAAGGGAGGAGGGCCACCATGATTTGTTTTGATGCCAAACATCTCAAATCAGTCCTCTCCCACCTCAACTCTCCTACCAGCCTGCTCAGGCCCTGAATAATGAGGCTAAAATCGTGGGTTGGCCCCCACCCATGTGGGAGGTCAACCCTTTTTGTCCAGAGGTGTACAATCGGTCCCGAAAGTTGTATTTTTCCGGACTGTTTTAAGTATATTTTATTTTATCGGGTCAAATAAAATATAACACTTGTTCCCAATTCTTAATGGACCTTAGAATCAATATGCATCCCTCAACTTTAATTTAGAAGTCTCCGAAATCCCTTTTTGGGCTGTTATCTGATAGATTGCCGATACTGATAATTTGGCCCCGTTTGACCAACCGGTCAACCCTATGCCATTGTCATGGCTCAACTAGGATATCCACCACCATATACATATTATCTAGTCCAAGATCAATATAATATGTGGCCCCGATAATATCGGGCGGTCCCCACTCCCGATGTGGGCCCCACGTGCATTTTACTATTCACGCGAAAAAAAATTAATACAAATTCACAACTTCGTAAATTCACTAAAAATTTCATAGGGTTCAATAAATTATTAGCTTAAAGATAAATACATTTGGGGACGGTGTTACAAGTTCACCCCCCCCTTATTTGGGATTTCGTCCCCGAAATCCACGTGTCTAATCGAAAAGGAAAGGGTATTGCTCCCTCATTGAGACTTCAGTCTCCCAGGTTTCTTCTTCGACTCGATCACTCCTCCAAAGGATCTTTACCATAGGGATCTCCTTGTTCCTCAGTTTCTTTACCTGTTGACCCACAATCTTCACCGGTTCCACCGCATATTGTAGGTCTTCACGTATCTCTACCGGTGGTTTCTCAAGGATATGAGACGGATCTCGCACGTATTTCTTGAGCATCGATACATGGAACACGTCGTGTATCTTCTCAAGTTCTGGCGTCAATTTGATACGGTAAGCCACGGCCCCTATCCTTTCAAGGATTTCAAATGGGCCAATGTATCGGGGGTTAAGTTTTCCCCTCGATATAAATCTGATGATACCTTTCCAAGGAGAAATCCTTAGAAAGACCTTATCACCGACCTCAAACTCCAATGGCCTGCGTCGTTTGTCAGCATAACTCTTCTGCCGATCTTGGGCAGCCTTGAGTCTCTCCTGAATGACCTTCACCTTAGCCTTGGTGATTTCGACAAGTTCGATCCCCTCGAGCTTGGCTTCGCCAACCTCGTCCCAACACAACGGGGTTCTACATTTCCTCCCTTACAATGCCTCGTATGGAGGCATGCCAATACTCGCCTGATAACTGTTGTTATAGGCGAACTCGACCAGAGCCAAATGCTTGTCCCAACTCCCTTGGAACTCCAGAGCACATGCCTTAAGCATATCTTCCAGAATCTGTATCACCCTCTCGGATTGCCCATCCGTCTGTGGGTGAAAGGTTGTGCTAAACTTTAGCTTCGTACCCAAAGATGCTTGAAATTTTGGCCAAAATCGGGATGTGAAACGTGGGTCCCTATCCGAGACAATGGATATCGGAACTCCATGCAGTCTCACAATCTCCTCCGTGTATAGCTTTGCCAATCTTTCAAGAGGATAAGTAATGTTGATAGGCAAAAAGTGTGCACTCTTGGTGAGCCTATCAACCACTACCCATACTGCATCATAGTTGTTCACTGTTCGTGGTAGCCCCACCACGAAGTCCATGGTCACGTGCTCCCACTTCCATTCTGGAATGGTAAGTGGTTGTAAAAGTCCCGCTAGGTGCTGATGTTCCGCCTTGACTTGTTGGCAAGTAAGGCACCGACTCACGTACTCTGCGATGTCCCTCTTCATACCCGACCACCAGTAACTTTCCTTCAAGTCTCGGTACATTTTAGTACCTCCTGGATGCATGGCATACGCCGAAGAATGAGCCTCCTCCAGTATAGACTTTTGGATCTCCTCATTCCTTGGTATGCATACACGGCCTTTAAACAATAAAAGACCGTCATCACGTACCCGAAAGTTCTCAATAGGTCCCTCCAGGATTTGTTCACGGATCTTCTGACATTCTTCATCAGTGGCCTGACATCTACTGATCTCACTCAGCAATGTAGGCCTAACCTCGAATCTAGCAATGAGGACCCCACTCGTGGACACCTCCACTTGTGCCCTTAATGAGCGTAGACACGCGAGTAACGTCCCCGATGTACTCTTTCTGCTCAGTGCATCAGCTACTAAATTAGCCTTCCCGGGATGATAGTCGATGATCAAGTCATAGTCCTTGATCAACTCCATCCATCTCCTCTGTCTCATATTCAACTCTTTTTGAGTGAATACATACTTCAAGCTTTTATGATCGGTGAAAATGTGACACGTCTCCCCATAGAGATAATGCCGCCAAATCTTCAGTGCAAACACTACCGCTCCCAACTCTAGATCGTGGGTAGGGTAGTTTGCCTCGTGTTTCTTCAATTGCCTTGAAGCATAGGCAATCACCCGACCGTTTTGCATTAGAACACATCCAAGCCCTTGGATGCTAGCGTCACTGTATATGTCGTACCCTATCCCTTGTGTGGGTAGAGCGAGGACTGGTGCTTCTGTAAGCCGTCTCTTTAGTTCGAGAAACCCTTTCTCACAATTGTCGCCCCATGTGAACTTGGCCCCTTTCTTTGTGAGCTTTGTCAATGGAGACGCCAATACAGAAAATTTTCAACAAACTTACGATAATATCCTGCTAAGCCGAGGAAACTACGTATTTCTTTCACGTTTTTGGGTCTCTCCCAATTCATAATGGCTTCTATCTTGGCTTTATCCACCGCAATGCCCGAACCTCACACGACATGCCCGAGGAACCCGATCACTTTGAGCCAAAACTCGCATTTAGAGAATTTGGCAAAGAGTTGTTTTTCCCTTAGCCGTTCAAGTACAAGTCTCAAATGATCTTCATGCTCCCCCTCACTCTTGGAGTATATCAAAATATCGTCAATGAATACTATCACGAATTGATCTAAGTATTCACTGAACACACGGTTCATCATGTCCATGAATGCCGCCAGGGCGTTGGTTAGCCCGAACGACATGACTAGGAACTCGAAATGACCATACCTTGTGCGAAATGCAGCCTTCGGTATGTCATCTTCCTTTATTTTCAGTTGGTGGTACCCCGACCTCAAGTCAATCTTTGAAAACACCGTCACCCCTCGGAGCTGATCAAACAAGTCATCAATTCTAGGCAAGGGATACCTATTCTTGATTGTGACCTTGTTCAGTTGACGATAGTCAATGCACATACGAAGTGTTCCATCTTTCTTTTTCACGAAAAGGACCGGTGCTCCCCACGGAGAGTGACTCGGCCTTATGAAACCGTTATCCAATAGCTCTTGCAATTGGGTTTTCAACTCGTTAAGTTCAGCGGGTGCCATTCTGTATGGCGGTATAGAGATTGGTTTGGTGCCGGGTTCGACCTCGATCACGAACTCAATCTCCCTATCGGGTGGAAGTCCCGGCAAGTCTTTTGGGAAGACATCCGGATACTTGCACACAACTCTCACATCATTGATGTCTATCTCTTCTTTGGTTTTGTCCACCACATACGCTAGGTATGCGTGGCACCCCTTTCTCATCATATTCCTTGCTCTCACGGCGGATATGATACAACAGTTTGATTTGCCTCTATCTCCGTCGAAGCGTAAGGTCAACCCTTCGCCGCCTTCGAGTTCAAGAACCTTCGTGTGGCAATCGACCCTAGCATGATGTTTCTCAAGCCAATCCATTCCTAGAATTGCATCGAACTCGATCATACTCAGCGGTACGAGGTCACACGTCAAGGTTTGGCCCTCCACTTCCACCTCACACGATGGATAGTGGCTATCTCTCTCGATATCATCCCCTAAAGGCGTGGACACCAATAGGGTTTGAGTCATCGGTACAAGTGGTCCGTTGAATCCGCTGGCGAACGCCTCACTCACAAATGATCGTTGCGCCCCGGTATCAATAAGGATTCTTGCGTCTCTCCCGTTTATCTTTAGTGTTCCTACATTCATAAGTAATGTAAGACACACTATCTAATTAATAGGTTCGTTTCTTAAGTCGTAGAGTATGTTGGTTGTATTTCGGGTGGGGTCCGTTCGATACCCTTCCGAAATTTCCCGGTTTCTAACCTTTAGGACCGTTTTAGGACCAATCCAGGTGAAAGCCGGCCGCTTTTCACGAAAGCCGGCCGGTTTTCGACTGCGAGAAAAAATTCTAAGTACTTAATCACGAAAGCCGGGCGGCTTTTACGAAAGCCGGGCGGTTTTCGTCGCCGTAGTTTTTATTCAGAGAGTGGTTTCGAAGCCGGCCGGTTTATACGAAACCCGGCCGGGTTTCAGCAGCGCAGGAATTCCTATGCCCGACGAAAGCCGGGCGGCTTTCGCCAAAGCCGGGCGGCTTTCAGCTGCGAGAAAATTCTCAGATCAGGCCTTTATGAAAGCCGGCCGGTTTTTACAAAAGCCGGCCGGTTTTTGGTTGCGAGGATTTTCCTGATTAATTGATGACGAAAGCCGGGCGGCTTTTGGTGGAAACCGGCCGGCATTCGTCCCCGCAGCATTTTCTCAACATTTCAAGACGAAAGCCGGGCGGCTTTCGTCAAATGCCGGGCGGCATTCGCCCAGGGCGGGGGTTTTTCCCTCCCCTTTTCCCCACAATCCCGACCAAACCGTCGGGGTTACAAATTTTGCACCTTACAAACACTCCTATTGCATACAATAGTGTAATATCGTGAGTTTAAGATCTTACCCGCCACGGAGTCCGAGTTAGCGCGTGCGTCCGCCTCCGTCATCGCATAAACTCTAGCTTGAGTTCTTCCTTGATTCACGGACGGCGCATTACTCGTGCTTGCTCCCCCTGGCCCACACTGGCATGAGATGCTCCGGCCCGGTTCTTACTTGCCGTGGTAGTGCCGCTTGGTCCTGACCCCCGGTTCCCACCAATTTGAGGGCAGTTTGGCTTAATATGCCCTGTACTCCCGCATTGGTAGCACCGTGGCGGATCACGACACTTACCGGTGTGGTTCCTGTTGCAATTCCTGCACCTGGGCGCCGCTGGGGCTTGTGAGCCCGAGTAGTGCCCGCTCATGGCCGGGTTTCCCTTGGATGGTGCTGCCGGTGCCCTGAACGATCCACCTCCCCCATAGTTCCCCTTCTTGTTGGGGCCTTGGGGGCCATGGCTTTCCCACTTTCTTTTCTTAGCCTCTTCGGCATCTCTCTTCTTCCTCTCCTCCCATTGCTTTTCTCCCTTCAACCCTTGGGCGACCACTTGACTGAAAGTCATATTGGGCAATTGAGTTGCCCTGTCACGTATCTCCAAGTCTAAGGCCTCCCAAAAATGATTCACCATTCGGTTTTCATCACAAGCATACTCCGGTATGTGATCAGCAAGGTCTCTGAACTTGTTCTCAAGTTCTTTCACCGTCATGTTACCACCTTGGGTTAGGAGAGTGTATTCCCTCACCTTGGCGTTTACTTCGAAGTCAGAGTAGTACTGGGCAAAGAATTCTTGTCGAAAATCCTCCCATGTAACAGTTCCGCCATACTTACCCTTGATTCCATCCCACCATTTGGATGCCAACCCTTCGAGTAACCTTACCGCGATTCTCAGTTTAAAATCGGGGGTGAGCTGCATGTCAAGGGCTGCCTCGTTCAGCCTCTTGATCCATTGTGCGGCAACCGAGATGTCTCCCGTCCCATCGAACGGTTTGCACCCTAAGTCCCTCGCCTCTTTGATGTATTTGGAGATCCTTATGGCTGGACCTCCATTGCCCCGACTTCCATGCGCTTCCACATGGGTTCTCGAATCGCAATCGCTCCTCCCTCTTGGAGCCCCGCCCGAAGGTTGCCCTGCACGGTGCCTTCGGCGTGCCCTCCTTTCTTCACGCTCCCGATGATACTGTTGGAGCAGCGCTTCGATCCTGGCCAAGGAGCCACTTTCCTCCTCATCACTCACATCATCTTCACTCCCTTCGTACGGGGTCTCAACTGGCTCAGTCCCCGGCTGGTAAGTTGAGTCCTCATAGGACCAATAGGTCTCACTCTCGGTATCAACGTGGACATCGCTCACGGTTTGACGTTGGCCTCCACGGCCCCTTCCTCTTGATCCCCTAGAGGACCCCCGGCTACCGCGCTCGGACCCACCCGGTGCACGGCCCAACGGGTTCCTTCTAGTGATCCTTCCAACTGGTTCCATTTCTGAAAGAAATTAGAATGAGTCATTAGACTCGTATCGAATGTCAAATGACGGACGGGTACTTAAAGACATCCTTCGGCTCAAATCACCGCCATACCAATTGTTAAGGGTACCATCTTAACAATTAGAGGCATTGCAACTCAAGTACCAAAAGTTCTATAAGTACAAAACTTATGCTCATGGTTTTTCAAATTCATTTTCAAAAAGAAATTTTGAAGCTTCATTATGATGTTTACGGACTAAGGCTCTGATACCATTTAAATTGTCACGCCCCGGACCTACCCGGACACGTCAACAACCCGCCGTACAGTACGAATAGTCAATCGCAGTCCGACTCATCCATACTATACAAGGCGTCTTGAATACCATTCACACATAGCACATCCATAAACAAACATAATGTAAAACATTTGTTAAAGCAGCGGAAACAATTGATACAAGTGTTCAAGCCACACTTGGCATAATTAGGCATGCAAGCCCCCAAAGTAATTATTCAAAAAATATTATCCATGATCATTATTCATATTGTTTTCAAAACGAGAACGGAAGAAGCACGAACCTAGTCTTCTTCTCAGAAACTTCCCGAACAGCGGCTGGTAGTAGCAACCTTCAAGTTCTACCTGAAACTGTGAGGTGGCCTCCCCCGTGAAGGGGAGGTCAGTACTTGGAAGCATTTGACAAGTACAATGACAACTATACTAAGTATAATCGAAGTTTAAATCTCTAAGGCCCTCAATCTAGAGCATCATTACATTATAGTTAATCCGTTCATTTAGTATCAATTCATCATTATTTACTACGGTCTAGAGCCCAGCTCATAATCACCGTTATCTACTACGGTCTAGAGCCCCGCTCATAATCACCGTCATCTACTACGGTCTAGAGCCCAGCTCATAATCACCGTCATCTACTACGGTCTAGAGCCCAGCTCATAATCACCGTCATCTACTACGGTCTAGAGCCCAGCTCATAATCACCGTTATCTACATCGGTCTTGAGCCCGGCTCATAATCACTGATTCTTTATAATTCAAATTCTTAGGATCTAATTCATCCATTTCTCAACTAACATTTCCAACTAATATTTCAATGCTAGTTATTTATTTATTTCAATATAATTCTTTCTTCATGCATGATTTGCCTTAATATCAAGTATCACTTTCATACCTTCATGGCTTCTCCTCATGGCATCAAGTATACTATCTCAAATGAAATTCATGGTTGGTACAACCATCATACACACATAATCATAACATCTAAACATACACAATTTATTCATAAATTTGTGTATCATGCATACTATACTTAAAATCAATAGTAGTTTTATTTAGGCATTAATAACCATTAACAACCCATGCACATCACATTTGTATTCACTTAGGAAATCCCATGAAATTAACCCAAAGATTATAAGTAACATAGTCGGTCATCCTCACCTTAATTAAGCTTAAGCGCGTTCTATGCTTCTCGATTGAACTTTGACTAATTCCGGTGAACTTTGACCAACTCCGGCGAACTTTGACCAACTCCGGCGAACTTTGACCAACTCCGACGAAACTCCGGCGAAGCTCGAAAATACTTTAAATCAAGTTCCTTAATTTTCACACTTTTTCCTAGCTTTTTCCCTCTTAAACTTTCTTCTTGGACTCCCTTGAGCTTGAGTTCGGATTTGGGGCTATGGAGATGAAGTTGTAGAGGTTCCTTCCTCCTTTCCCTTGCTGCTGGCCGAACTAGTGAGGAGGGGGATGGGTAGGAATGCCCCTTTGTCTCCTTTTGGGCAATGAGTGAAAGGGAGGAGGGCCACCATGATTTGTTTTGATGCCAAACATCTCAAATCAGTCCTCTCCCACCTCAACTCTCCTACCAGCCTGCTCAGGCCCTGAATAATGAGGCTAAAATCGTGGGTTGGCCCCCACCCATGTGGGAGGTCAACCCTTTTTGTCCAGAAGTGTATAATCGGTCCCGAAAGTTGTATTTTTCCGGACTGTTTTAAGTATATTTTATTTTATCGGGTCAAATAAAATATAACACTTGTTCCCAATTCTTAATGGACCTTAGAATCAATATGCATCCCTCAACTTTAATTTAGAAGTCTCCGAAATCCCCTTTTGGGCTGTTATCTGATAGATTGCCGATACTGATAATTTGGCCCCGTTTGACCAACCGGTCAACCCTATGCCATTGTCATGGCTCAACTAGGATATCCACCACCATATACATATTATCTAGTCCAAGATCAATATAATATGTGGCCCCGATAATATCGGGCGGTCCCCACTCCCGATGTGGGCCCCACGTGCATTTTACTATTCACGCGAAAAAAAAATTAATACAAATTCACAACTTCGTAAATTCACTAAAAATTTCATAGAGTTCAATAAATTATTAGCTTAAAGATAAATACATTTGGGGACGGTGTTACACCTTGAGAAGTTCCCGGGGCGGAGTACTGTTTGGAGGAGGGCCAGGAGGGTCTCGTCGTCAGCGCCATCAACTTTATCAGCCTCCGTCCTCCAGCGCTCCAGGAAGTCCCGAAGGGTCTCCTCCTTCTTCTGCCTCACTGTTAGCAAGTGGGAGAAGTGTTTTCTTGTGCGGCGCCTCCCCGCAAATTGCGTCAAGAATCGCTGGGCGAGTTCTTGCCATGAGTCAATGCAGCCCTCGGGCAATCGATTGAACCATTCGTAAGCTGGCCCCTCTTGGGTGGAGAGGAACCAGCGGCACAAATATTCATCCGATGCCCCCACCATCATCATACTGTTTTGATACCTGATGTAGTGCTCTTGGGGTCAGTCTTTCCGTCATAGGGCTTGATGAGCTGCCCTCGGTATTTTTCCGGGATCCGGGCAGCCAATACCCTTGGGGTAAATGGCGTCCGGGTCTGGAGCTGTATGGTGGGTTCCCCGGAGCCCTCGGCTATCTTCTTCCGCATTTCTTCCATCTTGGCCATCATTGCCTCATACTTGATGTCTGTATGAGGGGCAGAAGTGGTGGCGTGGGCTTTGGTGGCGCTGGAGGGCCGCGATGATTTCGTCCCGGGGGTCCTTCGGGAGGGCCTCCTCCCCTGCGAATGGACCCGGGCCGAGTGGGCTTGATTGATTTGATGGCGTGCGTCGTCGGCATGGAGAGGTGCCTTGCCTTTGTCCTGAGGGGGACGCCTTTCATTGGCCCTAGAGACGGACCCGCCACTTTCCTGAGGCCTTTGGAACGCCTTCCCCCCGAGGCGGTCTTGGACCCCTCGGCGGTCTTGCGCCCCTCCGAGTCTAGCGAGGCCGGAGGTCCGGAGCTGTTCCTTGTTCACGTTGTGGCGGTCCTGGGACTGGACTTCCTGGGAGGCCGTATCTTGGGCCACGACCCCCTCGGAGTTCCCCATCCGGAGGACCGGGTTGCCGAGGGGTCGTGGATGAGGGGGAAGCATAATATTCTCCCCCACCTGAGGTTGGAGGGGAACCAAAGTGCCGAAGGCACCCGAGTTCTGGGTGAGCGTCTGGATGAAGGCGGAGAGCGCCGATTGTACGTCTATGGTGATGACCGGAGGGCTAATTTGATTTTCGCTCCGGTCCTTCTTCTTGGCCTCGATGCCGAGGCGGGCATCGGGGGCATTTTGCTGAATCTGCTGGCGTAGGTCGACAACCGTCTGGTCCAACCCGGCGATGACGCTGCCCCCGGGAGCCCTGTTGGAGGCTTCGGGGACGTCGACCTCGCCGAGGGCCAGGTTCCTGTCCTCTACATTCTTGGAGTTGGCACGAGTTGTTCTCACCATTTTAGATGGGTGTTTTTGTGTTTGGTCGAGGGGGAGGGTTTCTTACTTGATTGTTCGAGCTCTCAACGAGAGCACCAAATGATGGATAGTGTACCCGGGGGTAGCTTATCCGAGGGGTTATCACGGAGAATAATAAGATAGAAGTCAGAGCAAGTAAGTATAGAGAGAGAAAGTATATTTAGAAAGTATGCAGCGTTTTCAGCGTGTTATGACTTGGTTACAAATGGGGAAATGGGGTGCTATTTATAGTAGCAATAAATGCCAGACAGGGACACGTGTCAAGCGTCTATTGGCCGAGAGGTCATCTCAATTGGTTGGCGCTGGCAACCGCATGTGGCCGCATTTAATGCGGCTGTTGGATGGGACGTTGTACAGGGTACGGTGATCCATACGCATGTGGAGCGGATATTATGTCGGAAGAGGCGCCCTCGGCAGTAGATGACAAGCCGAGGGCTCTGAGTACCAGGGACCCCCTTAGTGCCGAGGGCTCCAGTTGCCGAGGGCTACTGATTTTCGCCGTTTTTCCCAGTAACTTTGTTTTCCTGTCTTGGCCCTCTTGTGAGAGTTAGAGTCTTCGGCCAGGGGGGCGAAGGCACCCCTGGTGCGCATTGTGGGCTGCTTGGTACTCTGGACGCTGTGATTTGGGCCTGTTGTGCTTTCTGGGCCTGTTGGGCCTTTATTAGAGTAGTAGGAGTCTGTGGGCCGGGGGTTCCCGGGCCATATACTCCATCATATGTTTTATTTTAATACTTCCTCCGTCCCTGAAAATACTTCCAACTTCCCCTTTTCGTTCGTCCCAAAAAGAATTTCCATTTCCTTTTTTGACAAAGAATTTGTGGTTCATACCATTTCTTTCTCCTCTGCATAACTCTCCACCACACAATTCTCACTTTCTTAATCCGTGTGACACTTTATTTTGGAAGTAAATTATGGGACGGAGCTAGTAATATTTTTTTATAAAAGACTCATAGGGTAGTGGAAAAGTCAAATTTAAAACATTTCTCATTGAGGTTGATGACATGAGTCAAAGATGATGGAGCTAGCTACCATTGAACCAGAACCACAAAATCTACCCACCCTTAATAGCCTCAACCAACGATCCTTATAATTACAAATCCACCCGCTCCTTTCATCCCATTCAATTCCCAAACATATACTCATAACTACTCTGCATTCCTGCTCGAGTATACATCCGACTATTTAGAGCTTAATAGCCGGAAACAATGTCTGCGCCACCGTCCGTCACCGAAATCGAAGTAGAGAACCACGTGTTTCCGGCGGAGGTGAAGCCGCCGGGCTCCGTGAACACATTGATCCTTGGCGGTGCAGGGGTGAGAGGGTTGAACATCGACGGGAAGTTCATCAAATTCACGGCTATAGGCGTCTACTTGGAAGCTGACGCCGTTTCATCCCTCGCCGTTAAGTGGGGCGCCAAAACCCCAGACGAGTTGACGGATTCGGTCGACTTTTACAGGAACATTGTCACCGGTAAGTTCAAACTACCTCCCTCCCAAATTAGAATTAGTGGTGAAATAAATAAATAAAAACTTACCTCTATCCCATTTTATATGTAGTACTAAGTATATTTTACTTTGATTTGATATAATAATTAATAATGTTGTTGAAAGAGTAAAATTGTTGTAGATCATATTCTTCCGTCATCGTTCTTAAATAAATGCAACATGTTGAATTTTACA